>JAWUZG010000150.1:2395000-3002500 GCA_036785705.1 Acanthornis magna
ATAATAATAATAATAATAATAATAATAATATATTAATAAATTGAAATAATAATAATAAAAAGGGAGCAATGTTTCTTCAGGGATAATTGCTGGGGCTGAACAGAAAACAAGGCCAATAGCAGAGGTGAAAACTAAGCAAGATGCAGAGGCAGAAGGAAATCAGATGCTGCACTGGAGGGACAGCAGCTCTGCAAGGCTCCCCTGGTGCTTTGGGCTCCCAGATGGACACTCTCTGAGGACAAAGCCAGGGCAGGTTGGAGAGCACACCTGAATGTGGCAGTTCAGGCACCTGATCCGGCCCTGGATAAAGAAAAACCCTGAGCTGACACTGCTGGGAGGGGAGGGTTTTGCAGGAGATGCTGGGGCGGGTTTGGGTGTGTTTCTAAGATGAGATGATGGTCACCACCAGACCTCACCTTGCATTGGCTTTGTCCTTAGTGCAGCTCATCAGAGCAGATCCCAGCTCTGCACATAATTAACCATTAATTAGCCAGGAATGCTGAGTCCCAGCCTTGCACTGAGCCCTGATTGCTCCCCAGTCTTGTCCAGCACAAGGAGAGCAGGAAACCTGAACTCTGAGCAGCACCTTGGGGTCAGGTCACGGCTGAGTCAAGAGCACCAGGACACCCCACAAAGCCGAGCCCTTTGGTGACAGTTTGCTGCCCTGTTCCCCCTGGATTTCCCCCGTCCCATCAGCGACTGTCCCCTGCTGCAGCTCTCCAGAACCCACAGCACTGGAGTTTGCTCAATGTGGAGCCTCTCAGAGCAGCTCCCGTCCTCTCAGTGCCTCCTGCACTCACAGTTGTGAGTTCTCTGCTCTTTCATGCGGTCGTTGAACTCCTGTTATCTCCCTGAATTAATATTAATGGCTTCCTTTAAGCTGCTCCTTTAGCTCTGCCTTCTTCCAACAACTTTTTTGATGATTTTGTTCCCCCCAGACTCCTTTCTTCCCCCGGTCCTCGTGCTGCTTGTCAGCTCTGATCGCCAGCCTTGCCCCGAGACGGCATCGGTGGCACTTGACCTGTGCAGGGGACACGGAGTTCGGGGGGTTTGGGTGATGCCCTCGGGGCTGCAGGTGGGATGAGGGCTCGGGAATGATGCTGGGGCAGCTTTGGGGATGGCAGGGCACTCACTGAAGATGCCAAGAGCAGATTTTGGCCGAGTCACCCCTGCCCAAGAGCTGCTGCCAGTGATCAAAATTGTTTCCTTTTCTGCTGGCCCTCCAAATTACTGCAAAAGAAGTTAAATCTGATGGGGAAATCATGTTTGTTCTGCCCTGTAATAAAGTCTGTAGAGGCCTTTCCCAGTACCAGGGGGTCTCTCTTGCACCTGGCACTCCTCAGCAGCCCCAGAGGTGTGTGCAGACAGGTGCTGTGCTGGGGCTGAGCTGCTCCTGAATTCAGCCCTTCTCATCTCCCCCAAAGCAGGCTCAGCCCATGGAACACCCACAGCATCTCCCAGAGAGCTGACAGCACCCAAAGCCTGACTGGGGAAGCGCCTGGGCTCCCTCAGCCCTGGAAAGGGAGCTCACCTTGGGCACTACTGAGCTCTCATCTGACCAAGATGGGCTCTGAATTTTGTCCAGGATAACACAGAAACTGATTTTTTTTCTTTTTTTTTTTTTTTTTTACTTTTTTTTTAAACCATTGAGCAATACCCAAGCATGTGCAAATCAGGACTTTTGCGAAAAGCTGCCTCCCGCCAGCGCTCTGGGGTGGAAACGGAGGCTGCCGATGTGTTTGGTCCCAATTTGCAGGCTGAGCAATGTTTTTAACCCCTGCAGCCTGCTCAGCCTCCCACCAGGCCTCTCTGCAGGTGCTGCTGTGCAAAAAACCCCCCCAAAAAAGGGGCACAGGAACAGCCCCTGGGAGGTTTTTGTCCTTGTGCAGCCCAGGAGGGATGAGGCGAGGCCAATCCCGGTGACTGCGTTAGTCTAAATCCATCCTTTCCCTGCTCTAAAGCGTTTGCTTAAGGCAGAGCCTTCTCTGGGGCCCAGGATCTCTTCCTTGCATTTTATGAGTTTTTTCCCTAATTATGGAATCTCTTTCAATCGAGCCCTCCTTTGATCACAGCTGGCCCCAGAGAGAGCTCCTCTTGTCTGGATCGACTGAGGAAAGAAAGAGATGAGAGGCAGAAGTGACCTGCCCGCCACGACTAAGAAAATATGCAGCGAAGCAAAGATGTGAACAGCAGCTCTGCACGGCCACAGCTCCAGAGGAACCTCGGGACAAACCTTCCTGGGTGTGATCCATCCCCACACCACCGGTTAGAGCTTCCTGGGGCTGTGCTGCTCCCAGCTGGGATGGGAATGGACAATTCCCGAGGATCCAGAGGGAATTTCTGAGCCAGGACACGGTGAAGCCACATCCCTGTCCACCGGCGCGGATTCAGCTGACGGATCACAAAGGGCCTCCCATAAAACCCAGCTAAACGAGATTCCTCCAGAAAAAAGGCTATTTCCAGTGCCACTCCGATGATTTGCCCTCTGTTGTCTTCCATAAAGGATACTGTGAAGTTAATGATCCAGCCATGGAATTTTAAATAGCTGCTTCATGACTAACAACATGTGCTCCGGATCAGCTCGAGCCTGTATTTACATATTTCCCATGATAAGTCAACATATGGTTCTTGTTTGTAATGTGGGGTTGCTCTCTTCATATTACCTTTTTTTTTTTTAATTCTTTTACTTCTTTTCACAATTACGGGAGGAAAGCCTTCTTCTTTTAATTATTGTTAGCCAGGGCACTGTGCAAATAAGGAGCTATTAGGGTCACCAGGAGCCTGCTAATGGCTTTATTTTGGTTCCCACCCAACCCTGAGCTGGTTTGTCACACAGGGGCTCAGGGCTGTGTGGGATGCACGAGGTCACTGCTTCCCCCACCGTGCCATGGGCTGGGATTTTGCAGCCCTTCCCTGGCAGTGGCACCCTTTGGGAAGCTTGCACTAACGCTCTGAATTTCTTCCCTTTTGAATTTGCAGTTTTTAAGTACGTGGAAAATGTGTGCAGCTTTTGTTGGGTCGGTTGGGGTTTTTTCCCCTCTGCCCACATCAAAGCATTGGCTGGGGCTGGATATAAATGTCCTAACTGCTCTCATGGTGTGGCCGAATCCCAGGAATTGGCATTTCCCACCTCACGTGTTGTTTTCCCGGTGCTCTGCTCCCCTAACTCCCCTCTAACCATCCAAGCCCTGAGGCTTCACCTATTTCCTTCAGGAGATTATTCCACACGGGAACTGGGCTCTAACTTTGAAGAATTCTTCCCTCTACCAAGTCACAAAGATTATTTCCTTTATTTAATCTTATTACTCCCACTTGAACCAGGCTAAATAATTCCCATCCTCCCGGGGCATTTACACCCCTCTCACACTCACAGACAGACACCGTATCCCACCCTTAGTCATCATTTTGCCAAGATAAACATATGTAACTCTTTTAATCCTTCCTCATAAATCAGTCCAGCCCTTTCATCATTTTTATTGCTCTTCCCTGAATCCCGTCCAATTTGTTGACATTGCTCTGCTCTTCGGGTGCTCGGGGGATGGATATTCCAGGTGAGATTTCCCTGGCCGCACGTTAGGAGGTTAATTAGCACAGCCTCCCTCTCTGATTACCTGCACGGGGCTGAGGCCTGGCGCTGCAGATTTACCGAGGGCAAAAGGACCTGCTGATATCCCTTGGGGTAATGAGCACAGGATTTTGGGGCTGAGTCCCTGAAAACCTCCGTTCTGATGGGCTCGAGGAGGTCCGGCGCTCCTGTCACCCCACAGGACCCTCAGACGGTGAAGGATTCACCTCGGCAATGTTTGATGCTCCAGAGGGGCCAGCAAGGGTTTGAATTCCACTTTAAAAATCTAAACCTCACTTTGAGCAGGAGCAGGTCTGGGACAGAGCCCCTCCACCCCAAGGGAGACCTTGCTCTGTCCTTAGAGCCAACACACCCCGAGGTGAGCTCAGCTGGTGCTCCCTTTACTGGGGACAGGGCAAAATCCATTCTGGCACCAAAACTTAATTTGCTGATCTCACCTCCACCTGGGGCTTGGACAGAGGCACGTCCTGGGGAACTTCATCCCATCAGGATGGAGATCCTGCCCAGTCTGTAGTCCTTTCACATCTGATGGGGGTCCACAGCCACCCCCTCTCACACCACAACCCCTGAGCCCTGCGGCACAGAGAGAATTCTCTTTGGATCTCAGTGAAGTCACCATTCATAGAGTCACAGGAACATTCAGGCTGGAAAAGACCTCCAAGATCACTGAGTCCAGCCTTGGACTGAATTACCACCACGGCCACTAAATCATGTCACAAAGTGCCAGATCTACTCGATTTTTGAACTCTTCCAGGGATGGGGATGCCACTGTTCCCCTGGGGAGCCTGTTCCAGTGCTTAACCACTCTCCCAATACAGGAATTTTTCCTCATTTCCTCAACCTGAACCTCACCTGGTCCAACCTGGCTCAGTGTCAGACTATTTGCAGACAAATAGCCCACGATAATAAATACCTCAGCGAGATCAAAAGATCCTTAAACAGCCTTGATAAAAAAATAAAATAAAAGATCAGAGCGGTGCAATTTGGTTCTGTTCTTCACCACTTCTCCCCTCTTCGGCAAGGTAACTTTTGCATTTCAAAGACCCACGTCCCATTGTACGGAGGGAGCCAGGCTGAGCGCTTTGTGCTTCCCTGGTTTTGTCCAGCCCTGTCCCACTAACCAGCCTCCCGCCAAGGGAAAGGGATTTCTCCCTTCCCCTGCTGACAGCAGCTTTGCTTTGAAAGTGAGAGTTGTCTGCTGCTTAATTAGTGCTGTCGTGAGCTGGTCACTCCAGGCTGGGAGTGCAGCAAGGAGCTCAGCCATTCACTCCCTGCGCATCCTGGGGAAGCGATTCCAGCCCAGCCCCAGCTGCAGCCGCCAGCAGCTCCTGGGGATTCTCCTAATGGCTCCATTCAGGCCATGAAACACAGCTCAGAAGCCTGGCAAACAAACGCAGGGCGCTTTGTAGGAAGTGCGGAGATGGATTTGTTGTAAAAGGGTGTAGGACTTGGATCTCCAGGATTGCCGTCTGCGGTGTGGGTGCTTCAGACGGCCAGGACGGAGACGAGAGACTTCTGGATTTTGGTCTTAGAGCATGGGGTTTATTATGACAGAGCGCATGGGGGTAGGAGACCTGCTATGAGCCGCCAGGCACAGCCCAGAGCAGGTCAGAGAGGTGAGAGAGAGAGAGAGAAGTACAGGACACAGGATACGGAATACGGAATAGAAAAAGTACCGTGGTTGCTGCTTACAATACAATAAATCATGTTCTGTGCTGAATATTCTAATTTTCACCAACCAATCTAGAAAACAAAAGGGTTTTTCCTTTCAGGGCGCGGGTACCCCGAGGTGCCGCGCACAATAACGCGCGGATCCTGCTCCGCTCGGGAGCCCAGAGACTGCTGAACCACCACACAGGGTCATTCTGCTCTGTGGACCCCACAGCACCGATTTACAGAGCCACACGAGCAGTCATTGCTCTCCCCGGTGCTTGTGGTTATTACAAAAGCTCCTGAGAAGAGTCCTGGAGTGGCACTGTGGGATGTGCCACAAATGGGCACAATGATGGGGCACAAGGAGTGGCAGGTCCCCTCCAGCCCTGAGCTCCACCACCCTCCTGTCTCACCCGTGAAGTACAATAAAAGCCATTCCATCAGCCTGGACACCTTTCACAACCAGACGAGTGCTCCATAAAATTCCTAGCTTTTTTTTTTTTTTTTTTTTTTTTTTTTTTTTTTTTTTTTTTTTTTTTTTTTTACTAAAACAATATTTGATCTTGAAAATATTAGCAGCAAATCAAGATGGAGGCTTTTTGACCCAACTCTGGTGCAGGCAGCATCTCTCCATCATCTCCCTCAGTGCAGATTCCCAGCTGATTGCTGGGCTCACAAACACACATATTTCCCTTTGTGTGCTGATTTATCCACACAAAACACAGGATAACTTTCCTTTGAAGAAAGTGGGAAGGCAGTGTGGCAAGGAGCCTGGGTAGGTATTGAGTTACTTTCTGTAATTCGTATTTTCTCTAATGAGAGGCTTTCAAGAAAGATATTGCCCTGGTCGCTCTGCAGGTCAGACAGGTACAACAACAAGCACAGCAGTAACCCTGAGATGGCTTTGAACCTTCTCCCAGGATCCCGAGCACTGCTGAACTTTAGAGGCATTTAGATCCCAATCTGCATCTCCGCATTGTGGTTGACCATTCACACCATTCCCCCGCCATATTACATATATATATATACATATATCTCTTTATTTTTTTCAATAATGACTCAGATGAAAACACGAGATGGGAACAACTTTCGGCCTCGAGGCATTTTGTTGGTGTCTCAGTTTTTTGACTTCTCTTTGTCAAAACGAGAGGACTTCCACAGACGTGCCTAGCGCATGACTTGCGGCATTCTCCTGAAAATATCACTTCATTTTGTAGATTAGCCCGGCTCGAAACAGTTAGAAATTAAAATAAAGCACAGGGACACGGTAGGAGCACATGTAGCTTGCGTGATTCCCATGCCAGAGCACTTTATCAAATCCTACATTTCTCCTGCTAGGATCAGAAACTTCCTCAGGCTTGAGACATCTCCAGCATGAGCCTGGAGACGAGACCAGCATCCTGAACAAATACAGGAGTCCCTGACGTTCCTGTGATACCTTCATGGGAAAATCAGAATTTCAATGAATTTATCAAGAGGTTTCCAGGCCAGGAGGGAAAGTAATAAAGATCCATAATTCAGGCCAGAGCAGCTCCCTGAGAGCAGTCAAATAACTTACAGATCTCAGATGAGAACAGTCCTTTTAATCTTTTAATGGCACTTCAAATTTACTGCTCTGTGGAGAGATTTCAGCTCCTTTGGGTGGGTTCTGCCCCTGCAGCTCCACCTGCCCGTGCTGCCCTCGGCTGCGGTTCCTGCTCCTTGCCTGAATACATTTGAAAACTCCCCGCCCTCAATTCTCTATGAATTAAAACAATTAGTTCCCATGAATTCATCATGGATATAACTTTGAAGTGCTCCTTTTGGGAGCATGGGGGT
Source organism: Acanthornis magna (assembly GCA_036785705.1). NCBI lineage: Eukaryota > Metazoa > Chordata > Aves > Passeriformes > Acanthizidae > Acanthornis > Acanthornis magna. The sequence continues at coordinate 2,402,058 of JAWUZG010000150.1, forward strand.
CATTCAGAGTCACTCATGGCAGAGGCTGAGGAAAGGAGTCAGGATTTGGGCAGGTGGGGACAGCCAAGGAGCCAAGGTGTAATTTCTAAACCTGACCATCAGCTTGGGAGAAAGCATCCCTCAGGATTTCCTGATGCATTACAGGAGTGGACAATGGCATCTCCAAAATCTTTTCTCTCCACAATTACATTTTCAACGAGCTTTAAAAACGCAAGGCCTTCCATTAATTTCCTCTCTCCATGGCAGAAGCACCCATGAAACTCCAAGCTCAGTTTGGCCCTCGAGCTAAACTCGGTGGCTCTCACAACCTGGAAAGCCTAGGCTGAGCTAACAGGGAGGAAAAAAAAAATCTTGGAAGAGGAACTTTTCCTTCTTTTGAAGTCAGAATGGATTTGCAAGGGTCTTAAGTGATGAGGGGACAGTTTTAAGTAGAGGGGATATGTGTATAATTTTAACCATGTAAATAGTCCTTTCCAGCCTGGGAATCTTCAGACTTTTCAAAGCTTTAAGAAGTTGGCACTGCATACTTGTTAAAATCAGTTTAACCACTTGCCAAGAGGTTTAAAGAAAGACGACACCTATTTTGCATGAATAGTAATATTACTCTGATGAATTTAGTTATACTAATGGGAGAGCTTAAAGAATATGCGCCTGCCCCTGATGGAATTTTTAAGGCAAATAATAAGGTTCTGGAGGGTGTAACCTAAAACAGACATTTCATAAAAGATTCATCCTTGAACAAAAATGTCATGAAAGCATGAAATGAAAACTAGACGACAATCAGAATTCCTCTTGAAGTGCTTTGTAGTAATTATTTTTAAAAAATCCTCACAAAAGGCTCTATTCAATTGCAGAATAGCAAGTGAGGTCTGGATGGTTCAAGGCCAAATAATTTCTGCAATGGAAAAAACAGGCTTCAGTTCTTCAGTTCTGATGTAAGGTATTTTAAATGGGCACGAGCTCCAATTATTGCTTTCTTTTCCCTGGCTTCTGTGGGACATGAATTGCCCACAGATAAACCCCCTGCTCTGCAAAGTGGTGACCAACATCGTTTGCGGCTCTAGTGCTCCTGATTGCACAGCCATACCGAGCACCAGTGTCCTGACAAGGCTCAGGGGCCCAAAAGTGGCACCACTTTTGGGGCAGGACACCCCTCTTGGCCAGTCCCCAGTCCTGGCTTAACACAGCCCGGGGTGGGAATGTTGGACCCTTTCCTTCCTCCTGCCTCCTCCGTGACCTTGTCACAGCCCACAAGGAGCTCCTTGCTCCTCCAGCAGATTTCTGGAGAGTCACAGGTGACCTTCTCGCATCCCACAAGGAGCTCTTTGCTCTTCCAGCAGATTTCTGGAGAGTCACAGGTGACCTTCTCACACCCCACAAGGAGCTCCTTGATCTTCCAACAGATTTCTGGAGAGTCAGAAGTGACCTTCTCACTCACCACAAGGAGCTTCTTGATCTTCCAGAGGATTTCTGGAGAGTCAGAGGTGGCCACGGAGCAAGGGAAGTGCTGCACTTGCAGCCCACATCCTCGTGCTTGCTTCAAGGAGGGTGAAAGCAGCATCTCCCCAGCTCTGGAGAGGAAGAGGGGACAGCACAGAGCCTTCAGAACTGTGCAGGGCTGCCTGGACACCGTGAGGGAACCCAACAGCCCTGCTCAGTGACAGCCCCGCTGATGGCACCTGTAGATATCACCTTCAAGGACCACCACGGTGGGAAAAACATCACCACCGTGGGGTGACAGATCTGCTCTAGATAGAGACATTTTCCTGCTGTAGACTTGCACTTTTAAGTCATTCAAATTGTAATGCTCTGGAGGGTGTCAGCAGCTGGAGAATCAGCCTGAATTTGCCCCATATCAGAGGGACACTGCCCATCCACACCCCAGTGAGGCAGGCACACACCATTTTCCACCATCAGGACCTGGCGGTGGCCCAGGCGAAGGCTGGTGGCAGCAAGGTGTGTATGAGTTGACTCTTGAGTGGATCTAAAATCTCAATTTCAGCTGACCCTACCACACTCCCCTCGGGAACAGCCCCGTTCCTGCCGGTTTGGGGTTTTTGGGGGTGCCCAGGCGGCACAGATGGGGTGAGGATCAGCCTAGGAAGGGCTCAGCAGTGCCTGGACAGTGCTCCGTGGGGAGCGGAGCATTCCCGAGCTGCCAAAGCCCAGCCTGGCTCCCCGGGTGGGCACTGGGTGACCCCTGCCCCTCGGGGATGGGCACAGAGAGGGTCACACTGTGATTTCAGCTTGTCACACACCCCTGGCACCCCCAGGTGCCTCCCCAGGGCACGTGGGACATGCCGGACCCCAGCCAGGGGTCATCCCCTCCTTCTGGGGTGACAGGAGGGATCCCTGGGGACAAGAGGAGCAGGCAGAGCAAGACTGTGGTGCCTGAAAGAGAGGCCAAAACAAATTAGGAGTATAAAATGCGGACAAGTTTATTCAAGGCCTTCAAGGTCCATTCGGGCAAGCGAAAGTCCCCAGGGACTGTACCCAAAATGGGCACTGGGTCATGGCCCTTCACCTTTGATAAGTTCTGTCCATTAGCACATTGGCCCTTAATTCTCCAATGCACCCTCAGGTGATGATGTTCACCACCCCAGGCCTGCTCCCCCAGCTCACAGTTGTTTCCATATTTTCGGGCCCTAGGACAAGGAATCTGTCCTTGAATCTGTGTTCAGAGAGCCTTGTTTGGCCAAAGGTGCTGGGACAGAGGATTTTAGCACTTTGTGAGAAGCACAGAGCTGCAGCAAGTTACAGATACATGCGGAGTAAAAAACTAGAAATACTTGAAGGCATCAGCTGAGGGTTGACATTGCTCCCTGCAGGTGTTGTCACAGCTTCACCCCAAGCCAGACTCGCTCCCTGGTGTCCCCAAAACGCAGGTGACAGCAGCGTCATTCTCCCCCCAGACAGCAGCACCTTTTTCACAGCTCAAGAGCAGCCTGCTGAAACTCTGACTTCTCAAACTCGTGTTGAATCTGGGGCTTAGCTAAACAAAACTGCTTTTCTCAGCCAGGCTGAGGGATTCTCACAGGCCCTGCGCCTCCGTGTCCGCAGCTCAGAATCGCTCCCAAAATCCTTCTCCCGCAGCATCCTTCCCTTCTCCCTTCTTGTTTATGCTGTTCGCCCCTTCGGCAGTTCCAATTTAGCACTGAAAATCCTCCTGCTCCTTCTTAAACCGAGGGCTGACCCGGGTTTAAGATCGTGGTGTTTGAAGCAGAACCTATTCCCCACCAGAAGATTTTAATTTTAAGTTAAGCGCTGCGCTTTGTTTCCAAATGCTTTATTTAAAATTGCTTCAATGTGTAGCTTTCTGAAAAATTATTTCCCATTTTCTGAGGCTTTTCTGGCTTTGGATTTTTCCCTCCTAATTTTTAGGACTTCTCTCTTATTTTTTTTTTTTCTTTCCTGAGGAAATACCACCCCCCAAACCAGATCTCCTGCAAAAATGCCTCTGGACTTTCCTGCAGATGAGTAACCTCTCCGTGCCTCAGTTTACACAGGTGTAAAAACCCAGGGAGCATCATTTCCCTGCCTCAGAGAGGTGCAGCGAAACTCAATTAACCCAACCAAAGCCTACAAAGGGATCCCGTATCCTCAGGTGGACAATCTGTATGGAAAATGTTCTTCTGAGAGAGCGCCGTGAGCACTTCAGGATGGAGAGAGAGCAACAGGAGAGCGCACAGGGACTCGGCTGTGCTCCTCCTCCTCCTCAGTCTGAATATCTGTGTCCCCTGAGGGATTTGTTGGGAGCCTGCAAGGGGAGAGGATTGAGGGGAGCTGGGTGTCCTCGGGAAGGGGACAGGGACAGAGCAGAGGTGGCAGGATGTGTGTGTTCGGGATGGGATTCCTGCAGGTGCCATGGACGCTGCAGGAAAAACTCTGTTTTTCCTCAGTGTTTCCGGAATTATTCTGAATTTTTTAGTCAGAAGCAAATGCTATTTTTGGTTTACAACAGTTTCTAGGGATGCCAGAGGAAAGGAAGGTAAACCAGCCCCAGTGCCAGGATGTGCCAGGCCATTGCTCAGTGTCCCTGGCACCTGCAGGAATCCCATTCCAAACACACGGATCCTTGGGAAGAGCAGCTGGGATGCCATGGGGTGAAAAGTGTTGCTCTGCAAAAAGCCTGAAGGAATTCCATTTATTTCCTGGCTTCAGGAACCTCATGTTTCCCGTGCTGGAGCTTCACCCTGTCCCAGTGCCCTCCATCAACACTTCCCACTGTCCTCAGGGCACAGCAGAGCCCTCGGAGCCATGGCCTCCCTCACTGCCATTTTAGGAGAACCATCCACAAGAATTTTCCCACTTTCCTTCACATTGGTGTTTCTCCCTTAATTTGTCCATCTGTCTCACGGGATTTAAGGAAGATGTGGCCCAGCAGCATGGAAAGGTTTGGGAAATCCCTGCCTCTCTTCCAGGTGAGCGTGTCCCCGGGATTGGGATCCCAGCAGGAATATCTGAGGAGCACCAGCCATTGTTTATTGCCACTGCAATATTTATGGGGTGGTTTGCACTCCTGTGCTAGACTGACACACTTGGAGAAGTCATAAACAAATCATCTTTTCAGGAGGAATTTAAAGCTGTTTTGCAGCGCTGTGTTTTCTCTAACAGCCCCATCACTTTTGAGGCAGAAACGCACAAAATTCAAGTCCTGCAGGTGCACTTACTACTCCTTTACTACTCCGTTACTACCATGAGCATCAGTGTTACTCAGCTGGGAGCAGGACTGGATCCCATCTCACCACATCCATCCAAAGCTCTCAAGCTCTGGTTTTAAACCAGGCTGTATTTCTCCTGACTGGCTCTATTTGGGAAGGCATTTAAGGATCTTCTTTCCCTACAACACATCCTACATTTGCAAAATGAATTTGTGCATTTTCCCTACCAATTCCTGGAGCATTTCACAGCACGTGGGTGCCCGGGATGAGCTGTGCTCTCCAGGTACATCCTAAACCCTCCCATCATGATTTTTCTTTTTTTTTTCCCATGATGCCTGCTCTTACAAAGCACATTTTACCCAATTTTTTGCTCCGACCCCAGTTCCACTCTCCCCTCCAGTTCCTGCTGAGCAGGATGGAGATCTGGTGGTGCTTTGATAATTTTCAGCCAGCTCCAAAACTGGACATAAACACACACAGGGGTTCAAGCACCGCTGATCAATCTCAGCACTGAATTCCAAATACGAGGTGAGCCTCACTGGAAATTTAAAGCTATCGAGAAGCTCTTAAAAGGCATTTTAAAAATAAAATACAAACTTCAAACAGTCACCATGGGGACAACATATTCGAGTGACAGTTTAAGCTGTCAAACATTAACTTTTGATATTTTTATTGCCTTCCATTGGCTACCTTTGGCACATCACCCATCCCACTAATGGCTGTTCTGTTATTAACGATGGATTTCATGGTCATTAACTTGAGTTCAGCAAGTCACAGATGACTTTATTAGGCATGACTTCAATAATCACCATTTTAATTGCACAAGCTGTCCTCTGTGCCCACCCTGAAAACACAAGCTATTTTTAAGTTGAAGCAACATTATCCTTTCCACTGGGCATCATCACACAGGGCAGTCTGCCAGAAAAAAAAACCAACAAAACCCTAAATAAAATGATTCAGAGTAAAAGCTCACCCATTTCTGTGCTGCTTTGAGGTACAAGCCACATCTGATAAGGCAGAAGTGAGGCCACAAGAACCACATTCTGCTCAAGGTTCTAATAAAAAGACTAATGGAGAAAGGAGGTGAGATGGGGCTCAGCTGACTGACTGGGTCAGGCTCTGTCTGCTTCAAAAAATACCCAAAAAAAGCCTTTTAGAGCAATCTCGTAACGAGTGGCTGTGCCCACCCTACAGCAGGTTGCGCCAGGAGCAAACATCACTTTGTCCTGCTGAAAAAGTTTCTGTTTTTCTTACTGCACTGTGACTGATCCAGAATATGATTTTTTTGTGAAACTTCAAATTTGGAAGTGTAAGAAAAAGTGGATCAGTATCCACCAAAGTGGATTCTGTGGCGAGCAGGGCTCTGTGGCTGCCGTGGACAAATTCATTTCTGCATGAACTGTGTTAAAGCACATTCACGTCCCCGGGGCATGCAAATGCAAGGTTACAATGCTGCAGCTGACACAAGCCCTGATATCCTCAGCTCTCAAAATAAAAAAAAAAAAAAAAGACCAAAACAAACCAAAAACCCCCTAAGAACTAAAGCACAGCCTTCCCAGGTCAGCAGATCCTTCCATAGGCACAGGAAGCCTCCAAGGATATTCCACAGGATCACAGCCTCAGATCTCGCACTCAATCACAGCTCTATCACTCCTGCATTTCGCAGACCCTTCCTGATAACTTTCACTGCGCAGTTTGAGGGCATAATAGAACCTGTGATAAATAATTGTGTTAGCCCTGCGTCCGTGAATGGCTTTAACTTGCAGCTCGTGCTCCGTAATGAACGTCAAAGTGTGTGTTAATAAAAAATTAAATCACCACGGCGTGGTGTCAGGATACACACTTCTGTAAGCTGATGCTGCTAAGTTTTCATGTCATGGGAACTGCAGTGTACAGTAGCAAGGAACAGGCGTTCCCATTCCCTTTGAATTGTACAGATGTTTTGTGCTCCCGGAGAATATCCTAAAGAGAGATGTGCGCTCTTAGTATGTATCTATTATAACGTTATTAGCCACACTCCTAATTAATCCTTAGGAATTCCAGGCATTTTTCATTTAGTTCTTAGCAGAGGAAAGGGAAAAAAAAGGTGCCTTAACAACTATTTGTGTCGTAGAGTTCATAAATGAGCCCATCACCCTATACCAGAACTGCTATAATTTTATCGGAATGAAAACCATTCTCTTTGATCTCCTCCAGTTCTTAAATCCAGCAGTTGTGTATTCAAACATCAATGGAAATGTGGTTTCAAGCTTCCTCTTTCATTATCTTTCTCAAAGATAAAAAAGAGCAAAAGAAAAAAAGTTCTGAGCTTTAGAGATGAGGCAATATTTTTACAGTAATTTCTTTATCTGATTTCATCCTGTTTACAGAAGCTGCTGTTTGGAAGATCTCATCCCCCCCTCCCCATTTTCGAGATGGCTTTTCTTTAAATAAACGTATATTAAAAAATAGAACAGACAACAAAGTCGGCTTCCTGCTTGCTCTTTATTGTAAGGGAGATAAGGTTGCTAAATGCTGCGTTATCTGACTTTGGTTCGGTGCGTGACCTACATGGATCAAGATGGAGATTTAATGATTAAACTTAACTCCTTTATCTTCAGCGAAGGGGGGAGGGGGGGAGGAAAGAGAACCCAAACAAACTACTTATGTTCTGGCGCGATAGAATTACAGTTCAACACAATAATTAACTATCTGACACATTCCTGCGAGGCTGCAGATGTCATTGATGGCTCTGAAATGCCCTCTCTGTGTTGTCATAACCCAGCAGCCAAAACACGCACGTACTCTGCAGGATCGGCGCTGGCAAAATGCGTTTCCTCCCTGCTCAGCTGATTCACACAGCCCACAGGTGTGTTTTGTGCTCCATGTACCACTGATAGACAAATTTGGGAGCAAATTCAATTAAAACAAAGCGCGTCCTTAATCTACCAAACCCACAAAAGGGTTTTAATCTCTTCTGTCCAAGGCCCTGGACTCCAATCTTCCTGTAAGACTTTTTACAGCTCTTGAAACATATTTTAACCCCTCACGCCCAGATAAAGCAGCTCATTTCACCAACTATTGCACATCCGGTGACTCTGAACAACCCAGGAGATGATTCCCAGTCTCCTCCTCCTGCACCCTATCAAGCCCATCGCGAGTAGATCCTAAAAGTCTTGAATTAATCTGCTACGCCACGAACTTCAAAAAGTCTGGCGCTTCACATTGGATGGCTCGTAAAAACTGCGCCTACCTACGTGTGCAGCACTTGTGCAAAAAATTAATGACCGGCAATGAAACCCCAAAAAAAAATCTCGCAGTCCAAGGTGGGTTCACCACGGGGACCTGGTGGGTTTTGTGCAGCTCAGGCTGCGGACGCTGGCCGTGGGTTTGGTTTTTGCGTGAAGGCTACATGACACGCAGCGAGTTTAATGAAGTTTGTTCTCAGCATTACTTCAAACCTCCAGGGCTGCTGTCACCCACGTGGATCAAACCAGCAGGATTTATTTGCATCAACTCCCACTGGGAACAGAGAGCAGCAGGCAGGAGCCCCAAATCCTGCGAGATGCAGAGCGGCAATGAGCTCCCTCCAGCCCCAGCAGCACAAACACGAGGACAACCGAGGGCAGAGCTCACTCCCCACCTCAGAGCAACAAAGTTCATTAAAGCAGAGAACAAATTTAGGATCTTACCTTCTGAAAAATCCCCACGGAGCTGCAGGACCAGCTGTTTCAGGTGCCAGGGGAGTTTCCCTGCCAGAAATCCCAAGGCAGCCCCAGCAGCGCTCACTGCCTCCCCTCTGGGAGCATTTACCTTAATTAACAAACCCACACGGGGCTGAGAGAGGCATTTCTGCCCCTTCTCCCCCTGAAGGGCTGACATCAAACCTGCCTGCCCCTACCCAGGTGGGGCAGATCAGGATTAAGAGGTTCTGAGGAAAACTGGTTTTTCCCTGCCACCTCTTCCCCTGCTGGAATGGGAAGAGTGAGGTTGTGCTGCTGGTGGCACTTCCATTCTCTAAGAAGCAGCTTGAGAGAAGACTGGAGTTATTTTATCACTTCCCAGAGCCTTTTTCTCCCGTCTTTAATGGACTTCCTATGTTCCCCACCTCCCTCTGGCCATCTAATAGTGCAATATCCCAAAAATCTGGCCAGGAACCAAAATGCCAGCTTAATCCTGCGGGCTATTCCCAAGGAGCAGTGCTGGAAGGAAGCAGCCTGCGAACACAATGCTGGGCCTTCACCAGGGGAGAGGAATTTCATCCTGGAAGGAAGAAATTGAATCCTGTGAAACAGAGGGAGATGCTCGGTGAGGTTATGTTGGCCTCTGCATCACCTGCGATTGGGTCATTGTCTTTCCCGTGAGCAGCTTTAGATTCCCTCAAACCACCACAGCTTGACCTCGGAGTGCTGAGGAATCAATTAGCTGGCGATGGGAAAGCAAATGTTGGTGTGGAAATAAAAAGGAAATGAAAAAAAAAGAGGTGACAACACTCACTGGTCACTCTCTTGCTCCCATGGCTTTCCCTAAATCCACTCCCCTTCCCGCGGGATTTAGGGGATGGCCTGGATGGAGAGACGCTGGGATGAGCTAGAGCTGTCTCTGACTGGGGGATGGGAAATTAAAAAGATTCTCAAGTTGAGCTTCAGGGATTTGAGTCATCCATGGAGCAGCAATCACAAACTGCCTTGGTGTTTGGGGACATCTGCTCTCCAAGCTGATTCAGTCCCTAAACTTTTTAATAAGCTTCCTCAAAATTGCAGCATGATGCATTTGGCAGGGCAGAGGCAGAGGTGGAAAGCAAACCAGAAGGGTTTCCATGCCGTGTTGCTTGTCAGGCTGGTTGATTGGGGCTGTTGGGTGAAATAAAATGTAAAACAATTAAATGGTACGTGACTGCGGGAGGGGGCAGGTTTACTTTGCAGGATTTGCATCAACATTCTCCTTGGCTCCCATCCAGGTGGCTCAGCACCCCTCGGAGTCACTCAAACAAACCCAACTTTGAGAGCAGAGCTCTGTCAGAAGTTCTGAGTCTCGCCCAGCCCTGTGTTCGCACCGGGGGGATGGAGAATCCCACCCGAGGTGGTCACAAGGGCCACAAACCTTCTCTGAAGGTCTCTGCTCTCCTCACACACATGAAAAAACTCATAGGAGTCGTCCTGTGGTTTTTTAAGCCTTGTGATGAAGATTCAACACAGCCTCACGCAGTCCAGGGGAAGGTTCCTGCACAGGGCTGTGATGGAGAGATAATGCCCAACTCCACCTTCAGTCCCTTGGGAAATTCAGAGGAGATGGCCAGAGCAGGGATTTTGACCAGTACACCCTGAAAGAAGGGTTTAGGGGGGCCTATTGTTGGATCCAGATGTGCCCCCTTTCCCTTTCCCTTTCCCTTTCCCCTTCCCTTTTCTCTTTCCCTTTTCCCTTTTCTCTTTCCTTTTCCCTTTTCCCTTTTCCCTTTTCCCTTTTCCCTTTTCCCTTTTCCCTTTTCCCTTTTCCCTTTCCTTTCCTTTCCTGTCCTTTCCTTTCCTTTCCTTCATCCATGGATGATCTGGGGTTTGACTTCAGACTCTCGAGTGACAGAAGTTTAGGTGCACACATAATAACCTGGTTCGTATTAAAACCCAGCTCCACATTTATCCCCGCAGATAGTTATGATTTATCTATTTTATGGCATGGTTTGTAAGTGCAGAGCAAACTTTTTTGTTCTGTAGGTTTCGGAGCAAGCTTCTGGCCCACACTAATAACAACATTTGGGGCCTTGTGATTATTTTATTTAGAGCTATTTTTGCAATTAACCTCGTCCCTAAAAGCCTTTCTGTTTTGATGAGGTTATTTTCATATGGTGCAAGTTGAAAGGGGGGTGAGACAGCTCCGCACATGTATTATAATCATATTTGAGCCATTTTTGTGCTTCATCTGTTTAATGTCATCCGCACTGCCAGAGTAGCCAAGCTCCTTCAGGGCAAACTGGGTAATGGGAAGCAGCACTCCTGATTTTCTGCCCCTGGAGCAGCTTTGGGAGCAGGGCACTGCTGGGGAGGGCTCAGCTCTCCCGTCCTCATCCCTCGGTGGCCGTTCCTTTTACAGCCCCTGGAGACCTCAGGGTAACCATTAACCACTGCTGATGTGCACGGCAGCCTCTGCTCGGAGGGAAGCAAACGGGAATTCGGTTCTGGATTAAAATCACAGCTCGGGTTTGTGCAGCGCTTTGGCAGAGCTGTGAGGCCACGGCCAAGAGGGTTTTATCCAGTAAATAACCAGAGTGAGGAGGAGTTTGAATAGGGGCAGGTCCTTCCTTGGGACGCAGAGGCAAACCACGGCTGCTCCAGCTGAGGTTTCCAAGCCTGGATCTTTTTCTCACATATGGGATCAAGCTGTGGATGGGAGTCAGCTCCAGCCTTCTGGAAAAGATGCGTGGAGGGGCGTGTGGAGGGGGAGTTTGCATCACATGTTCTGGTTTAGACTTTTCCACTTCTCGGCTAATAAACAAATGTAAAATGGTGCCTGCAGAAGTCCCTGCAGCTCGAAGTCACAAGCGATGCATGAGAAGAGGCTGGAGCTTTGGGATGGTGTCCCCTTGCTGTCCTGCTTCGTGAAGCCGTCCAGAAACTTGCCTCATCCCCCTGCTTGGGGGGAAAAATAATTCTGTAGAGGGGGCGGGCAGAGTTTAATTTTGCCTCCAGACCAGCGTGAAAGAGATGTGTTTGTCCTTTCTCCTCATCTCTGCCCTCCTCCTTTGCTGCTAAGGCAGCACTGACAGTTGTGCTGTTGTACTTCAAAATACGTCACCAAAATTCATTTTCTCAGGCCCTTCTGTTTTTTCTTCATGTTCCCTGAGCACACACAGATATTTAATGGCCTAAAACTCTAATTGAAGCAATTACTTTAACAGTGAGGCAAGCACAGGTGTTAGCACCGTTCCAGAGCAGCCCTTAGTGCATTTGCTTAATGCTTTTAATTACAGTTGTTAATATGACAGATTGATTAGAGGTTTGACAGCTCCTGTTTAGGCTGGGATGTTCTGGTACCCAGCAAACGCTCCAGAGATGCTTAGAAGAAGCATCCTGCCCAACACTCAGTGTCCCTGAGTCAAGCCATGTCCCAGGGCATTGCATCGGATTAAAATGACTTTTTTCTTCTCTTTTCAATGGGGAGTTTTTCCTCCTTCACCTCCCAGTGTGAATGTGGATGTAGGAGCAACAAACAGCAATGGGAAAGGAAATGCAGAGAAACCACACAAAGATTGACTGGGGCTTTAGCAAAATATTATCGTTCTTAATGTTTGTCGGCATGTGGCAATTTTCTTTGAACCAGGGATAGTTCAAATTCCTTCTTGCTTTGAAGACTTAATTTTCTCCCATAAAAATTATGGAGACAGTCTTGGATAATTTTAGGAGTTAGGCACACCATTTGCTGAGCTCAGTCATGTTTTATACCACGTATATTTTATTTGCCACCTGCCAGCTCGTGTCCACATTTTCCCAAAGTCCTGGGAAGAGGTCCTGGACAAACCCTGGACAAAGCCATGAGCTCTGGATGTGCTGGAGGTGCACGGCTCGAGCACAGGGCAGGCACAGCTCCTTCAATAACACCTCCAGGGGTGGTGAAAGCCCCAGCCTTGCAGCCAGGGACACCTGTGGGTGACTTTGCCCTGGGCCACGTGCCAGAGGGATGGCTCTGTGACTGTCTGGGTGATGATCAGAACCCCTCCAAGCTCAGCACATCGATGGGGAAGCGAGGCGTGAGCCTGAAGAAACAGAATAGTGGAATCATCAGGGTTGGAAAACTCCTCCAAAATCATCAAGCCCAGCCTTCAGTGTGTCTGTTGCTCAGAGTAAAGCTGGGCCAGAATTTCAGCCACTCTCTGGAATGGACAGGAAAGATTTGGAGGTGACCTGAGGAATCACGTGCAGCCCTTGGGACCATTACGGAGCAGAAGATCGGCACGAGGCGTGAAAAAGCACATCAGTGCAAATTGCAGCTCTCTGGTTAGGAGGGAAACACACTAAAAAGGATCAGCGGGTGAAACCCGAGGCAGACAAAGTCAAAATAAAGCCTGTAGACACAGCAGTCATTGTGGAGTGTTTGTGAATGGCTGTTGTGCCTGGGCTCGTGTCTGCAGACGGTTAAGTAGAAAGGGATTGTTGTCTTTACTCACACACATTCCCTCGCCCTGAGTTAACTTCCTCGGGCAGAAGAGTGCCCAGAAATAAACTGTCATAACCACCAAGTTAATCTGCCAAGGGCTGGTGAAGTGTCCAGCTCCGATGCCTTCAATCAGGACCGCCTTCCTCCTTTGAAGATATGCTCGTGCCAAGCACAAGTTGTACCCCAGTCAGACGCCAGTTATTGCACTTGATACGGGTGAAATCTAATGGCACACAAAATAAAGGTCAGCAGAAAAAAAAAAGAGATTATTGAGTGGCTTCTTGTGGTCTCGAGTTTATGAATCTGCAGAAGGCTGGCAGCTCGTGCCCGCCGTCATGGCGTTTTTCATGGTATCCTTTGATAACGGGATTAGGGAGCACCAATATTAGTTCAAAAACGCTGCTGAGAAGTCCCTGACATTTGGCCAGTACCAGGCTTCAGTCCCTATCGATTGGTGTCTGTGCTGGAGGCAGCAATCCAGCGCAGGGAGGGACCCAGGGTGGCTGCAGATCCGTCGGGAATCGATCCGGAGCTGCTGAAGGGATATCGGCACTTGTGTCCCTGGTGTTCGTGGTGGGACCCTAGCCCTCGCTGGGGGGATTTTAATAAACCAGCCCTGATTTTTTGTTTTTTAGCAGATTATCCTGGCAAGCAGTTTGGCAGCATCCTAATTTCTCCAAGAGGAGGAATCACCATTTCGCTTCTCCCGAAGCTGTCGGAAGCGACCGCCGCGCCTGGAACGGAGCTCCCGGAGCATGAATATTTCATGGGACTGGTTTTGGGGAGATTACTTATGGTTGAGTTTTCATGGCGGATAACTAGATTTTTGTGACTATCAGCGCTGGTAATTTAAAATTTACTTGAAAGGGAAAAGAAGCAAACTGAGGACTGAGCAAACTGTGCTGGATGGGTACAACCAAGGTCTTGTGCTCCTACAAATACCATGATAAAAGTGTGTTGGTTCATAAGGATACTTTGAAATATTTAAGAGAGCATCAGCAGGAAGTATATACACATTTATATGAATAAAACTAGCATTTTGTGAAGTGTGTGGGAAGGAGAACATTTGGGAGTCAGCACATTTCTTACCAACCACATTAAGTGCACCCAAGGGTGAATTTTTTATTTATTTGGATTATTCTTTAGAACTCCCCCCCCCCCCAGAGCTTCGGATTTCTGAACATGAGAAATAACAACAAACTTTACAAACACACAAGTCGCAAAACCCCCATTGATGCAAAGAAGGTGCTGAGCCTGCCCAGCCCCTGGACACAGCTGAGGAAGGCTGGTCCCAAAAAGCTGAGATCTCTCCCCAAAACAGTCAGACCTGCCTGGACCTGATAACTGGCATGGTTGTAAGCTTTTCCTGCTCTTCCATGAGCCATCCCACCATAGCCCCCCCATGGCAGGGAGATATTTATTTTCAAGGCAAGCATTCCTATTTAATGGGAAACATCTTTGTGTGGAAATCAGTTTGAAACATCCCTGGGCTTGAGTGTGCAGAAAGCTTTGACAAAATATTAGAACTATGTTTAGTTCCTTGGATATATCAGCCTTGCCAGAAATAAAACCATTTTGATAAGCTCTCATTTGGAGAAATTTTTCATCTCCCTCTTTGCTCCCCAAACAGAATAATTAATAAACCAGGAATACTGAAGACTACACTGGCATCCCAAAGAAGCCTCTCCCTTATTACAAGAGGGTAGATCCTCTCAGTCTCTCCTACTGGGATTACTCCACTTTCAGAAATCAGCAAACAGCTCTTTTTTCCAGGAACTTGAATCAGGTTTGGCCTGGAAGTGCAATCCAGGAATCGCTTACAAGCAAAAGGCAAAAGCTCTGCAGGTTTTATCCTAGGGTAGGACAAAAGGATAGTCCTTTTGACTATCCCTAGGAGAGCCAAATTGCCATTTTCCCTTCCTCAGGGGTGCGTGGATGATGCCAGTGGAGCTTCTCCTGGTGGCCAAGGACGAGAAGTGTCACAAAAACAGGCGGCCTGGCTCCTCCTGCCTTTCCTCGGCAGCCAGCCAAGTTCAAGCTATTCCTTTTTTCCCTCTCAGTCTCTCCCTTGCAGGGTATTTTGCCTCTCTGTTAAGCAGTCAGTGGCCTTGTCCAGGTTTGCCTGCTCTCCTTGCATCCTGTTTGGGATGGGAGCCCTGTCTGGGCACCACAATCCGCGGAGAGCTCACAGAAGTGACCCTGAGATCTTCCTGACCCTCGCTGTGTTTGCTCATTTCCTTCTCAGCTCTCTTTCTATTGCTTTTCAAATTAAGGTGCACAGGAAACCAGAGCAGTTTCTGATCTCTCCTCCACCTAAAAAATTAGAACATCAAAACCAGTTTTACCAGCAATAAACGAAGCTACTTTGAAAAGTGAGGCAAAGGGATCTATCTGGAGTCAGTAAGACATTGTTAGGATCTCTTTGATCGGGAGCCTTAAATGAAAATTATCAAATGGCGCTTTAAAACATACACCCTTTTGTTTGATTAGCCTGCTGCAGATAACCTTTATTAAACCTGATCTAAAATTACAGCCATGCACTGGTGGTTCTTTGATGCCTTGGCTGTTTCATTTCCTGTTTATACTATGATACACGTTGCACTAGGAGATAAAGCACTTCTGAAGGATATTAAGACATGAAAGTCCCTTGGCTATTTGCTGGCACTGTTTTGATGTTTTCTTGCTCTCTAGAAATTAGCATATCCTTTTCAAAGACTGCCTCTGATGAGAGTAATCCTTTGCCATGATGTATTTGCTAAAAGTCATAAATGATAGTATATTGTGTAAAGAAATGACACATAAAAGGGACGATGCTAGATTATTGATAATGAGGCAACTTGTGCAACTCTGCTTTTGGCTTTTATAAAACACATTTTTGACACCATAAATACATTGAGCTTATATTAATGAGGATTTAATACTTCTGAGATTTTAGAAACTTGCTTAGAACAACTTTTCAAAAGAAGGTTTTTTTGGGAAGTTTAATGTTTTCACTAATTTTGATAAGATATTCTGTTAAGCACGTTTTGCTGCCTTCATAATGAGGAATGATGGAAAGGTTTATAGCATGGCTTTGCCGGAATTAAACTGTGCTGGAATATTTATTTTATTAATTGGTATGGTGTCTATTGCCGTAGAAATGAGGTTGATTAATTATAGAAATTTGCAACAAAACGTTACCTTCCAGAAAAAAAGAACTTTGACACACATAAAAGCAAAACACAGGGATCTGATATCTGAAGGTGTAAATAAGTATCGCTCCATTGAAGCTTTGAAGTGACATTGATTTACATCACCAAAAGATCCGTCTCCTGTTGTCACTAACGAATGACCTGAGCATTTTCACAGGAGAGAAAGCCATGCCTGGATGACCTAGAAAATAAGGACAAGGGTGTTGGGGTGACAGAGGGGCGAGGAAGAGCAGCAAGGGCAGGGGGGTCTTAAGCAGCCTCTTTTCAAAGGCACCTCTTCGGGCTTTTCAGAGTGCTTTGCATGACAAGGTTTAAATTAGACTATACAATTTCTGTAACTGGATGAAAATCATCACGATATTCCCTGAGTTGTGTTTGAATGATCTTCCATCACTCACGTGTGATGACTCGCGGTGGCACAAGGTCTGTGTTCTGCTGGAGGTGGCGTGGGCCAGGGGTGGCGTGGGGACATCCCTGGAGGGTGACAAAGATTTACAATTTGCAGGAGGTGCTTTCTGCAGGCAGACACACAGAGAAGAATTGTGTCTTTTCCAAACTGAAGGACCCGAGTTACGCACCTGAGGCCAGTGGGTGACACCTGGAGATGAGGATTTCCGTGCCTGAATTTGTAAACAGAATTTGCAGCGGCGCTGAATACCTGAGCTCACCCTCCCAAAAAATCCAGTCCCTTATCTACACACCTTCACGGCAGAGCTGAGCCCTCACCTTAGATACCCCAGGCTGATAATCCTGCCCTCAGGAACCAAAGATCTCCTCTGATAGCCTCTGAAATCAATGGAACAATTGACTGTGGGTGGCTGCCCCAGGAGCCCTGAAGGCACGAAGGTCACAGCCAGCCTGGAACAGAGGCAGAGCTCTGCTGCCACCAGCACCTCCCAGTAGACACCAGCATGGACCACTTAAAGTTGCCACCACACTAACCAGCTCCTCATCTCTGTGCACCTCACCAGCTTGAGGCAGGAGCTGGAGTTTTATGAGTTCAGGTAAACTGGAGCAGGAGATGAGAGGAAGGAGCAATTGGAAAGGCAGAGACAAATTATACCTCCAGTGATGAAAGCCACCTTGACTGCAGCAGGGCTAAGACACTGCCAAGATGATTGCCAGCTAAGCATGTATTAAGCAAATATCTCTCCTTCCTTCCAGCTAGGCCTCCAGTGGAATTGCCTTCTCCTACAATTTACTGGATTGAAAGTGCATTGAGTGACAAAATTACTTTTTTAACGGCTGCAACAAAAAAAAAAAAGAAAAAAAAAGAAAAAGAAAGAAAAAAAAAAGAAAATCACAAACAGTTGACAATTCAAGAGAAAAAGACTTCTAAAAAATTGATAGTGTTTTTCTGTATCCTTGTCAGAAAGGCTTTCAACTTCCCTCTTGGAAAGCAAAGACATGAAGGAGGTGCTGGGAAAAGGATTTCTGCATGGGCACCTGCTGTTATTACCGCAAGCAGTGACAGGGAGCGGAGGCATTTAGGATTAGTCCCTAAGAAATGGTGATTATCAGGACTTCTTTCTGCAGGACCTTTGCTCATTGGCCTACGTGCCAGCCAGTAACAGGATTTGCACGACTCCAGCCAGCTGCTCGGGGAATGTGTCCCGTTCCTGTGCTTTGCCATATGCCATGAAGCATTCACGGCAATGAGCATGACTCATGAGATCAGCTCACGCCTCTATAAGGTTTTCCGCAAATTTGGGATGATTTCACTAAAATACATGCAAGGCTCATGCCGAGCTCATATTCTAACCCAAATAAAAAGGAGTGGAGGAAGGCGACGAGCAGAAATCGTGTGATGTCCTCAAAGCCAAGGGGGTTGGTCTTCCTTGGAGGTCCGTGACAGCCTCCTGCCGTTGTCCTTGGAGCCATCCCTCGGTCTCCACGGGCCCAAGGTGGAGGAATCCATCCCTGCCTGGCTCCCAAGAGGCAGCTGTGCTCCAGGCCAGACACTCCCTGCAATAGCGGCTCCTTCCAAGAGCCTCGCCAGCACTCAGCGTGGCCAAGGGCTGTCCCTGCCAGGATGTCACAAGATGAATGAGTCACGGGAGCATCACCGAGTGCTGTTCTCATAGTGGAGCTTAATAACAGCCGTGTCAAGGTGAAGGCACCTGGGGATGAGGTGCTCAGAGCTCTGTAGCCTGGCACTGGCGCTGCTGGGCAGCTCCACATCGCTGGGCTTTGCTCCATCCGTGCCCTGCCGTGCTCTCACGGTGGTTTTTGGTGTGTCACCACGGGCTGGGTGGTTGGCAGGACAGTGCTGATAACCAGGCAGACACCGAGTTTCTGCCTCTCCTTGGAGGGCAGGCTCTGAGCTGATGGGTGACAGCCAGGTGACACTGCTGAGGAAGCCCAGCTTTGCTGCCCAGGCCCCCTGTGGTGAGCAGGCTGAAGGCTGGGCTGGTGCAGAGCAATGTGTCCGTGGAATCTCACCCAATTCCGCTGGAATTCCGTAGCTGGAGATCGTTTGGTTCAGCCCTGATGGCCAGGCAGGGAGGAGACCTCAGCCAGCCCCAGGGTTTGGTGGGGCGAGGAAGAGGACACCGCATTCACCGATGGTCACCTCTTGGCCACGGTGATTCTAAAATGTCACCTCCTGCTTTCCACTGGTGGCCTCAGTGGCCGTGGGCTGTCCTGGTCCCCAGCACTCCTGTAGCTGCTCTCCCAGGCCGTAGGTTCCGCTCCAGATGCCGTGAGGGATGTCCCAGCTGTGTTCTACACGGCTTAACTCCTCTTTCCATCAGCAAATCCCTCTGTCCTCCCCACCCTTCCACTTTACAGCCCCAGGGAAACTCCCCTTCGCTTCCTGACCTCCAGCTCACACACCCAAGTGCTGCCACATCCACCTGGGTCCTTCCAGCCAGGTGGAAACAGGACAGGAAAAAGACATCACCAGATAACCGTGGCTGAAACTGCCTGTTCAGGCACCTGGGTGAGGACATCTGCTCCCCTGAAGGTTCTCCTGCACATTTCCTGGACGCCCTTCACTCCTCCCTGGCATGTCAAGGTTGCACCCCAAGCACCCAGACACCATCCACAGGATTTGGGAGCAAAAGGTGACCTTTCCCTCCGAAATTCCTCTGGAAACCCATGCAGCACACACCTCTGTTCTGTCCCCTGAGCATCGTTAGGGGTCGACAACGATCTCAGAGGTGCTAAGCTGATAATCATCTACCTCAGCTACTCGCAGCACTTTGTCAGGCGCGTTGCTAATGAAAACACAAAGCCTAAAGATATCCCCTTCCCAAGGTAATGGAAAACCTGAGTGGAGATTGACGTTAGAAACAAGATAGGCAGAGGGAGAAGCCAAGCCGAAAGGAGGAACATCTGGTTCCGCTTTTCTTTGTGAAATTATCTCACACTGACCAAGCAGTACCTTCTCTGAAGTATATAAACGCTGAAGACACACACACATGGTTGTTATCAAATGGTATTGTGCAAAATTAAATTGGCTACTTTATGGTGAAATGGAGAAGGAAAGCAGGCATTTCAAACACATGCGTGTCTCTCAGCGAGGTCTGGAAGCGATCACAGTGCAAGGATGGCTACTTTAAAATATCTACAAATAGTTAAGGCTGTTCTGCAAGATGAATAAGCTGGGGCTGAATTTAATAAAGTTATCAAGGCCATAATAACACAGGGGCCAGCGCCTGAAACTAATAAGTGGTTTGGTGAGCATGAGATAGTTCATATGTGCAAAGAATTCCTCCAGCGCTGCCTTGCAGAGGTAAAACGCCAGGCCAAATTCCTCTAACCTCACCCAGATGTGCTTCGGCCAGCTGGGCTGGAGGGGACATCCAGCATGTTTTTGGCCAAGGGACAGTCACAAGGCCAGCACTGGTGGGTGCCCCCAGCAGGCACGAGTTTGCCCCCAGCACGTGTGCTCCCCGTGCCAGTCGGTAGCACTTCTGTGGTTTAAGAAGAGAATAAAAAAAAAAAAAAAAATCTGCACCAGAAACAATCTGTTCCGGCAAATTTTTATGTGATGTTTTTCGTCGGTAGCTTCAGGGCAGGTTCCTTGGGGCTGCAGACTCTCAGAGCATCCCTGGTCACAGCCAGGGGATCTCACTGCTCCCTGGGAAGGACATGGGGACACAGATGAACTTTGGGTGTTCTCCTTCATGTTCTCCAAAAACGATATTTTCGATTTGTGGAAAATCCCACATCTCTGGTAGATATATACCTTTTTTTTTTTCCTAATTCAGAGGAATATTTCAGATAGGAGAAATTTTCTCTGGATGAGAAATTCCCATTACTGCACAAGTTGGGAGGAAAGTATTCAGTTTTTCCATCAGGCAGGTGGCAGAGCAGGAAAGAGGGTTTTATTTTCCTGCATTTCACTCCAGAGAGTGGAGTTCACCAAGCCATGCAGTGACTGCAACACTTTAGTTTAGATAAACCCACCTTTCCCACAGAGCTGCCAACCTGGGCAAAGGGTGAAGTCAGAACCCTATTTATTTCTTTTTTTTTTTTTTTTTTTTAATTTTCATTTTCAGAAGCAGAGGCCCAAAGCAGTGTCGGGGCTGCGCTTCGGGGAACGCAATTCTCATTCCTTTGAAAATTCTTGTTCTGCTGGTTGGGAATTTTGTTCAGCATTTCCCTTCCCAGCTGGCATCACGGGGCTGAACTTTCTCAAGGTGTTGACTGTGTGGAAAGAAGAAAAAAGAAGGGCAGCTTTCATCTAGGTTGGATTTACCCGGGGAGTGATTTTCTTCCAGAGATCCTAATCTGAAACCGCTTCTTCCCCGTGGTAGTTTACAACCTCTGACGTAAATACCCAGGGATGGACTGTGGATCTGGGAACACCAGTGGGGCTGGCCACAGGCTCTGGGAAGAGATGGATTGGCCTTTTGGCTCGTGAGATTAAGAACCGTCTTTTTTCCAGCCATAGCTATGCCTCAGCACCATGGAAACCACAGCATTTATGTAAAAAAAACCAGAATTGACTCATTTATCACCAATTTTTCCAGGGTAGAGGAGCTTAGCTGAGCTTCTGGACATCTCCCAGAGCTGGTTCTGTTGTGAATAATTTTAAAACTCTCCACTAGAGCCTTCTGGAAAGGTAGGAGAGATGTCTGCAGCCTCATCCTTTGGAGGAAAGGGTTACTGAGGAAACTTTCGAAGTGCCTTGGGAAACATAACTCTGAGCCCCAAGTTTCAATGGAAATGCAGTGAAGAAAACCTCAAAAAGCAAACTACAAGCTCCTCTCCCAGATTTCCTTTTCCTTTCATGGTGCAAATTAGAGAATACAAACTTAGTGGAATTGCAAGCATCTAAGAATAGCTTTGATTTTCCTAAACATTTACAATTCTGTTTTATGTACATCGTCAGAAAAAGAGCAAGGAAATACAAAATGTAAATCTTTAAATGAACCTGAATACCAAGGAGACTTTACATATCTGCTTGGAACAAATGGGATGTTGCAGCTAAATCTCAAACAGGGGAATCAGAGAGTTTCAATAGCCGTGGATGTGTGGAGTGTAATCAGACATGGGATGTCTCGTATAGGGTTCTTCTCTCCCTCTCTCCCTGCCTTGCAGGTTAAGAAAATTGTTGTAACTCAGTGCAGATTTTGCTGCCTGTTTGGTTTCACGGCTCCCAGAGCCAGAATCCCATCTCCATTTCAGGGAACAGCAGCTCCACAATAAGCTGGATGTCAAAATCCTGCCTGGAAAGGGACTGGGGAGATGCTCATGGACACTGTCCCCATTAAACGAGCACCAGCAAGGTCTAACGAACCCAGAAGCTGTGGGTCTGAAACTCCTCCAGACGTGAAAGACTTGCAGGAATTCCAGAGAGCCTGATGGGTACCTTTGATAAAAAGTCACCTTTACAGCAGGGATATTGTTCTTGGTTGTACTGCTGCGCTGAGAGAAAAGTTGAATTTGGGGGAGGATATTAGCCCTTTCCTCAGCAGGACAGCCCTGATAGAGCAGAAAGCATTAAGAAAGCAATTTTAAAAACATAATGCTCAGGAAGCACCTAATTTTGCCACCAGCTGGGTGTTAAATTAATTGTGTGCAAGTCGAATGCAGCTCAAGATAGAAAAGTCAGGCTTAAAATGTGTGTCCTTTTCTAAGAGCAATTTTGTTTCTTGGTCGAAAGCAAGGAGTGAATCTCAAGGAAAGCATCAGGTGATCAGTGAGTGATATCCTGATGGATTAGCCCAGCACATGCTCCCCTGGAAAAGCTCAGGGGTCAGCAGCGGGTTATAATTCTCTCTAACACTGAGCTCTGAGTTCCCCTCAGTGCGTCCAGAGAGGTTTTTTGGGATGGGGAAAGAGATCCATCCCTCTGTGGATGGGCAGAGGAATGATTCACTTGTCTCAGCCAGCGGAGGAAACTGGCGCTGGTGAGATCGGGGAGACCGCAGAGGCTGCGGCGGCACCACTCCCATTTTCTCACTAGGTAAACTGAGGTCAGGGATGCTTTTTGACTTGCCCAAGGTCATGCACAAATTAGCGGCAGAGGCAGAAACAAGACCTAAAAGACCCTGTTTCCTTTCATTGCCGCAGAGTTTTCCATTGCAGATGCAGAAACGTCGCGGGCCTGCTGTTCAAAAAGAACCCATTCCCCGTCTGCAGGGCTCGTATCAGCCTCGGGAGAGATCAAATGGCCCGTGGTGAAAAGGCATCCAAGAGCAGCTGACGGGTGTTCGGGCTGAGGTTCCCTCAGCATCGCTCCTGGTTCCCACCGAACACTCCTCATTTAGATTGATGGAGCCATTCTGCAAAGCAAGAAACTTTCACTTGCAGATATGCAACTTCTGTACTTGTTCAAAGCAGCCAGAAATGTTATTTGTACCAAATTTACAGCTCAAAGCTATCAGCTGCTAAAGCCCCTCCCTGCCTGCTCCTTCCTTCTTTTTTTCTTCTTCTTTTCTCTTCTTTTTTTTTTTTTTTTTTTCTTTTTCTGGTCAGGCTCTTGTTTTGAAAACACCCCAGACTGTAATAATTTCACTTGTACTGCATTACTTGGCTTTGTTCATCTCCTGATGAAGTGCCAGCCCTGAAGTACTGCCAGATGAGGGTAGGCATCTCGCAGCACCAAAAGGAACTTTCCTGGGATTATTTACGGCTCGAGTCACCCTGCGAGCGCTCTGAACGAGCACAGGTCTCTGCCCAAATGGGGTTAAGGTGTGCAGAAGGTCTCATCCATCCAAGCCCAGGGAAGAAGCTGCAACCTCAGCTGGACCTGCTCTGTGCCCGAGCGGCTGAGAAAATGAGCAGCAACAAAATTTTCGGGGTGATTCAGGTTCCCAAGCGAGGCCATCCTCGGCGTGAAGCAGCAATGGGAACGGGGGAAATCCAGCCTCCATCTCCCCGTGGTCCCGCTCCAGACTTGCCTCCCGGCTGCTTTGAGCTCCAGACAGGGTTAGTTCAGTTCTCAGGCCCAGATCCGCTGCAGAGATCTGAGTCCTGATGAGCGTTTTAACTAACTTGGCCCAAACTCCCGGTTCATAACAGAGCACAAATCCGGGCACTTTGATGTGGTCTGAGGTTTTGTAAAGAAAGGTTCAGCTGGCTCTCGAGTTGACTTTGGGTTTGGCTGTGCCTCCTGGGTCACTGCAGCCTGCGAGGGCTGGCGTGGGCTGGCCCAGGGCTGCTGTCGCTGTCACAGCTGGGGACAGAGCAGCTTTTGTCACCGCAGATTGTGGAAAAGCAAGAAAACAGTGGGCAAGTGCTGCCATTAACTCTTTGCGGGCTGCAGATCTGCCACGAGGCCTTCTAGAATTTCATCCCATGATGGCTTCCTGCAAAGAACCCACCACTGAAAATTTAAACAAGCAGATCATCTTACGTGCTTTTCTTGGGTTTGAGTCCTTTTCACAGCGTAACTTGCCCGTTGGGAAGATCTACTGAATTATTACTGCGAAAATCCGAACGCCATGGTTTTCTCTCATTACTCTCCCTGGCGCAGATTTCAAGGTGTGGGTGCGATATCTCAGCGAAGAAGAAGGAACCTTTTTTTCCTGGGCAGACGTGATGGACAGCGAGTGGAAGTGAGCTCCTGGGGAGTGAAGTCCTTTGGGTACTGGCGGATGTCACTGCAGTGGCACCCCAGCTCGCTGACCACTAACTCGCTCGGTTGAAGTCTGCCTCAGCAGATCCAACTACAAAGACACGCGGTTTTGAAGGACTCCTTTCTTGCAAGAATATATAAGAATCCTTTCTAAGAGCAACTGCTTAAGTCCCTCCTGTGATCTCCCACAGTAGACCTAAAAAGTAGATTAAGAAAAAGTAATAAGCTAAAGGAAAAAACCAGTGCTTTGCTCATTTATTTTATACATTAAGGGGAACACTGACCTTCGAGATCTCTTTTTTCCCTAGAATTCGTGGTGATGAATAGAATGTATTCTGACTTTAAATGAAACAGAGTGCTTTGAAAAGACAGAAAATTAGCAACATATGGGCCAAAGGACCCAAAGAGATGAGAAAAAAGGAGGGGGAAGAAAATGAAGGAAAGTTTCAGATGTCGCTGTGATCCTGCAGCAGAATATTTTAATGTTTCTGCAATGAGGGGAGGTCAGGCCCCCTTTGGACATCCCCTGATGTCGTGATGAGGCCTTTCTGTGTGCAAGGCAAACAGAAATTACACTTCCTCCGCTGAAAATGCTCCTTTAGGCTGAACCTGAGGATGCCACAGAGGAACAGAACAGCAGGGTCTTACAGACAAGCTGATTTTTCCCTTCCCATCCCCTCTCTGGTGTCACCCAGAGATGGTTGATCATGGATGACACCACGACCCCTGCCAGATTCCCCAGAAACCCTGGAGTCCCTGGATTTTGGTCCCTGGCTCTTGCCCTCAATCTCAGTTCTGCACTGCCCAGGGAAGAACTCTGACATGAAGCAGAGTGGATGTCCCTGGATGTCCCTGGGTGTCCCTGGGTGTCCTGGGGTGTCCCGGGGCTGTCCCTGGGTGTCCCTGGATATCCCAGGGTATCTCTGGATGTCCCAGGGTGTCGTGGGGGGTCCCTGAATGTCCTGGGGTGTCCCATGGTGTCCCCAGATGTCCCAGGGTGTCCCATGGTGTCCCAGGGTGTCCTGGGGTGTCCCTGAATGTCCCTGGGTGTCCCGGGGTGTCCCGGGGTGTCCCTGAATGTCCTGGGGTGTCCCTGGGTGTCCCCGGATGTCCCAGGGTGTCCCTGGGTGCCCCTGGGTGTCCTGGGGTGTCCTGGGGTGTCCTGGGGTGTCTCTGGGTGTCCCTGGGTGTCCCTGGGTGTCCCTGGACATCTTCCCACTGCAGAAGAGTCACCACCAGCTTCTCCCCAGGAAGCTGTACTGGATCACACCCCAAAAGGACAACAGTCCCATGAGCTGGCCACCAGCACTGTTCACAGTCACATTTTCCACAGCATTTGCTTATTTTTACTCAAATAAGTCAATTAAAAAAAATATCATATTGCTGTTTATATTCCTACTATAACTTTCCTTTAAGTTGCTTTTTGGGAGGCGGAATTTCCTTGTTTTTCTCAAAAGTACATTTGAAATATTCAATTTCTACAGGAGGAGGCAGCGCTCTCTGGAAGGGGTGGTTGGTTAAAAATAGCTCATGACCCAATCAAATGCTAATTACCTGGTGGATGGCTGGGAATCTTCATCAAATCAGGAATTAGCTAAGGCAGGAGACGAAGTATCAAACTCTTCGCAGTTCACTTTGTGTAATCGTTTAAGTGTCTTATTAATTGACTCAATATTCTTAATTAAATTCTATTTTAATTAAGGTTTGATTCAAGCCAACCAGAGCAAGGGAGCTTGGAGTGAAGGCCCTCAGCTTCACTCTTGATGTTCTTGGAGGGGCCACGTCCTGATCAAAAATGTCTCCAGTGGAAGGAAATTAGTGGAGAAGACTCCAACCTGGGCGGGTCTGTCACTGCTGTGGTGACATTGGGAAGTGCCACATTTACCCATTATGCAGACAGCTACAAGAGACAAAATGCTATTTTTTTCCCCCCCAAGTGAAACTAAATCTGGGTAAAATTAACATTCTGTCCTGTGAGTACATTTAGTCCAGACCCAAGTCTGCTTATTTTTTCCATTCTGTCTCTGTCATTTTAGCTCATTCGTCTCTCAGCGGAAAAAAAAAGAAAAGGAGGGGAAAAAGTGCTCTGCTGCTTCACAAGCATGAAAACTGTTCTGTGCTCCCCAAAACACCCCTAGGTCCATGTACCCCCTTCAAATGCTGTTTTATATATATATTTTTATATATATATATATTTATATATATATTTATATATATATTTATATTTATATTTATATTTATATTTATATTTATATTTATATTTATATTTATATTTAATTTTTATATTTATATTTATATTTATATTTATATATACATATAGCACACTCAGGTATTTGCATTGCCCTGCCATCACTTTGCTTTTCCCCCCATATTTTAGAGCATCTGCTTAAAAATTACTTTGGGCTTTGCTTCTCCTCTTGGCCATTGTGAGGCTTTGCTTTTGCACAGGATGCACAAATATTTCTATAAAAGCTTGCTTTTTTTTTTTTTTTTTTTTTGCAAATGCTGCTGCTTCCTTCCAGAGCTCCATGTGCTTAAATCAGCAGAGTGTTAAAGCAGGGAAGTAAATAGGAAGCTTGTGAGTGAAATGCTTGATCCAAGAGCTCTTGCAGTAATAGCATAAACCCCTTTTGGCATTAACTGTGGCCCACTTTGGGGAAGGACAGGAGAGAAATTAAGCCCCTATGGGCTTTGGCTTCTGTGCCAGGCCTGCCTGTTAAGGTCCTGCTTTGTGTGAGGTTGTTTATGGCTCATGGATTATGGAAATCTTTTAGCAAATGGGCTCTCTGAGCAGTTTTTGGGTGTTTTTCAAAGAGCAAGTCCAAGTCCTGGGATGGGGTTGGAAATTATGGATGCCAGGGCCAGCCCAGCACAAACTCCTCCAGATGTTGGTGGGACATGTCATGGTTTGAACATTGCTGGCTCTTACAGAACTAAAATTTGCTTCTTAGATTTTCATTTGGTCCAAACTGCCACCAGCTCCTCCTGCAGCATGGAAGGAAAACCCACCTCAGCTTCCTACCCAGAAATCCATGCCTGGGATGAAAACAGTGAAGGAAACAGCACCCTGAGGTCACATTTTGCCCTCAGACCATCCAGGCTGAAGGCTCCTGGTCCCAGCTGGTGTCAGCAGGGAGGACACCTGCAGCCTGGGGACACCGAGCCATAAACCTGACCACAAAATGACACCCTGAGCCATGTGACTCGGTCTGTCCCAGCAAGGGCAGCCTGGGAGCCTCTGAACAGAGAATGGTTTGGGTGGGAAGAGACCCTAGAGCTCATCCAGTGCCACCCCTGCCATGGGCAGGGACACCTTCCACTGTCCCAGGTTGCTCCAAGCCCTGTCCAGCCTGGCCTTGGACACTGCCAGGGATCCAGGGGCAGCCACAGCTTCCCTGGGCAGGATTTTCCTCTCAGACTCATAACCAGAGCATTTTATTTGTGGTCTAATCACTCTCCACCAGGCTCTCCTCTGCCTGTCAGGTCCTGCCTTGTGGGCCAGGAGGGCTTTGGGGGAGACAACATCCAAACCTGGTGGTGCCCTTGCCTGACTGAGGCTCCTGTGGGATAAGCATCCCCAGCAAACCTTCATCCTCACCTTCATCCCCACACCGAGCAGCTCCAGCAGCCGTGGGCACAACCCCCAGCTGGTCTGGGGTGTGGTTCTGCATCCCAGCTGACATGGGCTGGCCCCACAGGATCCTTTTCCTGCTCCCATCTCACACCATGCAGCACATGGAGCCCTAAGAGCCGAGTCCTCAGGTGACAATTTCTAGGGTCAGGCTGATGCCTTCAAGTATTTCTAGTTATTTACTCTGCATGTATCTGTAACTTGCTGCAGTTCTGTGCTTCTCACAAAGTGCTAAAATCCTCTGTCCCAGCACCTTTGGCCAAACAAGGCTCTCTGAACACAGATTCAAGGACAGATTCCTTGCCTTAGGGCCTGAAAATATGGAAACAACTGTGAGATGGGGGAGCAGGCCTGGGGTGGTGAACATCATCACCTGAGGGTGAATTGGAGAATGAAGGGCCAATGTGCTAATGGACAGAACTTATCAAGGTGAAGGGCCATGACGCAGTGTCCATTTTGGGTGTCGTCCCCGACGGGGGACTTTGCTTGCCCAAATGGACCTTCAAGGCCTTTGCAGGCCTTGAATAAATTGTCTGCTTTTTATACTCCTCATTTGTCTTGGCCTCTGTTTCAGGTAGCCTGTCCTTTAGGCAAGACAAACCCTGCCCTTTGCTTCCCCTTGGCGTCACGAGGACCCCACGGCCGAGGGGCAGCAACGCCAGCCGGGATCTCCCAGCCGTGCGCTTGGAGTGACATCATGACTTCGTGGCTGGTTTTTTGGCTTGTTTTTTTGGTTTTTTTCTTCCCCAAATGGACCTTTCAGAATTCACCTCTCGTGGTTCCTCGCACCGACGTTGTTGGAAGAGATAAGGCCGGGTTTTGGACAGCGTCCAGCTCAACTGTTGACGGAGCCGCGCGGTTCAGCGCCGAGCTGCAGGACTCTTCCTCCAGAATAAAGGCTCCTTTTCAGTTTATAGACACAAATACATGAATAAAGGCATATTTCATGCGTGATGTCTAAGTGTATCAATCAGATAACTGGAACTGGTGTGCGTGTGGAGAGATTTCTGACGTAGCACAGCTCGCACAGAGAAGAAAGGCGCTTTCATTAATCTGCTGCTTGGAATGTCACTTGTGCACCAACAAGTGATTCAGTAAGAACTTGGAAAAACAAATGAAGCCATCGCTTTCAAATATGCAGGAGCCTCCAAAATTACAAGAATAAGTGAGCACAAGCAGGAAGAGACTCCCAGAACTCAGAAAGGTCATGAAAAATAACTGGAAAACACAGAGCAGGTATGCGTAAATTATGCTGATGTGTGTGATGGAAAATAAATCAGTTCACACTGTTGTCTCTTTTTTCGGGAAAGGAGGAAATCACTTATAAAAAATAAGATCCCGAGGAAGAGAGTTTGCAACAATCCTCATGCAAATCGCCTTTGTAGTGTGAGTACAGAAGGGACTTGCTGACTCCTGCCAAGATTAAGGGTCTCCTACGTTCAGATCCCGTGTCCTGTTGAGATTTACAGCTTGTCTGTAACACGAGGACAGAGTCTTCCATCATGTCCTTGCAGCCCCAAGAATGCACAATATTCCAAACACTTTGGGACTAGCTCACACAGATGGAGGTGGTGGATTCACACCGCAAAATTCAGCTCTGGATGTAGGTTTAAGTGCCCTGAAGAATGGCAAGCTTGGATTTACTAAAAAGCACTATGCTAAAATTAAATGGAAGGTTTTTTTTGAATCAAAGAAAGGAAATTAAATTTAGGTGGAAATTCCACCATCAAAAATTCCCACACCTCATCTGAGTGTTTTGGCTCCTACAGATGGGTGAATACTGTTCTGTCCTTGGACATCTCTGTCTTAAGTGACTTTTGTGGAGGGACAAGATGGTATTTAATAATATTATTTAATCTGAATTGAGAAACAGTTTCTCTTCTCTGAAAATGAAAGATTTCTTATCATTTTTTTAAATTTATCACAGGTATTTATAAGGTGTCCATCACACAGGTATCCAAGTGCCAAGTTTTTTTCTTTTAAAGGAAAGTGAAGTTCTTTGATTTTTTTTTTTTTTAAGGTAATTTCCTACCAAGCAAATGAAGTTTTCATCTAAGAAGTATTAAAAGAATAGTTGTAAAAAAAGAGGAAACACCTCTCCAGGGATAATAAGAAAACTGTATCTGCTTTACAGCTGTTATGGCCCATTCCAGTAGTTCCCCAAATGTGGTCTTGCACCATTGATAATCCATGGAATATTTGCTGGAGCTCCACAGAGGTCTTGGCTCTCGTCCTCATTTTCAGATCCTAAACTATATAAAGAGACAGCTTGAAAATACACATTATTCTTTCCTAAAGCAGCTTTTCCACTCCAGCAGCTGCTGCCCTTGGCAGAGGGAATTCTGTCAGTCCTGGTGGGGCAGGAAAGCAGTGGGCACTGCTGCAGGAAAGGAAGGAAGGGGCAAGAAAATCAGAAATTTGGGAGATAAATGGGATAAATAGCAGTTTCCCCCAGGACAGTCCATACAGAAGGATGCAGCTGTCCCATTGTTGGAGTCTGGTGGCACCGATGGCTCTTGGTGGTGACGAGAGAAGGGGACACATCTGAGACGAGCTGAGCCAAGTGTCCCCTTGAAATGCGGCATTTTCCAACAAAATGAAGCAGAAACTCTTGAATCCCTCTCCTGTTCAGCAGGGTAGGTGCAGAAAATGGGACTCCAAAACCATCCTTGGTGCTCCTAGTGCCGGATCTCACTCAGTGAAACGCCGCGGATGAAGGAGCACCGAGATAAGGAAAGCCAGCCAGCAAAGGGTTAATTTCCCAAAAAATAACAGCACCCTGCTAATGACAGTGCTGGGGTGGCAACTGATAACAGCGACACCAGCCAGCCAAAAATGTGTCTCAGCGCTTTGGGGTAAATAAACTGAATTTAGCGGCTGTGTCTCACATGTGGACAGTGTTTGGGTGACTCTTGAGAGGGGAGCGGAGGAGAACAGAGTTTGCAGCTTTAGTGAAGCCTTTCCCTCCCCAGGGAGGGTGGGAGATGTTGGTGAGCCCCGGGTGTGGATGGAGCAGCAGCTCCGGAGCCCTCCAGCCTCACCTCTCGCTGCAGCTCTGGTTCCGATCAGCTCCACCACAGAGAGCAGCGTTTGCAGCCAAATCCTCCTCTAGAAAGGCTAGCTCAAGCCCTGTGTGATGTTTGCAAACATCTCAAAGTCACTTGGGGCATCTCTGCTGGGGAAAGGACATTTTCCAGCTGCTCTTGGGGGTTTGCACAGCCCGGTGCCCAAAAACCAGCCCACATCCCACACCATTCCCAAAAATTTTATCCCAGCCGTGCCATTCTGTCCCCGTCCACAGAGCAGCGCCATCCAAAAAGGCTCTGCCCATTCCAAAGGGAAAGGTTAACAATTATGCTGAGCTAATTATATCCTGATAAAAACACCAGCCTCATTATTCCATCCCGGTTTGTATTTTCATATCTGACTTCTGTTTATTCTAAGTAAACACCCTCGAATTATTGTTATTATGCTTTCTTAAAAATACAAGATACCCCCAACTTTATTTCCAGGGATACATGTTCATTAGAGATAAGGTGATTTAAAAAAAAAAAAAAAAATTATACTTTTAATTGTAAGCAGAAAACAATAAGCTCCCCATGAAAATGCACAAATAATGCAACACA
Source organism: Acanthornis magna (assembly GCA_036785705.1). Classification (NCBI taxonomy): domain Eukaryota; kingdom Metazoa; phylum Chordata; class Aves; order Passeriformes; family Acanthizidae; genus Acanthornis; species Acanthornis magna. The sequence goes on from JAWUZG010000150.1 coordinate 2,433,326, forward strand.
TAGGCCTTGCATGCTAGAAGTTCAGTAATTGCTTTGTTGATAAAATGTTTTCAACTTCTTAATATTATTTTTATAGCTAGAAATCTCGCTTTCAGACAATGGGCTGGGAACTGGCATTCCCCACATGTTTTAAACAAATAATGCACTCCCAATCGAAAGCAATGGAAGAATCGCTCCTGCCTTGTGGGTATTATATTTTTTAATCTACCAATAAGTTTGGTTTTTCTTTCTTTCTTTTTTTTTTTTTTTTTGGTTTTACAGAAAGTAATTCCAAACTGTAAGCCACGACTGACCTAACTACTTATTAAAAATGCTAATATGCTTTTGTCCTTTGATGTCTGGTGAACAATAAAAGGGAGAGAGTTACTCTGGGACACTGTAATCCTTTATTTGTCACTAAGTTATGACACCCAGCAGAGCTGTGTGACAGTCCAAATCAATCATCCCCCGTGCACTGCAGGCCTTCTCTGCCTCCTGCAGAGTCTATGCAGTTTAATTAGCTTTTTTTCACACTAGCATAATGTACATCTGCAGCTTCAGCAAGAAAAAGAAATGGAGGATAGTTCACTGGGATACGGTGCCTTAAAAAAAGTTCATATAAAAAAAAAAAGTCTGAAAGAAGAAACATCACAATCCTTTGTAGTTTACTTCAGAGGAGTTTGCGGTAGAAATCTACAGGACTGGGTACTCTATATTGTTAAATGTAGATTTTTTTTTAACCTAATAAAGGCCTTTTCAGCTAAAATCTCAGATGGCATTTAAAGCCTTGTTCTTTTCTAATGGTCTATATCTTTTATACCTTCTTCTCGCGGTTGATCATGCAGCAGCTCATTATCTGCTCCTCTCCCCCTCCCCATGGTGGGCTGCTACAATGGAGGCTTCAAACTGATATTTGCTGGTTAGAACTCCCTGCCCCATCCCTGCCTGAAGGAGGCAAAGCCCTGCTCCCTCCCACCAGCACCAACCCCACGGCCAGAGCCCTCTGGAAGTGCTGGATCCATGGAAAATAAGAATTCCCTACAATCAGCCGAGCACAAGCCCACGGGAGCGCGGGTGGAGAGGGCAGGCAGGGGCTGAGCCCGCCTGGCATCCCTTCAGCCGCCCTGCCCCAGAGCAGGTGACATCAGGGGACAGAGAACCTTCCGATAAATGGGATTCCATCGTCCCAAGAAAATATTTCTGGCCTTATTAGGCTCGTGGTCGGATCTGATGACACATTCCATCAAATCAAACCGACTCGTTTCGGAAGGGGCAGTGTCCCTTTCCTGCCGCTCCAGCCGAGCCGACAGAACTTGTTAAATGATGGTGCAAGTTGAACTGCCTGGCTTTTATTTGTCTTTTCTCCCCTCTGTGTGCGGCGAGGAAGTTTAAAGGCAGGAGCGACCTTTCCTCGCGCTCTTCCTCCAAGCGTGGCCACAAAGGCGTCACCTGCGGGACGCGGCGGTGGCTTCATTCGAATGATAGATTGCATTACCAGAGGCTCGTCACTCCTAATCACCTCCCAGCAGAGGAATGCCTCTGAGGAGATGCCAGATTGGGTTCAAACGGGAGAATTCCACAAGGGCCAGCGCTTCCCATCCCCGGTTGGAGGAGCCGGGCCGCGGTGGAAGCGCCTCTCAAAGGCGGTGGCCGCGCACGGATGAGGTCCGGCGGGTCACCCTGGTGGAGACCGTCACAAAGGCTGGGAAGCACTCAAAGACATTTATCAGCCTCTTGATTCTGAAGCAGAACTCTGCCTTCAAATAGCAGCAATTTGCTTAAGATCTGCTCGGACTGCTGACGTTCCCCTCCAGCGCCTTCAGTCGCGAAACGCAGACGTGATGCACCAGTTCTGGGCTCGAATGAAAGAACAAGAGCAGTGGCCAGACCGACTGTCAAAGACCCCTTTAGAGCTGTACCTGAAACTGTCTTTTAAACAGCACCTCTCTAATCCTTCAGTGCAAAAATACTTTATCCTCTTGTGGGAATTATACATATTTCCCAGTTCAAAGAGGTATAAAATATAGATGTACTTCTGTACAACTCAGCATTAAGAAGAGTAAATAGTGTACAGTGCCTTTTCATCTTTAGATTTCAAGTTGCTTAAGCATTTAGAGACTACAGTTGGCATTTCTTGCTGTGCTACTTCTTGGTCTAATGCTATTATTGAAAATACTTTTATCCTGGGCCTTGGCTGGGGTAATTCCTTTGAAAAATCTTATTCTACACTTACGCCAGCAATTCTTCACTGTTTCCCCCTTCTAAAACAGATAATTCATTAAGACCATAATATGCAGTTTTAACATATTTCCAGTTTAATGTTTAAGGGACTGTTCCAGTTTGGGGCCTGGTGGACAAAAGCATTGAATTCCTTGCTCAGAAATGAAACATTTTGAAATGATGAAAATAACCCAGCTGAGCTTGCCTCTGTGAAGAGCAAAGAGCAGAAGTGATCCTCATGAGAGACTGAGAGGGATCCCTTTTTCCCACAGGACTCTCTCCTGTTTCAACGCAAGCATCACTTCCCTACCAAAGCACCCCAAAATTAGGAAGAGTGGATCTTCTAGGGCGTGGAGAAAGACAGGAGAGGAGCAGCAGGTCTCATCAGCCACGCTCTGAGGAGCAGAGAGCGCGTTGGTCTCCTAACAAACACAATGAGGAAGTGTCACACAGACTCCTCCTGCTCCTTATCCACACACCGAGGGACCTCCTGGACACCTCACCGTGTGCCCAAACCACTGCACTCCCAGTTCCTCTTCCCAGGGAGAGCCTGTGGGTTTTTCTTTTCATCTCCACCCCCATCCTTCCTGCCCAGAGGACAGCCTTCACCCCAAAACAGGCTCCTAGACAGGTAGTGCAGGGTGCCAGGGAGTGTTGCTTGATTAGAGGAAAGGAAAAAAAGTGAGATGAAACCTCGCTCCTTCCTGTTTCTTATGCCTTGCTAGTGGAAATCCTTTGGGGATGAGGGAAAACGAGAGCTTTAAGACTTCTCTGTAAGAGAAAATTTGGAACACAAAAGAATTTTTCCCCATAATTCAGCAGGTTATACATTAAAGTAAAAGAGTACCCAATCAAATAACAATAAAATAATTTGTGAGCCATCTAATGCCCTGCCTGGTGCAGGAGAAGCATTGCTGTGGTGAAGAACAGCCTGAGGAAGAGGAGCAGAGGCTGGTTCTGGGAAGAAGATGAAGTGACCAATTCTCTTTTTGAGAAAATCAGGGGAGGAGGTGGTTGAAAGCACTGCGCTTCACTGGAAGATGTCCCAGTTACACAGTGAAGACAGCTCATGGCATTTCCCTCGTTTGCCACACCATCATCTTCTTCAGGGAGCTCCAGAAAGAAGAATTTTCCTTGTTAGGGCTCAGCAGGTGAGATCTGCAAGAGCTTCTGACACTGCTACTGCCCCGTCCTCACCTTGCTCTGCCCCTGCAGGATGTTCCTGCTCCTGCGGCACAGGAAATCAGAGTCAGGGAGAAAACCCTCCCTCCCTCCCTCTCCATGAAGCTCTGGGTTTCCCCTGCAGTGCTCGTGGTGCTCTGCAGGGCAGGGCCAGGCAGGGGGGGGCACAGAGAGAAGGGGAAGTGGGGGTGTGATAACCTCTCCAACCACCCCGTGAGATCTCTGGGATTCACCTGGCAGCCCCCCGAGTCACACGGGAGGTCAGTGGGACCGTCTCAGGGTTGGGTGGTTGCCTCCAGCAATCCCAAGACCTGCTGTTCCAGTGCTGGAGCAGCACAGGGATCCCACCCCGCTCCTGGTTTTGTAGCTCTCAGTTTGCTGACACTGGAAAGGCATCAGAGAAGATAGGAGGATACTTATGCAAAGACTTCTATCAATGGGGAGGCCCATCTTCAAAGCTTTGATTTTGCCAGGTGCTGGCACCCCTTCTGAGAGCTGTTCTTGCTTGGGGGGATTCCATCTCAAAGTCTTCACATCACAGGAAGGGGAGCCCGGCTTTGAAGAGTCTCACCAGCAATGGGCCAAACCTCCTATTTGCATTTCATTTTTGGCTGCGTGGAGCTCGTTGGCACCAAACAAGCATTTTGCAACCTTTTTAAAGCAGCGAGGAGCAGTGTTTGCTGACACAGCTCAACACCAGGACTTGTATATGTGCATCCAAGTGAGAAAGTCACCAGCAGTTTGGGCAGGTGCGGATGAGCGAATTAGAGCCAGAACAAAGCAGTGGTGCTTTTGGAGTATGCCCATCAAGTTACAACAAGCTGAAGTTAATGTTAAATTAAGGGATGCACTTCCAGCGTTTGCACTTGGCAGCTGGTTTGATTCCTGAAGTGAAGCCATGGAACTTTGAGTTGAGATTATTTTAAAGCTGTCTCGTCTGAGCGGCTTTGCCGATGGTCCTGGGAATCTGTGTCACGTTGGACTCCAGCAGAATTTCTGCTGGATCCTCAGCACAGCCAGTGGGACCCGCCTGGTCAGGGAGCAGCATCTTGCAGTATTTCAGAAGTACAAAAGGCATTGCCAAAGGCCACTCAAACTTGTTTTTAACTTCAACTTTACAACTTTATCCAACTCAGAGTTTCTTTAATTTCCTAAAGGTTCTTAGAATATAGGGCAGCGCTGACATAATCAAAGCAGCCAAGTCTCCTGGCTCAGACACCGTCTTTGACCTTTCCGTGGTTCATTTTCCCTCTGTCACTTACTTTTCAGTGGAATTGCAGCGTTTCACCCTCTAGTGTCTGAGGAGGAGTTTGGAAGGCGTTTAAGAAATGAAGGTCATTAGACATTACCTTTCCTGTTGCAAGCCCTTGCATGATGCGCAGAGAGGATGATTATGCCCTTGCCCTTTGGTGTAAACAAACCTCGGAGCTGTTCTCTGCCGTGTAACCAGAACAAAGCCCTTCGCATCGTTAAACCTCCGACATGAGAGACTCAAGGAAAGCCTATTTACCATGCGGAACACAAGAAAGGTTCCTGAATAATCTGAGACAAAACATCTGTGCTGGGAAAGTACAGAGGTAGGACTGCTGGTTTCCCTTTCATGAGGATCCCCACATTCCTCAGCTCCCGGCTGAGCTGGCACAGAGCACCCAGAGCTGCTGGTCCTCCCTGCTCTGCTCCCTGGCCACAGAGGACTTCAAGAAGATGCAGCAAACCTTATGTCATTCTCACAGATACTTTGTGCAGTGGGCGATCTCTTGGTGCCTGGGGACAGGTTGACGGAAGAGAGGATTCCCAGGGAGGCAGAGCTTGACACTGAGCCCTGAAGACATAGAGAAATCCCTTTGAACTGCGTGTGACTTGGGTCCTGCTGCAGAACACACTGTTTGGTTGGGCTGAGGTTGAAGGCAAGGACTTGGTTGAGGTCAGCACACCCACGGAGGGGGTCAGAGCCAGCTCAGCTTCCCGTGGAGAAGCCAAGGCCAGAACGTGGCTGCTGTGCCAGCAGGACTTCAGGAGCTTTCCAGCCTCGTGCCCACCTCACCACCCTTTTCATGCACAGCAGCTGTAAGCACAGAGATGCCAAACAGAGCTCGTTTTGCCATTCCCCATCTCTCAGTGTTTCCCCTTGACCCTCCGAGCAGAGCTGGGCTGTGTGGCAGCACACGGAGAGGGCTCTGTCCCCACGCTGTGGGTGAGGGATGAGGCTGGCAGGGCTTTGCAGAGCTGCTGCTCTCCCATCACTCGCGTGGCCATCAAAGCCCCGCGCTCAAAGCCCCGCGCTCGGCTGAGGTGCTGCCCGGAGGCTCTGCGAGGGCAGCTCTCCTGCTTCTTTGTTTAAATGCTGGCCCATTTGTTGACTCGGAGGCACCCACTCCTTAGCAGAGGCAGCAGCACTGAAATCGTGGATGGCTCTAATGAGCGTCCCTTCAATAACCATTGCCCTGATTTTTGATACCTGGAGAGAAGATGCACCAGCTAGGGAAGGATTTATCAAAAACACGCCACTGACTAGACATCAGAGGGAACCTCAAAGGGACAGTGAACTAGAACAAAGAACAAAAACATTTACAGAAGTGCTACGCTGAAAAAAAGGGAAAGGGAAAAACTGTACTAACAACAGTAACAAGGTCAGCTATAAAACCAGAATTAAAAGGCACTGGGGAAAAGACGACGACTCAAAAAAGCACCAAGAACTAAGAACACAGCTTGCCAATCAGATCTACACAGATTCCCCTTGATATCTTCCCGCTAACAGGCTTTCCTGCAGGACAAGTAAAAAAGTTTAAGCGGCCAGCTCTGTGAAGGTGGGCTGGAAGCAGGAGAGCAGATTCACAGCTTTTAACACAGATTCAGGTTCTCCATCAATGGGATGCCTCAGAGGCTCGGGGGCTTGGCAAGCGGAGCTGTGCAGGGCAAGGAAGGGGAAGAGCCCTCCAGCAAAGTACATTTAGGGCAGGTGGACCATGTGAATAATTATTAATGGAGGGTGACACCTGAATGGAATGGTTGGTGATGCCTCTGGCATTCCTGTCACTCACAGCCTGGAGGAGACACTGCTGTTAATCCGTGCAAATAAAGGTCCAGCCCTGAGCTTCACCAGACTGGAGCTAAAATTGTAATGGCTTGAAATCTTGCAAAAAAGCACTTCCTGCAGAAATGGAAGTTTTCTGCTCCACGGCAAAATAATTTAATTTCTTTTTAAATTTCAGTCCATGGTAATATGAAAGTTTTCAGGAGCCTAGGAAAATACCCAAGGGTTTTTCTACACAGGAAGGTTATTGCTCTCTTTGCCTCCTGTACGGATGAACTCATGCCACCTTCTGTACATCCATCTGAAGGAAGAGCATTTCTGTCCCTCCCACCCTTATCCACACCACCGAAAATCTCTGGTTCCCTATGGGACATTCCCAGGTATGCCCCATATGAAAAACCATGGAAGAAAATCAGTTTGAGGTCTTAATCCTGAATTTTCCCATTCTCTCATTGCTGCCGGAGTAAAAAAAAGATTCATGACCAATGCAGGCCCTAAATTGAGAATATCACAGGCAGAAATAACAGAGAAACTTTCAGAGCCAGATCAGCTCTGCAGCTTGGACCTGTTCTCTGGGCTCCTAAATTCTGCCTACAGAAACTTCTAGAAAACCGAGTGAACTTCCCCCAGAGAGAAGAGCTTTTCAGTGTTCCCTGATGTGACCCCATCACACCCTGCCAGCATGTCACGGTTGGGGTGGAGCTGGCCTCGTACAGGGATGAGCAGGAGGAGCTGCCATGTGCCCTGGGGCCCCTCCCTGCCCTCTGCACACTCCGTGGTGTACCCACCAGCCTGGGCAGATCTTCTCCGTGACCTGAGGAGGCCAGGATGGCATGGAACATCCACACTTAGACCACGGAACCTCTCAGGTGATGTCACAAAGCTCGAACTGCCTTCCACGGGGATAGTCACTCTGCGTAATCAGGGGAGTGGGGATGGACAGGTTCCTCTGGGGCAGCACGAGGGCAGGAGCTAACCTCCACTAAAGGAGCCCCTGTCTCTCTGGGAAGCTCTGAACACCAAGAGCAAACATCAGGCAGTGTGAACACCCTGTAATCATCTGCCTCCCACCAAGAGCTCTCCAAAATCAGGACAGCTTCTATGGGCTGGGCACTAATATTCCATTTTTAAAGCAGGTCCTGGCTGCTTTTTTCCCAGTCCCTTCCCCGCGAAGCTGAGCTTGTTAGTGAAAGTGAAGAGACTTTTGATTTCTAAAGCCAATGTTAGAATGAGCATTTCCCCGTGAGAGCACCTGGTTCTCGTGTTTAATGAGTAAACACAAGGAAACAGAGGCTTGAAGAATGATTGTTCCCAACATCATTACTTCTGAACCCGACATTAAAGAGAAGTAAAAGACAACAGCACAGCAGTTCTTTGTTTTTCCACCACTCTCCCTAAAAAATATCTTTAATGAGACGCATTTGAAGTCTAACATGGGGCCGTTCTCCTAGATTATAATTGATAAATCTTCCAAATTGGTGCGGGGGGGAAAGTATTGTGTAATAATTACTTGCTTCTTTTGAGGAAATAAATAAAATATGAAAAATGTAATTACTAACCGGCAGAAATGCAGCGAGCGGGTTTCCCGCGGCTCCGCCGACCGGAGAGCGCGGAGCCAGAATTTCAAAAGTCTCTCTGCGAGTGCAGCATGACACACAAGGATGTTACTGCTGCTCGTGTTTGTTTTCCAAGTGGCAACTTCTCCACTCGGAGTCACTGGCTCGTTTGAAGTGCTCGCGATCGCTCCTGCGCCACAATTAATTTCGCTTTAAAAGGGAACAAATTGCCGCTCTTGTCGGGTGGGCGGTTGGGAGCGGGTTGTGTTCGGAGCAGTGGGGAGGGCTTCTCCGAGCTGCCAGGGAGGGGACAGGGATGCTGTGCCTGGTTCCCTGGGGGTGACAGGGCCCTGTCCCCCGGCACGGTGGGCGATGTGATTCCCTCTGCGTGCGCTCAGCACACAGATGGATTTCCCTGCACGCCAGCTCCTCCTTACTCCGCTCCCAGTACTCCCACGGCCCATTATTTCCAAATTTTCTCATAAAACCGCACTAATTTCACCTGATGCCACCTCCAGCACATCTCAGCTGGGGCAGTTCCCCATCCTGCTCTCTGCTGGGGGCTCAGTCCCTGGTCCTGCCTGGGCAGAGCCCCTTTAGGTGAACACCCACTCAAAGCTCATAACAGCAGCTGCCAGGAATTGGTTTTTGGGTCCTCTCCGTGAGGCAGCAGAGACCTGGTGGCCTCAGCAGGGTCACCACCTCCCTCTCCTTTCCCTGGGGTGTAATCCTTGCTCCAGCTGTTTAGAGAGAGGCAAAACTTATTGCAAAGGTGCCTGAAGACACTTAGAGCTGAGAAATTCACAGTTTTTCGTGAAATGCAAAGATTTTCCCTGAACTTTCAGCACTGGTTTCACTGCCCGGTCTCAGGGCTCAGCTGCATCCAGTACCTACTGGGAATGACCCTCTTCTTCTCTCCATGGCATGGAAGGTTCATGCTCTGCCGCAGTCATTAATCATTCAGAAATTCTCAGCCTAACCCACAGATAAAAGTTTCGTTCAGCCCTAAATTAGTTCAAGTTCCAGACTTCTGATTCTCAGATAAAGCTGTCAAATATATATTCAAATATCTATATTCATGCCTTCTAGACCTTTTTCTTTTCTTGCTTTTTTAACCATTGCTTTGAACAACAACATCAAAATTTAATGGATTTAGAAGATTTCAAGCCAATTCTCCCCTTCCTAATTTTGTAAAATGTTATCATAAATGTTTTATGATGTTTAAAAAAAAATAAATCGCTCCTTAAAGTAACAATTTGAATTTTTCATGCACAATGAAGACCTTTATCTTATTCACAGTTGTCATTTTCTGTTTAGCATCACAACACAATACTAATAAAAAAATGCATTTGGATTGCCTTAAGCAGTTTTGCTGAATTTAATGTATGGTACAGCTTTGTTCATGTTATTCCTTTCTATAGAGCATCCTTAGATCTTTGTTCTCCAAGAACATCATTTATTGGTTTTTAGGGAGGGCAGGTTACCTACAGAGCATGCCTTCCCTACAAAAAAAAAAGGTGACTTTCTGATTCAAATAGTGTGTGGTAAAATTCTAGCAAAGACAACCATCAGCACATTGCTGTAGTTTTCTGAATTATTATCATTCTGTTTGGTCCTGACCCTGCAAAGTTTATCCTGATTAATACCCAAGAGCAATTTTCAGCAAAGTAGTAAAAAGTATTTCACTGCAAACCCAAAGTATTTTGCTGTAAACCCAATATATTTTGCTATAAACCCAATATACAAACCCAGTGCTGGCCTGACGTGCTGTCAGCAAAGCAAACCTCTCTTGGTTGGTGTCCCTCTTCATCTGTTGGTCAAGAGTGCCCACGAATAAATGTCGAAAGGCCCAGAAAAGTCCTAATTTAAACCTAAAGTGCAGGTGAATTAATCCTGGAGTGGCCTGGACGCAGGGCAGGGTGAGCAGGACACCTGGGGTCAGCCTCAGCATCCCAAATCCCCCAGGACAGATCCCATTCCCTGCGGGGCTGAGGAGAAGGAACAGATCTGTTGGGTCTCCCCACTGAAGAGATTTGCAGCTTTCCAGGCTCTGGGCTCGAAAGTGCAGCTCTTTCAAGTTCCCAGGCAGCAGATTTTTCTCTCCATCTTTTGCTTTTGAGAATTCTAGGAGCATCTTCCATTAAATACGAAGATGTTTAGCCTTTTAACCCTCTAAACGCGATACCACAGGCTCGAGTGATCTATTGTCAGTTAAATTCACCCTCTACTCTCTCTACTCCAGCCTCTCTCTTGTATTTTCCTCCCTGCTGTGTGCACTTATCCCTGCATTGAAAATATGCTTTTAAACTAACACACACTAATAGTTATTTTTAGGTATCAAAGACATTTTTCTCAAGATCTTTCTTCATTAATTCACTAATTCACTTTTTTTTGTCTTGATCCCATTTGCCCCATGTTCTTTATTGTCTCTTAACCCCGATGCTCAAAAGGCGTCAGCACAGATTAACAGGGAGCCTGAGAGCTTCTGGAGAGCAGCATTTCATGTTCTCCTGCATCCTTTTAATCAGGTTTAAACTCTTGTGGCCTTCTGTTTAAGTTCAGTTTGAAAATAGCTAGCAAGCCTCAAATGAAAGACCAAATAAAACACTTCAGCATCCCTTTTTTTTCCTCTATTTTGACACACATTCCAAATACACAGCAATGAAATAGGAGCCAGGGGGAAAAAAAAATTAATGAGAAAGTTTTGCCCTTTCTATTAGGTCTGTAAATAATTTGGCTTGAGTCGGTCAATAAGGGGGAGGAATCATAATGGCATGACAGAGAAAATCCTCCAGTCTCTCCTCCTGAATGGTAAAATAAATACTGAGGGCAAGAGATAAGTGCTGCAGAAGATGTGCTGAAGACCTCTGGAACAGACATCTCTGGGAATCCACAGTAATAGATCCCAAACCTCAAACTCAAATGCTTCTCCGCTCAAACGCTTCTCCACTCTGGGGTTTTCAGTATTCAATCCCAGCAGTGCCTCTGAATTTGCAGCCTGAGTCCATCTCAAATGGCAACCCAGTCCTAAATAATACATTATTGTAAAAACTGTAACTCTATCCCCCACAGACTGCCTGCCCTAGTAATAGCTTCTTATTCCCAATTGCTTTTCCCATACCAGAATGAGCAAAGGCTGAGCTAGCAGTTAAAGCAGGGGATTGTGAGCTGGGGGTCTGGGGTCTAATCCCTGCTCAGCTCCTCATATATTTTGGGAAAACATTTTACTCTTCTGACCTGAAAAATAAGGTGGCACTTCTTTATGCCGGGGCTTATTTCACCAAACTTTGCAAATGGATTTGAAGTCCGTAACTGAAAAATACTCTAAAAGGTCAGAGTATAATTATAAAATAACTAATAACCTCTTCTTATTTTCTGCTGCTGGGCCTAGCATAAAAAAAAATAAGTTAGACTAAAACCTCAGGGATCTCAGAAGTCTCATGAGAAGCCTGAACTGGCACAAGTCTTTCCCCTATGGATGTCCCAGGGATTGATTTGGACAGGCACAGCCCTAAAATCGTTGCCTCCTCTGAGAGTTCCAGAACGTTTCCCAAGGCAGGGAGGCTGAAGAGGCTGAAAGTGATGCGAAGTTGCTTTGCCTTTAGGAAAGTGGCCAGCAATGGAAGAGTTGTGCAGCCCTGGGAAGAGAGGAACTTCCAAAGGGAACTTCTGCCATTATTCCCTGCTTTGATCAAGGCCTTGGCAGCAGTGGTAGCAGATCTGACCAGAGGGACTGAAGCACTACCGAGGCACTCGGGTGAGCCCAGGGTTTGTGTCCAGGCTGTCAGAGCACAGGGCTGAGCACACGCCAGGGCTGCAGGGAAAACGTGTGCTCAGAAAGCACCTCCAGCAGCTGATGGGAGCAATGGACACCAGAAGTGAGTCCCTCCTCAAGCTCAGGGGTGAGTGTCGGGTCCAGAGTCACGACAAATAACAAATTCACCACAGCAGCTTCTGGGTCCAAGGAAAGGAAGAAGTAACTCATTATTTTCCAAAGCCTTTTTATACTATTTTCTAACTTTCACGTCACACATCCATTGGCTCTCAATTCACCACCCCACAATATCATTGGCTGCCTACAGCCAGAACAACATCTTGGAAAAACACCACCTGCATGAAGTCGGCTATCTCTGTTTATGAATTCCTCCTTGTTTTGAAGCAGAGAGAGTTTGTGAGAATTGAGAACATCAAGGTGTTCTCACGGTAAAGCAGCTCTTACTATGTGCCTGTGATTCCCACAGGTGAGCACTCTGGGAATTCCACACTCCGGTGGGGTGGGCGGTGTGAAGATCTGTCCCAGCCCTGCCGTCCTCCCCGAGCCGCCACTCGGGCACCCGCCTTGTGTCTTCTCTTGGTATCCAAAAAGACGAGAAGAAAACATCTCCGATTATGCTAAGCAGCAGATCCTCGTCACCCCACCTCTGCCAATCACCAGATAAAAGGAGTCATTATTTTAAGACCCCTGCGGATGTCTGTCTGTCTTTTGTAATGAACTCGGGAGCAGCCGCGATCGCCGTGGCACCGCTAATTGGAGCACCCACGGTGCCGGCTGCTGGAAGGCGCCTGTTTGTGTCACACCAGCCATTCCTCCTGTGCTTTACAGGCACACACGCACGTCTGCACACATTTTGGGTCCAGGTGGCTCCAGAAAGCCAGACCCGGCTCCTTCGGGAGGGCTGTGTCTTCCAGAAAGCTGCTCTGTGTCTCCTGCGGTGGACAAGGTGTCCTGGTGGCTTTATGGAAACCAGTGCCACTGGCCACCCAGGCTCTCCAGCTCCTGACTGGCTGCCACCTGCAGCAATAACTCCGCCAGGTAATTAATACCAGCCTTTACTACCTGCACTACTAGGGCTGCTACGAAGAAGATGGTTTTGTTGCTTTTTAAAGAGCTTTCATGTGGTTTCTGGGGCTTGTGAAAAAAAAAAAAAACCTCGTCCCCCCGATAGCCCTCTGTACATGTTGCTTTGTATTTTCCTCCTCCCCAACCCCCTTCCATGACTTTGGGGCTTTCAAGTCATGTAATGTTTCGACATGGCACTGGGAGAACAGCGAAAGAACAGAATCATCACAAGGCTGTTTGAAAACTCTACAAAACTCTTCAGCAGCAGGGCAAGGTTAGTTAGCAGCTTTGTTTAGTTCGGTTTCATCGTGGGATTTGTTTACCAGAGAAAACTCAGCTTCAAGATGCCACATCTGGTTTTCCAGTGAGGGTGTTCCAGCATTATTTTTTTTCCTTTCCAAGAAGCAAGGAAAAGGAAAAAGCCAAACCTGTGGTTCTCCAGAGGGAGCTTAACACAGCAGCTGGCCCAAGTTACACATCCAGTCAGTGGCTGAGCACTAAATCAGAAAAATAAGGTGTTTCTTCATCCTACTCCCGTCCCCACTTTTCCCTCCTTTCTTCCATCTCAATCCCTGGGACATCCAGCGCTCTGCTTGGAGTACAGCAAGGCCAAAATTCAAAGATTTCCTTTCCGTTCAAGCTATGTGGTCTACTATTTCCTCTCAGTCTTCATGAGACCCTCAGAGATATCTATCTAACAGATAATTGATAGCTCAGGGGCTTGGGTGACCTTCAAAGAGCTAAGCTGGACTCAAGACTGCCTACACAGAAGATCAGGCTTGGACCAGCAGATTGGAACTTAAAGCTTCAACTTAAAGTAGCTTTCTCTACAGACACGCAAAGGATTTCGTGATGATTAATTAAACAGTGTGCAAAAGTTTCTCAACTGATTTCTGCCTTGACCTTTCAGTTGGTAGCTCCAGCTGACTGGATCTTGCTGTTCTTTCTACCAAATAGAAGTGATTACGGTGAATAAAGGGCCCTTCTGCCATGTCTGCTGCCCCAAAATGAGATCAAGGCGGCTCCTCAGCAGTGCAGTCGAGGGGAGCCAGATGTGATGAGTTGCGACCTCGCAACGGAGCACAGCTGGATCCAAACACACACCTGCAGATGTGGCACAGCCCCCACAACATCACTATGGGCCTGAAAACCTCCAGCGAGGAGCTGCCTTCAGGTTTGTCAGGTTGCTGGTGATTTATTCCCACTCCAGCTTTCCAGAAAGGATCGGAATTTCCAGGAGCAGTGCAGCAAGTGGAGCAGCCCCTCTGCAGGCTTTGGGGAGGGAGGAGTGAGGAAATCAATGCTACGGCTCCAAAGTGATCAGACAGCCACAAATTACAGCTCGAGAAGGGATGGCTGGACCTGAGCACACAAGGGATTTTGTTCAGGGTTTCTTTCTTGTTGTTATTTTGGAGTTTTTATGAGCTAGCATGAAGCTGTCTCCTTTCTGAAACCAGATTTAGCAGCTGAGGGATGTGATTGAAGTGGAAGTCAAGGCTGACAGTGCCTTTTCCTAGTTCCAGGAATAGCAAGAAATATCTGGTGTCTATACAGGGGAGAGGAGAGTTTTTCCAGCTCTGAACACCCCAAGGTGAACCCAGACTCAGCCCTTGCTGCCTTCCCCTCACCACCAAGGCGCTGCAAGGTGGGATGCTGCTGTCAAAGCCCCACTGGGAAAGAACACATCACTCAAAAGCCGTGGGGAAAGCTCAGTTTGCAAATCTTCTGAATAAAGTATATATTTTTAAATAGAAATTTGCTGCTTCCTGAGGCTCACAGTAAGATCTGATGTATCAAATGCCCGTCAGCCACATCTGACCTTACTCTGAGAGAGCATTCAGGCACACGTTCTTCTGAAGTGTTGAGATGAATACACGAGACATCAGATTCCCCAGAAGTCTGCCTCAGCTAAACTCAATCCCATTCATTTCAGAGAAGCTGAAGAACCTTTCTGTAAATTCTGACAGCAGCTCGTGACTAGTCAGGCACATAAACACCTTTAAAACTGCAGGCCTGCAGCAGGGATCCGCCCTGCCACATGCAAGATGAGTTTCTGGTCTTAGCCAGTCATGTAGGCAGCTCCGGTCACCAGTGGAGAGTGGACATCACACAGGGCATCTCCTCAAACCTCCCCTGAATGTCCATCTAAGGCCTGAGGCCACTCCCTTTGGGGCACTACCTCTGTCTATTCATGGAGGGAGCCAAGATGTCTCATTTCATCTGCTTAAAAGTTCTAAGTTAAAAAAGAGGCAGATTCCACCCCTCAGAGTCGCAGGGACGAGTCAGTCCTGCTGGAAGCACCGTGTGAGGGTTTTTCTGGATGTGCCAGCGGGGCAGGGTGGCAGCACACAAGGTACTTCGGACTGGTGTCTCACAGGAATGCTCAGAGTTTACCAGCAGGAGAGCTCTCCAGTAATGAAGTTTGAAGTTTAAAGCCTTGAATGTTACCCAAAAGCAAATTTCACATCAAATATTTGAAGTATTTTGCTAGTCAACCACCCAAGTTAGTTGGGAGGAAAGAGAAGCAATACCATACGACAGAGCTGTTTTGCCAGCAGTGATGGAATGCTGAAGTTTAACTCTTTCAGAATAAACAGAGAGAAGAAATAAGGTACAAAGACATGTACAAGCAATTTAAAATAATGAATTGAGGTGTTATGCTCTCTAACTGACCATCTGGAGCTGTGCAGCCTCTGGAAAACTCCCCACTTCAAGGAAAAAGCTCATAATCTTTTCTTCAGACATCAGCATTGAAAACATCAGCTGCAGCCTGAGAACAACCAGTTGGGCTGGGAAGTGAAAGCAGTGGGGAATTGCGGCTCGCTCTGGAGCAATGGAGAGGCAGAGGATCACCTCCAGGAACACGCCAGGGGGACAGCAACACTCCCCAGAAAAGGCCACTCCGACAGCTCAGCCTCATCCATCACAGCCTGCTGAGGACAGCTTTACAGCCAGCAGGGCCCAGGCTGGTAATTACAGCACAGAAATGGAGCAGGCAGGGATTTGCAGAGCAAATGGCACGGGGAGCACAGCCTGAGGGCTGGGAGCTGCGTTTCCACCCTCGCAGGGAGAGAGGGTCACAGCCCCGCAAGGGATGGGCTCGGGATGAGCACCAGACACTTCCCAGGCACTTCCCTGTGCCCTGCTGTGCCTTATGGACACAGCTCTGGACACCTGGATCCCCCAAAGCCCGAGGGGGACCTCTCCCTCAGCCTGCAGCGCTGGGCACGCACCAGGATGGGGAAAATAAATGGAAATTCTCTGCTGCTGCCTGTGCTGCTGGCCGCGCTTGTCTGCGTCCAACACAGTCCTTGAAATCCAGCCCCAGCCCCAGGACACTGTGCTGGCATCTCCCTCCGAGTGCAGGGCCCTCAGAGTCTGGGAAAGCCAAAGCCTGTGATAGAACTTAGATCTTGAACTGGAATATCCTCATTAATTATGGCTTTGTAGGGAGGTTGCCAATGGGAAAGAATTTCACAGATGCAAGAGCTGTATCTTACTCCATCCCCTCCTTTTATGCTTCAAAAGATAGGCCAAATGCTCTGGTAGCATATGAAGCTTCTAATTATTCCCAAAGCCCTTGGCTCTTCCTGCATTAAGGGCCAGAGTTAAATTCTCCCTGGAAAGGTAACAGAGCATGGATCCCGACTCGAAAACAGCCAAGAACACAGGATGTTTGCAGTCTGTGAGAAAGGCCTGGGACCCTGCATGTCACTAGTTAGAAGTCCATCCAAAATCCCGAGTTCTAAACTTAGCTCCAAACACAGCACATCCAGATCTGAATCTGTTTTGTCTCTGGCAAAACGCATGTCCTGAAATTTTTATTATTTATTCATCTCATTTGTTTTCTTTGGTCATCCTAGACGCAGGATGGGAATTATTTCTCAGACAGGATTCTGGGTAGATGCAATTAGGCTTTTGTCATGACAGGAAAAGGGTGTTCTGCCAATGTAAGGTTTGGAGGGAGGATGTGGAGGCTTCCCAAGGCAGCAGTGGCATTTGACACTGGCTAAGCAGAAGGGACAAAGCTCAATACCTGCCCTGTGCAGCCTCCGCAGGGATTTCTGGGGTAGGACAGGATTTTGGAGCTCCAGGATCAGGTCCTTCCCACCTGCCCGACACAGCTGCAGACTGGTGGATGCCGGACAGTCCACACAGAACGTGGTCAACTTCTCCAACATGTGATTCCTACCCAAACTGCCACATTAAGTCTGGTTTTTGGGAGGGTCTGTGGTTCTATCCCATGGATTTGATCACTGCAGGATCTGCCCCATGCACTGATGTCTCCAGGATGGCTGGGAAGCACAAGCCGAGTTGAACACCAGCTAATGACATCACTTCCCCGTTATCCTTTGATCCCTTCACCACCAGAATCAAGCAAACTTTGACCCCTGAGAGCAAAGAATGACCTCAAAGGACCACTAAAGCTTCCCAAAGAGAGTCTGGGCTGCTCCAAGGGTTTGTTGGAGAGCTGAGTGTTGGTGGCTGCTTGCACAGGTCCCTCCAGAGGAGCCCAAGGCTGGGCAGATGCTCAGCTCATGGTGTGATGGAATTACAGGAGAGGCCACACCAGGCAGAGCACAACCCACAGCAGACGAGGAAAAGTAATCCAGGTTCTGATGGCCAGGAAAACCAACGGAGATCCCAGAACACAACCCAAGCATGGACACAAAGGAAAGCCCAGCTGTCAGGGAGAAGGGGCTGTGCCACAGAGCATGGACAGCCCAGCAGCTCCTGCTCTGCTCCTGACAGCAATACTGACAGCTTGTCTTTTCCCAGGCCTTTGGTACGAGCAGAGCAAGCGCTCGGGTTTGTTTTATTGCTCCCATGATATCACGAGTTAATTGTAACCAGCATATTCCCTCTCCCAGTGCCTCCGAGGGCCGGAGCCTCTCTTGGCTCCACGTTCCCAACGTGCCTTTGAAACTATTTGCATTTCAAAACTCCTGCACTCAGGAAAATCGCTGTTTTCTAGAGATGAGCTCAGCTGACAGACACTCTCGGTCCAGAGCAGAGAGGGGAAGGAAGTCCTGGTGTGGTCACAAGAAAAAGCCACACAGCTGAGCCCATTGTGCGCCAAACCACCCAAACTCAGGCTGAGGAGGGACAGATAAAAGTGTCAACATATATCTGTGTCAGGAATAAGTTTGCATACAGCACATAAAACTGATGAGATCCATTCAACAGCCACATATTCAACATGGGAAAAGTGGCTCTTTGAAGAGCTGCTGGTTAAAGTGGGTGCCCCATCCCATCAGATTGCAAGGAGAGCTCTCCCAGCTCTGCCTCACTGGGGAATGGCTACAGCTGGTAGAAGGTTTTGTGCTAATATTTGTAATTCCTTCGAGAGTCTCAGATCATGAGTACCACTAGAGGAGGGCAAAGCATTATATTAGCACAAGGGTTATCCCCCTCTCTCTCGGTCTCTTGCAGGTGATGGCTGCTCCATGGATGGGCTGCTCCTGCTGCTCAATATTTTGTTTTCTTTTGCTTTTACCCTGGCTGAAATCTGGAAGTTGGAAATGCTAAGTGCCTGCATTCAGAGGGATCCACTTCCCTGCTTAGCAGAGGCAGCCTCGACCTCCCCCTTATTTCCTCCCTGCTCCCTTATCAGTGAGCTCAACCTACTTTAATCCAGGCACAAGAAAGGGAAGAACCGTGAGCTGGAACATGGGTTCATTCCAACACTTAGATCCTGAGAATGGAAAACTCACAGTCCCTCAAGAGAAGAGAGGCTGGGTTGTGGTTTCTGGAGGGAGAAATGTAATACAAGCTTGCAGAGTGAATAAACTGCAACCTCATCGCTGAGTCTGGCGTGTGAGAACCTTCAGGCCAGGCAGAGGGAAACAAATCCTGTCCCTGGCGGTGCTGGAGTGAGGAGCAAAGCAAAACCAGATGCAAGGCTGGGGTGAGCCCGAGCTGGAGGGCATGGAAGGGCACTGCCCCCTCACAGGGACTCAGCGTGCGCTGGTGGCTGCTGCCCACTGCTAACTATGGGGTGGGCAATGGGTGGGCAATGGGATGGACAATAGAATTGGCAATGGGGTGGGCAATGGGGTGGGCAGTGGGGTGGGCAATGGGGTGGGTAGAGGAGTGGGCAATGGGGTGGGCAGTGGGTGGACAATGGAATTGGCAATGGGATGGGCAATGAGGTGGGCAGTGGGTGGGCAGTGGGTGGGCAGTGGGTGGGCAGTGGAATTGGCAATGGGGTGGGCAATGGGATGGGCAATGGGGTGGACAATGGGATGGGGAATGGGGTGGGCAATGGAATTGGCAATGGGGTGGGCAATGGGATGGGGAATGGGGTGGGCAATGGGGTGGGCAATGGGGTGGGCAATGGGATGGGCAATGGGATAGGGAATGAGATGTGCAATGGGGTGGACAATGGGATAGGCAATGGATGGGCAATGGGATGGGCAATGGGTGGGCAATGGGTGGGCAATGGGGTGGGCAATAGGGTGGGCAATGGGATAGGGAATGAGATGTGCAATGGGGTGGGCAATGGGATGGGCAATGGGATGGGCAATGGGTGGGCAATGGGGTGGGCAATGGGGTGGGCAATAGGGTGGGCAATGGGTGGGCAATGGGGTGGGCAATGGGGTGGCGATGCCTCTTCCCATGCTATCCCCCACCAGTGATCACCGTGGGTGGGGCAGGATGCAGCTCCGAGGGGCAGGGACAGGAAATTTCCCTAAACCCTCTTTAATCCCTAATGACACTCGTGTGTCACAGAGCGAGAATCAGCCTGAAGAGCACCATCATTAACTTCAAAAATACCCACCACAGATTTCTCCAGCTATAAAGGACTGAGCTGAAGCCATCCCAGAAGACCAGAGTTTTAAGCTGGTGGCCCTCTCTGTCAACTGCTGGTCCTGTGTTTTAATTTCCTGAAGTGTCTCATTTCTCTCCCTCACCAAAGGGAGCTGGAAAAAAATCCTCTTTCTCCCTTTCTTTCTCCCCTCCTCACAGTTGCTCTTTGAGTAAGGCCATACCTAACAATTATTCAGGAAAACATTATGTTGACATTACTGTTTAGAAAATAAAAAAGGGTTTTTAAAACTAGAGAGTAACATCGTGACCATATAGCACTAGTGAATGATTAAAAATTTAGATGACTGCCTTTGAAACAATAAAAAGCTTTCGAAGCTTCTTAATGAGCAGCTATCAGAAATAAAGCATTTAAAACTTCAGAAAGTGCCTCTGTGGAAATTTCATTGTCTTTGATGCTGTAAAATAACTGCAGGGTGGATTCATTTCAAGTTCTTTTTAGCATACTGGTCGTTTAGAAATATTGGGAGATATCTTTCTTAGCAATATGTGGGGAAAACAATGTCTTGGTCGCTTTCATTTATCTGCAATTTGACAGGAGTGCAGTTTATTAACTTGAAAAGAGACAGATACATTATCTGAAACACAGAGAGTATAGTGGGTATTGCCTCCTTTTTATACCAGTGGGAGTCCATGACACTTTGAACTTGCTCACCATTAAACGCCTTCCTGAGTTGTTGAAGAGGCCTTTAAAAAGGGAGCCTGTGCATTTATGATGTAAATTCGTTATTTTGACAGTCTTTGAAATCTGTCATATTCACGTCCAATTTAATGCACCGCAAAAATTCTTTTCTTTTAAAATACTTTTCTTTTAAGATTTCAAAGCCATTTTCATGTAGAAAACTATTGTTATACCTAATATATCCTGAAAGTGTTTTAGCAAAGGAACTTATATGATTCTGTTTTAAGTCATGTCAGGTTTTAAAACATGTCATTTCTTCAAATAAGCTTTGACCACACTATCTTTTTTTTTTTTTTCATTAGTTAAAGTGCACTTGATTTCCATGGATACAATTAGTCAGAATATCTGCTATAGGATCATCATTGGATCAAACGGGGTCCTTTCAGGCTGTATTCCACGGAGCAATTGCCCACATATCTGAGATCAATACAGCCCAGCACACGGGTAGGGAGATGCAGGGAGCTGAGGGCTGCTTGGGAAAGTGGAGGATTGTACTGAAGCACAGCACATTTAACGAGAACCTGGGCCGGTGGGAAAATTAAACAGCTCCTTTTAAAATGATGAGCTCTGAGTATTTACTCTGAACGTGGAGTGGGGCGAGGAGGAGCAGGACGGGAGGGGGCCGGGAGGCATCTGATGAAATCCAAGTTCAGTTTATTTCTGGTCGAACCCAAGCCTCACACATTTCAACTCGCTCTTCAATCCAAACAAACCTCCTTAGGCTCGCTAATCCTCATTACACAGTGGATTTTAGCTGTACCTGCACTTCTTTATCAGTTTGCAAGATATTTTCAGCCGGTACAGAGGTCTTCATGCAGCTCTGCTTCAAAGCCGTGTACAGAGGAGGTTCTGTGCAGAGTTTCAGAGAGTGTTTTCATTTACAGATGCCTTATCACTTTGGGAGAGGAGGTTGGTGGGCAGGGGGAACACATTCCTCCAAAGCAGCCCAGGATCATCCTAATCTAGGGAAACGATCAAATAAGAGTTTCAAAGATCTCCTACTACAAAGGAAGGCATTAAGCTCACTCCTTGCCTGCCCAGACTCCAGGGCTGGTTTGGAATACATGGAAATATGTCTGCAGCACGAAGGAACCTTCCACTGATGGTTTAAGCACCGTTTCACATGTCCCCAGTGGCTGGGTTTAAAATGCACTGCACCATGAGTGAGATAAACCAGGAGAATCATTACTTCAGTGGCATTTAACCCTATAATTGGGTGGTTTTTTTGGGCCCTGATTTTATAAGGTCACCCTGTTATTTCCTTTGCTGGCTGGCTTGTGATGGTGCTCTCACATATTATTACTCTCTTCCATCACAGGGAATGATATTTCGGGACTGAAAGGGCGAAAGATTTGTAAGGACTGTCCTTTCCCACACTGTGATTGTCTGAAAGCTTCAAACAGTCAAAGGCTGAGTGGAAATGTGCTTTAGATGGTGTCTCTGGGGCAGAAATCCCACCTGGTCTAGGGGTAGAAAAGAACTGTAAGGATCTGATTATTTCATGGTTAGATCGCCTCATCCCCCTGCAAAGGGAGAATATACTTTCCTGATAGAGCTTGTATCAGATATTAAACCAATACTACACTTGATCTCAGCAAAAAGGCCATTAAATCTCACAACTTGAAAAAGGCATCTTGCTCCTTGAAGCAGGGAATCCTGCAGTGCCTGCTGCCTGCTAACCCGATGGCCCGGCTGCGCTCGCTCACAGAATTCATTTCTGCTATCATTTCCCCCAGTCTCGGATTTCACTGGCACGAGCAAAACCTTGGGCTGCATGAGAAAACACTTTGAAATGGTGCCTAATTGACTTGGGCCTGGTTCAGGACATAGTACACCACACAAACCACCATAACATCAATCAGAGGCAGAGAGGATGTCCCCATGTTTGGCTTAAACTACAGGGTATTTCCTTTGCCGAAAGCATTTTAATCACGCTTAAGTATAGGTTTGCCGTGGTAAAAAAGACCGACCTATTCCAGTCGTTGATTTTTCCCACAGAAGGAAACTTCTGTCAGGCGTCCCGGGAAACGGCCCCGGGTTCTTTGCACCAATTTCAGCAGCCTTATCGTGCCTCTCCTCTTTTTACTCCCACAGCAAAAGTCGTGTTTCTGTGGTCTGCGAGGGGAATATTTCCAACTGAGTCTGACAGTGTTAAGCTCAGCCTCTGGGATCTGCTCTCCCCTCTTCTTCTTCGTGGGTTTTGAGCCCTTGCCCCTCTCTCCCCCTCTCCAATTAGCGTTAGTTAGCTCTGATAGTGCCTCTCTGGTGGAGGGGAAACAGGAGCCAGTTGTTAAGGATATAAAAAATGTTATTTCAAGGAGGCTACTGAAAACAAGCAAAAGCTGTGGTTCTCTTGGGTATGACTGCCCTGCTCAACAGAGCCTGTCTGCACCCAGAATTATGGCATTTTCATGCCTCAACACTCTCACAGATGAACTAATCACCTATTTAATGACTATCATTGTCAGGCACCACTGTTGGGTTTAAGTGTCTCAATTTTTGGTCATGCAAATGTCCAAACTGAACATTTTCACTAAGCTTTGAGTAACCCCTGTGAAAACCAAACCTAAGGAATCACAAACTGCATTTGGAAATCCAAACTGGTGGGCTTGAAACCACACAAGGGCTTGATCCCCTTTAGCTCAGGGACAACAGCAGCTGATTTGGGGCTGGTTCCAGGAGGAGTGAGGCTGTGGATTCTGCATTGCAGAGCAGGAATTAGCAAGAAATTAATGAAGTCCTGTCTGGGCATGCAGGGAGCAATCATTAATAGCCATTTCAGTCATCATCTCCATTGCTCGGTGCACACAACACCCTCGCTCTTTATCTTTCGCCTCATATAAAACAGGGGTGATTTGCTTACCAATATCAGCAGGAGAGAGAGGATGAGAAAGAGGGGAACAAGCCCATGCTAAGCCACTGTGATAAGTCAGATATACAGCAGGAGGAAGGAGGAGAAAGTGGATGAGAATAAAAGCAGCACTCTCCAAAAAAGTCCTCTGAATCCCAGTCCTGACAAGCTGTAACTCATTGTCTTGCACCAGTGTGCAGAGAGCAGAGCAAACACATAAATGACAATTAACATCCCAGTTGACACCAGCCTCCATTTCTAACCCACTGAGATGCCACCTCTGGGAATCCTCATGAAATCAGGATTTTGTTGGAAAGAGGGCTCAGGGGTGATTCCAGCTGGACAAAGCTGGCAAGTGAACCACACGCACACACACACACCCGTGTCAAAGGGTGGAAAGGACCTTCCCCTGGCAGCTTCAGCCATAATTCCTCCTCTGCTGGCACAAGGGGGCTGTGCTCACGTGTGTGCACCCCATGGCATCCAGGACAGCAGGAGCTGATCCTCACAGGCCCAGGATTGGCTTGGACTGAGGAGCTGAACACACTGCCCTTGATCCTACACGAGACTGCAGCTGCAGAGCCGTGCAGAGGACAAGAAGCTGCACTCAACAGGCAGGGCCCTGAATCCTGCCCTCCCTCCATTTCCAAACAGCCTCCAGTGTCCTGCCCTAAAGGGAAAACCAGCTGCTTGCAGGGCAAAACACGAGAAACAAACGTTACCCTGCAGCCCTCTGTCCCAGACTCGCGGCCATGTGTCTCCATCCCGAGCCCTGGACCTCACAGCAGCACTCCCGGGAATGGAAGGAACAACCACTCGCCCTCATTTGGGAAAGAACAGCTCAGCTTAATGCAAATATTGCCCAATTATGTGAAAGGGCTCAGCGCCTCGGACACATGGCTGCAATTCCTGAAAGAATCCACGCAAGGCAAGATCAAGGAATCCTGTTCTGTTGGGCAATGCCAACCAGAGAACAAATATAAGGAACACCACGGCATTGGGAGACAGGCCAGGACATCCTGATGGAGCAGCTTAACCGTGCCCAAGGGTCACGGTGACAGAGAGAATGTTGTGCCACGGAATGGCCTTGCACCCACAGCTCATGCTCCTCTGCTTCCTGATCCTCTCCTCCACCTGCACGAGGATGCACATGCCCATCCCAGCTGAGATGCTTTTGCTTTGGCCAGGCTCCCCCAACACCCCTTCTGCTAAAATTCACTTGACATTTTTGTTATTTATTTATAATCTAATTTTTTTTTTTTTAATTTTTATGTCCCCTGAAACAGTCTGTGAATGCAAATCCCGCTGTTAGGATTGTTGAAAGCAATCAAAATTTAAAAACAACAACAAAAAAATAATAATAAGGAAAATTCAGAAGGAAAACATAAAAAATAAGAGGCAATGAAATATCTCCCAGACGGAAAGGGAAAGAGTAAAACTGCAACAGTGGGTTGCAAAAGCAAAATCCATTGAACTTCACAATCCTAGCAACACATCCCTTTGTTTACCAACCATCTGAAGCAAGTTCTACCCTGCAAACTCCATGGGGAACCTTGATTTCTCTAGCCAAATTAACTAATTTTCCTAACACACGCTAAAATCTGGCCATTTGATCTGTCACTCAAAGCCTGTCCTCCAAGTAAATAAGAACACCCCATAGTTTTGATTGCACAGAAGCCCACAAGGAGGACGACAGCATCCCCAGCAAACCGGGCTGGGTGAGGTGTGTTCCCCACCCCTCATCCAGAATGGGCACCAAGAGCTCGATCATGCAGGAAAAAATATTGAAAAAGGCGGAAATAAACCTATTTTTATATATAAAACAGATTATATATTTATACCATATATCAAATGATTGTCATTTTAAGTCTCGAGTAGGCTGAGAGGAAAACAATGGGACTTCGCTTTCTTCACCTTGGAACCCCCATGGCACCCTGGTGCTGTTTCTTCTCCTGTCCCAGGTACTGAATAACCTCAGCTACAGCAGGAAAAAATCACACAGATGTCCATTAACAGAGGCTGTGTCAGGGATTCACATGGAGCAAAATCTGGCTAGAAATATAATGGAATCATAGACTCATTTAGGCTGGAAAAGACCTCTAAGGTCATCGAGTCCAACTGTAAACCCAACACTGCCAAGTAATAGGATGAACTTTAGAGGCACAGGAACCCCACAGGTCTCGCAGGATAAGGTCAACTTGAAGATATTTTTTTTCCCCGTTTTTCCTACGCGATGTCTATTTACTAACCTTTGAGAATTTCACTTCTTTGATTCCAGCTAAGTGCTGGGAACAACTCCAGTGGCTATGCATCCCTGAGGCAAAGTGCCTAAAATAGCCCAAGTAATCCATGCTGGGGCGAGGACTGTTATGGGAAGGAGATAACCTCCATCCTCTGCCCCAAGGGGAAAACCCTGGGCTATTCCTGCTCCACAGAGCCAGAGCAGGCTTCATCCAGCTCCTTCCTGGAGAGACATGGGTGTCTTGTGTCCCCTCACTCATGAGGGGCTCAGAATTTCAATTTGATGTCCACTCGGGTGAGCTCCATCCCATTGCTTTACAAGAAATAAGGGGGGAAAAGCTGGAGAAGGAAGAAATGATGCTTTGAGTGCCCCAGTGCAGAAGAATGACTTAGTGACATGAAAATTACAGTCCAGTTGGTACTTTATGAAATCCAGCAGGTTCAGAGCTGCTTCCCCATCTTCACACAAGACACCAACAGCTTTGAAGCTGCTGCTGGAGCTGTGTTTCCTTTCTCTAAGAAAGCTTTTGTCCACTAGGGCCAGATGGAGATCTAAACTTCACTGCAGTGAAGATAACGTGCCAGCGACAACACGAAGCGATATCCTACATGGAAATGTTGGTGCTGGCTTAGGCTTGAAATATTCCCAATATCCCTGCTGTCATTCCAGTGTCAAAGTCTGCTGGCCCAGACAGACAGACAGAGAACACTCAGAGCTGTAAGAGAACCTGGCACATTTTTTCCAGGCACGATTCACCTCATCTTCCACATCCTTAGCTTGCAGCAATTAGCATTTTCAGTGCGCCCCTCGCAGCAGCTCCCATTTAATTCCAGTATCACCCCGAAGCCTGCTCCTTCCCTCTGGGAAATATTCAGGCACACAATGCTCTGGCTTGCCCCTGAAATGCAATTTCACTTAAAACCAGCAGTTCCTGGTGGTCCCTCCAGTGCCCATCCCGTGCATTTCACCTTGCTCTGGATCAGGGTGAAATTTAATTCCAGTATCACCCTGAAGCCTACTCCTTGTTCCCTCTGAGAAATATTCAGGCGCACAGCGCTCTGGCTTGCCCCTGAAATGCAATTTCACCTAAAACCTGCAGTTCCTGGTGGTCCCTCCAGTGCCCATCCCGTGCATTTCACCTTGCTCTGGAGCAGGGACAGCTGAGATTCTGTCACAGATGGGTCCCCATGGCTGTCCCCTCTTTCCTCAGGGGCCATGCACATGCTGCTCCCTCCCGTGGGCATGGATTGGGGAATTTTGCAGTGGGAATGAACATAAACAGCAAAAAAATAGGGTGCTGAGTGGATTTCCCTTAGCAAGGTCTCCCTCTCTCCCTGCCTTTGCCAGAATATGCTGAGATTCAGCCTCTGAGTTTTTCTTGGGGAAGCATTTGTTTCCCAGTTCCAGATTTTCTCCTGCACTTACATGTTTGTCCATGAAAAAAAAAAAAGTCCTCTATTGTAAAACTTGTCAAATGAGACCACCCAAGTGGCCAGAGGGAGGGAATTGGGAAGGAGGAAGAAATGCCTTGAAAACCATTTTCTTTTTGATGGTTTAGAAAGGGAATTGAATGTTATTGTCTCACTTTAAATATGCTCTTTATGAGGAGGTCATGTAGCAGGCACATAATTTTCTAATTACAACCACGCAGATAACATGGAAAGAAAATACATGGAGATTTTCCAAAACAGGGGACGCATTTTCAAACAATACACTGTACAGTTCATCTTCCAAGTCCCAAAATAAAGCAGAGAGTTTTGCTCAGGAGGAACTAGATATAGCTGTAAGCTGCCAATCACTTCCTTTCACCCACTGTTTTATTGTCAGCAGAAAACCTAAACTCCGTCAGTCACTAGGTAATAACTGGAAAGTGCTGTCTGAGATTTGATGGAGTTTTCTCAGGACGTGCTGGTGCCATCCCCAGAAAGAGTCTCCCTAAAGCCACCCACAGGAAAGGAGAAATTCAGAGCCACTGTAACACCACCAAGATTCCAAGAGATTTTCCAGCAGAACTTGCTCGCTGCATGAAGGGAATTGCATGATCACATCCCATTAAATTGACAGGAAATGAGGTTTAAGTGAAAACTACTGTTCCTTTCCAAACCTCTCGGGCAGGGCTGTGGGGAGAGGGGGGAGCTGGGGCTCTGTTTCCCACGCAGAGAGAGGTGGATTCACGTGGAATCACCAGGTCCTGCACCTCTTCCTGCCAATTCCTGCCCTCCAGCCTCAGGACCTCTCCCAGGGATGATTTCTGTCCCTGGATTGGGATGATGTGGCTCCCAGCATTTTCCCAGATGGCACACAGCACCTTCCACACACATTTTGGGGACGGAGGGTACAAAACGGCACCCAGGGGTCACTGCTTTCCCACCAGAGCTGGTGGGACTGACTTTCCCCACATCTCTGGTGTTTCAGCTCCCCAGACTGGGTTTACTGGATTGGAGGCAGGTGTCCTGTGCTGTCCACCTGCCCTGGGACACCTGCAGGGTCACGGGGCTCAGCCTGGCTGGCAGGACAGGATCCCTGGACAGGATCCATCATGGGCCCATTGCAGTGCCAATTCCTTCATGGAGATGGAAAACTGTGGGAAAAGGGCAGGGATGTGTCCCCAGGATGCTCTTCCTGGTCTTCCCCACCTGCTGAGGTTGAAGGAGGGGATGCATTTGGGTGCAAAACGGGTTTATAATTTATCTCTGGGGTTTCATCCCTCCCCAGATTTACCTGCACTAGAAAAAGCACCCAGTGAGCTGCGGTGCTGATCATCACGGTGTGCAAAGCTCCATCCCGGGGATGAGCAGGGAGAGTCACACCCCAAAGGCACATCAGGAGACCCTGGTGAAAGCCAGGATGGAGCAGAACAACTGCTGAGCAGCCCAGGACTTCAACACCCCCAGGACGTGGCACGGTGACTTTGGGTTTGTTTCTCACAGCTCTCCAACACACATTTCCCAGCAGACGAAAACCTTCAGCTGTCACTCCAGCCCCATCCAGCTGGATTTGACCATCAGGAGTGATCGGGGTTTTGCAAAGAGGGCAATTTCAATTGCCACTAACCCCGTGCTTTGTTTGCCAAGGTGCTCGGCATTAGGGGATGTGTCTCTGCTCTCTGTGGCTAAGGTAATTGAGTGGATCACTTCTGGCCTAAGCTGTCCTGCCTGCAATCCTGGAGAGCAATAAATTAGCCTGGAGTGAAAGGGAGCATGGTGGGCTGGATTTCCAGCTCCTTACACTGGAAGAAATCTCGATTTGGGAGAACCCAAAGATACCTCTCCGTTTCTTTACTCACACAATTCTTTACTCACATCCCTCCCTGTAAAGAGCAAATCCGTCCTTCTCCTTCCCCACATCTGTTCCTGATGCTCGGCACTGCAAATTTAATGTACACAACAGTTTAAGCAGCTGGGAACTTCTGCCCAAGTACAAAATAACCCTTTATGGCCAGTAGTAACCAACCCACCTGGTGCAACCATTACACCCCCGGGTATTGCTGGTCCCACTTACACCCTGGAGTAAAGTTCAAGCAGCCTGAGTTTCCTTGGGGCCTTTTCTTTAGAAATTTAGACCAGGAACATGATGTCATAGGTTTGCTCCAGGATGAAAAAAAAACCAAAAACCACATAAACAAACAAAAAAACAAAAAAAAAAAAAAAGGGAAAAAAAACAACACATGCTGAATGAAGTAAAAGGAACCCACGTGGAATAAGGGAATAAAAAGAGCAGCAAAGGACAGAAGGGGAAGGCAGGAGCAATCCCAAAGCAAATGACTCCTTTTGTTTAGCTGTTTTCTGTCCGAGCCTGCCCAGCAAGAAAAGCCCTTTTAAAAGGCGGAATTCACACCTGGGAGCTGGACCTGCTTCCCTGCCATCGGGAGGGCCACAAAGAGCCAAGTCAGCTTGGATCAGTGTCAGTGCTCTGGGGGAATAAAGGGACCTGAGCCCTTCCCTTTCCACTGCATTGCTCCAGAAGAAAGCTGTGTTTGTTCGAGGTGGGCTGGATGGGATTTGGGGGGAGTGGTTTCTTTGTTTTGGGGTTTTGGGTTATTTTGTGGCTTTTTTATGTTTTGGGGGATTTTGTTTCTGTTGTGTTTTTTGTTTGTTTTTGTTTTGGGTTTTGTTCGGGATTTTTTTTAAGTATCCACTTTGTATCTATTTCTATCCCCAAAAGGGGGAGGAATTCTGCAAATCCACATGAAAGCTTCCCTGGGAAGCTGCGAGGAGCTGTGCTGTGGGGGAGCTCAGCCCCCTTGGGCAGGAGCACAACCCACCACGGTGCTCCAGCAAAGCCCCATTCCCAAAAAACAGCTTGAACAGACCACAGGGGATCAGCTCGATCCCCAATTCCCCTCACTGATCCCTCACAGACACCACCAAACCTGCTGGCTAGAGAATTTCTAACCTGAGGGTGGAACCGTGCCTGGTGCTCCAGAAAAGCTGCTGCTTTTTTAACATTTCACTGCACCCTCTGAGCCTAATCCTGGTCCCCAACTCAGCTGGCACACAGCAAATTAGGTGATTGCCAGGGATCCCCAAATCTGGAACCCCTCAAGGGCAAATTTTCAGGTGCACCCCATGCCAGGATGTGTCTCAGGATCCATCGTTCCCTCCTGATCCTTTACAGAAAACAAGACTCCCCCAAATCTCACTCAGAGGCACTTGGAGAGGAGTCATTCTGCCAGCCCTAATCAACTGCAGGAATTAATGACCCATCGATGCTGTAATGCCTGTCCTCAGCTTGGGACCATTTGAAGCCCAGCGTCTTCCTCATTCTGCACATTTCCTTCCACCACGAGCAATTCTAATGAGGTCAAAAATTATTTTCCTTCCTTTGCTCTAATCTCCTCAAAGAACAAAAAGAAGTACGAAAAGAAAACACAATATTTATTGTAAATCAGTGACTTCTGCATTAAAATGATCAAAGTGTGTTTGCTGCACACTTGAAGTTCAGATGCAAAGGGATTTCCAACTTAAATAAATAAAAGATTGTTTTTCTGTAATGCAAATCGTGAGGCACGGAGTCGTCAGACGCGCTCTGCACAAGGACTGGCCCACTCCTGCACCCCACATATTTTGCATGGATGATGCTCTTCATCTTTTCAAAAGAACCACCACTCCACCAGGGCATGCTAATGCGTGCCAGGGGGGGGAACTGGACTCTACTTGATGTCTGATTACAATATGCAGCTTAATAATATCATTTCTCAGTTCAGATATTGATCCTTGGGAGCGAAGCAGTGTTGGGAATAGAGTGGAGCAGGGGGTGGAGAAATATCTGCTGCTTGTTTTCTCATCTAACAACTCCCCAAAGAGCCAGAGCCTTCCCCATCCCACATAGCCAAGCATGACAAGAGATCAAACCTCGCTGGGGACACGCACTGTGCCTTTCAGGTAACTTATACTATTATTAATGATCATAAAAGAAGCTATCAAGGTATTTTACATTTCTTTCATCTGGCGAGCCTGTGAGCACGTTTATTAATTGAGGAAGGCTCGTTTTTCTGCAAGGTAGGCTTTAGTATTTCTTTACTACGAGCGGGAAGCAGCGGCACGGGGGTGGCTCTGCTCCGAGTGTGTGGCACAGCCACCACAGGGTGACATCAGCTCTGTAGCAGGGACAGGGACAGGGACAGGGACTGTCCTGCCCCCCAAATCAGGGCAAACACCCTGCCCAGTGCACCCGAAACTCAGGCAGGAGAGCACACCCAAACCCAACCCGCTCAGGCGCCAGGCTGAGCTGCTGTGAGCGGAACGGCACTGCTGGAATTTGGAAAATAATCCATATTCCTGAAAAAAGAGAGGTCCGGTGCCATCTGGCAGTGCCCTCCCTCAGGTGTTACCCTGCTGCACCCTCAGCAATCCATGCACAGAGGTGCAGCACTCCAGGACTGCTCATTTCTCAAGCCACAGCCAGGAATATTTCCCCACGTGGCAGTGGCACTTCAGCCAAGGTGATGTTTTCCCCCCTGGTGTGTTTTCGGAAGTTGTTCTGGTTAACCCCACGGCCAACACAGCTACTTGTGGGTCAGGAACACTCACTCATCTCCAGGAGACACCTGGACCCTGGAATCACTGGAAAAAATCCCCGCTGAAGATTAGGGACATTCACATGTCAATGTGTCCGAAGGGCAGGAGGGGATTAGTGCAGCGAAGTGACACATTAGGGCAGATTCTGAAACAGGGACCACCTCCAATTCCAGGGATGTGAAAATGGAAGCTGAACCTGAAATATCTGTGGCAGCCTCTTGGATGTTGTGACAGCCAGCAAGTGTTTGGCTGCACGGGAGGGAGCACTCCTGGGAAGTGTGTGGAGCAAAACATGTGCTGAAGTGTTTGCAGAGTGCAGAACTCAATCTAAAACCGGTGGGTAATGGGGGGGATCAAAATTTGAGGGGAAAAAATTCACTCACCCTGCACAGCTTCAAGTAAACCACTTCCCAAAACCCTCCAAGAAGAGGCAAAGTTCAGCCACAACACAGCCCAAGCTCACTTGTGCAAGCCCAGACCTTGTCAAAATGACACCAGGTTTTTAGTTTTTTCCCAAAACCCTCCAAGAAAAGGCAAAGTTCAGCCACAACACAGCCCAAGCTCACTTGTACAAGCCCAGATGTTGTCAAAACAACGCCAGGTTTTTAGTTTTTTCCCAAAACCAGGAGAAGCCCAGCACAGCTCCAGGCCCAGGCCAAGGATCACGCTGCAGAGTTTGGATCCACACTAAAACTCCTCCAGATTTCAGGATTCCTCTGTGATTTCCAGCCCCACAAGAGCCTTGCACTGACCCTGCACAGCCTGTGACAGCCTCGAGGTGTGTTGGGTGCTCCCCTTTTATGTGACCACTATGGGCTCTGCAGTTTTGAGTCAGCTCCATCATCATCTTCTGCATTCCAGCTGGCAGGATCAGCATGGACTCAGCTCAGCAGGATGCTGTTTGTTTAGCTGGAAGTCTAGAAGACACCTTCTACTTATGAATCTGGGTAAATGACTGTATTAAAGTTCCATTTTTTCCAAATAGAACAAAAATAGACACTCACATACAAATTAGCCACTGCTTTATGTATATTGTGTACCCCGTAATTAGCAGGTAATATTCACTCTTTAATTTAAGAAAAAAAAAATTGTTATGCTAAATAGGAGGATTTTTGCTTAATTACAGGCTAATCCTATTTCCTCAGAACATGTGATATTTTCTTATCTCCCCAAATGGAAAAGGCACATTTGAATGGGAATGTTTGTGTTCCATCCTATGCCATCCAGATTCCAAAGGGTGTCGATTTTCTGTGGAGCTGGAAAACAGCAGGGCAAGCTCCAAATCCTTACAGCTCGTGGGGGCAAGAGGCACCTTGGTTTGGCCTCTTGTGGCCATCAAGGTCCCCTTTTAGGGACCCAGGGTTGGCATCCTCAGTCCAGGCACAGACAGGGAGTCCAGAGAGCCAAACAGGATTTTCACAGACATATTCCTGACACTTTAAATCTACATTTCAAGACAGGTGCTGGTTAAATAAGACATCCCACTCAACATTCTTTATTTCTCCCAAGGAATTGGGAATTACAGCTAAACCTGACAAAGTGGCTGCGAGTGTTCTGCTGCCAAATAATCGATTAGAGAAAGCAAGGCCCAGAGAAGCAAAGCAACAAACCCCACAAGTGTAGGATCAGCAGTGGGGCTGAAAACAACGCCCAGGCTCGGCTGTAAGCACCGGACTCTGTGGCTTTTGTGTTTCTCTTTCCATTATGCATACCCTTCCCTTTTCCCTTAATGATTTAGTGATGTTTGTTCCCTCACACTGCGTGCAGACCTTGCAGATCAAAATAGCCAGTCATCTAAAAAAAATTCTTTCTCCTTTGTTCTTCAAAGAAACCAAATAATCTCAATCCTTTGAGAAAACTCAAAGGGTGAAGGCAAAGCATCAGGACTGATGAGAACAATAGCGGTGCATCCCCCGACGGACGAGCATCTCCAGTGCTGTGTGGTTATTAAAAAAAAAAAAAAAAATTCCTTGTAGTGAAAATTCTTGGGTCAATTACTTGTTGCCACAGGGAGATTTCCTAGGAATTTTATTGTTATTATCACCATTCGGTGATTATCTGCAGCAAAACAAAGGTGAATTTTGATGCGAGGAGATGCAACGTTTGGTAAATCTGAAACAACAGAAAGTAGGAAGGGGTGGAGTGATGGGAGATCAAAGTCCCTGTGATTCCTGTAAGGTTTTGGAGCCAGTGCTGGACATTCACTGCTGCTTTCAGGGGTCTGAAGTATTTTTTCATCACTTTGGAAGGTTAAACAGTGGGAAAAGAGCAAGTGGCCGTAGAACCACAGCATTTCTGCAGCAAGCAGAGTCTGCATCTGGCACTGCCGGGGTCTCACTGCCCATCCCTCACTCTTGGAGATGGTGAAGGAAAACCTTTCAATCCCCAGGGGCCAAGAAAATCATAGTTTTCCAAAGCACCCACCAGACTGTCATTCTGAGAAGGACACAGGTCTCTCTGGGTTGAGGACACCATTTCAAACCATCACTCCCCTCCAGCCTGGATTCGTCCATCACGTTTTGGAGCTCTTCACACTCCAGGAAGAGCAGGGATGGGAGAGGCTGTGCTCACACCTCAGCTCCAGATCCCAGAAAAACAGGAACAAACGCAAAGTGTTTCCCCCATCCTCTTTCCCACCTGGCAGGAGATTGGGATTCTGCTCTGTTCCTGCTACCACGACTCAGGACTAACACTTTTCCCAGTAACTCGATCCTAATCCCCCACTCCTGCTCAGAACAGAATTTGCACATCTGAATCACATCCCAGGGGATCCTGGGGTGCTTGTAGTTCCTCACAGCAGCAAAAGGACTGCCATGGCAAGCCTGGCAGCAGCAGGGCTGGAAGAAGGAATGGCTCCTGGCTGCCTGAAGGGAATTAATCCAGTAAATGCATGTTCTGGAAAAGATACATTGGGATTTGAGGGCTGATAGGAAATGCCACCCGGGTATCGAATAGGGAGCTGAAATATGTCTATCGAGGCAGGGCTCTTTGATCACCAGCAGCCACTCGTCATTTACACATCACAGAGGGATGCTCAACTCCACGAGGTGCACTCAGCCAAAAAGGAAGAAGGATCAGCTCAGTGGTTGTGTCTTAAAGATGTGCAGCGATTAAATACATACCAAAAAACAGCCCAGTCAGCCTCCCAAGGGCAGCAGCACCTCACACTCAGACAATTTACAGGTTTTATACAACTTGCAGCCCCCTGCCCACCCGAGTTGTTTTCATTCATCATGCCAGAGCAATCTCACTCCTGATTCCCTTCACAAACCCATCCTGCAGGGTCTCTCCTGTGTTATTTACAGCTGCATAACAGGACAGTGTTGTGGAGACACATTTTGGGTCTGGGGAGCGCATTCTCCCCATTCATTCAGCCCATATTTCAGCAGCACAGGCACCTGCAGCTCCCAGGGAGCAGCACCAGCCTCAGGCTGGCACCGCAGCCCAGAGCAGAGGGTGTGAAACACACACTGCCTGTGCTTACACAACCAAAACTCAGTGCCATGAGAGGCATTTTTAGCCTGCGTAGTTAACACCACCCTCAGAGCAACAGAATTGAAGGTTCAGCCAAAGAGCAGGTGGCTCAGGGGAGGGCAGAGCTCTCGCAGCGATGCTGGGCACAGCACAGCTCTGGGCGCATGGAACGGTGTGGGTTGGAAGGGACCTTCGAAGGTCATTCAGTCCAATGCACCTGCAGTCAGCAGGGACACCTTCCACACCCCAGGCTGCTCCAAGCCCTGTCCAGCCTGGCCTGGGACACTTCCAGGGATCCAGGGGCAGCCACAGCTTCTCTGGGAATTCCATCCCAGCCCTCCCCACCTCACAGGGAAGGATTTCTCCCCTGTATCCCATCCAGCCCTGCCCTCTGTGAGTCTGAAGCCATTCCCTTGTCCTGGCACTCCAGGCCCTTGTCCCAGTCCCTCTCCATCTCTCTTGCAGCCCCTTCAGGTGCTGGGAAATGTCCAGAACAAAACCCTGGGTTCACCTGGATCCTTGCAAGTCCAGGGTTCAGCTGAGCTGTTCCCAAAACCTTTTGCTCAAGTTTTCAACCTCTTGAGCAAACCTGGTCCCAATTTTGAGCTGATTTGAACTCCATTTGAGCTGATTTATGGTTCAGCATTAAAAACAATAACAGCAACAACAACAACAACAACTCTTTTTTAAAATGGCAGCTTTGACCATAATTTATGTGAGGCCAGATGGAACTTGTTTTCAATTAAATTTCAGCTGGATTTTGTAATTTTAAGTTGTTTATTCAGCGCAAAATATGAAAGAATGAATGGAAAGCATCAATTAATTCACACAAAACTTAACGGGAGGGTAGTTATATAAATGTCTGGGAGCAGACCAGTGTCCTTCCAGGTACAAAAGGAAGACAACAGTCCCTGAATTTCTTTCCCAATGCCAGACCTGACTCTGTGGTCCCCCTGGATCAAGTGTGCCATGCACAATGCTGTATCCAAGGCATTTCGACACCGTCTTGCAGCTCCTTTCCTTGAGATCCTGGTATTTTAATAGCCAGGATTAGCTCACAGCAAAAGCTGAACCTTTGACATTTCTTCCTCGCGAGCAACTCACAAATTGATGCTAATATTTGGCTGTGCTCAGCAGAGACCAAGTCAATACTCACAAAACTCGCTCCTCCCTGGGCTTCCAAGGCCGGGCATTTTGTTTTTACAGGGGGGAATATCTGGAACCTTTTAATGGATTAAAAATAAGTTGCAGTTGATCATTTGTTTGCGAGACAGAAAAGGCTTCAAAGATCCACAAGCGGATTAAGCGGGAGCGTCGGGATGATTCACAAGCTGATACAGGCCACCAGGCAGGAAGCGTCTCAAATGACTTGCTCCTTTGTGCCCGCTTCAAAGCACCCCCGAATGACTGGCAGCCCCTCCCTGGGGACACCGAGGTGGCAGCAGGGACAGTGCCAGCAGCGAGGTGTGTGTGGTTTGGGGAGGAAAAAGGGAGTTTGCCTCCCTGCTCTCACCCTGCTGTATTTTATGGGGAAAGCTTGTGCCAAAATGTGTTTTATAGCCGTAACCTTCTCCTCGTGTTGTTTTCCTGCCCTGCTTTTCTTTCTTTGTCTTCTCAGCTCTGCTTTATCTTTTTTCCTTTGGGCTGGGCGAAGGAAGCCATGTGTGTGTGAGAGTGTGCAGCCTGACCGAGTGTCCCCTCTGTCCCTGCCTTGCACCACGGCTCCTGAGCCAAGGAATGCCATCCCAGAGGGACCAGGGGGTGTCTGGTGCCGAGGCAGGGGGCAGCTGAGGGTCACCTTCCGGGAGCTGGATTTATGGCCCACTGAAGACAATGGGAAGAGCACCGCTGACAGAACTGGGCTGTGGATGAAGCCTTGGGCTGGCCCACTCAGGAAAATCTGAGTAAAGGGATGGAGGAGACAATTATGAGTTGTAAAATTGGAGCTGAACCCATGACTGCTGCCTTATTCTTTCTTTCTACCCTTATTCTGAAGTTCTGGGGGTAAAAGGGAGCTTTCTGCAACCTCAGTCCTCCAAACCTGGGCGGGGATGAGCCATAGCAAAGGCGTGTGGTGATTCCCAAATGCAGCTGCTCATGGGGGCTGTGGCTCAGGGAGAGGGCTCTCCTACCCCAAGGGACACCTGCTGGCTCAGTCCTTGGATTTTCTAGGAGTTGGCGTTTCAAAAACTGAAGGAAGGTCAAACTTCCTATCACTAGAATTTTCCCCAAAGCATCACAGCCCTGGAAATACTGAAGGCCAGGCTGGATGGGACTCAGAGCAGCCTGGTCTGGTGGAAGGTGTCCCTGGCCATGGCATGGGGGGTGGAACAGATGATCTTTAAGGGCCATTCCAACCCAAACCAGCCTGTGATTCTGTGAAACTTTTGCTCAGAGGCTGCCAAGGAAATATTGGACCACAGGGCAAGAGGCAGAGAGCTCAGCAGATCCTGGAGGCCAAGGATTAAGGCCATTGATCTTTGCAGAAAGGCTGCAGGAGATGAAGGCTGCCCACATTAATTCCAGGCAGACACACAAGCAGCAGCCACATGCGCCATGTGGCAGGAAATCCTCCAGAGTTCATGGCAAAGGATGGCAAGGATTTGATGGAGTAAACTGGGAAATTAGCTGGGAAAACTCTGCATAAAGGGAGCAGAGATATTGCATATACAGCGTGTGGGATCATTATATTACAGAGACTTTCAACACCATCTCATAAGGAACACTGAAAAGACCTTACAAGAGACTAAAAAAAATCCCGCACCTCTTTAACATCCTGCACTTTTAACCAAAGGCTTAACTTGCACAGAGAGCAATGCTTTTCATATTTAAATCCCATCAGCACGATGGCAGGCCAGGAGGAAATACATCTAGGCTTTGGAGCCCAGCTAGGAAGGGGGAACACATAAAAATGGGGTCAGCTGGGAAAAGAAGCTAACAGACATCCCAGGGTGGCCACCAGTTCAGTGCCTGGCTGTGAAAGGCAGCAGTCACTCTGTCTTACTGAGTCTCCTCCATCCTAACGTGGGTCCAGATGCTCCGTGAAAGAGCAAGAGCTGCTCCCACACCACCAGGAGAGCCATGGCCCAAACCCCTGCGCTTTCAGAGGGTTTGTAGCACAGCTGAGTGGAGCTGTAAAAGCGATGGGAGGTGGTGGAGATGGGTGAATGCTGTCTCCTGTGCCATCCAAAGTGATTCCTGCCCCAGGCAGGGCACACCACGGGGGCTGTGGTTCCAGTGCCTGTCCCTGGTGATGGTGGTGCCCATGCAATCCCA
Organism: Acanthornis magna; assembly: GCA_036785705.1. Taxonomy (NCBI): domain Eukaryota; kingdom Metazoa; phylum Chordata; class Aves; order Passeriformes; family Acanthizidae; genus Acanthornis; species Acanthornis magna. Next base: position 2,471,510 of record JAWUZG010000150.1, read on the forward strand.
GCAGAGGAGTCAGCAGCTCCCTGTGCCAGCAGCTCCAGCCCTGCTCCTCTTGGATCCTCGCTCCCAATGCTCTCTCCTGCGTTTTGGCACTCCAGCAGCACACGGGCAGCTTCCAGCTACTGGAGCTGTTGCTGCTTTCATTTGCTGCCAGAGAAAACTCTCAGCCCGCAGCTCTGACCAACCATCAGGCCTGCAGCTCTCAGAGGTCTTTCAAAGTAGCTCTTTCTTCTGAGTCTGGAGGAAACCACTGGCTCTGGTGAGATCTGCTGCTTCCCTTTGGATCTGGGGGATTTCACACATCTACACAACCCTCTCTGCTCGTGCAGACAGAGCTCACGAGTTCCCCATCTGCAGGGAGCTGGGAAAGGGCTGGCCCACCCCCCAGCCCTGATTTTGGGCCCTCCTGAGCACCTTTATCGCAGGCATCCCAGAGGGTACAATGCCCAGACTGGAGATGGACACACATCTGGTGACGTTTGGCTTCGGCTCTGGCACACAGACTGACACACACCTCCCTCACCCACCAGGAGGGAGCTGCCAGCCCCAGCCAGGGGACAGCAAGGGGACCTGTCTCTGACATCTCTCAAAAGTTTACCTTTCCTAACAAGGCTAAAAAGATGGCACCTTAATTAGATGGGAAAAGTACATCAAGCTCATTAACTAATTACGAGGGGAAGTCCCCGCAGCAGATGCCTGGATTGCCTAAAGTACTGCTTACCCTTAACTGCTAACTTTGAAAAGGATTCTGCTATTAAAGCATTATTTTGTTCCAAAAGCACAACGAAGTCATTTATTTTTTATCATGCCTCTCCAAACTAATCCCTTACAGCTTTTACAAAGCATTGTGTGAGAGAAGCAGGGGCTGGGGGCATGGGAAGACATCCTCACGGATTGCTGGGACCTTCCCCAGTGGCACCAGCTGCCCTTGGAAGGACCATCCAGAGCCTGACACACTTCAGCTGCCTTCAACTGGTGCCTCTACAGCCCTGGCAGGAGCAAAATATTAAACGACCTGAGGGATGAGGGCTGAAGCATGAAATTATCAAGCAGCCAAGAAAAAACCCAGCCAATAACTTCCCTGTGATCAGCAGGAGCCTGTCCTCCTTTCCTTTCTAGAGGGAGCTGATAAAGCAGGAGAAGGAGAGGAATCTTGTGGCTACTCCTCGTTGCACCAGATAAAGGCTTGGACTAGAAATGCCATTTATATCTGAGCAGCTGGGGAGGCACAGCTGGGATGTTGGGGCTGCACTGTCCAGAGATGGGATATTGGGGAGAAATCCTTCCCTGTGAGGGTGGGGAGGGTGCCCAGAGAAGCTGTGGCTGCTCCTGGGTCCCTGGAAGTGTCCAAGGCCGGGCTGGACAGGGCTTGGAGCAACCTGGGACAGTGGAAGGTGTCCAGGGGGTGAAGCTGGATAGGCTTTAAGGCTCCTGCCAGCCCAAACCATTCACCCCAATAACATTTCCTCCCCATTGACTCCCAATGAGAACTGAAGACGTTTCAGGGAACTGCAAAAAGGGACACCAATTTTGCAACACCTCAACCTAAGATTTCCAAAGCCCCAGGGACCTGGAATTCTCCCTGAGGAACCTCAAGTTCTCCCTGGGGAACATCAAATTCTCCCTGAGGAGCAGCAGCTGGAGCTCAGCTGTGCCCCTTGGGAAAGGGCAGTGCTCTCCATGCTCGCCCCTACACAGGAGAGCTCTCCAGGTGGCTGTTCCCTCAACTACAGACAGCAAACCCTAAATATTTTCCCTTCTCTCCTCTCGAGGCTGAAGGAATGCCTCAAAGCATTTCTAATTGTGTAATCTCAGCTGTCATATGACCTCAGCAACAGAAAATGGCCAATTTCAGAGGAAATTCTTCGCCTAAACCTATCATTAACTCTGCCCTCCCCTCCCCTCCCTAATCCATTTTAAATAAACAAACAAATGAAAGACCCCACAGGGGTGGTTGGGGTAGGGGTGGTGGTGTTGTTTTCCTTTCCCTGGAAAGCCTGATGAATTGCATGGTCAGGGAACCCCAGCAATTCGAGGACGCCGTGGAAGCCACACAGCCCCAGCCACCCATCCCCGTGCTCACGGGAGCATTGTCAGGGGGGAAAGTCATAAATCCAGGAACCTGGAGAGCAAACTCCAACAGGCTCAAAGCAAAAGAGTCCCTTTAGTGTGAGGGTGGTCCGTGTAAAGTTAGGAGACACCTGCTGCAGGCCCTGAGACACAAGCATCTGTGTAAACTCGCCCCCTCCCTGCGCCCGCAGCCTTCAGAAGGTGTTGAATGAAGCAGTTTTCATGAAAAAGGCTCTGTTTGGGGCAGTGCTGAGGCTCCCATGTACCTAAGCAAAACAGAGGCAGTGCTGTGCAGCGCTGGGATGGATTAGCAGGGAGCACAGGAGGTTGTTAATGACGGTGCCACGCTGATCTGCTGCTCGCTGGGGGCTCGGGGTGGGTGCTGGGGCTCTGTGCAAGGCTTTGGGGCAGCACAAAGAAACCCAGGGCTTCTGGGGGAACCCCAAGGAGCAGATCCAGAGGGCTGGGAGCTGGGGGGGGTCATCCCCAGCCCCCTAAACATCCCTAGGCCAGGATAGCACAGATTTTGGCCATCCCAGCTGTGGTCCTTCACCCCCTCGGATCAGCAGCCAGCAGGATTTGAGCACTGATTTATTTTTAATTGGGAAGCAAAAGCTAAACAGTGAACCCTCTATACACAGGGCCATCACACCTTCTTATGAATTAAACAGTGGAAACGCTTGAGCGCTGGCAAAGCTGAAATCTGGAAATACCAATATTTCACCAAAGTGGTTTTTAATATGCAGAAGTGTCATACACATTGCTCTGAAGTTTCTAGCTGTAGGTGAAATCTTCTCATCATCAACTCTCAATATAATATGTGCTTATCTTAAAGGACATTTACTTTCCTGTGCTTACGGCCTGTATTTGAATTGTCAAATGACACTTTGCTGAAATTATTAAAACCTAGAGGTCACAGGGAGCCCGACTTGAAAGCGGGAACACACATTCTTTCGTCTGAGCAAAAGTGCATATTTGGAATTTTAAATGCAAATTTTTTTTGGAGGAAGAATCGTTTTTCTGGCAGCCAGTACAGATGGAACATTTGAAAGAAGGTTCTGCTTTAATTTTTGACAAGTGCTGAGAATAGACACCCTGCTCTGCTGGGAGAGGGGAGGGATGGGGCAGCACCCAGACCCCAAGAGGAGCCTGGTGGGAGTGAGTGGGGGTCTCACCCTCACCCACCCCTCTCTGGTGGGTGTTTCACAGCAGGGAAGACCCAAGCAGACTGCAGGTGAGCTGGAGCCTGGTCCCTTGGGGAGGGAGGCAGGACAGGGAGGGCTCTGAGAGTGCTCGGTGCTGTCCTCTACCAGCCTCTGACCTCTGGGGTTTGTCCCAAAACCCAGTGGAGACCCAGGTTCACGGTGCTGGGATATCCAGGCTCAGGGTGCTGGGATATCCAGGGTGAGGGTGTTGGGATATCCAGGGTGAGGGTGCTGGGATATCCAGGCTCAGGGTGCTGGGATATCCAGGGTGAGGGTGTTGGGATATCCAGGGTGAGGGTGCTGGGATATCCAGGATCAGAGTGCTGGGATATCCAGGATCAGGGTGTTGAGATATCCAGGATCAGGATTCTGGGATACCCAGGATCAGGGTATTGGGATATCCAGGCTCAGGGTGCTGGGATACCCAGGATCAGGGTGTTGGGATATCCAGGCTCAGGGTGCTGGGATATCCAGGATCAGGGTGCTGGGATATCCAGGATCAGGGTGTTGGGATATCCAGGGTGAGGGTGCTGGGATATCCAGGATCAGGGTGTTGGGATATCCAGGGTGAGGGTGCTGGGATATCCAGGATCAGAGTGATGGGATATCCAGGATCAGAGTGTTGGGATATCCAGGATCAGAGTGTTGGGATATCCAGGATCAGGGTGTTGGGATATCCAGGATCAGGGTATTGGGATATCCAGGTTCAGGATTCTGGGATATCCAGGTTCAGGATTCTGGGGTATCCAGGCTCAGGATTCTGGGATATCCATGATCAGGGTGCTGGGATATCATGGATCAGAGTGCTGGGATACCCAGGATCAGGATTCTGGGGTATCCTGGATCAGAGTGTTGGGATATCCAGGATCAGGGTGTTGGGATATCCAGGATCAGGATTCTGGGATATCCAGGATCAGGATTCTGGGAATCCAGGCTCAGGATTCTGGGATATCCAGGATCAGGATTCTGGGATATCCAGGATCAGGATTCTGGGAATCCAGGCTCAGGATTCTGGGATATCCAGGATCAGGATTCTGGGAATCCAGGCTCAGGATTCTGGGATATCCAGGCTCAGGATTCTGGGATATCCAGGCTCAGGATTCTGGGATCCCTGCCCAGCCCTGGCTGAGGGAAGGCAGGCCCAACTGAGGCCTAGGCCTGAGGCCTAGTGTAGCCTGAGGCATGATATGTAAGGCCTCTCATAGCCTGACTCCAGGAATGTTTTCTTTCTGAGGGATCAGTCTTATCAGTTCCCCTTGTTCCTAATTCCTTTCAGGGTGTTCAGTGAGCACATAGGAAAGGGAAGTAAAGATGTTCAACATTTCTCTCAAAAAAACCCCTCAGTCAAACTCAGGCGGGATTTGCAGCTCAGCCGCGATCCTGTTGTGCAGAGGCTCTCCTCAGGACGAGCCATGGTGCGTTCCAGGACATCCTTCCCTGTGGGGCCAGACCATGCCAAAACCACTCCTGGAAGGAGCAGGGAGGATGAGAAGCCTTGAGAGAGGGTGAGAAGCCATGGAGCCCAGGTGCAGAGCCAGGCCGGTGCCTCTGTGGGGAGAACGCCCTGCCCGAGGAAATAAAACCCCCGCGGCTTTCCAGGGCAGAGTTCTCCTGACACCTCTCAGCCATCCCTGGCTGGTTTTCGTTCTGTGCCATGTTGCACCAAAGCTTCAGGAGAGGTTTTTGTTCCGAGAGAGCTGCAGGGGAGAACAGGAGCATCCTCAGGGAGGTGCCTGCCCCTGCTCCAGCCTCTTGCTCATGGAGGAGCTCCCTTGGCACAGAGGGAACACTGGGCTGGGAAGAGCTTCCACAGGGCAGCCCTGGCAGGGCTCAGCCCATGGTCACCATCTGTGAGCAGAAAACCCAAAACCAGCAGGAGCCGCCAGCCCTGTGAGGCCTGAACTGCCTCCCTGCCTGTCCTCTCCCAGGTTTCCTCTCTTGGGTGAAGGTGTTTGGCATTTTAACTAAACATTCGACCCAAAGGATGAAGATTCAGCTTCCTGCAGCCCTGAGATGAGTCTGGTGCTTCTGCTCTCTCACCTACAGCTCCATGAGAGGGACTCAGGGACAAAAAACTGCTGCAGCCCCAAGCCCAGCACCTGGAGGGGAACAGCAACAATGGAAAGGTCACTCTGAAGAGGAGGCGATGGAGGAAACCTGCATATGGCAGGGCAGAGCGGGGAAGAAATTTCCTACCATGAAAGGCTCTTCCCTTTTTTCCCCTTCTACCACAGATAGAAATGAGGTCTGAGATGGGCAGATCACAGCCCTACCTCGCTCCAGCTGGTGACAGAGGGCAGGGACACCATCACTACATTTCCCAGAGCACCTCCAAACACAGCCCAGTCTCTGGCCCACTCTGAAACCTGGATTGTTCACATCTGCCCAGGAATTTCACCCACCCAGCCTGAACTCTTTCACACAGATGTGCTCACAGCCATTTCCCTGTAAATCCAGAGCCTTCTCCTCTAACATGATGTGACCTGACTTAACTGTGACATCCTGGTGCCTGCCCAGAGAGTGGGACACTGCCTGCCAGCTCCTCACCCCCCTCTCCATCAGCACAGCTCCTCAGCCCCTTCCCATCCCTCCTGGAGAGCTCCTCGGTGCTGATCTGAAGTTTGGATGCAGTGTTGTTTTTATATATAAATGACATTATGACAAATGATGAAGGATTAAATTACACTTCAATCAAATCATGCCAAACCAGTAGGGATTGAGGTCCCAGTGGAAAGTATACATGGAGTTCCTCAGCTTCCTGATTTGAATGACTTTGTTCTTCTTCCAGAGAAAAGGGGAGGGGGGGGGGACGAAGGAGAAGAGAGGGAAAAGGGAGAGAAGGGGGGGATTTGGCCTAAAATGAAACATTTTCCTTTTAAGTTGAACATTTGAAAATGGCTGGGAGGAAAGAGCTGAAACACTGTAATGGCTGATACTGAAGAACAGCCTGGGACTTTTGCTTTTCGAGAACAGAAGCCAGGGAGAGAGCTGTGGTGTGAAAAAGGCAACGCTGTGTGCCTTGAAGGGGAAGGTGTTTGCAGCAGCCCATCTCCTGCAGACACTGAGAACCCCCTGCAAGGCACTAACCCAATTAGCTTTGCTGGAGCTGTGCTGTGCAAAGGCAAAGGACTGACAGTGGTTTTGGTAAAGGCTAAAGACAGCTTCCCTCTGCCTTGCACTCCATCGGAGGCGCTTTGTTATCTTTGTGTTACCACATCTTGCAAAGCTTGGCTCCAGAGCCTCCAGCTCTGCAGCTCTGTCCAGCCACAGCCTCTCTCCTCACTCTCAGCACTGTCGTGAGCAAATCCTGCAGGAACAGCCACTCCAGGGATGGGTTTGCCTGAAGAGGGACAGACAGATGGACAGCCAGGCAGACACTGCGCCCTCGGATTCACTTGAAGTGCTTTGCTCTGAAGGTTGTATTCAATACCACCCTCCTCATGCTGATTTCTGGGGGCAAATCTTGGGTGTTGTGTCCAACAGACCCCGCCAGGGATCAGGCACTGGGATGAGTAGCCCAGGGAGGTGGTGGAGTCACTGTGGAGGTGTTCATGAGGCATTTGGATGTGGCATTTGGGGTTATGGATTAGGGATGATTATGGCGGTGTCAGGGTGATGGTGGGATTGGATGATCCTGAGGGTCTCTTCCCACCTTGGTGAGTCTGTGATTCTGTGATTCTGTGATTCTGTGACCAGTGAAAGCCCAAATAAGTCGAGCAGAAGACCCCAGGGTCCCCTTTCACTCGGTGGCTGTCACTGAAGGACAGCCAGGTTGATTCAGGTATGACTGAACCAGGATGCCTTCAGTCTGACGAGCTCGGAGCAGCTCAAATTCTCCTTGGCAGACAAGAACAACATTTCAGGGGGCAGTTCTGAGAGCTGTGTCTGCATGGGAACCACATTCTGTCTGAGCCAGAGCAGGTACAAGACCTTCCCCACCTCCCCATTTGATTTTGTCTGTCCTCCAACAACACACATGACCTGCACGTGGTACCTGTGATGGACAAGCTCCTCTCTGGTCACATTATTACATTATTCCTCTGATTTTGCCAAAATTAAAGGCAAAAGGAGCACTCCAGCAGGTCTTTAATACCACTCTCAAGGCATGGCAAAGCCATTTCCAATGAGAGAAGGGCAAAACCCACAAAAGCACACACAGGCATCACATCTATGGGTGTGCCCGGGCACACGCTCCAGCCTGCACCTCCACGGGATAAAATCAGATCATCCCTTTCCCAAAGTCCTTTTGCTATGATTTTTCTCCCCATAGTAACAGGCTTTGCAAAGTATTTAAAAGAACAATTCAGCAATAATTCCCAGGAAACCAATTGTTACCTGTGGTTAACGTCCGATCTGCTCACGTGGCAGCTCAACTTTCTGACACAGAAATCCAGGAGAACACTTGGAGAAATCAAGACCCAAATTGGTTCAGCCTCTGAGGATAATAACGACTTAGAAATATGTATAAATTTAAGTGGTTTTGAATAAGGACAGAGTTTCAAAAAGCGCCCGAATTGTTACTTTGAAATAAGCCATTATTTTCTGCTTTTTAAAATTCCAGTCTTTAATAGGGGATGAGACCCAGACTGCCAAGAACCAAGGAGAGTTTTTGATGCAAATGAAAAGCGGCATTTAAGAAGTGCAAGTATCCCATAATAGAGCCCACACCACATTTGCAGCTCCCAGGCCTGGCTGGAGCATCCAGGGATCCATCCAGCCCCAGAGAGCAGAGCAGAGGGGTTTAGAAGCCCCCTGATCTCATGGCTGACCTGGTTGGTGCTGATGTGACCTCAGGGCTCACACCACAGCCCCACATTCAAGTGTTTTCAGTCCAAAAGCACAGAAATTCCAACCTGGGGTCAGAGCCAGACGCACGCCATGGGCAGATGTAGCTGTGCAGAGAAGGGATGGATGAGAGAAGAGCTCCAAAAGCTCCTTGGGCTGGTTTTGCTGATCCTACCCCTGCCAAATGTTCCAGGATAACCTGTTCCAGTGGGATTTGTAAGGAAAACCTCTGTCCCCCAGGGCCATCCTTGGATAAAAAACCTCTGGCAAAGAAGCATCACTGGGATGGACATCAGTGATCCACACAGCCATCAAGGAGTTTAGGATCTCCATGGACACCCACTCCTGGCAGTGCCAGAGCTTCCCAAACCTTGGGTTTTTTAGCACTTCCAGGGGTGGTGACCCCATCAGTGACTCTGTGGTGACTCTTATTTTCAGGGATGGTGACTCCATCACTTCCTCAGGCAGGCTGTTCCAGTGCTTTACAGCCCTTCCCATGAAAAATGATTCCCAATATCCAAATAACCCCGCCCTGGTGCATCCCCAGAGGGTGAGGCTGGCCCTGGTGCCAGGGGCTGCCCCACGGCACGTGGGAGGGAGGGAGGTGGGAGCAGGGAGGGGACTGGCACAGCGGGAGAGGGACAGCAGAGCGGAACGGGAGCTGGCCCTGGACAAAAGGCCCAATTAAAGCGTCCTCCCGCAAACAAACATCCCCACAGCCCAACTTTTTCAAAGATGGCTCAGGAAAGAAAAGGGCCACGGGATCGGCGGGATCAACCTAAGTCATGTACATCTATTTAACAAGAAAACTCATTGATAAGCAAACCACCTGATGCTTGCACAGCAGAAAAGAAAACACCTGGTTCTGCCTGTGGGTTGATAAGCCAATATCTTTAATCTTTTTTTTTTCTCTTGATGACTGAAGTACACACTCTGTGCGGCCCTATGCTCCAGCCACATTGGTAATAGTAACAAAGCTTTGATGTCCCCCTCATTCAACAGAATGTTGTTTAGTTCAAAGCGAAGAACAGAGGCAATTCTTTGCTTTTAAATTATTAGCTCCCTAAGTCTTCTGTAATGATATAGTTTGACTGAAGTGTGCAGTTTATTAACTACATAAAGACGATATTATTAGAGCGGAGAAAGGCAGCCGAAAGTTTTGCCTTTCAGCTCAGCAGCAGGGGTTTTTGATACTTTGATCTCAATCAATGCTAAATGTCTTTGTGAGATAGAGGGAGCAGCAGAAATTACCTTTGGCACCATGACTACATCAATTATTTAGTTCTTTTTCTTATAAATTAAAGTGTTCTTCAACTTTTACCCCAATTTTTTCTTCCTCTTCTTCTTTTTTTTTTTTTTTTCCCCTTCAGTTATTGGAGGGGGGAAAAAGCTGACTGGAAGACGTCTGGCTGTGAGTATTAATAAAAATTCCACTGACCTTTCCCAGTCCTGGTCTGGGAGGGTCTTCTCTGTATGAGGAGGTGGGTTCACGTGAACAACAACAGCAAAAGGGGGGCTCAGGGTAATGTGCTGTTTAATCAAATGACTGTGTAGGCTGTTATTCCAAATTTGTCTATATTTAGCCCAATTTCCCTTTTTTTTTTTTTTTTCCCTTGGTCTTTTCTGGTATTGCTGGTATGAATGCAGCTGGAAAAATGGGACACCTGACAAGAAAGATGGAGAGAGACTCTTTACAAGAGCAAGGAGTAACAGGGCAAGCGGGAATGGCTTCACACTGCCACAGAGCAGGGTTAGATGGGATATTGGGAGAAAATCCTTCCCTGTGAGGGTGGGGAGGGGCTGGGATGGAATTCCCAGAGAAGCTGTGGCTGCCCCTGGATCCCTGGCAGTGTCCAAGGCCAGGCTGGACAGGGCTTGGAGCAGCCTGGGATGTGGAAGGTGTCCCTGCCCATGGCAGGGGTGGCACTGGGTGGGCTTTAAGGTCCCTTCCCACCCAACATTCCATGATTGCAGGACTCGTGAGGCTGAGAGCAGAGCTTGCAGAGAGCCAGAGCTGCCCCTGGAGCTGCCGCAGTGCTCCTCACTGCTGTTGGACACAGAAACTCTCATTAGAGGCGCTGGTGTCAGGTGATCCTGCCCAGAGCTGTCACCAAACCCTCCCCACACAGAACTCTTGTCCAGCCTGGAGCTGGTCCCCTAAAGCCTGTAATAAACCATTCCCAAAGCTGATTCATCCCATCCCAAGAGGGATCAAATCCTTCCCTGGGGACAGAGGGAATCCAGCGTGATGGGACCAGAGGTGAGCGGGGATAACACAGCTCAGTGCTGCCGCCGGATAACAACAACAGAGTGGATATTTCAGTGGGATTTGTGCTCTTTTGATACTCCAGGGAAGAGACTGGAGAGGAGCCAAGGGAGGAGGGTATCCCTGCAATCTTGGGCACAGCAGTTGGTGGCTGGGCTCAGTGCTGTGGTGTACCAGAGCATGTTAGAAACCACTGGAAGCAGAACCTTGGCTGGGAACACGAGCAGCAGGACCACGGAGGTGCTGAGGAGATGCCTTGAAACCAAGATTTAAAACACTGACCTCTGGCCAGAGAAATTCTTTGTGAGCAAGAAATAGAAGAGGTCTTTGCAGAGGTGTTGAGGCATGAACTATGGGGACTTCAGTATAAGTAGAATGTGTTGGAGAACAACATAATTCTGTTTTCATGGTGATCAAAGTTTTGCAAGAAGGAGGACTTGAGACAGTGTGCTGAGCTGCTATGGCAACGTGAATTTTAAAAAGTAAACTGACTTGCAAGAGCTTATCTTTTCCTCTTTAGTGTGGTGCAGAACAAATCAGGGAACCTCTACCTGAAAGGGATCCTGTGAGGTGCTCACCTCTGCTTCTGGGGCAGGTGTACTGCAAAATGCATAAAACATATCCCTCGTGGCAAGGGAAGTTACCCCGTGACTGGGTTTGTCCCTGCACCCCAAAGAGCCAAGTCACGGTGATTCTTTCACTGTGTGTTTATCACAGCTCAGATATTCAGATGTTGGGGTGAAGGCAGCACGGAGCCCTTTGGCTGTGCTGACAGCCTGTTCTGGGAGCAGGGTGGGCTGCAGGGCCAATTCCACCCACGGGCAGGCGTTTCCAAGAGCAGCACCGTGACGTGGGCTCGGTTTGCAGCTCGGCTTTCAAGCCACCCGCACAAACTGTAGAGGCAGCGGCGTGAGGAGCCCTCCCTGGCAGCTCCTTTCAGGAGGGGATGCTGTGAGGAGCTGTCACGCTCTGAGTCAGCTGTTCTTCCAGGCCTGGCATTCCAGGCAGGAAGAGCCTGCTCGCGGAACCATCCCAACCACGCCGCCTGCCAAAACCACACTGGGAACCCCATGGGAACCAGCCCTCTCCCGAGCCAGCTGGTACTTCCTGCTCCCGAGGCCTGATCCTGCTGGATGCTGAGCATTCTTTGTTCCATTTTTAAATTCATGAGACTTGAGCCACGTGCAGTCCCAGACCGTGGGGAAGAAACAGCTCCTCGGTGTTTTTCAGCACTTTGGCTGTGTGGCCCAGCTCGAGAGGAGAGGGAAAGGTCAGGTGTGAAGGGAGATATGGGAGATGCCTGGAAAACAGATCTTTAATCTGGAGATTTTAGCCAGGTTCTCAGAGCTGGCCACAGTCCCATACCCAGCTCTCCTCCCAGGCACAGAATGACAGAATGGCTGTGACTCCCAAGCCTGGCAGCCCCATCCCTCCAGAGAAGGATGAGCATCCCCAGCGTGGGACTCGCTCCCATCCTATCCCAACACTGTCCCCTTGAGGTTGCTGGCTGAGGCAGCCTGGGAAGAGCCCTCAAGGAGGTGCAGGGGAACCCCAGGAGCTGCTCTTGTTTTCCAGGCTGGTCCAAACAACAAATCCCAGCAGCTGTGGGTCAGCCTGAGTGAAGGAACCTGGAGGAGCCCACCCCACAGTGGGCGTGGGACCTCCACACTCGGCAGTGGAGCACTTGGAGAACCACGTGGATGAGAGTCTTCCTTCCAAGCTCGTTCTGTGAATATCCAAAGCTGGATCAGTGCAGCCCATCGTGCAGCACTTGGAGTGCGGGAGCTCCTCCAGCCATGGGGAGCCGGAGTGGGAGGGTCTGTGCAGCCACAGGAGGTGGGAGAGAGGAGCCTCTGCAGAGGGCACGGGGCTCCCTCGCCGCTGCTGCTGCTGCCGGAATCTCCTTTCTTCTGGCAGCCAAGCAGCAGGGAGCTTTCTGAGAAACTGCCCACAGGGAGCCATCACTTTTTCCAGTCATTAACCTTGCACATCCCTCACATTACCAGAATACCTTGGATGTCTAGGTTGCTGCAGCGAGCTAATTCCTCCAGGTGACTCCAGGCAGCGTTAAGTGGGCTCTGCACAGCGAGGGGATTTGAAGTGCCAGAGCTGAAAGCGCTCCTGACTCCAGCACGCCAGGCCTCCAGCGGGGGACACAGCCTCAGATGTCACCGCGGTGGCAGGAGGGAGCCGGGGCCTCTGGAGGTGGCATTTCCAACCTGCAGGCAGCAGGCACCCGGAGGAGCCAAAGGGAAAGGGAGGAGGGCCAGGCATAGGTGCGAGATGCACGGTGCAGGGCCCTGTCCCCCAGGGAAAAGAGCTGTAGTTGGAGGATATTGGGGGAAAAGGTATTTGGAAGATATTGGGGAATAAAAAAGAGTGCCCTGAAGGGATAAATGTCGGGAATTCCCTGTGCTGGCCTCTGGGATAGGTGTGTACCTGGCTGACTGTCCCAGCCCTGACAGAGCAGCACATTTGCATCCTGAACTCTTTCCTCTAGTATAGAAGATGAGTACAAGGAGGATTCAAAGGCAAGGAGGTGCCCAAGAGAAGCCCCAAATTAATGAGGGAAATATTTACAGTAGGATGGCTCTTATCATATGTGCATAATATTAAATATAATACTATTTTCTCTGACAAATTGCAATGTCTTCCTGTTGTGTCTCCTGGATTATACATCACCAGTGTCCTGCCAGGACTGGCTGAGTAACAATATTCACCAAAATATTGTTATCACACCAGATTTGTGTCTCATCAATAACAGGTGTCACTGTCTGTGACTGCAGAGCAGGACCAAGTCCCTCTGCCAGACCACTGAGAGCCAACGTGTGTTTGTACAAGAGGATCATCACAGCCTCCTGCCCAAACCTTGGCTCCCCTGGGGAAGACTCTTTGGAGACAGAAGCAGCCTCTTGATTTTCCCAAACTGCCCTGTGATGGAAGTGTCACCCCAGATCTGAGGGAAGTGGGGAGCACTGAGCACATGTGAGGAGAGATTTAAATCCCACAGCAGGGGCGAGAGCGTGGAACCACATCAGCCACACAGGAAAAACTCCGTTTATAATCAGAAAGTACAAAACAGCAACAGCAGAAGTCACAGGTCATGGCCAAGGTACAGAACAGCACAAACACACACACACACCAAGGAAAGTCCTGCAGGGAATAAAACAACCACCTTCAAACACTGACACAAGGAAGGCAATGGTCCAACAGCCTCAGTATCAGCACAGACTGTGGCAAGGCATCAATCCCAGTTTGGAGAGGCCCAAAACACCAGCAGGGATGTGGCTTGGATCTCCCCAGGTGTCTCCAGGTCGAGCAGTGCTTTCAAGCCCATGCACTGGGAAGCTGGAGCTAATGAGGGAGAGCTCTGCACTCCTCAATCCCTCTGGGATCATTTTTGGTTTGGATGAAGGAATGATGCTTTGCCACTCAGCACGCAGCTTCTCATGAGTGGGCACTCCATTTTCCCCAGCAATCAGCTGTCTCTTAATCAGCTTGCCTTAAAATTAAAAAATTGTTATTAATAGGAGGTGGGCCCAGGCTGGGGGACACGAACACGCCCCAGTTTTGGCACTGAAGTCTGACAGCCCCCTGCCAGCCCCGCTCCAGCTGCGCTGTGTTCAGTGTGCTGACACCTCATGGCCGAGCCAGAAACTCTGATAAGAAACCGTTTCCCAGGACATCACACACACATCCTCCATCTGCTCCGAGGCATGGAACCAGGCTCGTTCATCGAGAAGTTTGTCATGAGCAGAACTGAATACACCAAAGATAGGGAAGAACACCAGTCCAGAAGGACTCGGAGCTCTTGGATGGCAAAATAGATGGGCACAGCAGGGGCTGTTTTCTGTAGCTGTGGTGGTCTGAGTGTCCCTGGTGCTGGAGGATGGCTCTAACACACTTCTCCAACAGCGTGGTCCATGTGCTGAGCCATCCATGGCAAACACTGTGCACTCAGGCCTGGGAGGAGTGTCTGTGTCGGGGTTATCCTGCTCTCCCCTCCTCCGTGGGGGTGTCCCAGGGGCAGATCAGCTCCTTTGCAGAGTCCTTCTGAGCTCGGTGGTGCCTGTCCTCTCCCTGCCCGGAGCCCCCAGAGCAGGTTTGCCTCTCCGAAGTCACGGCTGTTTTGACTTGGAAGAAGCTGCGCAGGGAAACAGAAACTCATCACACACACGGCGCTTTTTGATGTGCTCCGAGGTGGAGAAGGAGCTCATCTTTGAGATTTCCACTGTTCCAGCCCCAAATCCCACAGCAAAACTCCTGGGCACGAGCCCACGGAGAGGAAGGACGCAGGGAATGTGCGCTCCCACCCCTTTGAAGCTGCATCGTCGTGTGACAGAGCTCCGGAGCGCGGAGCCAAGTGGAGCAGGAGCCCTCAGGTTTGTGCTTTGGAATTTATAATGTGGACTCATCCACTCGGCCAGCAGCAGAGGTGGGTTAAACGAGATCAGGGACATGCTGCTCCTAGCGAGGGACATGGCCAGGGTTTGGTTCCTGCAGGGGCAGCCTTTCCAGGCAAAAATTCCCCATCTCACACATGCTGCCCCAGAATGACAAACACTTAATGACTCTCTGTCAATATTTCTCCTGCCTTGTCCCTTACGGGTCTCCTCTGACTTGAAATCACAAAACGAAACCTGAACCAGTGCTCAAGAGCGCTGAGGTTTTCCAAATACAGGGATTAAAAGTAAAACCTGAGGTCATGAACCCTGAAGAGGTGTGAGAATAGCAGAGGCACCACCAGCATGGGCTCCTGGCCTGTTCGCATTGGAAAACACCTTCAGTACAAACTGTGGGAGTGGAGACAGGGAAGGGACACTTCAGAGCCTGGGCTTTGGGGCACGTGTGGGGAAGGTGACGGTCAGACAGGTTCTCGGGGACCCCTCCCTGTGGCTAATCCCACACCGAAGCGGTCCCGGGGCTGAGCCCTCTGCAGGGTGGGTGTCCAGGTGTCCATGCTGCAGTGTGCTCACCTGCTGACCGTCCTGCTGTCCGGCCGCAGCCGCCGCTCCCGCCCGCCCAGCGGCTGCACCTTGCCGTGGGGCACGGGTGGGCACAGCGTGCCCAGGGTGGGCGAGCTCCAGCAGCCCCTCCTGAGGAACCAGCCCCAGGAGCGAGTGGCCACACGGGACCTCCTGCTGCCGGCCGGGAACGGACCAGGGCTGGATGGCCTGGGGTCCGGCTGGGTGCCCGCGGTGCTGTCCAGGGCCAGGCTGATGGGCGAGGGGCAGGCGGTGCCGTGGGGCAGGGCTGGGGGGCTGGGGGATGCAGGAGGCAGGGCCTGAGGGGTGGCTGGTGGCCATGCTGGGGAGCTGGAGGCGAGGTGGCCTGGCTGTGGGGAGGGAAAGGAGAGAGGCTCGGTCAGGTGCGGGGTGACACTCAGGGCTGGTGTCCCCAGGTTTCACCAGGAGGAGCTGCCAGGAGAGAAGGGCTCAGTGTGGAGGCTTCTACAGCCACCCCAGCTGAGCCTGTGCATGTCCCCCTCTCCTGCAGCTCTGTCCCCTCCCTGCCCTCCCACTGCCACAGCAGAGGTGTCACAATTTGCCTACGGGGTCACTGCTGCCACAGCCCCGGCGGGTGCTGACAGATCCAGCCCCACACCCGCCGGGATGCTGCAGGACACACCAGCTTGTCTCATTCCTCACAAGGCTTAGCTCCAGGCACGGGGGAGGCTGTCATCCCGGGAATGTGATCTTGGTTAGGAACAGCACAACCTCGCCACACCCAAGGCAGCAGAGCCTGAGCCGGACCCCTGACGGCTCGCAGTACCAATCACATCTCGTGCTGAAGCCCCCAGGGTCCCTGGCTGGGCTCTGAAGGCTCCAGCACAGCTCATTCAGCCCTCAGGACAAGCCCAAGCGCAGACTGGACAGGACAAGGACAGCACATGCTGCATGCCAGGTCCCCTCCCATTTCCCAAGGACTCACTCCCAGCAGAAATGAAATGCAGCTCAAGTGTCCAGGGAGAGGAGCTGAGGGCAGAGGCACACACAGAACATGCACACACACATGCAGAGATGGCACACTGGAGGATGAACACACTGAGACACCACAGAGAAGGATGAACTCGGCTCTTTTTCCATTTTCTACATTTATTTTTATTACACAGATGAATGCACGGAAGCCATGGCCAAAAGATGAAACAACACATTGCTCTGATTTCCAATGGAAACAAACAATTTCTTGGCTGGCACAAAGTGAAGTTCAGCTTCTACCATGCAACCTTCCTCTTTGGGGACTGAGCAGCAGAGAGGACAAGGAGCACAAGGCTGGGCTGTGCCAGCGTCATCAGCCTGGGGCAGGGCAGAGAGCTCCTGCCTGGCTGTGAAGGATGGGTGTTTGTCCCACATGCTCTGACTGGTGTCCCACATGCACTGACTGGTGTCCCACTAGCACTGACTGGTGTCCCATGTCCCACATGCACTAACTGGTGTCCCACATGCTCTGACTGGTGCCCCACATGCTCTGACTGGTGCCCCACATGCAGTAACTGGTGTCCCACAAGCACTGACTGGTGTCCCACAAGCACAGTGACTCCCAAGCATGCAGCACGAAGCCATGGCAGGGGAACAGCGATGCCAAGCAGAGATGATGGAAAATCAGAGAAAGGAATGGATACAGAGAACATAACAAGCAAAGCAGCAGACAAAATAGAAGTAGAATCAGAGGGACTGACGGGAACACACAGATTTGTTATTTATTATTTATACCCTGACTTGATCTTCCACATGTTACTACATACTGGCAATCCCAACATGCTCAGTGCTCCATGTTACACAGGCTCTGGAGAGACTGGAGAGTTCATCACAGCCAAGTAGCTTTGGGCCAACCCTGCCAGGTTCTGGAGTGTCTTTCAGTGCTCTTTTGTCAAAGTAGGTTGATGGTGCTCAGCACCTGATGTAACAAAGCCTTGGGGTTTTAAGCAGAATTTTTTTAAAAAGGCATGCTGGGCTTTCCAGCAAAGCCTGGAATCTCCCTGAGCTCTTTAGCACTAATGTAATATTTTAGCTTGCCTTATTCTACAGAGCAGAAGAGACAGAGCAACTGAAAAAAAAAATACTACTTAAAGTTGAAATCGGCTCTTAACACCTCTACCCTGTTCTCCCTTGCCTCTGGGCTACAAGCCAGTGACAACTGCAGCTACCTCCTGCTGGATTTTTAACAACAGAAAATAGAAGAGCAGGAAAAAGACAAGACAAGAGGTGGGAAGAATCTGATAAAATCTCTTTTGGCCTGGTGCAGGCTCTGGCAAGGGGCAGCTCTCTGCACCTGCACACCCAGCTCAGGGCACAGGAGTCACGGGGAGAGCAGAGCTTCGTGCTGATCATCCCCAGCATGCCAGGGGCTGTGGGAGTGTCATTCGAATCCAGAAGGTCAGCAAAAGCTGCAGAAATGCTCGTGCTGCTGCTCCCACAAGCAGCTCTTCTCCCCGCGCGCCGCTGTGCTGGCTGGAGGTGCAGGACCCCTGCAGCAGGGGGGTGTCCCTCTCAGGGGGTGACAGGGGCACCCCTCGGGACGGTGCCCAGCCCCCGAGGGCACGGAGGGCAGCAGGGACACTCTGAGCGGGGTCACCTCGCCCTGCTCCCCGCGGGGTCATCCCCTCTGCTCCCAGCAAGGCTCTCTGAACCCAAGCACTGGCGCAGAGCTCTGCCCTGCCCTGTGCCACCCCAGCTCCTGGAGGAGGGGGATCAGCGAGGGGCAGCTCTCCAGCCCCCCGGGGAGATGTGGGGCAGCAGAAGGCATCGACCCTCCGAGGTGTGCAGGGAGGGAGCGGGGTGCTGCACCCCGAGCCTGGCACAGCCGCAGCCCCAGCAGCACTGGCAGGTGACATCTGCTCTCCAGAAGCCATGGCAACGTGCGGGAAGCTGGCTGAGGCCAGAGCCGGCCTGGGAAACCTAAAGCAGCACTGACACCTTCAGGAAGGGGAGACGAAGCTCAGCACCAGCCTCGCCTTGTCTTTTCCCTGCGCTGTGCCCTGCGGGGCTCAGAGCCTACTTGGGAGGAGCTTCCTTCTGGAGCTGGTTCCTGCGATCCAGCTTGCTCATGACCTGCGTGATGTCCACGGTCGTGGCGGCTTCTCTGGCTTTGGCCTCTTCCTCCTGCTGCCTCAGGATGATGGGGCTGGGGCTGGAGCGGAGGTGGCGGCGTCCGAACAAACCCGTGCTGGGCAGAGAGAGAGGGAAGGAGTGGGGTTAGTGAGGAGAAGGGCATCAAAACCTCCCCCGGCAAGGAAAGGTAGCCAGGAGGACAAGGTCGCACAGAGAGACGGCCAAAGGAGTGTGAAATGCAGAGGAGCTGGTTTAAAGCAGGACTGGGGGGCTCGGTGTCACCCCTGAGCTACAGAACTGCTGAAAGTGTGAAAGTTCTGCTCCTGAGGGGCTCCAGGGCCCACCCACATTATTCCTGTTGCGTTTGCACAAATAACTCCCATCCGTGGAATTTTCTCCGGTGCCCTTAGGAAGATCAAGACAGGCACCAGTGCGGGTGTTTCCGGGGTCTGTGATGCCCCCAAAAAACCACCCACCACCTGCCCCAAAGCCCTTCCCCAGCAGTGGAAATGTGTTATGCCAGCTCTGGAGGAGGTTCCAGATCTCCAGGGGAAGGGGATGGTGAGGTTTGGGGATCCAGAACAAACACTGACAAACATGCAGACAGGATCACTGGGATCAACCAAGTGACCTTGTGAGGTGTGGCTGAGGGAAAAACTGACCAAACCCCAGGCCTGTCAGCAGCAAGGTTTTCTCCACTGACTTGAAACAAGGTTTGGATGAAACAACCAGTGTGAAAGTCCACAATTCCTCTTTCTTGCTTGCTAGGTTGATGAGTGGAAGAGGAACAGAGAAAGAAACACCACCCAGTCTGACACTGCGTGCTCAGCTTCAGGAGCAGCTGCAGTTCAAATGGCCTGAATTTGCTGTATAACCTCCATCTCGCTGGGAAAAAGCCATTTCCAAGGCCATCTACGCTGTGCCAGCTGTCAGTCACAGGATGCTGCCTGTGCCCACACGCCTGTCCCCTTCCCTCACACCGGGGCTGAGTGGCTTTGTCCAGGCAGAGCCGAGCAGATCCCGTGGCTGATCCCAAACCTTGGTTCTGTCTCTGCTCTGGCAGCCAATGTTTCATGGGCAGGAGTTTTCCCATGCCCAGGACACAGTGCTCTCTCCTTCCAGGAAAGGAGCCATGAATTAATTCAACAATCACAGCCCTTCTCAGCAGACCCAACAGAGAAGGCAGCTGAGCCATCACCAAGTCCATTCCGACTGCTCACAAGCTACTTCCAAAGGGCTCATGAATAAACAGCACCAGCAGTCTCAAAGAAAAGCATCTTCCCAGTGAAAAATTTTATTTAATTAAGAGAACATCTAAATCATAGTAATTTTGCTGCAACTTTGGGCTTTTTCTACCCTTGCTACAACAAGAAAAGCAAACCCCACAATTACAGCCAGTTTCACTTGCCTTTTTTTGACACCCTCTTGTGGCACAACAGCCTTGGCCAGCATTTCCTTGTATATTGGAGACTTTAAATAGCGGCCATAGGAGTCCTACTAGGAGAAAAAAGAGAAACTGGTAGTTATGGGCTGCAAACACCCTTATTAAAATCACCACCAAATACAGCTGCTCAGGAGCCAGGGAGGCTGGGAACTGCATAATCTCCCCCAGCAGCCCAAGGGACTTTGCATCTTTCAGGCAAATGTAGCTATTTAAACCAATATCCTTTCATCTTGCTGTAAAATTCCCAGGATTTTTTCCATCTCACAATAAAGCTTCACAGGTAAGACCCAGATCAAAAGATCTGACTGAAGCTTAGCCCGGGCCAGCAGGGTCTCAGAGTCACTGCAAGGTGAGGAGCTTGTATTCCAAGAGCCAAACTTTTCATCAAGGAGTGAAAATCAGTCCAGCTCGGCTGCTTTCAGAGCGTGAGCTGCTGCCCAAGCTGGAATTACAAAAGCAGGACTTGCAGCAGCCACCTGACCCCCACCACCTTGGGGACACGCTGCCTTGGAGGGAAGAAACAGCAGCAAAATACAAATGCCTGGAGCAGCACTTGCTTAACTCAGCAAATTTGAGGGATTTTCAAACAAAGGCCCCTTGAAAGGGACAGCTGATAGCACACAAAGGCACAGAAAGGCCCAGAGGGCTGGAATCCCCCTCAGGCTTTGGCAACAAATAACAAACCTTTTTCATCAGCATGTAAATGTGGGTCTGAGCAGCATCTAGAACATAACGATGAGGGTGCTCCAGGCCCTTGACTGTGATGCCCATTGTTTTGCCATCGATGTTAATCCAGCGCCTTGCTCCTGGAGCCAGGAAGAGCCTGCCAGGAGGAGGAATCAACAGTGCCATTAGCAGCTGCAGAATTCACAGATTCCTGTCTATGCATGAAAGGAAAAGTCCCTTCAGCTCCCTGCTGCAATTTGCTGTCCTGATCTTGGGCAATCAATCTCCTCTTCATCAGAGACATGCATTCACTTCCCTTTGCACACAATAAAAACCAAATTTTGGCCCACTGGAAGGAAAAAGCCTCTCCCCACTTTGCTTGTGGCAGCCTCAAGAACTTTTGCTATTCTACACTGCTATACAAATTATATCCTAAGACTGAAATGTAACAGAGAACAGGGAGAAAAGTAACTACAGAACAAAACACTTCTGCTTTCCTCTCCCTGAACTCCTTTCCCATGTGGAGACGTAAGATAGCCCTATTTGATAACAGCCTACATGGAAAAATATCAGGAATAAATCATTTGGAGAATTAGAACCTGTGGAAGGTGATGGGACTCAAGCACAAAGAGTTTAAGAGTGTAAAATTTTCACACTCACTTGTAGATTTCTTCTGCTTTTTCTTTGACTTTGGATTGGTCTCCGTACTTAAGATCCTCACAGGCTTCCCAGAAACCCAAATTCTCTCCTGCATAATGAGGACACAATCAGCAGAGTGTGAGACTGAGGAGAACACAATCCCATTTATTCACTCCCGAATCTGTTTGGCTCAATATGCGTTGGCCCCAAATCAGTCTCTCCAATTCTTCAGTCACTGAAGGAGGAAAGCAGCTTTCCTCTGTCCTCTGCCCACTGACACCTCTAAGAACTGTGAGCTCAGACAGTTCCAGCTTCTCTGGGAGCAGCCATAGCATCGTGGAATGGCTTGGGTTGGAATAGACCTTAAAGCTCATCTCATTTCATTCTGCCATGGGCAGGGACACCTTCCACTGTCCCAGGCTGCTCCAAGCCCTGTCCAGCCTGGCCTGGGACACTTCCAGGGATCCAGGGACAGCCACAGCTTCTCTGGGCACCTGTGCCAGGGCCTCACCACTCTCAGAGGGAAGAATTCCCTCCTGGAATGTCACCCACAGCCTCCCCGTGGGTCCCGCAGAGCAGGGACATGCTGCTGTACCGTGTGTCCCGTGCCACTAGATGGAACTGCCTGCCCTGGCTGCACAGCCTGCGCTGCCTGCGCCCTGTGCCACTGTCCCCTGAGCCCGGGGACACTGCCCGGACACTGCACACCCACCGCTGAACTCCTTCTTCAGGAAGAGCTGGAAGTTCTGCCGCCCCTTGGGGTCCCGGATCAGCTCGCTGAAGTTGAAGGCCCATCGCTCCACGCGCATCCTGGTGGGCACCTCCACCCTGCGCGGGGAGAAAACAAACAGCGCTGCCAGGTTCTCTAATTAGCAGATTAATTAAAACCGAAATGCCCTTTGCTGCAATGCCAAGGGACTTCTCAGCATTCTCTTGTTTTCCAGAGTGGTGTAATGAGTTCCTGAAGTCAAGCCACTAAGTAAGTTGTAATTAAACAACTCGGGCCGCAGCGGGATGAGGATTTAACTGGGATTTATGCAGCTCTCCCAGTGACAGCCCAGCCTTGCCCTGAGGTTTGACTCAGTCCCATCCTGGAGGAGGCACTGGTTGCTGCCCAGAGCTCTGCTTCTCATGAAGGCATTCGGTGCAGGCATCCCCGGGGGATGTCTAATGGGATACAATCAGTCTCTAACAGGATTGCTGCTCTCACAACCACTAACTTGCTGTGTGCTCCAAGCCCCGAGATGCCACTGTGTAATTAGCAAATCCTATCCAAAGGGGAAACCAAGGGAGGCCTCCGAGAAGGGATGGACCACCAGGGTGTGCCTCCAAGCCAAAGTCTGTCCTGAGAAAGCAGCCTGAGGGGTGAGCACAGAGCCAGGGGAGCAGCTGAGCCCTGAGCTGGTCAGACTCCATTCCTGTGCTCCTTAAGGTGGGCTTCACTCACCCGAGGGGAGGATCAGAGCCACTCAGCACGGGCTGAGGGCACACTCCCACCGTCAGCTCGGGAATTTCTGTCATGTTAAGGAAGGCTCCACTTGAAGAAGGCAGTGCTGGAAGTTCAGCATGGAGTATTGCCCACAGTTTCTTTTGCATGGCCAAGGTAAGTTGGAAAGGGAATGCTTCCCTGCTCATGATCAGAGGTCAGGCTTCACAATGAAAATCAGTGGTTTCCTTCCCTGATTTCTATCAGTGTAAATGTCACTGTAAACCACAGGCTGGCAAAACAATACAAATACATACAGCTTTGCATTGAGATCCCAAAACTCAGGGTCATCTGTTATCCAGGGGTTGCTGGGGAGACATCCAGACAGGAAGGGATCATTGGAGAGGTACTGCTCAGAGTACTTCACAATCCTGCAACAAATCCAAAATCAAAATATTAATTTGGAAGCCAAAATTACAGCCAGCCCCATTACAGCCAAATAACAGACTATAGATATCCTCAGAGGGACAGGACTCTCAGCACAGGGAGCTGGAACATGGCCCCTGCCTTCCTAGAAAAACTGATTCATTAGCTCAGTTCATCTTTTCCATTTCCCAAACAGAAGTCTCCAGGTTGTCTTTCAAAGCACTGCATTTGTCACTTCAGGTGCAAGGAGGCACAAGACTCTCTTCCATCACCTCCTTCTGCCTTTGCATTTCAGGGAAGTGGGGCTAAGCCCCCAAAAAGGTCCTGTCCCCCTCTCCACCCAGCTGGCCAGGGCCAGATCCTGCACCATTCTGGGGGGAAAGGGGCAGGGAATGAACACAAGGGTTGTGTTCACTCAGGTGGGCTCTCCACAGCTTCCCATGCGCCATGGGAGAACTCAGGGAGCTCTGGGAGAGTGAGAGAGTGCTGAGGGCTCATCCCAGCTTCTCCTTTTCTCCATCACCTACCACAGGGCTCATTCCTCTGCAAGGGCTCTGAGGGCTTGGCACAAAGCAGAACTGTCTCTGTCCCAGCAGGAACCAGACAAACACTTCTCCCACCTTCTAACTTGGCCAGACTTGTAATTACAACCGATTTCGCTAATGTCCTGGAATTCTAGCTCCCGCCTCTTCTTTTTCATTCTTGAAAAAAAAACAAAAAAAATCCTCTGGTTTCTGCATTTAAAATTCCTTCCAGGCCAAAGTGCTTTCATGTGCTCAGAGCTGGGGGTGCAGTGTCCAGGGGCTGTTGCTAACCTTGGCACTGCTCCTGCACAGAGCTAAGCACAGGGCTGGCACCCAGCTGCTCTGTGCCATCTTCCCGCTGGGAATGCCAAGGCATCCAGCACCTGCATCACCCAGGCACTCCAGTCCACATATTCTGATCAGGCCAATCTAAACCTGTCAGCTCAGGCAGCACTGCTGTGCCCTCCTGATGATCAGTGCTCTGCAGCTCCTCCTAAATCAATGCAACGCTCTGGAGCGTGCACACTGCTCAGTTGCTGCTCGTATCTTCATTAATAATAATTTGATTTAGACCCAACCCTGCAGCTGACATGGAGTTCCAAAGTTCCTGAGGAGTTTTGATCCGGGTGATTGGCATTACCCCACCAGAAGCAACGAGTGAAAAGCCCCACTGCCAAACAGTTCAGCATCACAAAATCCCTGGGAAGTAGCCAGGTGTCCCCAGCTCCAGCTCCCAGTTTGGGAAATTGAGGCAGGAGAGTTTTAAGTGGCCTGGGAGTCGGTGACAGACAAAATGAGCAGAACTGCTGGTGCCCTGCAAGTCATGGCCCTCAGAAGACACACTCTTTCTTCCATTTCATTCATCCAGGGCTGTCTGCTCCAAGGAACTGGCCTGAGCACCTTGTTCGTGTCAGATCTGATGGGAATCTCTGGTGGCAATGAATGTACAAACCAGGCAGGAGCTCTGGGCTGCACCTCAAGGTGCCTGGTCAGCAGCAGGAGGCTACAGGCAGAAATGCCTCTGGCAAACACACCACTGCCTAATGCAGGGCTGGATGCTTCATCAAGAATCTGATCAGGAAACACTCCCACTGGGAAGGGGAATTGCTAATTAATTGCTTGGATGTTCATGGAGAGGCTGTTTCCCTTTGTCATACAGAATAACCAGCATTGTATAACCAGCTGGGGAGCATCGCCGTGGGGAAAGGACACTCACAGGGACACTCAGGGGGTGAATCCAGGGTGGGGACCAGGGACAGGAGGGTCAGTCTGTCCTGCTGGCTGCTCATCCTGAAGGACAGACACACGGCTGATCCCCTCCAGGCTGCAGAGCTGTGCCCAGGCATCCCAGCCCAGCCCAGGGCAGCGCCAGCACCTCCTGATTTCAGAGGGAATCTCAAGGCAGAGGCTGCTCTACAGCAGAGCTCCCAGGGAGCCTCTCCATCCTGCCTGGGACTCTGATCCCTCCTCAGCCTCGTGCTCCTGGCCCAGACAGCCCAGACAGCACTGGGCCACCACATGGATTCCATGGCTGAGTCACCAGCTGCCACAGCAGACAGCCTCATCAGCTCATTAGGAGATAAGCACTGAAGACTAATTAATGTGTGGACAGAAGGAAATCAGGACTTACCCTCCAAGAGAGACAGAAGACTTCACTCTGGTCTTCATGATGGCCTGCTGATAGTACATGATCTGAGGGGATCAGACACGGCTGTGGTTAGGAGCACGGAGGTTTGAAGGTAAGGCTTATCTGAACCTCAGACAGGTCCTCTCCCAGGTAGAGAGGCTAACCACAGCAGGGACTGCTGCTTCCCTAATTACTGGATGTCCAGGGAACCAGAGAATCCCTGAACTGTCTCAGTAAAATGTCCCTTTTCACTGAGCTGACTGCAAACATCAGCAGCGCACTTTGCAATGTGCAAGTAATTAAAAAGCACTCCCCGTATTATATAAAAATTGAATAATAGCTACCATCCTCAGCACCTACAAATGCTCTGGATGGTTCAGCATGTAATTATCACTGATTCTTGGCTGTCTCAGCACCGGCGCCACTGTGATTTCCCCACCACTAATTTTGATCTATTGGATTTCAGCCCTGGTGTCTGTCCTTGCCTGAGCCTTCCCGTCACTGCGAGAGCTGCTGGCTGCCTGCAGTGGGAGGGAATGACCTGGAATTACATGGATAAAAGCTCCATGGGGCAGGGACTCTGCTCTTCCAAGAGCCCATCCCCTGCACATTGATGTAAGCAACTCACACAGGATGAGCACCCACAAGTGAGGGAAGCACCACTTACCTCTCTCCTATAAAATTCCATAGTGTTTTTCTGTAAAAAAAAAAAAAAAGAATCATTACATTGGGATGGGTGCTTACAATTGCTTTTTATTTTTTGAGACATGGAAACACCGTTGCAGCGCTGCCGCTGCGCAGCGCTCTCCAATTAATTCTGATTACAATTAAAATCAAACACAGCAGCTGAGCTAATCAGGGTATCATCAAAGCTAAGAGCATCCCCACACGGTAAATTGTCCCATTAGCTGTATTTACTGTTTAGCATTGCTTCTCCCATCACAGGCTGCCTGTATGCCTTCAATTAAGGGGTTATTCTAATGGAGCTAAAATAGATTCATTTACGAGACACAGATTAGATCATTCAATATTAGCTAAAGGAGACAGGAACCAACACATTGCAAAATATAAACACCACAATTAAAAGCCTCAGAAGCAGTATCTGCTGTGCAAAGGGTGTTTACGTTGTGATTTGAATAACTCAGCCTATGTTACATGTCACCCACAAATGAGCAGGCAATTGAAGGCAAGAAATTAACTGCAGGGTGTTTATTCACACAGCTTCCTTTGAAGCACAGTTATTTTGTGTGGAATAAACTGGAGAAGGCAGGAGGAACGACAGGCTAAGTCGGGGATGCTCCCAGCAAGCCTTCAAAGGCTCAGGCAGGGTTTCAGCTCCTCAGCTCCTGTTTCAGACAGGACCTGAATCCCAGAATTGCTCTGCCAAACGGAGCCTGTGGCAGGGAGGGTGTGCAGAGGAAGTGCAGTCTGTGAGGGATGAGGGATGCAGCAGTTGGTACCGAATGCCCCAGGCAGCTCTGCTCTCCCCTCACCCCACCAGAGACCCTGCACCCCAAACTGCCCCTGCTTTGGGAAAGGAAAGAGGCTCTCCCAGGGCTGCTTTGTGGGGACACCAGTGTGGGTGCAGATCTGCTTTTCCACTTTAACCAGCACCACCAGTCCAGCTCAGGAGGGAGAAACTCTCCCTGCACGGCAGAAAAACACACACATTTTGCTGACACTTGGTTCTGAGAGGCCCACTCACCATTTCAGCAGCAGGAGCCCGACACAAAGCAGATGAGCCAATCCCTATGGCAGCACCACCGAGCCAGCCCTGACCCTGACACACACCCAGCCTGCCAGTGGGGCACCAAAAAAAACCCTCACAGTGGTACTGCGAGGGGAGGAAGCTTTTCCTGCTGGAAATACGACGGCCAGTTCTGAATGGGCAACACAGACCATCTCAGCAGGGACAAACAGGACAGAAAAAAACAACAGTGATGCTGTGTTGGCCCTTGGGTGAGGGGGGAAGGACTGACACATCAAGGGAGAGAAAAAGCTCTTGGCCAGCAGGATCACTGCTCCCAGGGCTGTACAACCTCCCGTGCTGATTCACAAACTCCTGGGACTCCCTCAGAGATGGAGGAGCGAAGGAACAGCTTTTCACCCCTCTCTGCTCTCCGGTGCACCCCTGATCCCGAGCCACCTCCCATGCAGACACCTTTTTTCCCCTCATTTCCACAGTGTCATCATTGATTCAGACAGACTGCAGAAATGGAAGGGGAAAAGAAATCACCTGCTTGCACAGAGAAATTTATTGTATTTACTGGCCCAAAGTGTCCTGTTTAGAAACCTGTGCTTCTGCTCCAGGCCAGCTGCCTCCTGCACTGCTCACTGCCTCCTTGGGGAACCTGAGATATAAACCAGGCCTGAGCAGATTTACAAGTGCCAGTTGAAGGGTTCCATTTGATGGAACTTAAGTGTGGCCAGAGCATTGATTTCAACACGTTAAAATCATTAGATGGTTTTTAAAAAAACCCTATTTTCTTCCACATTTTTGTCAAGTCAGGCCTGGTGCAGTGGGGAAGGAGAAGTGGGTGCTGGCACAGTGGCTTGAGGGCAGCTCACGTGGCAGGAAAGTGGTGTGATCTTCTAGAGGGGTCTGGGAGGTTGGCAGCACACCACACACACACGAGACAAACAGCTGTGGGAAAGAAAAAGAGAACATAGTGAGTTAAATGTTATACAGAGACAGAAAGGTATCAATTAAAATGCCATCACAATAAAAAAGTTGTATGTGGGTGAAGAAAAATCAACAAACAAGGGAAGATTTTTTTTTAAAGCGCCCCCCACACCAAGGATCCCCTGTGCCACAGTCTGTGTGGTCAGTGTGGTGGGCAGCTGGTCTGGGGAAACCAGGGGGTGCCCCAGGTGGGGAGGGGATCTGCCAAGGCTCCCCCAGCAAAGGGCTGAGCATCTCTGAGCAGTGGCACACACGGAGCTGCAGCCAAACCAAGGGCAGCCTGCCGCTCACAGCCCCTGAGGCTGCAGGTGCCAGCTGTGCTCAGCCCCCTCCAGCTCCCCAGTGCCCAGGAACTGCGAGGAACCTCAGCTGGCTCACGCCAGAACTGCACATCACTCCATTTCCCTTTCTCCCACAATCAGTTCCCGGCGTCACTGCTGCCACAAGTGACCCTGAGCACTCTCCGTGTCCCACGGAGCACTGCCAGCAGTCCCCACCATGCCACCCACCCTTGTCCCCACTGCTGACTGCAGCAGTGGCACCGCACCACCCACCCGCTCTGCCTCATTTGGAAGGAAATCAGGTTTGGAATAAAAGAGTAATTTCTCATAATGAGATTAATTTTGCAATGCCCCTAACAAGTGACTTATCGCAATTAGCGCGGATCAGCTCCCCAGCCCCGCGGGCTCCCAATCAACATGGCAATTAGTGGAAGGCCTCAGTCTGTCTCAGGCGAGTGCCACGAGCTGTTCCACATCCTCTGACACCCCTGAGACACCCCGCGGCACTGGGACACCCTGCCTGGCCTTGTCACACCCTGCCTGGCCTTGTCACACCCTGCCTGGCCTTGTCACACCCTGCTGCCACCGTGTCTCCCGTGTCCAGGGTGGAACTGAACAGAGATCCCTCAGCTCTGTTCCCCTGTGCCACCAGGCAGATGGATAGAGGTTTTCAGACCGTTTGCAAACCTAAAATCCCTTCCATGTCAGCTGTAAAACCGTGGGTGAGAAGTTGGCTTCCTCCTCTTTCTATCCCTCTGCCTTTCCACTACTTCTTTACTCTTAAAAAAAGAGAAAAAAAAAAGGGCTTTCAGCAGCTGCTACTTACAAGAAGAAAATAAAATATACCCCAACCCTAAACTTTGCTTCTTTTCAGTCTCTATAGCAACAGAACACAGCTGGCCAAAGCAATTATCCTGCCTCTGGCTGCCGAGATGTTTAAAGGCTCTTACAGCAAAGGGAAGTTGTGGGAATACTGTGAGTGTGATGGCAGAAACATTTGCATTTAATTGCTGAGAGATGCTTTGACTTTGCTTCCAAATGAAGGGCACAAATAGAGGATCGCTTCAAAGGGCTGATGGAGAAAAGGAAGAGCAGCTCCAGCTCCTCATCCGCTGACTGCATCTGTGTGACTGCAGACTCCGAACCAGTTCACCCAGTTACAGCCCTCATGGTCTCAATTCATTGATCCTGTTTCTTTATGGTCTACAATATGCATTTTTGTCAATATTTCGTGTTTCCTACCCACCACACCAACTTCTTCATCTTCTTTCCACACATTAACTACCCTCTGGGAGGTATTCTGTCTTTTTTTTCCAAGGTGGATCTTTGCACTGACCCTTCACACCCCATAGCCCCACACAGCTCATTCAGCACCAACAAAAAGGCAGCATCGAGCACCTGGAGATAGAGGATTCCTTAATTCAGTTTCACCAGCAAAGAAAACACATCCTGTAGCCAAGCACTCACACTAACTGGTGTGGCGAGAGAGCAGACAAAGTATTTTCAAGCCAGAAGAAGCTGCCAAAGCCTATTCTGAGGGCCTCACCTCCTGGGTGAGAGAGCTTCAACCTCTGGCCTGTTCAGCTGTTCGAGCTGAGCTGACACACTCAGCCTGCAGTGCCCAAAAAACTACAATCCCAGGGATGTTGTCTGGGTCATCCCAAAAAAATTCAGTAGGTGTGTAAAAAAAACCAGCCCTGTCTCACCTGGTTTACCTTATTTTCATTGGGGTCTGTGACACGGTCTAATCCATACTCGAGGACGTCCAGCATGCCCGGCTGTGGTGAACAAGGAGCAGCAAAGCTTTGTAACTCATTTGGTTTAAGGTTTGTGGATCACACAAATGAAGGAGGAGAGCCCCAGGCCCCCACTGCCAGCAGCTCCCAGGCAGCAGTGCCTTGGAAAGCTCTGACTCCCAGATTTGGGATTGCCCCCCTCCGACACGGCTCCCTTGCACCTCTGACAGCAGCCAAGGGAAGGTGGTGGGCGCTCAGGGCAGGCCTGGGCTGACCTTTCCCAGGCACTCATCCCAGAGGTGATGCCCTGTCCACATGGGAGCTTGTCCCGGGTGGCTGCAGGGAGGGCACCACTGAAGTCCCAGCGTCACCTCTACTCACAGGAGTCCTGTTCACAAGCCAGTAGGCTCTCTCCTGGCAGTCCAGGGCGTACCTGTCCGCCTTCTTCCGCTCCTTCCCTGCCCTGCAAAGCCAACGACAAGGCAATTCAGGAATTTTGCCCTCCTCAAGTCAGTAGGATGAGAAGCAGGGCACACCTGCAGCCTCCCGTGCCCCGTGGGTGCCAGCCTGCCTGTGCCATGCTCCGATGTCGCCTCCTGACCACATCCTGCCCTGGCTAATTCTGGGCTGCAGATCATGCTCACGTGGCTACACATGACACTGGCTTTTGAGAAATCATCATCTTCCTGAGCGGAGCTGGGAGCAGACACATCCCCTTTTGATCAGACACACAGCCCTTTGGGAGCTCTCTGCTGACAATCCTCTCCTTGCCCTCAGTGCTGCTGCCTCACGTTTATCCCTCTGCGATGTCCCCAGGCAGACCCCAAGGACTGCCACCCAGAGATACATCCTGGCCACGTCTCATCCCTGTCTCACAGTAAAGCAGGAGCGTTTCTCAGAGAAACTTCTTGGAAATGGTTCCGAGGAGTGTTCCCAGGCAATAAAACCCAAATCACCTCTAAAATTAAATAGAAGAGGCACTAGCATGGTTTGGGCTTGGACCAACGAATTCTTTCCCAGAAAAGTCCTGAGCGCAATTTGGGACCTAGCAGGGGGAAGGGAGCATTCCCAACAGGCTGTTTGCATGTGGCCTCCCTGCTGTGGTTAGCAGGGTGGGTGCTCTGCACCAGTCTGCTCCAGCAGCACCATCAAACAGCCTCAGACGAGTTTAATCTGCTGCTTCAGACACAGGCTTGGGTATCTGACTCTGAAACTGCATTTGGCATCTCTTAGCCCAAGTCTGACCTCAATTTACAAGAACAACAGTCTGGTGTTTAATGAGACAGTTATCTGATGAGCTGTATCCCGAGCACTTGGCTGCCATCCCGGGGAAGACAGAGGCTGCTGAGCAGCAGAGGCACTGCCTGCCGTGCCAGGAGGCAAAAGAAGGTAAGAGGAGTGCACAGAAGTAGGAAACGCCTCTAAAGGAGTAATCCCATCTCAAGTTTGCCAACTTTCCAGGGAATTTGAAGGTTGCAGCTCCTAAAATCAAGTCATTTTAGCTGGGTATCTAAGTGTGCACTTGACAGGTTTCTCCAGAAGTGCCTGCTAGGAGCATTTCTTATTCCTTGATTGAGGCCACTCCATTCAGCTGAGAGATGTGCAAGTAACTCCTGACCCAGCCCAACAACAGGCCCCAAGCCCAGCAGCCTGATCCACAAATACTCACAGAGAACCCGAAATGAAGTTGTCTCTAATGAGAGCTTGCAGCATCAGAACCCAACTTCTTCATGGAACCACATCAAGTGCAAAAGTTAAACTCCCCTCCAAGCCATTTTAGAGCTGCAGTTGGTGTTTTTAATGTGTGATTTAACTGTGTACTGAGACAGCCAAGCTCTGCTCCTCACGCCCTCCCAAGTGATGCAAACAAGGGAATGTAAGTCAACTCACTTATACTGCTCCTTGGCCTGCATAATAACAAAATCCCACTTGTAGTTTATTTTCTGATTGAGCATGTTGTAATGTTCCTGGAATAAAAATAAAAAAGCAGTTAGTGTGAAAATTCTGACCAGGGCACTCCCATGCTGGGGTTTTCTTGACTCTCCGTAGTTCAACGAGGCCAAACTGGCAAGTGAGCCAAGAAATCTGGATTATTCTGAACATAATTACAAGAATTGCAACAGTTCAAAAATACCATTGCAAGGAGAGCAATTATCCCTGCTAAAATTATAATTGACTTCACAGTAGTTTTCTGTACTGGTCATTTTTTCACTTGCAAAATGCTGGCTTTTGGTACTGCTGGAGTAACAACTCATGCAGCTGAAGAGGTGATTTTTTGCCATGCTCTGCTCATTAGCAACAAAGGGCTGAAGTTGTAGCAAATGAGGGTCTTGTAAAGGAACAAGTGCAGTGTCTCCTCACCTTTTCGTATTCTTCCAAAATCCCTTTCCTTTTAATGTTCTTCTTTGCTAGATAAATTGCTGTGGAGGTAGAAGCAAATTAGCCATCAGTTATACTTAGACCAACAAGTCCAAGAATAATTATAAATTTACCCACGTGACAAATACAGGAGCCTTTGCTGCAGTATGTTCCCAGGTATGAGCTCCAGGCTCACAAAAGCTCAGTGAAGAAGAACTTGGTGTTTTTAATTTGTCACCGATGCCCGGGCTGGGAGCTGCCAGCAGCCACTCTTCCCTGGGGAACTCAGCCAGGCTCCCATGGCTCAAGGGACACTGGACCAAACCTTTCAGGTGCTGAGGTTCCTCACAGTTTGACCCTCAAGTTTTCCTAACACGGGCCAGCGTTTTGCTCAAGTCCTAATAAAAACATTCCAATCTAAAATGGGCTTTTCTCTTTCCTTGGAAGATCTACAGCATCATGCAGATAAAGGCCACAGAGGACAGCCCTGGCATGGACCATCAGTGTGAGATCTGCACAGCCCACAGCAGCAAACCCAGCGGATCAGCCCAGGGTTCATGGCCAGCTCGACAACTAAAAGCATCATAAAGAGATTTATATGGAAAGAGCTATCAGGAGATATTGGAAGTCACTGTGCTTTCTATAAAAAAGAACCGTCTCTGAATGCAGGGCTTGATCCAAATCTACAGGCAGACAGTCTTGGGCTCAGATCCAGGAACACACTTAACTACTCAGGGAAATCTGATCTTGTGTTTAAAGTCTTCCCTACCCAACAAGGTAATTCAGATGTGCTCCCTGTGATGGATCTTAGCTGAACATAAGAGCTTAAGCACTTTCTCTCATCAAGGCCATCACAAGATGGTCACACCCTCAATTCACCATTACTGAGAATTATTCACAAAATAGCATGAAAAAGAAAAACCAGCCAGGGCTGGTCATTGCCTGTGGAGGCACAGCACAAGAACACGAAGAGCAGGCGTGGTGCAGGACGGTGTGACAAAGCCAGAGCCCTGCACAGCTGCAGTGTCACCACTCACCATAGTCTGTGTCATCAGCAGCCCAGCTCTGCACCGGCCAGAAATAGGGGGTCTGCAGAAACAGGGGAAAGCAGCTTCTCATTAGTGCACGAAGGCCCTGAACTCATGAACTCCTCATTCCCAGCACCAACGTGGGTGCCCTAATTTCCCAGAGCAGTGGAAACGGTCCAACCACGAACCTTGATAACATCCCATTAGCACTGTGCTTTTTGTATATTCATTATTCAGTGCCCCCACATCGTTCTATTTCCAACCAGCGATTTCATTTGCTACTTTAAGACCTGGAAGGGAACGCTCCTTTGGAAGAAAGCACAGCTATTTTTAAGTTGAACAAGTACACCAATTTCATTGAAGAAACTATCACAGTTTTCCCTGTAAACTGCAATCTGAGTCTGGTCTGTGGATCTCCTCCTCCTGCATGGCTACACAGCTCCTGAGAACTGCCCCAGCCGCCTGTTTTTAATAAAAACTAGTGCTGAACTCCCTCACAAAAGCTTGGAGAAGCTGCAACTCACTTGAAACCTGTAGAGGCTCCCATCTGCCCTAAGGGTGAGGTTCTTTGGCTCTTGAAGAGGGTAGATATATCCATATTTGACAAACAGGTCTCCCAGGTGGAGTGCCTCTGAAAATGGAGAAGGCAGATGCTTTGAATGCACAGAAACACTTCACTGGAATTAGAAGTGAGTTCCTATGAAGGGAAGAACTCAACTAAAAGGTTTTGCCTCTGGAGATCTTAAAGTTTTACAGCTCAAAGCTGAGAAAGCCTCAGTTTTTACATTTTTACTCACCTTCTGCAGTGATCTGCAAGCGCTGAAGAATCCACTGCATTATATCATTGCCTGCAAAGCAAAGAAAATGTCAGGTATTGAAATCCGGAGCGTGCCCAAATCCATGGTGGAAACGAGACCTCTCCAGTCCTCACCTCTCACTGTGCTCTGGATCCCCCCGAGGGCACAGACTCCTCTTTTGCAGATATATTTTCATGTGCCCCACACAAGGAGGCACAGAAAAATGCACTGCTGGGCTCCCAGTGGCCATGCTGTGACCCCCAAGGCATGAGGCACTGGGAGAGGGAGGCAGTGACCTTGGGATGGCACAGACAGAGTGTGCACAGCTCACGTGGCCTGAGCAGCACCTAAACCCTCCCCAGTGGCTTAAGGAATGCAACACCTTTCACACCCAGGGAAGGGAAGCTTGGGTCCACCTTGCCTTGAAAGATTCACTGCAAAGAACCTCCAGATTCACAGAGCACAGTCCTGTCTCGATTTTACAGACCAGTGACCGCTCCTCTGAGAGTCCTCTAAAGGGTAAAAGGGATGTCCAAATCTCAGATCCATGCTGCAGTGGTTACAGGACTTATCAAAGGGAAACAAGAAACATTCACACATATTTCCTCTCTCCCAGTTGTTCAGTTGGACTGTGAGCAGTTGTTCCCATAGGCAGCATAAACCTCCAGCAGTTTTAGTTTCACATTCTGGGGGGGCAAATTTCATGAACCTCCTTCCATTTAAAGAGGGCAAAAATGCACTTGTTCCCTGATTACTTACTGGCCTTTTCCTCCAAACCTCCCCTAGGACTGCAGACTGAGGTGTTGACCTTTCTTGACATTGCAGTGATGACTTAACTTTCTAATAGGGGCTCAGAGCTCTTATCCTACTGCCTGCTTCCTGAAATAGATGAAATTAAAGGATTATCTCATCACTCATTTCTAGACAGCTCTCTGTAAGCACTTTCCCCCAAAGGTGCACATTTAGCACCGGGGTTTATTTGTGAGCCATTTTACTGACTTTCACTGAATTTAACTAGCTAGCTTCCTGCACAGGCAGTGCCCTCTCCAGTGGATCTTTGTCCCCTGCTCCAATATCTTCACCACACCCTCATTAAACATGAATCAATCTCTTTTGCAACACCCAGAAGCCAATCAGTATCCATGCAACTTGTGCAGCACTGAAAATATCAGTTTGGAGAGGGAGGAGCAGCAGCACACAGTGGGAGTGGAAGTCACTTGCCTCTGAGAGGTGGACTGGAATTTATGACCTGTGCAAGAGGGAACGAGCAGCAGCTCCGGTTAAGGACCCAGAGTAAAGCAGACAGCAGGCAAAGAGGGTGAGTGCCAACACATCAGCCGCCCACGGACTTTTTGGAAGTGGGATTTTACCTTGGGCAGACATCGAGAGAAGTTCTCGTTCCCCTGCACTCCATCTGCGTGGGACGTCATCTTCAGCGCAGGGAATCTCCTCTTTGTGCTGCCTTAAGGATTCCCTGACAGCTCTGGGAGGCAAGGGCAGCTCCTTTGTAGGGCAAAGCCTCCACCCAACTCAGCTGTGTAATAGCTATGTACTCCAGGATGTGGTTTGTACTGCACTGCACCGAGGGTGCTGCTCAGAGCAGCCTTCAGAGGTGTCCACGCTCTCCTGACCCCTTCACTGACTGCCTCTTCCCATGGGCAAGTGACTTCAGTGCCTCTGCAGCCTCATTTAAAAAAAAAAAAAATTAGGGCAAACAACACACTGGGCCTACGAGGCTTTGCCAACACGGTGGGGAAAGGCTCCTGACTTGCCTGGAGCAAACTCACTGGCTTCAGTGGGAGTTTTTGTTCTGAATTTCAAAGTGCTGAAGAAAGACTGAAGAAGGAGGAGGAAACCTGGGTATGGAGAATGTGTGAATATTTATAGCAGAGGATTCCTCACAAGAGCTTTTGTGGAGGCTTGGAGAACAGGGAAGCAGAGGCACTGATGGTGCCTAGTGAAAGGAGGAGCAGGCACAAGGAGGCTGTGATAAGAGCTGCCTGTAACACTGCACATGACACAGCTCAGCTCCCGTCTGCTGCTCCTTCAGCCTCCTTGAAGGAGGAAAAGCTGTCATTTACAGGCAGAGAAGTGGGTTGAATATTTTGTTCTTTTCCTGCCTACCCAAGAAAAATTATTACCAGCAGTAAACATTAAAAGAGAGACTAATTGTTTATTGCTCATTTCTGAAGTACCAACTTTCAGTCTGCCTCCAGGCTGCTTGTTTTAATTGGATTTTAATATTTATCTTTATTTGTGAACCAGCCTCACTGGGAGCACGAGAGGCCTGGAGGCTGCAGCATCTCCTCACCTCTGTGCTCAGGGAAGACAAGGTCACTTGAGTTAACCCCCACGTGCCTGAAAGTGTCCAGGTATCAACCTTTGTGTCTGATTCAAAGAGCAGGAATGAAATGAGATGAAGTGAGAGCGAGATAAAGGGAGCAGGTACATCTCAAATGATGTACAGCAGGTATTTATTGGGAACAGAGCTCCAGCATGCAGCCAGGCACTGGCAGCCCTGGCCACAGCTCTTCTCTGCTGAACTTGGCCCAGTGCCCTCCCTCGGGGAAGCTCTTACCTGTCACAGCATGTGGGATGTTGGTGATCATCACCGTCTGTGTCTGAGTCTTGATTCCCGTGTCTGGGCTCTGCATCTCCATCATCAGGGCTTCGATCTGCAAAGCAGGGGTGGCATGGGATGGGATGGATGGCAGGAGTGGGCAGAGGCAGCTGCGGGCAGCACTCCAGAGGGGTGGGCAGGGCTGTGCCACAGCAGTGATGCAGTGGCCACAGCCCTCCCTGAACCTCTGGTGCCACCTCCAGCCCTACAGCTCACGCTGACTGAACACACACACAGAGCCAGGGCTGGCACAGGAGGGACAGGACATAACCACTTCACGGGAGCTGAGGGAAAATTAATAAATAAAATCTCTGCTACCCATAAATGTCCCTCTCTGGCTCAGCAGGCTGTTTGCTGGGGCAGTTAGAAAGAAAAATGGGGAGGGAATAAAATCTATGCACCCAGAGGTGTGGGAGGCTCTCTGACCACTCGCCCAGCCAGGGTCTCAGCCCCTTGACCAGCAAAGCTGTCCCAAAAAGGGATGGGACTGACACATCCTCCTGGCTGGCAGCATCTCCTGCCTGAGATTCCTGAGGGATCCTTGTGACTCATTTTTAACAGAGGATGAGTCTCACACTTGGGGCCAGACTTCTTCTATTTCTGGTTCCCAATTATCTTTTTTTTTTTTTTTTTTTAAGATAAAGATTTTCAAAGGTATTTTCCTCCTCCTCATCTGACTTCCGACAAGCACCATTCCAAAAGCACAAAGCTTCTGCTTTCACTTGGGATCAGTGCTCAGATGGATGGAGATGGAGCACACTCCTCATTTTTAATTATCTGAGTGCCATGAGAGCTTTGGGGAAGATGCTCTTCTTCTTGTCTTCTGCTTCCAGAGATATTAAATCAAAACTGGTCCAACAGGACCAATTTGGTCTCTTCACACATTTGTTTTGGGTGAGGCTGTAGCTTTTTTAACTGGGAGTAGAGGATTTAACAAGTGTGATGACACGCACATAATGAAGGGCATTGTCTTCACAGGCACCACAGTGACTTTGGTCCCAAGTCTTGCCAAGTTCTGTGAGGATTTAAGCTGTAGTGACAGGATACACTCTGGGCTTGTCAGTAAAACTGGATTTTCAACTGCTTTTAAAGGCAGCGACTAATTAATACTAAAATGGAGAAGCCTGGTAAAATTCAACATAAATAATTGTATAAACACTAATATAAAATATTTTAAAATAGCAAAACCGGCCCCAAAGTGATGACAACATGGAGACATGTTTTAATCTTTTAACAGAACCCACAATTTCAGCCTCAGAAAGTTCAAGGCTGTGTGAGGAGAGATGCTGCTGTTCTCCAGGTGGGCTCCAGAGACAGACCCTCAACCAGCTGAGAGCAGGGAATTGCTCAGAAATCCCCACAGCCCTCAGCACAGCACGCTCCCTTCCTACTCCTATGTTCATACTCTGCCACGCTCCCTCTGTCACTGCAGAAATGACAAATACATTCAAAAGCGAGGAGCTGCCCCCGGGGGTGCTCTGGCTGCAAAGCATCCACCTTGCTGATCAAAACTCAGCCTGCCTGTTCCTCCTCTCCCAAGGGAGCGCTGGATTACAGCGAGCAGGAGCTGCTATCAGCACCAGCCTGCCACAGGGAGGCCAGGAAAGCTGCTTCAGACACAGCAGGAGCACTTCCTTGCTTTGCTAAGGGCTCTGGTACATTTTGTCACGCTTTCAGCCAGGAAAGAGCTGTCTGGCTTGAATTTTGCAGAGCCAGAAGCCACTTCCTGACGCTGGTCGATGGGTGGAGATGCACACAGAGGTAAATGTCAGGACTGGCAAAGGAGCCTGGCTCTGGGGTGAGCTCACCTCACGCACAGAGCCCCATGGAGATTTCCCTAGAGATCAGCTGGAATCTTTGCATGGAGGTGAATTCACCCCAAAAGCCACAGAGGAGACAACAGAAAAATCATCTGCCTCCCATTTGATTGCACAAAGTTAGAGGGTTCAGTTCACTGAGTGCAAAGCAGAACTCAAACTCCCATGAAGGAAGAAAAACCATCACGAGTTCCAGGTACTGAGACTCTGAAATGCAACAGCAAAACACTGCCAAGGTGAGGAGTTCAGCCCTTCTCAGCATCAGCCCAGACAGAGGCATCTTTGCTCCAGACATAAGAAAGATCAATTTTCCCAGCAGGCTCCTGCTCCCAGCAGAGTGCACACTCCTGGTGCTATAATTAAACATCTGCTGCTTTCTCCATCGTATTTGCCTGGTTCTAGTCCCTCTCACTGCCTGCTACTGTTTGCAAGGATCAGCCCTCCCTGCTCTGATTTCCTACGGAAAAAATACAGTCCTTATCCCTACTCCAGCCTCTGAAGGCTCATTCAGTTGTTTTCTAGGTCTACAACTACCAACCTTGCTTTGCACATTGCTGGATGATCAGAAAAAAGAAGAAATGAAAAAAATCCATTGTTAACCACCTAAAACTTCCTGCATTTTCTTAACTAAAGCTGAGGGGAAGTGGCTTGTTCGCACTGAGTGATCCCTCAGCTAAAGGAAGTAAATCTGTGAGTGGGGAGGGCAGGGCTGTAGCTGGAGGGGATTTTTTCCATAGAAAGATGCAGCACTGGCATCTCCCAGCCTGGAACAGGGAAAGGGAGGATGGGATGAGGCTGAGCATGGCCTAAGGCTCAGCTTCAGCCATATCCAGGGCCTCACTTAAACAGAGAGCAGGAGTCTGCTGGATGCCAGCAAAAACACAATTCACGTGCTCACGCACCTCAGGAAATGCCCAGGAAGACGAGGGCCAGCAGCTGCCGGAAAGTCAAAGCCTGGAGAAGCAAAGCCAGGCTGGAAAAGCCCCCAGCCATGCTGCAGACCCCAGGACAGCCCCTCCCTGGTTGCTGTGCAGCTTTGGGAGAAGCCACCAGGGACCAGAGAGAGGAGGAGGCAGAGGAAGAAGGCATCCATCAGCCCTACCCACAAGATGTGAGTCACAGTGCAGCTCAAGGGAAAATACCCAGCCCAGCAGCTCCTGGAGAGCACAGCACAGCCCAGCTCTGCCAGCTGATGCCCAGCGGAGCCAGATCTGGCTGCTGGAGCAGGCACAGGCAACCAGGAGCTTGGGTTCATTCAAGCTCTTGCAGCATCCAGCCAAGTGCATCCAGCCAAAATGCATTTCAGAGGCTTCCTCGCTATCCCAACACTTCTGTGTCATTCTTCTTCCAGCCAAGACGGTTTAGAAGGGGGGAAAATAGAATAAAACAACCTAAGTGTTAGCATGTTAGCATGAGTGTTTCATGGACCTTGAGGGCCTCCGATCCCCCCATGGTTCAGCCACAAAGACCAAGCTCCACGTCCAGCTCAAGCCTCACATCAAGAACAGGGCACTGCCCACCACCCCCAAAGCACCTCCTGTCCTCTCCCCATGTCCAGGGGCAGCACTGCTGCTGTGGTCAGCAGCTGCCTGCTGGAGAGGCAGCACAGGGAGGTGCATGGCAGCTGCGAAGGCACGCGGGGCACACAGGCTGCCAGCACGGCAGGGATCCCTCCTGCAGCAGGAGCAGCCCATGGCACAGCGTGTGTCAGCTGGCAGCAGAGCGTGAGCACAGGCTTAAGCAATTAACAAAGCTTCTTTCTAAGATTTTAGCTCCTCATGGGTCTAAGCCTGTAAGGTGCTCGCTGGGTGCATGCTGAGTGTTCTCAGCTCCCACCACGGGCAACCAGGAAAGGTGCTCGGTGTTCCCAGGCAGTTCTGAGGACGTGGCTGTCTGCACACACACCACACTGCCATGGAACAGCTGAGGCTCCAAACACAATTTCTCCAAGGTCTGGAGAAAACAGAGCAGGAAAGAAAGCAGAGACGAGAGCCCAGGAGTTTCGCTGACCACCGGGAGCTTTCCTTCCTACGGTAACAGGCCTTAGACTTGCAAAGCACTGGAAGTGCTGAGCCCCCCTGGCTGCTCACAGTGTGAGCGGTGCACACTCCGTACCAGCGATTCGCTGTGTTTTGACTGATCTTCCCACCTGAGGAACTCGGAGCACTTTGCAGAGACTGCTGCACTCCCACGGAGCAGCTGAAGCACAGCTGCTGGCA
The DNA here is from genome assembly GCA_036785705.1 of Acanthornis magna. Classification (NCBI taxonomy): domain Eukaryota; kingdom Metazoa; phylum Chordata; class Aves; order Passeriformes; family Acanthizidae; genus Acanthornis; species Acanthornis magna. The sequence continues at coordinate 2,512,175 of JAWUZG010000150.1, forward strand.
GTTGTTTTCTCAAAGCACACAGCTTCTCCTCTGCACCCCCGCAAGCAACTCCACCGAGTATTACTCAGTACAGAATTTGGCCTAGAGTATTTCCCTTGGCAGGGCTCCTCAGCCGAATTTACCCTGCAAGACACAGCACCAAAGAAAATACCCTCTTTGCTTCCTCTGGCGTAGTAAGTACAGTGTGTGTAGTGCCAGGCTCATACCTTAGCATTGAATACCCCCAAATTCCCCCCTCTTTACCCCTGGAATCCTCCTTAGGTTGTGGGCGTTGAGGAAAGCTAACTACAATTCGAACAGCAACTCACTGCCTGTACTTGTCACTGGAAATTCAGTTAATTCCATTCAACAGGATAAGCCACACTCAGGAGAGGTGGGTGGGAGAAAAGCTAGCTTAACACTCTGCTTTTTAAAATCTGCAAATAGCAGTTACGCTACAACCGGCTATGCTCTGAATGAATGCCACAGAAAAAGCCCACCAAATGCTTTACAAAATCATGCATCACACCCAAAAGCGTGGGCACACATCACCCACTCTTTCTGCTGCTTCTGGTCACAAATATGCTCATTTCTGAAAAACTGGAAGGAGGCAGAGAGCAGACATTTGGCGGTAATATACCCTCTGAAAGTGGACATCAGCTGAAACCACTGGGAGCACACACACTGGACAGACTGGACCAGAGCTACACCGAGTGGCCTGGCGCTGCAGATGATGGCTTTCCCCCTGAGAAAGGACACAGCTTTGAGGGACTTTGAGTAAAAATAATGGGAGAGGGAGAAAACGTGTCAGGGGAATCATTCAGCTGAGGCTAAGCTACAAGAGATACACATTACAGTTCTATTTTCTCCATCATTCAGCACACGCTGTCCCCCAGCCTGTCCCCCGGAGCCAGCTGGGATCCACGGAGCTCCGCAACAGGTCACGGCCCCAAACTCCCGGGGATGGAGCTGTCGCCCCTTGGACACGGCCAGAGGTGCCCCGGGGAGCCGTGGCCGAGCAGGATGCTGTGTACACACATCACCCGAAGCACCGCCAGCGGTGCCCTGGGCATCGCATCGCATCGCATCGCCCCGCCCGGACGCAGCCCCGGCGTGCCCATAACAGTGCGGCTGTCCCCGGCGCTGCTGTGCCCTCACCTTTTTCAGGAAGGCCATCCGCGGGCGGTAGCGCTGGCCCTGGTCGAGCCGTGTGACGGTCATGGTGGCGGTGCGGCGCGGAGCGGCGGCGGAGCGGAGCGGCGGCGGAGCGGCCCCGGCCGGGCGCACCTGGCTGCGGACACCGACACCCGCCGGGGGCGGCGCCACCGCTGCGCGCCGCAGCCAATCAGCGCCCGCCGCCCAGAGCTCATTTGCATGGCGGCGTGGGGCGGCCGCCTGGGGGTGCTCGTGGGAGAGCGCGGAGCGGCGGGAGTGGAGTGGGATGGGATACAGGGATGGGATGGGATACAGGGATCCATGGGATGGGATGGGATGGGATACAGGGATGGGATAGTGGGATGGGATACAGGGATGGGATGGGATACAGGGATCCATGGGATGGGATGGGATGGGATACAGGGATGGGATACAGGGATGGGATACAGGGATGGGATACAGAGATGGGATGGGATGGGATACAGGGATGGGATGGGATACAGGGATGGGATACAGGGATGGGATACAGGGATGGGATGGGATACAGGGATGGGATGGGATCCATGGGATGGGATGGGATGGGATGGGATGGGATGGGATGGGATGGGATGGGGTGGGATGGGATACAGGGATGGGATGGGATACAGGGATCCATGGGATGGGATGGGATGGGATACAGGGATGGGATACAGGGATGGGATGGGATGGGATGGGATGGGGTGGGATGGGATCCATGGGATGGGATGGGATGGGATGGGATGGGATGGGATACAGGGATGGGATACAGGGATGGGATACAGGGATGGGATACAGGGATGGGATGGGATACAGGGATCCATGGGATGGGATGGGATCCATGGGATGGGATGGGATGGGATGGGATACAGGGATGGGATGGGATACAGGGATGGGATGGGATGGGATACAGGGATGGGATGGGATACAGGGATGGGATGGGATACAAGGATGGGATGGGATGGGATGGGATACAGGGATGGGATGGGATGGGATCCATGGGATGGGATGGGATCCATGGGATGGGATGGGATGGGATGGGATGGGATGGGATGGGATGGGATGGGATACAGGGATGGGATGGGATACAGGGATGGGATGGGATGGGATGGGATGGGATGGGATGGGATGGGATGGGATGGGATGGGATGGGATGGGGTGGGATGGGATCCATGGGATGGGATGGGATGGGATGGGATGGGATGGGATGGGATGGGATACAGGGATGGGATACAGGGATGGGATACAGGGATGGGATACAGGGATGGGATGGGATACAGGGATCCATGGGATGGGATGGGATCCATGGGATGGGATGGGATGGGATGGGATACAGGGATGGGATGGGATGGGATACAGGGATGGGATGGGATACAGGGATGGGATGGGATGGGATACAGGGATGGGATGGGATACAGGGATGGGATGGGATACAAGGATGGGATGGGATGGGATGGGATGGGATGGGATGGGATGGGATGGGATACAGGGATGGGATACAGAGATGGGATGGGATGGGATACAGGGATGGGATGGGATACAGGGATGGGATACAGGGATGGGATACAGGGATGGGATGGGATACAGGGATGGGATGGGATCCATGGGATGGGATGGGATGGGATGGGATGGGATGGGATCCATGGGATGGGATGGGATGGGATGGGATGGGATGGGATGGGATGGGACGGGTTGGAATGGAATGGAATGGAATGGAATGGAATGGAATGGAACGGAACTGAATGGAATGGAACGGAATGGAATGAGAGGGCCTGGGTTTGGAGCAGGGGCAGAAGCCAGTGGAGGCTGATTGCCCATGAGGGTGGCACTGGCAGTGCTTTTCATGGGGTGATCCATGGTCACAGCACCCTGCTTGGCCATGGCTCCCCAGGGCGTGTAGGGTCCAAGGAATGGCAGCCCCATCCCCAGGAGTTTGGGGCCATGACCTGTTGCAGAGCCCTGTGGATCCCAGCTGGCTCCAGGGGGAGGCTGGAGGGGCAGCGTTTGCTGAGGTGATGGAGAAAATAAACGCGTTAGATGGTTCTGGAAGGCGATGGATACCTGAAATGCTAAGGCCAAGCTGCTATTTGCCTTCTGAGTGTGAGGGCTGAGCAGCACTTTGGGCATCTGCCCCTTGAATGCCACCAGCCTTGGACAGCTCAGCTGAGGATGCAGGAGCCAGGTGGGTGCTTTGGGGAGTTGGTGGCTTTTTCACACAGGGAAATTGCGATGAACAGTGACCAGAGGAAGACCACGTGTTTAGAGTGCTTCCTCTCAGTGGAACTGCCTCATGCCCACGCGGTGGGGTGGGGGAACAGTACCTGACTGGCAGCACTGGAAACCAAGACCTCCAGCGAGAGTTTGCAATGTCTGATAATTCAAGGGCTGAGGTGCTGTTTGGTTGTGCCAAACCAAGCTCAGATGCTGGTGGCCCTCTGAAATGGCAAGGGTGACAAACTCCAGTAGGACAGACAGTCCTAGAGGCAAAAGCCAAGAGAAAGGAGTTCAGAGGGGAGTGAGGAAGCAAGAGAAAGGACAGCAAAGGCATGCAGGCATTTTGATGATGCTAGTAAACAAAAGTGCTGAGACAGACAGATACTGGTAGGAGTACATGTAAGTAATTCTTTGGGACATAATAGAAGAGTAAAGAGCACATAAAAAAATGTAGCCCATTTTCTTGGTTTGGAAGGCCAAACAGGAAAACTTGCTACAATCTACAATGGTTCCTCTGAACAATTTGTAGTTTAAAACAAAACAACTTATTTGGTTACACAAGCAGTGGTAGAAGGACTCAGAAATAGGTGAGGTGCTAACACTGGCCTGAGTGAAGGATCAATTGCCAACAACTGCCCACGTCCCACATACTTAAAGGAATAAAAATGGTCATTTCATCCCAAATACTGACTTTAACTGTTCCACTGAGGAATACGGGTCTCTTATTCATGAGAAGCATTTGAAATCTGGGTCTTCAGGTGAGTTCAAAAATAAAATGGTCTTGCAGGAGATCCAGGAGAAATAGCTCTGAGGAGCTCACGCTGAGGTGTGAGCTCTTCAGCCTCGCTGAGCTCCAAAGATTCCGGTAATTTTAAATCCTTCCGATCCCCCAAACACCCCCTCACAGGTCAGGTGTGGGGTTTTTTCTATTTCTAGTCTTCTCTGACAAGCTATGATAAAGCTTACGGATATTCCTCTATTAGAAAGCTACTTATTCAGAAGATGTCCAGCATAAATTCAGCTTTGTTAACATCTGTGAGTGACCCACAGCCCCAAACACACGGTCAGAGATGAGCTGAGATTTCACCTGTGCCCAGGTGAACCACCCCAGCAGTTAATGCTCTTGGGCAGATCTGCCACGTGAAGCACGAGGCATTCAAATCAGATTACAGAGGCTTGTCTAGGGCAGACACTCCTGGGCCTCTAATCACGAAACCCACACTTGTGGAAAGCAAAGAATTCTCCAGTCCTTGGCACAGCCTGGCTGGTTGATGTGTGAGTTTGTTGGTCAAGAAAACAAAGGACTTGAACAGCAGGAAGAGTGGTGGAGAGCACCGGCGGCAGCCGTGCAGGCTCCCTCCAGATTTCTGACTCCCCAAGTTCATCCTGGCCTTTTTGCCCCCCAGATAATACCAGAAGGACATTTCCTGGGGAGTCCCCTTTACCTCCCAGCAGCTGCTTTACACAGTAAATGCAGTGGTATTTCTGTAGCTGCAAGTTTCCATGGGTGTTCGTGCCCCACGCAGGGGGTAAATGATGCTGTAGTGGAAATACACTCGTGGTCATCACATCACATCACATCACATCACATCACATCACATCACATCACACCACATCACATCACATCACATGGCGATGGTGAGTGTCCGTGGGCTCTCCAGAGCCCACAGATCCCTCCCAGCCTCTCACACAGAGTGTGTCCAGGCTGAGGAAAGATCTGCTGAGAGTTGGACTGTATCACTCTGGTCTCCTTGTGAAGTTCCGTAAGTTGTGATCTTTTCAACAGACCCACTCACAATTCTGGAGAGTTTCTCTTGTGGAAAGCACTGCCAAGGGAATCCCTCCCCTTTTCTTTAAAGGTCACATTTCCTACGTGGTTGCCCCTTCTTCACACATCAGAAGTTGAATCATTCAACACAAAAGGCATGTGGTGAGTAAGCCACCTTTCTATGTAAGGAAGCTGGGGACAGCCCTGAGGGGAAGGAAGGGGTAATGTAAGTGAAGCAAGAACGTGGCAAGTGGAGGCTCGGTTTCAGCATGCAGTTCCTTCCAGGAAGATTTCAAAGCAGTTTACAAAAAAAAAAAAAAAAAAAAAAAAAAAAAAAAAAAAAAGAGAGAAAAAAAAATTGTGCAAACTGTGGCATAGAGAGAGGAGTGACTTAAGATCAGGTCTGCCAGCAAGGCAATGGTTAAAGGAATATCTCCAGAGTCCATTGTCCTGCCTGGTGGGGCACAAGCACTCAAAATGAGAAGCTTCCTTAGCAGCCTCATGGGAAGAGCTGTGAGCACAAACGGGCAGCGTTCGCTTCCCGTCACTCCTGGGCTTTCCAGGAAAGCTAAGGAAAGAAGTGGCAAAGAGGAAGGAAAAAAGCCAAGCAGAGAAAGACCTTATGCACCCTGCCTTAGACATGAAGCCTGGCTGCTGTGGTGGGAGGATGCAGCTGGCTTCACACCTGACCTGGATGATGCTGAGCCCTCTCCAGGGAACATCGTCATCCAGGGCAGGAATAGCCCCTCCCGCCGTGCAGCACGCTGAGAACCACGCTCCTGTGCCAGGAGACTGGGAACGGAGTACCTGGGAGCTCTGGAGAGCTCTCCATGTGAATGGCAAGGTCAAGGACTCCCCCCACCCCGAGACCTAACTGATGTGATTGTAGAAACTCAGGAGTCCTCTGCAGCTATGGAGGTGAGATGAGTTGAGTCAAATATCTTAAAACTTAGTTTTAAAACTTAGAGCAGAGTTCAGGAATGACTGCTTTCTACATCTGTACCAAGATCACCAGGATGTGCTCCTTGGATCACTGTATTAATTTTATACCACATCCTGTTCTCATATAAGAAACACTTTTTTCTTTCGTAAAGCCCTGTGAAATAATTTACACAGACTTTATCTCCATCCTATAAGGTGTGAACACTAATACCCTTTGTGCATTTTGAAGGTCCTTCCAGTTGGGGCCAAGTGACATTTCCTTGTTCTAAACTCACCTCACAGTTTCCGCATTTATTTCTTCCTTTTTCTAAGTTATGATTAATGTTGGAAAAAACGCAGAAAAGCATTGAGAGGAAACCCCAGCAGATATCAAAGTCTAGGAGATGTAAGGAGAGACAAATGTTTAATGCAATCTTTGCACTACAGTGGTGTAACTGATGGTAGTTGAAATTAATTTATTAAACAAATGACAAAAAGAACAGCTGTCCTTAGGGCTGGGTTGAATGAAGAGTGGGATTCTCAGTCCTTGTGATTTTCGGTCCTTGCAGGTCCCTCAGCCTGTGTGTTGTTTGACCCCTCACGTGATGGGCTGTCATTGAAAATAATGTCTTTGCTCCTTTTGACTCAGAATCAGATAAGGATTCGCACTCTCTTTTGCTCATTGTACAGCCCCATGTGAGGCCAGACCCGGGGTGTTTGCTCAGCCTGCTGCTGCAGCCCAGCACTACCGGGAAGCTCTTCTCAGCCAGGCACAGAGGAAGGACATGCCAATTTTTCAAAGTGTTATAACAAAACGGCTCTCTTTCTGTACCGAGAACAAAACCTGCTTAGCTGGCAGGCACCATCCTGCCCCCCTGACCGAGGGCTGAGCTTCCCGGCCGCTCGCCCGGCAGCTTCCCTGCGGCCACGGGGACGGCTGAGCCTGGGGATGGTTTCCACTGAATCCCAGAATCGTCAGGGTTGGAAGATTTGGAGATCATCCAGTCCAACTCCCCATCCAGAGCAGGTGCCACAGGAACAGGTCCAGGTGGGTTTGGAACATCTGCCTAGAAGGAAACTCCACAATCTCCCTGGGCAGATGTTTCAGTGCTCTGCCTGCACCATAGATGATCGCAGAGGTCTTTTCCAACCTAATTAATTCTGTGTTTCTACGATTTGGTCTCTTCTGCCATGCCTACAGTGAGAGGACTGGAGGACATGGCCTCAAACCGAGACATGGGAGATTCAGATCAGAGATTAGGAAAAAAAAATCACTGTTAGGGTGGTCAGGCATTGGAAGGCGCTGCCCAGGAAGGTGATGGAGTCACCTTCATCCCTGAAGGTGTTCAAGAAACATCTGGACACGGTGCTGGGTGATGTGGTTTTGTGGTGCTGGTGTTACACTGGCAGTGCACGGTTGGACTTGATTTTAAAGGTCCCTGCCAACCCTGATGACTCCATGAAGTCACTCTCCACCTTAACTTTATTTTCCATTATGAAGCACATTAAAATTACGATCATGTGCGTCTATAAACCTTTAACTCCATTACACAGCAGCACCCTGTGCCTGAATGTTCTTTCACTGCGTTTCCTCGTGAGCAGCCTGGCACCTGCCAGGAGGTACAGCTTGGATCCGCTCCAAGAACAGCTCCTGAAATCTTAATTTCAAGCTCAAATTCAAAGCGAGCTGGGCAATTTCTCGAGGAAAAGGCAGAAAGAGTTTTACAAGGAAACTGTCAGCCTGGTTAGAAGGGGCTCCGCCCTCCAGAGCTCAAGGAGCGTTGGGACAAGGCTCGGGGGCACCTGGCGGGATGGCTGGGCAGGGCCGGGGGTCGCACCGGACGCTCCCGGGGCTCCCTCACGGCGACTCGGCGCAGCCGCTCCCGCCATTTCCTGTGAGGGCCGCGAGGGGCGGGGCCGCCGCCGGGGGCGGGGCGCGCGCGTCACGCGCCGGGCGGGAGCGGGCGCGGCGGGCGCGCAGGCGCAGGCGCGGTGCGGGGCGCGCGCGGCGCAGCGCGGGCGGCGGGCGGGCGCTCCCCTCGCTGGCAGCGCTCGCTAAGATGGCGGATTTCCTGCCGTCCCGCTCCGCGCTGTCGGGCTGCTTCCCCGGCTGCCTCCTCACCAGCGGCGAGGCCGAGCAGCAGCGCAAGTCCAAGGAGATCGACAAGTGCCTCAACCGCGAGAAGACCTACGTGAAGCGCCTCGTCAAGATTCTGCTGCTGGGCGCGGGCGAGAGCGGCAAGTCCACCTTCCTCAAGCAGATGCGGATCATCCACGGGCAGGACTGGGACCGCGCGGCCCGCGAGGAGTTCCGCGCCACCATCTACAGCAACGTGATCAAGGGTGGGTGAGGGCGGCGGGGACGGGCCGCCCTGCGAGCGCCGGGCCCGGCCGGGCCGGGCCGGGGCGGGGCGGGGGAAGGCGGCTCGGGCGGGTCCCGCGGGCCGGGGGAGCGGCGGGGCCGCCGCCGCCGCCTCCTCCCGCGCTGTCCCGGCGCCTCAGCCTTCCCCCGGGGCCGGCGTGCAGCCCCTCCGGGCCCGCGGGGTTGTCACCGCGCCGCCCGGGTGCGGCCCGCGGGGCGGCTCCATCGCCCGGCCCCGGGAGCGGTGCTTTGAGCCCGGGAGGTCCCGGGCTTTGCCTTTTACTCCTTCGCTGGAGCGAGTCCAGGGAAGGGCAGCAGGGCTGGGGAAGGGGCTGGAGCAGAAGGGGCGGCTGAGGGAGCTGGGGGGGCTCAGCCTGAAGAGCAGGACGCTCAGGGGTGACCTTATCGCTCTCTATAACACCGAAAGGACGATGTAGCCAGGTGGGGGTCGGGCTCTGCTCCCGGGGAACCAGCGACAGGATGAGGGGACAGCCTTAAGCTGCACCCGAGAAGGTTTATGCTGGACCTTAGGAGGAATTTCTTCACGTCAGACATTGGAATGGGCTGCCCAGGGAGGTGGTGGAGTCACTGTCCCTGGAGGTGTTTTAACTGAAAGACTGGACGTGGCACTTGATGCCATGGTCTGGTTGACAAGGTGGTGTTCGGTCATAGGTTGGACTGAATGATCTCAGAGGTCTTTTCCAATCTAATTGATTCCGTGATTCTGTGATTTCCTGGTAATGCGATCGCAGTAATGAGCGGTAATGGATGGGGGGAAGATGCACCTGGAAGTGCGTGAGGAGGAGCCGAGCCCTGTGCTCTCCGCATTTCACTGCAGTGGAGGAATCGTTGCCGTTGTGGAAACTCGGCTGACACATCAATTAACAGCAACCCGCAGGCAGAGCCTCTTTTCATAGATGCTTTGCCAAAACCTCCACACATGGTTTAGAGGAGTGGACGCTTGATTTCACTGCTGTCATCCTGACTTCGTTGGTCATCCTCACTTATTTTCTCTCTTATCTAAATTGCTCGTTGGGTTTTCAGTTTGGACTGTGTCATAGTTGAACAAAATCTTAATGAAGTTTCTCAAAACAGCAAAATGTTGCCAGACCTCAGCCCCTGAAAATCCAGTGATTCTCAAAGAGAACTGTTTTACAAACCTGCTTATGAATCAAGCCTGGAAAAACTACTGGTAGCAAGGCAGTAGAAATTAAGAGCATGTATGTCAGCCAGGTTAAAGTTTATTGATAAAGCTACTTTGTACTCTGTGAAAGTATACACGTAGGAACTGCACATCTGTCTGGGAGGCTGTTTTCCGGCAGATAGATTTGACGGATATCTGCCTTTGACAGAGAAATTATGGAAAGAGAGTGAACCTTGACAAAAGACTTTGGCACTGAATGAGTATGTTACTGCACCGTCATTTATTGCCACATCTTAATTTTCTTATATCTCTTCCCGTGCGTTTACAGTTGCTTATTCTTTCTGGAATTTTCTTTTTATTTTTTCATCAGTAAATTTAGTACTAGAAATCATTTCTCTGCATTTCTCTTATCAATATGAGCACAGTGGATTTAAATACTTTAGAAAGACTTTTAAAAGAAGTTTTAAATGCTCTTTTTCTTCTAGAGAATATTTACCAAAACAACCACAAAAGTGCGGGGAAGCCTCTAGGTGATAAAACTTTTGCACTTAAGCTGTAAAAACATACTTTTAGAAAGTGCAATGATTTTAGTAAATGTCTTAATATCTCTGAAAATGTTAGAGGCAGTGATAGAAATACTCTCGTTGATAGAGATTCTCTCTATGATTCAATATAACTGGATAACAAATTGATAAGAACACAAAGGCTAGAGAACCTTAAAGCAAGATATCAGGTGGTTTAACATATTTTGAAATTAACTTTTAAACATACTTTGTCTTGTATTTGTGCCAAGTGAAAGAGATTGGTGGCATAGATTGGAGATTCAATAATTAAAAATAGCACTTTTTCAAGAGTTAAACTTGCTCTGTGGATATTACCCTGTTGATTGTGGTCATGTTCTTGAGATAGCAAATCTGGGGGTTGATATTACCTGTAAATGTAGCGGTTTGAGTCAATTTTTGGACACTTCCTGATTCCCTCCGGGTGGATGTTCCTATTGAGCTCTGTGCAGAGTAAGTGCATTGTTTGCCTCTGTGCAGATTCGCAGGCTGGTGAAACAGTAGATGCTGAGAAACTCTGCTCACAGTGCTCTTCCTTGTCCTTCAAGGTGTGCGAGTCCTCGTGGATGCCAGAGAGAAACTCCATATCCCTTGGGGAGATCCTGCCAACCAGAGCAACGGGGACAAGGTGATGGCTTTCGACACCCGCGCGGTCACCGTGGTGCAGGGCATGGTGGAGACGGGTGTTTTTTTAGACTACCTGCCAGCCATCCGAGCCCTGTGGGCAGACAGTGGCATCCAGCACGCCTACGACAGGCGCAGGGAGTTCCAGCTGGTAAGATTTGGCCTTCAGTGTCTTTAACTGCCTGCGTGTGATTTTGTTGCTGTGTTGCTTCTCTGTGAAACGCTGCCCAGGCCGCCTCCTCTTGCGTTTTTGAGCGGTTGACTGTTCCTCTGTGGTGTTGCACACAGCTGCATTTAGCTACTTCCACCCCTTTTTTCAATAATAATAAAAGAGAGTCTGACGTAATTGTCCTCATTTCATATGTGGGAAAGCTGAGGTGTTGAGGGCTTTTAAGTTCTGTAACAAAGCTGGTACCTGCACAGTGTTTTTACCATATGATGATTACCACCTTTTGTTAATTGGTGCATCAACTTAAAAAACCAAACCAAAAAAAAGGTTTGCAATAAAGACAGGCTTCATAGTAATGTGATTTTTTTAAGAAAAGATATGCATGGGTTAATGAGAAGAATTTAAAAACCACTCCCTTCTCTATTCCAGTTTGAGCAATCTAGCAAACATTCCCTCTGTATACTTCCTGTTTAATTTTAAATGTCTGTGTTAATACTCATGTAATGAGATTTTTGTTACATTGAAGTTCTCAGCTGAAGATGGAATACACAATTTAATAGTGGGGTAGAGATGGAGTATACAATTCAGTAGTGGGGTTGGAAAGGAAAAAGAAACCTCTTGATTCCTGAGCTGGAGTTTTAACTGTGACAGCTGAAGTCCCTTTGCTCTATTCCCATGCAAATGCTGCAAAAAGAAATGAAAAATTCGAGTTAAATTTGATTGTTGGTTCATAGACTTGTGTATGCCAGTGACATGGGGTTTTGCGGAGGTGGGGGTTGAGAACCTTAAAATAGATTAAATCTTTTCTTGTAGGTCTCTCAAACATAAGTGGCTTTGTATTTTTATGTCTTAAAAATAACCTTTGTGTTAGTGTGAATCCAAACAATAGCTCCTGATGTCTCCTGTTGAGCTATTATGAATGGTTGTGTAATCATACCCTGACTTAAAGAGGTTGTGTAAATATTCTATAAATATGTATTGCCCTGATCATGGAATGTATTCTGGAGATTGCAGAATGGGCAGGTGCTGCAGTGACCTATCACCTGCCCAGCCCAGGGCTGAGCTCTGTAAATAAGTTCCTAAGGAGACCTGTTGCTCCTTGGGTTTCACCTTCAAGTGATCATAAAAGAATAATTGCTCTTCTATAGCCAAGATTCTGGTGCAGATGTGACTTCTAGTGGTGCAGTTGCTGTGCTGGAGGGATCTGCTCTAAAATCTGTTCAATAAAACAGTTTTGTTTTCGATTAAGCTTGTTCAGTGACTTGAGGCTGTGTAGGAAAGGGAAGGGAGCAATTACTGTTCTGTCATCTTGAATCTCTGGGAAGTGGGTTCTTTCCATAACTGAAACATGTGCAGAGTTTCACTTTGAGTGGGTTGTGAAGGATTTGTTCTTCTGAATCTTACAGAGAAAAAAGCTGTTACTTACTTTGGAAAATCCCTAAATCTATGTAATTCTCTACAAAAATATATATTTATCATGTTGTGCTTTAGGCAGAGCTCAGGAATATTTTTTAAGTGCTCTTGATAGCTGAGTACTGTCCTAATAATTTTTGAAAGCAAGGTAACTGCTTTATTTATACTTATATTACTTTATTTCCTAAACCCTTTCAAAATCTCAGCTGGACATATTTATGCCAAGTTATAAACATGAAGAAAAAAAGAAAAGACAGCTGAATGATGTCATTGTGTCGAGTGCAGGCAGTGTGATCTGTGCTGGCCAAGCATGAAGTCTCAGTTTTACCCCAGTAAGCTTCAGCCTAAGCTCTATCAGAGCTCCATGTGGGTGGCAGAGCAGAGGGAAGCTCCTGGAACAGGAAAGATTTTTGCTGTACCTGCTACAGGCTTTGCAGGAGAGTGTTCAGAGAGTTTAGGTCTGTGCTGTGACAAGGAAGGAGGACACAAATGGTTAAGGAGGGAGTGACAGGCGTGTCCCAGTCAGGAGGTAGAGCAGGGGGAAGTTGGGAGAGACACAGACAGTTCAGTCGTGTCAAGTACTGACTCTTGAAGTGAAGGCTCCAGACTAAAAATTTTTAACGCAGTAGAATGGGGAAAAAGAGGAAAATACTGTTCTGCTTCCAGTTCAGCTGCTTGTGGCAAAAAAAAAAAAAAAAAAAAAAAAAAAAGTAGTGATGAGAGGTCGCAGCAATCATTAGATGAGTAGGAGAGAGGGAAAAGTGGCACAGAAATAGTGTGGAGTGCTGGGACTGACATGGTGGAGGAGCATTACTGGACTGTAGGTGCTCTAAGTTCATTTCAGACTGTTGAGTGTAACTTTTTTCACTGAACAGAGCTTGACGCTGCACTGAAAACCACGGCTCATACTAAGAGAGCACAGGCAGAAATGGTGGGGAGGTGTTGTTTGCCATGGGAGTAGGACACTTTGGGACAGAGGTAGAGGTGAGCAAATGAAAAAGGGAGCAGTGATGGGTAAGGAGTGAAAAATGTCAAAATTTACATATAAATTCTGGAGGAAGGGCAGCAAGAGTGTTCAATGTAGAAGCCATTTGTAGCTTGGGCAGATAGAAACTACCAAGAAAGAGGGTTTAAGATTGAAGTTTCTGCAGGAATATGGTCAAAACTTCAATATATATGCACAGCATAAGTGTACATTTGTGAGAGGTTGTTGAGCTGCTCTTGCTTTTTTCGTTTTTCTCCAGGATCTTTTACCGACATTGCTAGAGATGATGCTGGGAGCCTAAGGAAACAATGTGATCTTTTTATAGCAGCATAGGAGGGGGGAAAAAAACAGAACTTGGTTGTATTTTAATGGAATTAGGAATCAGCATTTCCATGTCTAGTTCACTGGAGTGTCCTTCCTCATTTTGTTAACTCAAGTGGTCATGGGATAGCCAATATGATTTATTTTCCTTGGTATAAAAATAGGGCCTTCTGGCCACTAGCAGCAGCATTTATGAAAATTCATGAGGTCACACTTATGTAGTGCTTTAAAACTAGAAAGAGCTAATTACAGCTTAGTGCAATGTGTGCCACTTCAGTGCTTCCCAGGTGGTTAATGTTATTATTTTATTAATTTTATTACAAACCAAACTCATTCAGGTGATTGTTCCACTGACACGGGTAGCTACAGACTGTCCTGGCTCCGTGGCTGAGACAGCTCTGTAACTTAGACGGGAGTTTCTGGTCATCCTCAGGCTTTCTCTGCTTCAGCCACCAAGGTTATTTCCCCTCAGGACTCTCAGGTGGCTGACACGGATGAGTTACAGATTTAGTCTGAATCAACCCAACGCTTTCTGACACCTCATTAACATTTCACATTTCCCTTCGCTACTTGATTTCCGGTAAAAATCTCCTGAAATGACTTGGATAAACATAGCCATTATGTTAATTCTGCAGCGTGCAGACTGATTTACCTGGGCATTTCCTAGCTTTTCTCTTTGTACTGGTGAGCTGCTCGGTGTGTGGCTGTTTGCTGTTCTCCTGGAGCTTTGCTCCGAGGCACTGGCAGCTGAGCAGTGTTTGGTGCTGTGCATTGTAACGCTGAGCAGGGCACTTGTGAGTAAGAGCAGCCTTGTACTCCCTCTCATCTCAGTCATTTCTTGAACTTGCTGTGAGAGCTGTTAACAGAGAAGCATTTTGAAGTATTCTCCAGGAGTCTCCTCGTTCTCTGAGAATGGAAGAGTGTGATGAGAGCCGAGTTGCTCAGATGCATGATAAGCTTTGAATCTGGTCAGGGTTTGTTCTTGTTAAAGGTGACTTTTGGGTGGGTTTTGATCTTTGCTACCAGCAGTTGTTGATCTTCAGACAGATGCTTTTTGCCCTACTTTCAAGTTACACTGAATGTTGTTAGGTATTTTTAAGCCAGGAAGCTGCAGAGGCAGAGATGACACTTTATTTTTGTCCATATTTGCATAGAACTGCAGACATAGATGTACAGTAAGGATTATAGGATATGCACTCACCTCTGGATCACAACTATTTCTGTGACATGTCTGCAAGTGCTAGATCAGATTATAGAAGACAGGAAAAGGCGTGTTCTGCTTGAAGTTACACTGATAGCTTTGCAGCAGCTTCCATGTAGCATTTTTCTATTGCAGACGAGTATTTTTGGCAAGTATTGTTCAGTTTACTGGGAGATTGTATTGTATTTTATCTTACTCTGCTTGGGTTTTTCAGGGTTCTGTCTGTGTAGTAGTGGAGCTGTTGTACACACAAGAACATTAATTAAGTGCTGCTGAAACGATGAGTCTTCAAATGGACACTGCAGAGTATTAGGAAAATTTAATGTTCTTGCAGGCGCACAGGCAACACATCTTGAAACGTGCTCGATTATAGAGCAGGATCCTGCAGAGGTCAGTTGTGTGTGAAGCCAGGCCACGTTGCCAGATGTTGATGTATTGGAGGGTGGGTGCCCATCTTCTGAAAGCTGTGAGGTCAGTGCACAGCGTCCCTCTGAAGTCACGAGTGTAGAGCCTGGAAAAAAGTGTGTCTTACCTGTTGGTTTGTGACACTGATGTTCAGAAGCCTTTCAGCAACTTGGGCCTTCTGTAATGTGGGATTTTCATCCCAGTGTTCGTCTCTTTAACTTCCCCATGCCCCTAAGGTGGGAAGTAGGCATGGCTTTCCCCTTGGGTCTCCTCTTGGATCTGGGATTGGGTGTTCAGTTGTCTCACTGTTTCTACTTGAAGGGTGCAGGACATGCTTCTATTAGGACATGCCTGAGTGCATAAACTGTTGGGAGGTTTCTGAGACTGACAGGAGAATCTTCATTACAGACATGAGATCCAGTCACCCAGCATTTCTCTAAGCATTGACTATTTGGGCACTTAATCACATAATTCAGAGTTAGTTTATTGAAATACAGTGTTGTAATGACACTGAATATTGCTCAAATTTCTGTGTGGAAACCCAAAAAGCTGCTGCTTTATAATATGTTGAAATATGAACAGTTTTTTCCCTTCTTTCCCCAATCAATACTCTGCCAGAGATCACAGGATGGCTTGTGTACAGTGAGCATGACTCCTTAAAGGCCTTGGAAAGGGCCACTTGCCATCTCTTGGTCTTAATGTGAAAAGGATTTATCAAAGATTGTTGCTATAACTATGGAAAGAAAAGTGCTTTACAAATTTATACTTCAAAATGACTCATTCAAATCCTCAAAAGAGACTTGGATTTCTTGAGGATTTGCTGGTTTTCCTGCCCCGATGACAAGATAATGCTGGCTTTGAGTTGGTATTAATAAGATTCCATATAGGGATTAACTCTAGAATGAAGCAGTAGAGGCTTGAGTGTCCATACTCCGGGTTTGTGGCCAAAAACCCTTCAGTGTGTGCCAGTGCTTTGGTAGTGGGGATTGACTGTAATACTTCAGTAGAACTGAATGATCTTCAGGTGAACTTTTATACTAATTTAACACAAAATGCCATTTTTTATAATTTTCCAAGTTGGGGTTAGGATTTCTGTTTCAACCTCTGAGACCTGAAATGCTGTTTCTGGGACTGCCTTCTCTTTCCACCACTTTTCCTTTCCTGCTTGTTGACTTCTCTTGTTAGCAGCAAAATACTGAAGTGTTTGGAGAGTGGACTGGTCTTGTATTGCCAATCGATGCTGGTCTGGTTTTACTGGAGAACAGCTTTGCCATATTTTTTTCAGAATGTTGATATTTTTCTTTTTTTATATTTTTATATTTTGTTACTATTAAGCAGAAATGTGGTTCTGGAATTGAGAGGTCTTTCAGATGTCTCCATGTAGACATGTTGAACCAGAATGAAGCAGGATGAGTTGTGTTCCAACCAGGAATGCTTTTGGAGTCCTCTGTGCCACACTCGGCTTGTACAAGCCTATATTTTCTGCATGGTGTCAGTGCAACCTCTGAGGATGGAGTTAATTCAAACTCAATATTGAGTAACCTGGTCTAGTGGAAGGGGTCCCTGCCCATGGCAGGGGATTGGAAAAACAGGATCTTTAAGGTCCCTTCCCACCCAAAGTATTCTGGAATTCTGTGATCTGTTTATGGGGAACCTCTGCTTTTAAAATGCAGACTTGCACAACACAGTGTGGGAGCAGAGGGATGTGTTTTTATACATATTCTGTCTCCAACAAGCTGTGTTGTGTTGACAGTCACATGCCTTAGTTTCCTAAACATTCTGTGGCAGAAGACTAGAGGTGACCTACTTCTTGCAAAAAAAGAGGATTTCTATAACCAAACCTTGATTAAATAAATACAAGTGCCCTTCTGAATATGAATATTCACATCTTGAGTGTGTGAACCTCTTCTCAGCAGGTTGTTTTAAATCTGTGCAGATGTGTTAGAGGAGCTTTTGCTGCTTCTGCTGTGCAGTGTAACGTGAGCTCATTTCTGTGCTCACCACTCACCTGCAAGGTGTTACATGTTGGTACCTGCAGAGCTGTTTTGTTACAGCCTTTGGAATTCAAACAGCAATGCCTATTCTGTCCGTTTAGAAATTACTTCCTAAACACAAACCCTCCACAGTCCCAGGACTCGTAGCTGTCAGCAAATCTCCATGCTGGCAAAACATGTGGGATGAATGCAGTGTCATCTTCCGTGTCTGCATTTTGCACCTGAGGCAAAGAACAGAGAGGAATCTATTTCATGTGTAAATATGGGATCCTTCAGGACTAAAGTGCCGTGCCAGGGGCAGTGTTGATCTCTCTGCTGTTCCCTGATTTGAGTTTACTCAAATAACAAGTACCAAGACTTCAGCCTTAGAGGCTAGTGAAGTCTGCTCTCACCAAGCACGTGTTACACTCGGGTTGTATTGTGTGGCTGTTTTGGCTCTTTATTGTCCCCAGCTTCAGTTAATGGTAAATGCTTTGATATGTTAGCAAAGGGGTAGGAAACTTCAGCTTGTGGTGGGTGAGGAAGTTGCTTAAGAAAATGTGAGAAAACCTAAGTGCAGCTGACTTGACTGTGTAAGAAAATAAATAGAATAAGTGTAGTAGTGGGAAAGCAAGATAATCTCTGTGCCAGCATTGTGTCTGCTGGCACTTTCCTTTGCTAAGTGTCTGAATTATCAAATTCAGTTGAGAAGTTTAGAGGGTGCAGAACCTGCCCTTTTACAGAATAACAAGCTGTATACTCAGTGCTGATGGAGGCCATCTGAAACCAAGTGGTATCTTGTATTATTCTGCACTACGAAGCCTTTATTTATATCTTAAAGGTGAATAAATGGGTCATAGAACACGATATTAGTTAACTTGGCAGCCTCAAAGTGTAAATAAAATGTATTTAATCCAAATAAAATTCTCAGCAGTCCTGGAGACTAACCCTCATATTTTATCCCAGAGCTGCCTGATGGGTTGAGTTTTAATAGTGATAAAGAAAATGTTTAAGACATCAGCAGTTAAAGAAGGTCCTAAATTGCTTCCAGTATCTTCTCCACTTGCATATCTGCATTAACAAGAAACAGCAGGTAATACAGCTGGAAAAGTTGAGGAATTCTAAATACAGTAAACACCCAGAATTACCATTACAATAACTGGCAACTTTAACTACTTCAGAAAAGAAAATTTTAGGGCTGTAGTAGGGAGTGAATTGCCTTTTACAGCACCCAATTCACCTGTACCATGTTGCACATCTCCCTGTCGTGGTAATTTGGCCTTAAATATTTTCCTTCAGAATCTCCTCAATTAAATTAAGTGGAATATCATGCTCCTCTTCAGAGACTTAAACAAAAGACCCCAAATCCTTTTTATGATTGTGGGGTACAGGAATGTACAATCCCACATGAGTTTCTGTTTCTTTTTCCTTTGTTTAAAGATGCCAGGGAAATGATTTTAAACAAAATGCTGGGATCGCTGCAGCCTGCCTGGGTGAACTTCTCTCTTTGGGCACATGATAGTGTTTGGTCACCCACTGGTGACCAAATAAAGAGGATAAAGAGAATTTCCTGGGGTGGAAACACACTGACTGCTACCATCTGGATTTCAAAATATCTACACAAAATTGGGGGAAAAAACATAATGCAGGGTGATTATTAAAATTTTACACGGGGGTGGCATTTGGACCTTTGACTGGTTTCAGTAACAAAGTTATGTAGTTGCTCTAGTAATTAATTCATATTTCTTTCTGGTTTTAGTTAATTTACAGTATGAAATCCTACAAGTGACATGAAATGTTTGCAGCCTTTTGCTGCTGTTTAGGGAGTCTTGTGTACTTCACTGTTGCTTTGAGCTCTTTTAGACACAGCTTTTAGTAATTTTTAAAAACACCAACATTCAGCTAATGATACAGGTAGATCTTTCACAAGACCCAGTAAAATATCACAGGATCTTCTCAGATAGCTTGGAACAAGAGCTGGTTCATGAGTGCATCACTGGCTGCAAACAGAAATACCAGAACTTAATTGAAATGGATTCTTCTAATTGAGGCAGAGGAAGGAACTAAAAAGCATTTGGTCATCTGGATTTCTCATGAGGCTGAAATAGGAACCAAATGTACTTTAAAACTGAGTCCTAGAGAAATGCATTGGGATCCAGTTCAGCACTCTGATTTTGAAATGTCGTGATTTAGTGCAGAGTTTATGCAATAATGGACTTTTCAAGCATCTTCAAGTTCAGTATGGCCAGTTTTAGTGCTGATACATTTCCATGTGCCAAATATTTGTCATGTTTTTGGGAGCCTTTGCTGGTCTTGTACAGCTTGGAAGCAAGTAAAGCTCTAAATGATGGATGGCAGATTTGCAGACTCACCGCTGCTCCAGCGTTAGATTAAATGCAGTTGGAGTTGCAAACACATGAAGTCATGGAGCCAGTGGGTCAGTGCTCTGAAAGAAGAGCAAATGTTTACAGTCTGGTTCCAGTCTGTTTTGTGTGCAAAACATCTGAGGTTTATAGAGATGCTGCCCAGAGTGTAAATAATAACTGGGAGGTGGCAGCTTCTCCTTGGCTGGTGCATGTTTTCATAGGATTTCCAGGTTTGTGTGTTCTGGGACTTGGAAGATTGTTTTCATCAATGAAATTTGAAAATCTTCTGTAAAGTATTGGTGTCTTTCCTAAAGTAAACTTTCTGGAAGAGCAGTTTGGATTGTAAATACTTAGGGAGGGAGTAAAAAGATCTTTGAAGAAACAAAGTGCACCTGATCCTTGTTTTCCTGGATTAGTTTCTGTTCGGGTTCTGGCAAACAGCAGCTTTTTGGTTGGATGCTCTGTGTCTGTGGTGTGTCCCGTGTGCGAGTTCATGTTTTCTTAACCTGGCTCTGATCTCCAGAAGGGGCTGCAGCAGCCCTGAGCTTGCTCCTGTGTGAAAGCATTGGTGATCTTAAGGAAAATCATGGAATCACAGAATTCTTTGGGTTTGAAGGAACCTTAAAGCTCATCTCGTTCCAGCTCCACTGCCATGGGTAGGGACACCTCCCATTATCCCAGGCTGCTCCAAGCCCTGTCCAGCCTGGCCTGGGACACTTCAGGGCCCCAGGGGCAGCCACAGCTCCTCTGGGCACCTGTGCCAGGGCCTCGCAGGGAAGAATTTCTTCCCTCCAGGATAAATGCTGTGCCCTCTGAGGGTTTTTAATTGTCGGAAGGAGTCTCAGCTCCTTGTAGAATATGTCGCATCCTGGTTTCCAAACAGTCTTTGAGAATTAGAAATATGATAACAGAGTGCCTGGTGTGGAAGAAATTGTAGTTTTGTAGGCTTCAGTGGAATGCTGTTTCATACCTAAAAGCTGTAGTGAATTTGCATATTTTTAAGCAAGTGGTGTTAAGAATCTGGCAATTAAATTCCAGCAGGAGAGGGGAAGGATACCTAACTAAAAAAACTAAAATTTATTTTTTCCCTCTTAGAAAGTAATTGCAAACTGGAACAGTTTGCTCTGTGCTATACTAGTATGCAGATTAACCTCTTTTTAGAGTTTAATCATGTTTTAATTAATGTAATTGGAGTGGCATGGTATATATGAAACTGGAAATGCTCTACTGATGGGAGACAATCTGAGTGTGAGTTGTGTGGCTCAGACACTTTGAAGGGGAAGCAGTGCTGAATTGGGTGCACGAAGGAGCAACAGCTGATGCTGGAGCCTTGTTTGGAGTATTGAGTTGCAGGCTGCTTTGGTGACATCCTTCTGTCACTCTCAGGGTATGGCAGATGTCCCCAGCCTGCAGGTGCTGCCAGGGTGGTGCAGTGCAGGCCCTCAGG
The DNA here is from genome assembly GCA_036785705.1 of Acanthornis magna. Lineage (NCBI taxonomy): Eukaryota > Metazoa > Chordata > Aves > Passeriformes > Acanthizidae > Acanthornis > Acanthornis magna. Next base: position 2,533,197 of record JAWUZG010000150.1, read on the forward strand.
TTGGCGTGCTCTGTCTCCCTCCATTTGTTATCCACATTTTGAGAATTATGGATTAATTGGATTACACGGTAAATAGGGGATAATAGATTAAAGGGATATTATTGGGTTAAACCCCTTCTTAAACCCCTTCACCTTTCTTTGCTAATGCCGTTATGCAAGATAAAAATGTCAGTCATGAAATAAACTTGGTGTGACTCCTCCCTTGGTGCTTTTGGAGTTGATCACCCCTCCAGCCAAAGTGATCCAGCTGTTCCAAACACAAATACTGCTCTGCCACCAAAAAATTTCACAAAAGATGGCTTCTGTGAGTCAGGACTTGAACCTTTTCCTTTTTTAGGACAGATACTCAATTTGTGTGACCAAACACGAGGCAGGTTTCACTTCTACCCCGCGTGACGCAGTTCTGATGGCTCTGAAAAAAGGCAAACACGGCTCGAGCCACACGCAGCGAGTTCTGAAAAGGGGAAATAGGTCTGTGCTCTCAGAGCTGGCCTGAGCTGTGACGCATTTGGGATGTGTAGTGATGAGGAGCGGCATTATTTGGTACTTCTGTATCAGCAACTGTGTCTGAACTCTCCATTCTTGCAAAGAAACAGGGATTAATCCCAATGTACTCAGTTTTATCTCTTGAAATGGGCAGATCAGGTTTAAATGACTGTTCAAATGGCTGAGCTGGAGAGAAAGAAGCTGGGAGATGTGAGATATCTGGTCTTGACACTCAGTTATCTGTGCTTCAGCCCTTTTAAGGCTGCTCCATTCAGGCTTCCCCAGGCAGCTGTGCCATTTTCCAGCAATTTGCCCTTCTGTTTTGGGGGAGTTTGGGATTCATTTCACACAGAGCATTGGGCTGCTCTGCACGTGGCCACAGTAATGCACATGTGGGCGTAAATAGGGACTGCTGTGCTTTGGTGGGAGTGCCAGTTTGTCCTGGTTTTAACATGACTTTGGCCATAATTAACACTTAGAGAAAGGAAACCTCTCACAGGGAAATGTGTTCTGTGTTACTGCACGCTCAAATATTTTGACCCAGGTTTGAGTTTGGGAAGTAAATATACCACCACTTACCTGGACCCTTTTTCCCAAATACCTTCAGCACCCTTATTAAAATTAGTTTTTGTATATGTTTATTGTAAGCTTCCAAAATGCCGCCAATATCCTTGAGGAGTGAGTGTTATATCACATATTAGAACATGGAGTGGCAATTCAGGAATGAATTGTTTCCCCTTGCCTTAGGAGATGCCAATTAAGTTGCTGGATTGCTGCTATAAAATAGGGAAAGTATATTTTTTAAGTTTAGTTCCTTGAGTAAAGAAGTTGTAGGTATGAATGTGGGAAGTTTTGTCCTAGATTGTTGACTGGGGCATGTTTGAAAGAGGAATCCTCTTCAGAAAGCACTGGGAGGAGTGGCTGGGAAGAGAAATTGTAGAAATTGAAAAGCTGTGAAGGAACCAAGATGATTTTATTTACATCCAAGTCTGAGAGTAGCAAAAGAGACCAAACCAGTTCAGTGTCTTGACATGAGACTTGGTTAAACCTGCTGGTCTAACGATCAAGACAGTTGTGGATTTGAACTCATTAATATAATTAGGATATGCATTCATGACATAAATATATCATCTGGATCATCTCTCTCTTTTGTGTAATGCTACGGATATTCCCTGTTTGGGTGGAGGAGGTTGTGCCCTTAATCTCCCTCCCGCTGGGAATCTGCATTGATTGATTTGATTGAAACGTTTCTCCAGAAATTCATTATCTCTCTGTTTGTTGCTGTCATTTCAGAAGACATCTGCTAGAACTTCAGTGGCAGCACTATTGATTTGCATTCAGTCTTCTTCAGAATCTGCTTAGGGTGGGGTGGCACAAAGATAAAGGCTGTTGGAGATGCTTTTCCCTGGATTCTTTGCCAAAATCCTCAGATAGGGATTTTCCTGGATTAAGCCTCCAACAGAAAAACACTCTGTACATAATGAGACATGTGCTGCAAGCATCCTAGGGTGCTGTAAAATGCAGAATTTTCAGACTGGTTATTTCTCCATCATCTTCCGTCAAGCTGATTTTCCAGTGTTATGGATGGTTTGGTTTGCATAGTTAGGCATGTACACACCAGCTTAAAAACATTGCAGTTACCTGTTCTTATTCTAAACTAGGCTTGTAAAAAAGCCTTTTTTTTTTTTTTTTTTGGCAGTGTTTTTGTTTGTTGTTGTGTTTTTGTGGGGTTTTAATTGAATAAAATAGGAAATATTTGTTTCTGTTTTTCAAGAAATTCAAGTAAGGTCAGGAAGAGAAAATGTTTGGTGGCTCTTAAAGCTCTAATACAGAGTTACTAAGTTATATCTCCTATTTTCTTAAAATATTTGATTTATTATTTCAGATCCTTCATAAGCCTTGTCAGTTCACTATGTTCCACTGAACTTGCAGCTAAATCTAGATGGTTTGATAAATTGTTCCTTTCTTTAAACCTTGTGATGGCTAAATCTTTATATGATGCTTTTTCTCTATCTCTTTTTTCTTTTTTAAGCAATTGCTAGTGGAAAAAATGCAGTGTCCCTGATCCCTTAGAAGAGCTAAAAAGCCATTTGGCTATGCTAAGGTTTCAACAAATCATATTTAGATTGCTGACATTGTTTTCATGGAAACCAAATAAATTGGTGCCACTTCCTGGGTTTAAAAGATGTGTTCGTCTGGTGTGTATTTCATGTAGACTTTTTTTTTCCGCTCCCCCAAAAATATTTTTGTGGTTACTTTGCTTTAGGCAGTAGCTAGACAGTGATGTTTGTGCTGTGTTTTGTTTATAAAAGATACCTGCTCTGGTTTGGGGCAGATGACCACACCAGCAGGTGTTGGCCTAAATGACCAACTGTGCTGTAACCATGTTTTTGTAGAAAGAATGGATTAGAAAACTGGAGATACTTCATTTAACAAGCAGTTAAATGCAAAGTTGTAGGGGAAGCTGTTGTGGTCACATCGCACCTTGACAGGAGTAAGATTTTGGTGTTTTCTTGCACATTCATGATGAAGTGACTTGGCTCTCTGAGGGAGGATCACAGGGCTCCAGGAGACACAGGCTGGTTTGACTCAAACCTTTCTGAAAATGGAATAGTTGACAGTTATGAATAAAGTTACTTAACAGTCAACTTCCTGTGGTTTACATCCATTTCTGAATCAGGAGGAGGCTGAAGGGCCGCAGCTGAGACGTGTATATTCCATCTGAACAAAAAAGGACATCCTTCTCAAGCATTCAGAAGGGACTGCTAAAAAATCTGATATCCTGATAGGATTTAAGAAAGTTTAAAACAGCCGAAGCACACTCCTGTAAGAGCAGAAGGTCTTTGAAGCTGGTGTGTAGGCTGTCCATTCTGGGCTGTGCTCAGGAAGTTTGCTTTATTGCAGTGCATCAATATTCATGTAAGACATGTGCCCAAGCCTGTGTTTGATTTTGTCTCCTGTATTGGCATCTTTGGGCTGTGCTTTCAGTGCAGTAGTGGGATGTTGGGGTCTCCATGGGATGGTTGGGTCCTGCAGTGTCACAGCTCAGTGCTGACCTTCAGACATCTGTATTTCCAAACTGCTCAACTGTAAAAGTTAGTTCAAAGGGTTCATCTGCATTTAGAAAAGAAGGTTCATCTGTGACTTGTTTAAGCCTATCACATAGAATGGTTTGGAGGGACACCTTCCACTAAATCAGGCTGCTCCAAACCCTGTCCAGCCTGGCCTTGAACAGTCCCAGGGATGCAGCATCCACAGCTTCTCTGGGCAACCTGTACCAGTGCCACACAAGCCTCAAAGTAAAGAATTTTTTCCTAATATCCAATCTAAAGCTGCTTTCTGTCGTTGTGAAGCCATTCCCCCTTGTCCTGGCACTCCAGACCCTTGTAAATAGCTTTTCCATCTTTCTTACATTCTCCCTTCAGGTACTGAAGGCCGCAGTTAGGTCACCCCAAAGTCTTCTCTTTTCCAGGCTGAACAATCCCAATTCTCTCAGCCTTTCCTCGTGGGAGAGGTGCTCCATCTCTGTAATCAACTTGGTGCCCTCCTCTGGATTCCCTCCAACAGGTCAAGGTCCTTCCTGTGTTGGGGACATCACTCTATATTTTTAGCTAATCTTTTAAGTTTCCATCCTATATGCTCACAGAACATGGGTGTGAAGACAACAGGAGTGTAATGGAGAACTGTGGGGTTTTTAATGGGGCAGATCCCTCAGTTTCCGAGTTCTGTCTATATTCTGTCCTTGGTGTGGCTCCTTTGTGGCGTGACACCCACGCATTGACTGGTGAGTGGCCGCGTGGCAGGGCTGGACATGGTGAGCCACACTGGAGTTAGTGGCACAGAGTGGGGAAACCCAGTTTCTTTTTTCTAGTCATCTTGGGTAAACCAGAGAGTTTATGGTTTGTTAGAAGGGAAATTTTAGATGACAGCTGTTAAATACAACTATTTAAATATGGTCACTGTCATGGATTTACTGAGTGGGATCTGATTCTCTCTCTACCAAGAAAAAGCAGCCTAACACAGAAGCTGCCTTTGGAGCTGTCGTTGTACAGGGGTGTGAATGGATCCTTACTGATTTTTAAAAATAGGTGGCATTAATGCTTTCCTTAGTTATGGTGCGCTGAGTTTTTCAGTGTGTTTGTCTTCATTATTGCATCAAATAAAAAACTTCACCCTTTGGGAAGGGATTGAAGCTTGGCTTTGTAGTGCTGCCTCTTTGAAGCTTGTTTAAATGGGTCAAAACTCTCTGGTTCTCCAGTAGTGCGTTCTGATAACGATCTGTTCAGGGAGGTAGTTTGCTGCTCAAGAGTGTCTGTAGTTAGCAGAACTCAGCCTGCTGATAGCAACATGTCCAGGGCAGACAGAAAACTACCACTGCTCAGGGCCCTGGGTTGTGTAGCTGTGTGATAGGGAGGGGTGGCTGGAGTGGGATGGAAGGGATGATGAGTTTGAAGCTGTTCTGGGTTTTTAATGCCATGCAAATTGGTGAAAAACAGTGAATGAACAACTTCTATCCTTAGATACAAAGCTGAGTCACATCAACAGCCCTTGCTGTGCTGGATTTGTCATCTGAACAGCTTTTCCTGAGGGGAGAGCCCAGCAGCTGAGCTGGTGGTGTGGAGGAGGGAAGCTGGAATGTCTCTGCTTTATTAGCTGTGTTCTGTTGTAGCTGATGGATTTAATAGCTCCATCTCTTGAGTTTCAGCATGGCCACCTTGCTGTGTGTCTGCCAGCGACTCTGATAGGTGACAATAAATCACCTACCAACCTACCACCTACCTTCAATTCCCAGGAAGTGAATTGGCATCTCAGTGTTCCCTGGCAGTGACTTTGCTGTTGGATGCGTGGCTCTGCAGAGTTGCTGTCGCTGCAGGCCTGTGTATTTTGCATTTGTGATTTCAGGAAATCCCCTCTTTTGGAAAGCTGCTTCTGGGGATGTTTTGTGACCTTTCCAGGCTGTGGTTTACTTGTCTGCTCCAGCTGCTCGATCCATTGCAGTAGCAGCAGGCCCTCAGACTTAAAGGAGAGGTAGTAACTTACACATTAACTGCAGAGTTAATGCTTCTTTAGGGAATAGGTATTGCTGTAAGTCGTATTAAAAAGCTGTCTAAGATTAAAATGCATGTTTGTATGCACACACACACAAATACTTACAGCCTCTGAGGCCCAGGTATTCCAGAATAAATACCTGCACTTACTGAGTCTGTAGTCTGGCTGATTGGTATGTAGCCAGCCCTGTGGGGAAGGGAAGGTTGCCAGCTCCTATTGGCACCTAAAAAGAAATTAAATCTGACCTTAAATTTTATTTTGCCTTAATATTCAGCTACAGACAGTGGTTTTAGCACTTGGAAGGCCTGAATTCTGATCCTATTACTCCTTCTTGGGGAGCTTGATGGAGTTGTGCATCAGGGTTGTTTATTTTCTGTGAAATAAGAATGCTCTTCCCTGTACACCTCCCTTAGAGGATTGATGCTAGAACGAATGCTGGGAAAGATATAATACTGCTGTCATTGCAAGCAGTTGCTGCTGTGTGCCACTAAAATGGTGTTACTGCTGCAGTCTGTCACCCCAGAGAAAACCAGGACAGCTGAGCCAAACAGGAGGTGAAATGAGGTGGTAGAGGTGTGTTGGACTCTCTCCCTGCAGGTTTGTCGAGCACGAGGCATGTTCCAACCAGAGCCCCAGTCTTGCCTCATTAAATGTTGATGTTCAAATTGCACACTTAAAGGTGTGGTATCCACTTGTATTATGCAAGTTATTTTAGTACTTGGAAAACTTGCAAAGGTCCCTTGCTGATGTGTCTGCCAGAACCCTTTTTGGCTGTTATTTACCCTACTCTACTCAGGGTAGGTGCTTCAATGACACGGTTGAATATTGAGGTTTAATATTCTTCCTAGATAAGTTTGCGGAGTTCAGAGGGAAGTGGGGGGAAGTCATTATCAGGGTGTAACTCCTGTCCTAATTCACTTGTCTGCATTACATGTAGGCTTCAGATGCTGCTTGATATTCTCATGGAGAAAACTCAGTCAGAATTCTTGCTCTTCCACCTGCAGAGTGAAAGCTCGGGTGGTTTCTTTCCTGCACTTACTGTAAAATGAATAAGTTAGACCGGTAATTAAGAGCTTTCAAAAGGAAACAGATTTGTGCTTCTGTGAGGATGCTGAGAACCTTGGAAAGGTGCTTCCCTCCGAAGTGAGTTCCATCAGTACCTTCCTATTGCAAGTGAACTCGGGTGCAACAGTATCCATGGGAGAATTCGTCCTTAATCCCAGCACCCTGACTGAGTTCTTGCAGGGTAGACTATGGCTCAGGTTTACCGTGAAAAAGTCTTTAGTTCTGCATACTGGAGGGATTAAAAACTGCAGGTTCTGTTTGTCAGGACAGGGATGACTTGAATCCAGGTGATAACCTGGATAACCTGAATAGGAAGTGTGGTACCATGCACAGCAACCTCGAGCTCTGCTCATCACTCCCAGAATAAGAACTTCTCGTCCAGCGTGGTGTCTGATGGGAAACTGGAGTAAAATGCTTTGTGTGTTGTGGTTTCTCATCCTCTGTTCTGCTCATCATTCCTGCACTCGAGGGAAGTACCTGTGGGAATGGCTCCTGTGGCACTGCAGTTATAAATGAACTTTCTCTGGTGATTAATCCCTGTACCTGAATGCCTGTGTGTGCACACTCTGCAAAGCCTCAGAGGAATTGAATGTTTCTTTTCATAACCAAGGTGTGGCTGCTTCATTGATGCTCCCTGTGGATAACACTTGGATTTATTTATCAAGTCTAAACTTGGAAAGAATGTGACTATTATTAATGTGCCTTTTATGCTTTTAAGCTTAAATATTAACTGGCCTAAGAATAAATCATCAGTTGTGTTCTTAGGATAGCTGCTTTTAAAAATGGCACTGATTAAAGCTTACAACACTTAAATGTAGGTTTCGATAAATTATCTGGACTTTAGAATGTAAACTATTGGGATCAAGGACGTCGCTTATTTAAATAACTGTTTGATTTGTTTTTAGGGGGAATCTGTAAAGTATTTCTTGGACAACTTGGATAAACTTGGAGAACAAGTAAGTCCTTTTTTATTTTTCTTTCCAGTCTTGAGTTTTAAGTAGTCTTTGTGATCTCTGGGTTTTAAATAGATGAAATGTAATTAGTGTCTACTCCAATAACTTTATCTTTAGTTAGCTCAGACTGTCGCATTATCTCAGCAGTTCATCACTGACATGTCAAAAACACAGGGCAATGCAAGGGCCAGGAGACTTTCTGGAAATAAACCTTCTGTCAAAATTGAACAAAAAACAAGTTACAAATGCTTGTCCGGTCAGGAGACTGTTGAAGTAGCTTTTCAGCACTAAATGACATCAAAAAAATGACTGGGTTTGGGTTTATATGTCCATTTAGGAACTCCTGAGTTAAATCAGTCATAGGTCAGTGGTACCTTCCAGTAATATCTACTTTAACATAAATTCAGTAAAGAATGAAGTCTCTTTTCCCTGGGGAAAAAGACTGACATTTTTGTAGAATACTTTTTTATAGGACTGTTAGTTACTGTTGCAGTTGTGGATTGCAGGAATGGCATGTGGAAAAACTGCCTTTAAAATGGAATATGGTGCTTGAACTCTGTGGGGAGGCAGTTTCTCTTAGTCATTCCCAGCCGATAGTAACAAATGAAGGAATCCAAACCACTTCAGTTGAACTCTGTTACATCATGCTTAATTTCATTTTTCTTTTTACCAGATAAAATGAAACTTTAAGCCAGACTGTTTTTCTGCTTTGAGCTGTTTTTGTTCTAAGTAAAGCACTGATGATCATTGTACTTCCCAGATCTCTGGCTTGAGAATTTCAGCACTTGATCTCTGAATTTGGATTTGGTCTCAAGTTATAAGACCTGCACTTACATTAATGAACTGCAAAACTCTCTGCCAGTGTCGTGGTCTTTGAATCCAGTGTCACTTGAGTTTCAAAGGGCTTGGGTTTTTCCCCAACACAGTTTGTAGAGTTTTTTGCAGCTTCATTTCAAAGTTCTTCATTTAGAAACTTTGGTCCATTCTTTGATTAAATTGTAAAACTTAGTAACTAGTTTTTTTTCCAATATTCTTATATACACGCATTTACTGCAGCTCTGATGTTGCTGTGGGAGTACTCTGAATTACAACTTTTCTGGCGTCAGATTGGACCAAATGGTGTTGAGAATCACAGGGACTCATCAGGATCTGCTGTTGCAGAAAATATCAAATCTTTGAGGAAAAAAGCACTAGCTGAGTTTTGTTACTGAGTGAAAGATTTGATAGGTTCTTCGGATTTATTCTTATATATATGCAAAATTGTCTAATGGTTGTTTCCCCAAATTGTAAATATAAGTATTTGACTGTTCTTCTCTGATGCAACTGGGCTGACTTGTAACTAAATTGCTTATAAATACGTAGATCTGCAATTCATGTGCCTCTTGCCAAAAGGGAGCTGATAACAGCACGAAGGGAAAAGAACTTAATGTTCAGATTTAATCAGATCAGCAAAATAAGAGTATCTGACAGGCAGACATGCGTGGGATCTCCTGGATTCCTTGCAACTGTGTGTTGCTATTTCAACTGCCAGTGCAGACTGTCTGTATCCAAAATACCTCACAGAGAGACTTGGCTTTCTGTCTTGTGATTGGATCTTAGTCATGCCTTAAATTGTAATTTTAACTAGGCAAACAGAGATGTGATAGCCAAAAGAGCTACTGATAACCAAAAGAACTCCTTTAGAAGAAGCAGACTGCAGTGACTTTGAGGAAAGGAGATAGGAAAATACGGAAAAAACTACATGTTCCAAATCAGTATCAATAGGAGGATGCTTGAGAGAAAAACACTTAGTGACAATGGCAGAAGACTGAAAGAACTTGGAAAATAATACTCAGTGCCATCCAAGGAAAATACTCACCTGATGCTGCAGTTTTCAGATATGGAGGATGGGATCAGCACTGAGAAAGTGGCACGCTGCTTTTATTCCAAGGATCTGGGCGTGAGGTAGAAAACATGATCGTCCTTCAAAAAGATAATTAAAATACTGTGAGATTTCCTAGGAGTTGTTGTGTTTGGTTTTGTGTAGCCGGAGGGTGGCTGGATAGCAGCACTGAGCTCACAGAGCCCTCAGTTGCTGCCTGTTGCATCAGAGCAGCCAATATTTGGGATAAAACATGGATTGGTTTGGGTTGGAAGGGACCCTAAAGATATCTGGTTCCATGGTAGGTGTTCTCTGCGTGTAGAACTTGAAAGCACTTGAAAGGATTCTGTTCGTGGCTGCAAGTGTGGAAGGAATTTTCAGTGAGTAATAGTACTCGAGAGGGCATTTGTCAGGAATTCTAGGGATAAGCTCCTTGTTCCTGAAAGCCTGACTGAATAAACATTACAGGCCAACTCCCAGGAGAGTTTGCTTTGTGCCCTTGTTTCAATATTGAAGGCACATATGGCTTTGGCTGTTATATTAATTGCTGTTATTTATTTACGTAATTTAATATTTTCAGTCAATCCTGAGCTTTCCTAAGACTTTTTGGTTTTGTTCTGAGAACTTGAGATTAACTTCCTGAAAAACAAAAGAATGTCCATTCCCATTTGGAAGATGGAATAAGTGTTGAACCTGTGACACTCTTGCCTAAATGTTGACAGTCAGCTTTGCTCAAAATCCCTTCGCATGTGCCCAGTGACATTTAATAGTCACTGCACTGGTTTTGCTGATTGATTTCCTCTATAATTTTGGTAGAAAATACCCAAGATAAATTTAATAAAGGGAAAAGTCTTACTACCCTTAAAAGTTAGTTAATCTGACGAGTGGGTGGCAGCACATCTTTTGCTCAGGTTGGAGAGAACTTGACGCTGCTTTAGCACTTCTCTCCTCCACATTTTGGTGGTGTGAGGTTTGGATGTGTAACAGTGCTGCAGCAAAGGCTGCAGGGTGGGGAGCCTGTGCTTCAGAGCTGCTTTGTAATTCGTGCCACGATAAAAATCAGTGCCTTAGTCATGGGCAGCTCGGAAAAAGGAACTCAGAGTTCAGACAAAGCCCTCTCTCGATGGTTTCACTTTGGAGCTTACATGGTAAAGCAAAGTGATCCTTGAGTTTTTGGAACGTTGCGTTCAGTTCATGATTTTTAAATTTTATTTTTGTGGCTTGAACTCGCCCAGCTGCCTTAAACTTGGGATCCAAGTACTGAAATAGCCACGGAGCTGCGTGCTTGTTCCCCCACCCAGCTGACTGGCTGAATCAGACTTTCTGGCCCATGGTCTTACACAGCTTTATAAAAGCTCCAAGTGTGGGAACTGGCACTGTCAAAGGAAGATCATAGATCATTCACTTCTTAAGAAGAGACTGAATTTCCAAAATCTAAATCACGCTCTCTGAAGTTGTGAGAAATGCTGGAAAAATGTGAGGAAGAGTTTCCATAACAAGTGAACAGCAAGGTTTTAAAGTCCAGCACAGGCCGCTGAGTGGTAGAGGTGCACTTTGCAGATAGCAGAGACTTGGACCACAGACAAAAGTGTAATTCTAGGAAGGAAGAAATCCCCAATCCGAGTGTTGAATTTCATACTGTCAAAAGCTGACTACTAAGAATTCCTCTTCCTGTAGCATCTGCATCCATTGATGATGTTCATGTAACAATCAAAAAAACCAGCCTCTTGAATGCTTATTAAATTCTGGGGAAAGGTGGGCTGGAGAACTGTCTGTGCCCCCCAGGCTGGGAAGGCTCTGCTGTCCCCAGCTCCCACTTTCTTCTCCTGTTCTACTCATTGCACAGTTAATTTTGGACACAGTCAGGCAGCGTGAGCTCACTGGTGTGGACTGATACAGCAGGATGCAAAGATGCATGGCACAAACACAGGAAATTGCTTAGGTTTTAGTTTTCAGGCATAATTGATTGCTCTAAAGTTATTTAGTGGAGCAGCTGGTTTGTTTCTGGAAGCAGTTGTGCAGTTTGCAGGAGAGCACGGGAGGAATGGAGAGCCCACAGCTGGAATGGGATATCCCATAGTTCCTGGTTTGAGAAATTTAGAACCCATTTGGCATTGCAGTGTTGGCAGCCAGTGTTGTGGGAAGAGAATGAAGGAAGCATAAAGCGATCCAGAATGAGGGAAGCTGGCATGAGGAATTGCTGGTTCACCTCCCAGGCTGGGTATGGATCCTTGTCATTGGGCAGAGGGAAAGCTTAAGTTCTTTGGGGTACATGTTCTGAATTTACTATTGGGTGTATTTCCTGCTTTGGACTCCAGCTCTTCCCCAAAAACTGCAGTGTACCGTGGAAATCCACATCCATGTCTTTTTATTGAAAGCCTCGTGCTGTCCCCCTCCAAGCTGCTCTCTGCCCCTCAGCTCAGCTGTGCCCATAGCCGTGATCATATCCTAATCAGAAAACTCCTTGTTTTTGTAGGATTACCTTCCCTCACAGCAAGATATCCTGCTGGCACGAAGGCCGACCAAAGGCATTCACGAGTACGACTTTGAAATCAAAAATGTCCCTTTCAAGATGGTCGATGTGGGTGGCCAGAGGTCGGAGCGGAAGCGGTGGTTCGAGTGCTTCGACAGTGTCACATCGATATTGTTCCTCGTGTCCTCCAGCGAATTCGACCAAGTGCTCATGGAGGACCGGCAGACAAATCGCCTCACGGAGTCCCTGAACATTTTTGAAACAATAGTCAACAATCGGGTGTTCAGCAACGTCTCCATCATCCTCTTCTTAAACAAGACGGACTTGCTCGAGGAAAAAGTACAGAAAGTCAGCATCAAAGACTATTTCCCAGAGTTTGAAGGGGATCCCCACTGCTTAACAGATGTCCAGAAATTCCTGGTGGATTGTTTTCGCACGAAACGCCGGGACCAGCAGCAGAAGCCCCTGTACCACCACTTCACCACTGCTATTAACACAGAGAACATCCGGCTAGTTTTCCGTGATGTTAAGGATACCATCCTGCACGACAACCTCAAGCAGCTGATGTTACAGTGATGTGCAAAGAGACTTTTTTATTTCAGTAACTCTTGTGTGTTGTTTTCTTAACTAGAAGTTTACAGCAGGAGTAGAGAAATCCAGATCCTGTCAGACTTCTTGATATGTGGCTAAAAGCTGCTGCTGAACACATTATTGCCAATTTCTGCAGAAATTCAGGCTTAATCTCTTCCAGTGTAGCTTCAAGTTGACTCAAATTGTAATTTTATAGCAGACCTATGTCTAAGTTACCTGTAAAGTGGTAAATTTGACCTTTTACAAACATGTGTATTATCCTAGAAAATCCAGAATTCCAAGTCCAAACTTCAGTGAAATCATTGCAATGATTAAATTACTGTGGCAGTAATTTAAGGTGGGATGGGGGGGAGAAACTTTTCACATCTAACTTCATTGTGAAGACTGTGATACCATAGCTGACTTATGATTTCTCAGGTCTATTTTTGGTTAGAAATCCCATCAAATCCCTTGCTGGAATCATCTCTTTAAAGCTCAGATTCCGGGCTGTAACATACTTCCTGTTTAAGTATAAATCATGGCGTTGGGTTGGAATAGGAGATGCTTTAAAAATACTTAAAATTGGGAGTTTCAGACATATCTATCAGGAAGTGCTGAGTCCAGCACGAGGGATTAGTGGTTGGCACAGTACACGGATCCGCTCCGCACATCCTGGAGCCGTGGCAAAGCACAGAGCACTCTGATCAGTCCTCTTGGCATTCTGATGTGGGAAGGGGGAAGCAAGCCCAGCTTGTATTTATCTTCACTAACCAGATCTTACCTGTGGGTCACCCGTTCTTGAAGCTCTTTAACTTAGCACTGGTTTATTTGAACTCCCTGCCTCCTTCCCGCTGCCTCCTCTGAGTCAGGAGCGTTTGGTGATGGAGAGAAGGACTTGCAAACCTAAGTGCCTCCTTGTGTTCTGTCCTCCTCTGGCATTTTCAGTGGCCTTACGAATTCCCAGCAGAGGCCTTGTGTAGCTGACACCGTGCAGATGAATGTTTTCTTCTGGAAAAAAAGAAAAAAAAAAGAACATGTCCCAGCAGAATGTGCCTCAGCTGATGAGGTTCTTTCTGAGACTTTCCAGTTGGGTCTAAGCAATCCTAAGTGTACTTGAGCCAAATACGTTGCACAGCATCTCCCTGAGTGCTGCTTGTGACTATTTTACCCAAAGTTCTATTGCAGTTTTGTTTATTTTTCTTATGGGGAGTCGTTAGCGTTGCCATGTGATTTTAAAAAATGGTGATGATAATAATAATAATAATAAAAAATAGTGAAAATAAAGCAATCCTCATGTACCCCACAGCACACTGCAAAAAGAGAGTGAGATTGTGATGTAAAAATTAGTGTCACTACTACCTTTCCCCCAGGCTAGAGTGTCACGTGGGCAGTTCATCTGCCACTTTTCCCCATGGAATTGGCCAATTCCTGTGGATCATGCTGGTGGCCAATCCTTCCATACACTTTTATTCACATCCCACGAGCGGGGGTGACATGCTGGTGTCACTGCTGTGAGCAGTGGCCCTGCTAGGACATAGGAAAGCTGCCTGTCTCCTGAACTTAGCCTTTACTTACTGTGATTGTAAGTTGTATTAACATCTCTGTACCTCGTTCTCCTGGCAGTAGAAGGGGAATAGTGTATTTTTATTTAGTTAGGTGCTTTGAAAGACCTCCATTTTTTTTATATCATCCAGTGAATAGTCATAGGTTTGTCTGCGATTCTGGCCATCAGGCGCTGTGTGGGGAGGAAGGAATTCTGAAAAGAGCTTGGGAGAACTCACAGTGCAGAATCTGAACATAATCTGAAAGTTTGGATGCAGCGCTGATGTCAGGAGGGTTAATAGAATTGTGGATGGGGATATTCAATGTAGATTCTGCCTCTACTGGACATGGATTATTTCTGATTTGGTGTGTCTGGCTCATATGTGAGCAATTCAAGAAGGAGGATGAAGCAGAGGAAAGCCTCAGGAAAAGCTGGTGAGGCTCTTTTAAGGACTGGACAACACCCCTGTGATGGGAGCAGAAGTTCTCCTTTTCCCTCTTCAGAGTATTCTGGTTGATGTGGTTGGGCTATAAATACTCTGTGAGCTGACACAAACCTCTGGTGGCCACCAAGCCCAGTCTTGGAAAGCAGAAAACAAATCCATGCCCTTGGTTGTCAACAAGAGGAGGAGTTGGGTTGATTTTTCCCTTTGCTGACAGTTGTCTGAACAAGTGTCTTTTCAAAAGAGACTTATCTCTGATTAAAACAGTTAATTTGGAGAGGTCTGCAGTAGGTGTCAGGAGGGTGTCAGACCAGATGATTGCAGAAAAGACTAAAGACTGGTAGTGGATGATAGGGTGAGTACCAGGGATTTGTCTAAACTAATTTATGTGAAGTGTTGATGAATTTTTTGTCAATGGAACCTGTTAATTTACTGAAGATCCTCAGAACTGGTGTGAGTTTTAAGGATGTAGCCAGGATCATCAAGGCACATTTGACCTTAGCTAAAGCGGGGAAAATACTCAGCAGCTTCTCCCCACAAGCACCACAAAAATCCCTGGTTTTAATCCTTGCAGGTCACTCTCCCTGTGAGCCCCAGGGCCTGTAAGAGCGAGGGGACCCCAGGGTCACTTGTAGGCCCTGGGAGATAAAGCACTATGTGAATCTCAGGCAGAAAGGAATTGTTTTAATGAAATAACTGAGTCAAATCACTCGGGTTTCCCACTCCCAGTTCTTGAGAGGGGTGAGGCAGTGCACCTGGATGTTCCTGTGTCATCCTACAGCCAAAAACCCCAAATCAATGCCCTTGTCCATCTTCAGGCTCACTCTTCATGAGCTCCCTGAATGGAGCACACCTTGGATTGTTGTATTTCCTTTTAGATTTGTTTCTAAATATCATTGGTTTGTAGCAGGATATAAATTTGGTACAGGAGCTGAAGGGGTGATGCTCTGAACAGGCTGAGTTTTATCCTGAAGCAACCAGAATTTGAGTTTTCTGGTGAGAGTGAAGCTTCCTCATGGAAACCAGTCTGGGGTACAAGGTTGGGATGTATTCTTAGTGAAGGTGGGAAAGCAGGTAGAAAGTGAATTTTCCAGAAAATTCCCCAAAATTCCTTAGTTCTCTTAGCTGGAGTGAGCTGTGTTCAAAAGATCACTGACCATATGGAGATAAACCACTGTCCCGTACAAGCTGTACTTGAAGGTGAAATCAGTGTTTTAGTGACTGTTCCCAGCTGCAGAGTGTTCAACTGAGGTGATTGATACCTAAAAACTGTGGCTGTTCATCAGGGCTTTAAAAATTTTACTGTTTTTTCTCTATATATTGTATGTGGGAGCATAAGCCATCAGTTTGTGTGGAACTTCAGCTTTCTTCTAGAATAACTGCTCTTAAAAAAAAAAAGTCAAATTGATCTCCAGGGCTGTTTCAGGGCTGGTTTGTGAGTAGTTCTCAATCAATGCTTGCAGAAGGTTGGTTTTCCAGCACCATTCCTGTTCCACACCCATAGAAGTCTCGTGCCGAGTCGTTCACCAGTTCACTTTACAGGTCTTGTCTCTCTGATGGTACCATTAACGTAGTTTTTAATTACACAGCATTGCAATACAGTGCCATTTTGCAATTTCTTTGCGTTGTACTTGAAAATAAGTTGAATTGCAGACTATTTAAAACTGCTTTCCTGCGCTTTCAGTAGCAGTGAGAGCTTACCTTACGTGAAGCCTTTATGTAAAAATATATTTTATAACAACCTCATAGATCTTTAACAAAACCAAGATTTGTATTAGCTTTGTATAAATGTTTGTGGCTTACAATTTTATATGTTTAACTTTTTATAAACTTTCCAGGGACTACTTTTTATTGTAAATTTTTTTTTCTCTCCTTGCTTTAGTTTAAGATTGGCAATAAATTATTTCTAAGGGAGGTCTTAGAAGAAAAAGCATCACTTCCTTTTTATAAAACGGTTGAATTGATTCATAGTTTCAAACCTCTTACACTTGCTTGTACATTGCTCTGTACATACTCTCCAAAAGTGTTGCCTTTCAGCTATTAATATTTGCCTTGTGTACAAAAATTACTGACGATGAATAAACATATACAGCCTCATGTTGGTGTGATGAAATAATTTTTTCTGTCTAATAACGAGCAGAGGCAGCCAGCTGACTCTTCTTGCTGTTTGGCAAAGCCCAGCTGGTTTGCTGCTGCAAACACATCTTGTGTTTCAAATAAAATATGTAACAGAGTCAAACAAACTCTGCTCAGAAGGCTCCTCCAGGTTCTGCTCGGCCTGATGACTTTGTCCCCGGCAGGGAGGCACCAGCAAATTGCTGACTTGCACTTGACAGCCAGTTTTGTGCTTAATATTTAAAATATTGATGGCACTCGGGTGTGTTCTGCGACAAACCTCTATGAATTATGGATCTTGCTATGGCAGAGTTGATTTTATTATCTTTTTAGCTCTTTGACTAAGCCAGCCTCTGCCTCTTGGAGAAGTGGCTCACTGGCTGCAGTGTGAAGCAGAATTTTGCAATACAACATTGATTTCTCGTCAGTTTTCATAGGCCTGAGATGGTTCATTTTCCACAGGAGCCTTTGGATTTGGCTGGCATGCTGTGAACACTAAATCCCTGGAAATACTCAGCGCAGGTCATCTTTGTTTATAGAGCTGGAGCTCAGCATTAGTGCTGGTCCTGAGGGGAATCCAGAAGCTGCAGGAATTTTCACATGGATGCTCTCAGGAGCCACCTCTGCTCACTGAAATGAGCTCAAAACCTGCCAGGTGCCCTGGGACTCAGCTCCGTGTGGTTTGGGTTGGAGTCTTGACCACTTTTTCACCCTGGCGCAGTCACATCAGCTGAATATTGTAATGTTCCTCAGGCTTTGAAATCCAAGTTTTTTTTAAACCTTTTTTGGTTGTTTTTTTTTGCATCCCATTTCCTGAGTTGCCACCTGAGGAGTAAAACTAAACCCATCTAGAACTCAGCCGAACAGGTCGTGTTTGTTGGGTTTTTTAATCCTAATTTTACAAGTGAAATTGCATCGTTTTCACCTGAGCTTCTGGTGAAGCTTTTGTGGATTAAAGCCCCGAGCAACGTGGGATGGTGGAAGGTGTCCCTGCCCGTGGCAGGGGGCTGGAACTGGATGAGTTTTAAGGTCCCTTCTGACCCCAACCATTCCATGATTCTATGATTTTTCTGTGAAATAATGACGTATAAAAAACTGATAATTTCCCCTTAGAAATGGGTTGGTGTTGGACCATCCAGCAGTGTCTCCTGCGCTCTGATCACCTCACCATTGATTGCTGGGGGCAGAAGAGCAGAAGAGGAAAAAAGAGCAACTTCCAGGATTTACAGGAGCAAGTGAAGTTTCCTCCCATTTGCAACACTTTTGATTTACCAGAACACCTCCTCGCAGTGCTGAATGTCTCTTGGGTGCTCAAGCCTCTTCCTTCCTGTCGAAGTAACTCGGTGATTGCACAATAACTGACAGGAGGGATCAAAAATGCAGTGTGGGGGATCAAAAATCCTGAGTGTCCCTGGCTGCCCTGCCAGCAGCAGGAGCTGCTTTTGGAGCCAGCCTTGGTCCCACTCCTTCAGGGGAGCAGGGGTGACCATGGAGCTCCTGCTCAGAGGTGACAATGGAGCTCCTGCTCAGAGGTGACCATGGAGCTCCTGCTCAGAGGTGACAATGCAGCTCCTGCTCAGAGGTGAGAGTGGAGCTCTGCTCAGAGGTGACAATGGAGCTCCTGCTCAGAGGTGACCATGGAGCTCCTGCTCAGAGGTGACCATGGAGCTCCTGCTCAGAGGTGACAATGCAGCTCCTGCTCAGAGGTGACAATACAGCTCCTGCTCAGAGGTGACAGTGGAGCTCCTGCTCAGAGGTGACAGTGGAGCTCCTGCTCAGAGGTGACAGTGGAGCTCCTGCTCAGAGGTGACCATGGAGCTCCTGCTCAGAGGTGACCATGGAGCTCCTGCTCAGAGGTGACAGTGGAGCTCCTGCTCAGAGGTGACAGTGGAGCTCCTGCTCAGAGGTGACAATGGAGCTCCTGCTCAGAGGTGACCATGGAGCTCCTGCTCAGAGGTGACCATGGAGCTCCTGCTCAGAGGTGACAATGCAGCTCCTGCTCAGAGGTGACCGTGGAGCTCCTGCTCAGAGGTGACCGTGGAGCTCCTGCTCAGAGGTGACCGTGGAGCTCCTGCTCAGAGGTGACAATGCAGCTCCTGCTCAGAGGTGACCATGGAGCTCCTGCTCAGAGGTGACCGTGGAGCTCCTGCTCAGAGGTGACAATGCAGCTCCTGCTCAGAGGTGACCATGGAGCTCCTGCTCAGAGGTGACAATGCAGCTCCTGCTCAGAGGTGACAATGCAGCTCCTGCTCAGAGGTGACCGTGGAGCTCCTGCTCAGAGGTGACAATGCAGCTCCTGCTCAGAGGTGACAATGCAGCTCCTGCTCAGAGGTGAGAGTGGAGCTCCTGCTCAGAGGTGACCATGGAGCTCCTGCTCAGAGGTGACAATGGAGCTCCTGCTCAGAGGTGACAATGGAGCTCCTGCTCAGAGGTGACCATGGAGCTGTGCAGCAGCCGAGGGCAAAGTGCTGAGGAGGAGCTGCCAGGGGAGCAGATCCCGTGGGGAATCAGGCTGGAAATGGGACAGCAGTCCCCAAGCCCTGCTCTAAACCCAAACAGGTGCTGGCAGGGAGGCACTTCAGGGCCCTCCACCTGACACGCTGAGCCCTTGTGTTTTCCGCACCAGCTGAGATGTTTTCAGTGTATGTGAAATGGGAATTACTTGATGAAATTGATAAGAAGGATCCAGATGGACCGAGTCCCACAAGGCTCTGCAAGTGTTTTATTTGTGCCTAACTTCAGATCCTGTTGGATTTCCTTTCTCCGCTTTCTTCCCTGGAGTTTTTATGTGAGGGGTAAGGCATTGGTTCCTGCTGGAGCACATTTTTCTGGGCTCTGGGGTTCTCGCTCACTGTCAGTGCTGAGAGGAGCTCTTGCAGCTCCCGAGCGAGCCCTGCTGCAGGCTGTAAAATACACCATGGCAGAGCCAGCCCTCAGCCCGGCTTCAGTAAACAGCAGATGACTCGGAGATAAGGAATCCAAACATCCCAAACGAGATGTGCGCTGAGAGGGGAGAGCAGTGCTGCCCCTGCCTGCTGCCCAGCTCTGCACAGGGAGCCGAGGTTTGATGAATTGCTGAGCACTGGATGTGACAAACCTGCGTTTGGGGCAGGCTGCTGCCAGCCGAGCTCTGCCGCGGCGCTTGCAGCTCCGTGCAGAGTTAATATTTAAAGGTTGAGCCCTCCCAAGCTGTGAGCAGCAGGCTGTGTTTGCTGCTCCTCGGGCGGGCAGGGCTCTGAAGCTCTGCAGGGTAAGGCAGAACGTGTTTGTCAGCAGATCCAGGACGTGAATAAATCCCATTTCTCTGCCTGGATGGCTGGAAACGTGGTGACCCACTAAGATGATGCTGATCGGTGCAGACTGGTTTTTATTAATTTAGGGCTTGCAGAGCAGGAGGAGCACGAGATCTGTGCATCCAACAGTATCCAAAGTGAGTTTTTCCAGTCCCAGTGGATCTTGCCTGTATAGAAGATGCTGATGCCCTTCTCAGGATTCTGCCCATTGACAGCATCTCAGAGCCCACATCCCTCCCTGATAACCAATTCTCTGTCCTCTCCAGCCCCAGGCCAACCTTGGGTGGCTCTTAGCCAGGCTGCAGGCGCTGTCCTGTCCTCTCTGCTGTTTCCTGCAGCCTGGAGCACAATCAACTCCTCTGACGTAGCAAAAAGCCACCTCTTTATCAGATCCGGAGGGAAAGCGGCAGTGGAAAAAAGGAGAAGAACATTTATTTTAACATTCCCACTCCCCCAGACGGCCTTTATGCTGGTTAGGGGCTGAGTGACTGTTTCCAAGCTGACCATATTCCGTGTCAGGGATGTCTGTGGGATGGCAGCAGTCATGAATAACTCACCTCCAGGGAGTCACCCACCTCCAGCACTCCCTGCAGTGAGGAGTGCCATCACCACCCCCACGAGAGCTTCAGCTCCTCTGCACACCCCCAGTCTGTGCCTGGGAGCTGTTTGCAGATTTATTGGAAGAAAAGCCAACGTCTATCAAAAATACAGATCTTTCTGGGGTTGGCTAGGCAGAATATTTTGCATTTTTTCTGTACGAGCTGATTTTCTTATATTGATCCGAAGTCTGACGGTGGCAGCAGCTGTGAATTGATGACTGTTTCCTGCTGTAGCCTCCATTTTCGCTGAAGAAAAGGGAAGCCAACAAAAGAACTTCAGTGAAATCAGCATTTTCAAAGCGTTATTAACATCAGGGTTTGCAGGGGGGCAAGTTGAGCAAGGCTTCTGCAGCATCAGCCTTCTTACATCAGGTCTGGCATTTGCTAAAAAATTGTCTAGAATTAGGGAGAAAACTTCCTCTTTTGTTCCTTGCAGATGACCCACGCAGACTCTCCTTCCCCCTCTTTCCCATGCCCACATACAAAACCTGAGGAGAAAAGGGAATATTTCTCATTTTATCCTCTGCTGTGCTCCACAAGCTGCCTGGGAAAGGGCCACCAGCCCGAGACTGCAGCAGGAGCCACTCCAGTCCCTCCCTGCTGCTAACATTGCATCTCCTCCCACAGCAGGAAACCTTTCTGCTGCTCCTCCTCTCACCTCTGCAATACTCAAGGTGAAATGTTATTAAACACTTTTGTTTTCTTTTTTTTTTGCCAGCATGGGGCAAGTCCTAAATCCTCCTCTCGTTTCCAGTGAAAAGTTGGCTTTCACTGCATTGTAAAACTGCAGTCATCCCTGGTGTGGTTTGGGGATGTCACTGGGGGAAAAGGAACATTTTTGCACGTGCAAAAGCCGCAGGTCTGGCTGTGTCCTTGTTCAGCTGATTGACACCACTGCAAGGACCTGACTGTGCTCTGCCAGCCCCTGGAGGGAGCCTGGAAGAGATGGAGAAAGAATATTTGCAAGGACCTGAGTGGCAGGACAAGGGGGAATGGCTTCAGACTGAAAGAGAAGGGGTTTGGATCAGATATTAGGAAGAAATTGTTCCCTGTGAGGTGGGGAGGGACTGGGATGGAATTCCCAGAGAAGCTGTGGCTGCCCCTGGATCCCTGACAGTGTCCAAGGCCAGGCTGGACAGGGCTTGGAGCAACCTGGGATGTGGAAATGTCCCTGCCCATGGCAGGGGTGGCACTGGATGGGATTTAAGGTCTTTCCAACCCAGCCCATTCCACGATTTTGTAATCTCTCCCTTCAGAAAAGCAACCCCAATTGCCTGAACTGAAAGATTTGATATATGGAGAGTACTTAGACATTTATTATTCAAATTAATTGCCAGAGGGAGCTCCTCTCTGAAAGGCTAGCAAGGTAAAGTGTTGTTTTCCCTTCTCCACAGCAGCAGGGAGGGAATATGAAAGCCCCTGGCAGCCATCCAGCCGTTCTCTGGAGCCAGGCTTCCCACTCCTGTCTCCCTACCCCAGCTCCTCCGCTCGCAGCCAGACAAATGCCCGTGGTGATGCCAAAGGAAGGAGAGCAGAGGAGGAAAACACAGCCCGGCACATTCTCTTCCTGCTGTGGCTCTCTGGAGGGGGATTCCCTGAGCAAGGAGAGCCCTTGGGTGGGAATCACTGCCCACAGGGAGGGAATGTTCCTGGGAGCTGGAGACTTCGAGGAGGCAGAGAAAAGCACCTGCAGAGAGCAGGAGGGAATGTTCCTGGGAGCTGGGGACTTGAAGGAGGCAGAGAAAAGCACCTGCAGAGAGCAGGAGGGAATGTTCCTGGGAGATGGAGACTTGAAGGAGGCAGAGAAAAGCACCTGCAGAGAGCAGGAGGGAATGATCCTGGGAGCTGGGGACTTGAAGGAGGCAGAGAAAAGCACCTGCAGAGAGCAGGAGGGAATGTTCCTGGGAGATGGAGGCTTTGAGGAGGCAGAGAAAAGCACCTGCAGAGAGCAGGGGGGAATGTTCCTGGGAGATGGAGGCTTTGAGGAGGCAGAGAAAAGCACCTGCAGAGAGCAATCCTCGGCCTGAAGAGGTGTCCCCGTGGGTGGGGACTCCCCAGAAGTGACAGCCCAGCACTTCAAGGTACTGCAGTGAAGTGGGACCACCCCTGCCCCACACCTTTGTGCTCCAGCTCCCTGAGACAGGCAGGTGCTGTGAGTGTGACAGAGCAGGGCACTGGGGATCCTTGTGGGATCTTTCCTTGCGGGATCTTTCCTTGCAGGATCTTTCCTTGCGGGATCTTTCCTTGCGGGATCTTTCCTTGCAGGATCTTTCCTTGCGGGATCATTCCTTGCAGGATCTTCCCTAGACTGCCTTCTTGCTGAGGGGGTTCAAGGCAGGGCTCTTGAGGACCCTCAGGATTTCAGCCATCCCACCTGCATGGTCACATTGTGACAGTCACAAACCTCGGCATTTGAATTGCTCCAGCTCTTGTCGGTGGTGTGGGACACAACCCCACATATTTACAGTTCCTTAAAAGCAAAAGAAAAACGAAAACATCTGAAACAAAACGACACTCAACATGATTTTGCCATTAGCTCTTTGGATCTCACATTTCTTTAGCACAGGCTGATTTTTTCCTCCCGTCTTCTGGTCAGATGGGATTTCTGTTCGTGGGACACGAAGGTCACCCCGTCCTTCTGTCCCAGGCTGTTTGGGCAGAGCTCCTAATGCAATGTTTATGAAAAATACTTCAGAAGTGAATGTGTTATTGCTTGACTGCCATGGCAAGATGATTGTCTCCGCTCAGTTCTCCAGCTCTGTCTCAGTTTGAAGCTCAGACCAACCATCGTGGGGGAGCAGAGGCAGAGGGAGAGCCACGAGCCACGTTCATGGTCCTGTGCCACGATGGGAGCACAGGATGGAGTCCAGGAATGTCTGAGCACTAAATATAGCAGCTCTGCTTGCTCAGCAGCTTCGGGTCCAGCAGGCCTAAGGGGAGGTGTGAAATTCAGCCTCAATCGCCACATTAGCAACGCTTCCTGAGAATTCCAGGATCTCTTTTCCCCTTGGTTTATGGCTCTTTGAAATGCTAGAAAAAATTTTGGAATTATCAGGGGGAGAAATAGAGCATTAATTTACAGATATTGGAACCATGAGTTAAACTCTTCCTCTGTGCCCTGTCTTCCAGCAAACCTCAGCAGTGTTTGTAAAATCTTCTGAGCACAAAAAGCGTCGCAGGAGTGTAAATATTGGAGCTTTTATCTGTATGGATTTAATAAAAACCCCAAAGAACTTTTGGGTGTGTTGAGGAAACTCTGCTCCCGAGACACCTATTCAAACCAATAAGCTCAGAATGCCTCGTTCCAGGTTTTCCTAGGAAAAATTCACGGAGACAGGCAACTCCCGGAGGGTTCCAGCTCCATGTTGAGAGTGTGGCTGTGGTGCATTGTCACTCACGATGCTTTCCCCCCCATTTTTGCAAATTCTACCCAAAATCTCCTCCAGAAAGGGCAATTATTTCAAATTGATTTATATCAAATTACCAAGACCCCGAAGTTTTTCACTTGCTGCTGCTTCCCTGCAGGTCTCTTAGTGCTTTTAAATGAGCTGGATTAATAAAATATGCTCCATCTCGCTCATGCACACATTTTAAATTAATAATGGCGATCCTGCTGTAAACTCAGGCTGGAACAAACCAGTCCAGCACAGCCAGTCCTCGTGTCCCCCTGCGTGTCCCTGTCCAGCCTGGCCCTGCCCAACGTCTCCCCATCCCACATGTCCCCACCCTGCCTGTCCCTGTCCTGCGTGTCCCCGTGTGTCTCTATCCCGTGTGTCCCTGCCTTGTGTCCCCATCCCACCTGTCCCTGTCCCGTGTGTCCCTGTCCCGCGTGTCCTTGTCCTGCGTGTCCCTGTCCCACGTGTCCCCGTCCCCATGTGCCCTCATCTTGCGTGTTGCTGCCCCGTGTGTCCCCATCCTTCTTGTCCCCGTCCGTCCTATCCCTCCTGTCCCTCCTGTCCCTCCTGTCCCAGTCAGTCCTGTCTCTCCTGTCCCCTCCTGTCCCCGTCCCTCTTGTCCCTGTCCCCCTTGTCCCCTCCTGTCCCTCCTGTCCCTCCTGTCCCTGTCCCTCCTATCCCTCCTTTCCCCTCCTGTCCCCTCCTGTCCCTCCTGTCCCCTCCTGTCCCCTCCTGGCCCTCCTGTCCCTCCTGTCCCCATCCCTCCTGTCCCTCCTGTCCCCTCCTGTCCCTCCTGTCCCCTCCTGTCCCTCCTGTCCCCTCCTGTCCCCTCTTGTCCCTCCTGTCCCCATCTCTCCTGTCCCTGTCCCTCCTGTCCCCTCCTGTCCCCTCCTGTCCCCTCCTGTCCCTCCTGTCCCTCCTGTCCCCATCCCTCCTGTCCCCTCCTGCTCCTGTCCTTCCTGTCCCCATCCCTCCTGTCCCTCCTGTCCCTGTCCCCTCCTGTCCCCATCCCTCCTGTCCCTCCTGTCCCTGTCCCTCCTGTCCCTCCTGTCCCTCCTGTCCCTCCTGTCCCTCCTGTCTCTCCTGTCCCTCCTGTCCCTCCTGTCCCTGTCCCTCCTGTCCCTCCTGTCCCCTCCTGTCCCCATCCCTCCTGTCCCTCCTGTCCCTCCTGTCCCTCCTGTCCCCATCCCTCCTGTCCCTCCTGTCCCTGTCCCTCCTGTCCCCTCCTGTCCCTCCTGTCCCTCCTGTCCCTCCTGTCCCTCCTGTCCCTGTCCCTCCTGTCCCTGTCCCTCCTGTCCCTCCTGTCCCTGTCCCTCCTGTCCCTCCTGTCCCCTCCTGTCCCTCCTGTCCCTCCTGTCCCCATCCCTCCTGTCCCCATCCCTCCTGTCCCCATCCCTCCTGTCCCTCCTGTCCCTCCTGTCCCTGTCCCTCCTGTCCCTGTCCCTCCTGTCCCTGTCCCTCCTGTCCCTCCTGTCCCTGTCCCTCCTGTCCCTCCTGTCCCTCCTGTCTCTCCTGTCCCTCCTGTCCCTCCTGTCCCCATCCCTCCTGTCCCTCCTGTCCCTGTCCCTCCTGTCCCTGTCCCTCCTGTCCCTCCTGTCCCCTCCTGTCCCTCCTGTCCCCATCCCTCCTGTCCCCTCCTGTCCCTCCTGTCCCTCCTGTCCCCATCCCTCCTGTCCCTCCTGTCCCTGTCCCTCCTGTCCCCATCCCTCCTGTCCCCATCCCTCCTGTCCCTCCTATCCCCATCCCTCCTGTCCCTCCTGTCCCTGTCCCTCCTGTCCCTCCTGTCCCTCCTGTCCCCATCCCTCCTGTCCCTCCTGTCCCTCCTGTCCCCTCCTGTCCCTCCTGTCCCTCCTGTCCCTCCTGTCCCTCCTGTCCCTGTCCCCGCAGTGCCGCGGGGGGCCGGCAGGGGGCGCGCGCGGGCCGCGCAGCCGGGGCGCTGCTGCGGGAGCGGAGGGGACATGGAGGGGACACGGAGGGGACACGGGGAGGGGGACACTGGCACCTTCCCCCGGCCCGCCCCGCTCTGCCCCCGCCGCCTCTGAGTCGCCCCGGGTGGCTGTAGGTGAGAGCCCAGCGCTCCCCGCGCTGCGGGGGTGGAGTGGCCGAGGGACATGGGGACACGCAGGTGGCGATGGCTTCCCTAACTCCGGCTCTTTATCGGCTCCTGACTCACGGGATCGGGAATGGTGTGGGTCCTCGGCATGGCCGGGGGGGGGCAGGGCTCCAGCCACCTGCAGGAATGGGACTGGCGTGCCTCGAGCCTGCCCCGGCTGGGTGTGGAACGGAATAGAATAGAATAGAATAGAATAGAATAGAATAGAATAGAATAGAATAGAATAGAATAGAATAGAATAGAATAGAACAGAACGGAATAGAATGGAATAGAATGGAATAGAATAGAATAGAATAGAATAGAACGGAACGGAACGGAACGGAACAGAACGGAACAGAACAGAACAGAACAGAACAGAATAGAATAGAATAGAATAGAATAGAATAGAATAGAATAGAATAGAATGGAATATCCTGAGTGGGAAGGGATCCTTGAAGTCCAGCCCCTGGCCCTTCACCCCAACAATGCCACCCTGTCCATCCCTGGCAGCTCTGTCCAAAGCTCCTGGAGCTGTGGCAGCCTCGGGGCTGTGCCCATTCTCTGCGGAGCCTGGGCAGTGCCCAGCACCCTCTGGGGGCAGAACCTTTCCCTGATCTCCAGCCTGACCTGCCCTGGCCCAGCAAGCTCCAGGCTGCCGCTGGCTCTGCGGTGACAAAGCACAGGGCAGGGGATGGGCAGTCCCCCGGGGCTGTCCCCAGCCTTTTCCTTCCTCCTTGCGCAGCGCTGGGGCCGTGCTGATGGCAGAGCCCCCCCTGGCCTGCCGAAACCTGTGCCAAGGCTGTGAGAAGCACATCACCCTCACCATGGCCAAGGCCTCCTGCAGCCCGGGGTGTCCTGGGGCACAGCAGGATGCTCTGGGCAGGATTTTGGCCACTCTGCTGCCCTGGATTCTCATGCCCATGTGGATTTGTCCTTGTCCCAAGCCTCCCTGGGAGTGGTTACGTGGCCCCTGCTGGTGTCACCTCTGCCTGGGAGCTGTCCCCTCACACCTGGCACAGGATTTCACCCCATGAGGCAGCCCCGGTCTCTGACTTCCTCGCAGGATGCATTTCACAACCCTCGCCTTGCTTTGTGTCTCAGCTGTTGCTGTAGCTACCACAGCTTCTGCCTGTGCGTGTTCACTTGTTTTTCTCATCTTCCTACGGCCTTACAGACATGAAAACTGTGCAAGCACGTAAGTTCAGGGTTTCCAGAGGAAGCTGTGGTCTGAGACACGCAAAGAAATGTCAGGGGTAGAGAGTTACACTTGCGGTTAGTGACTGTTTGTTTGTTTTGCTAAGCAGAAGCAGGTGCTACAGAGGGGATTTGGGGGAAGAGGAGAAGGTTGTGTTGCTCACAGGGTTGAAAACCTCACCAGTGTTAACTATTGTATTGTTTTGTGCTTCTTTAACAAGAAATAGAGTGCAGGCAAGAGAGAGAAGGATTTTGCTCTGGTCTTTCAACATTAAGATTAAAATCTTTCAACTTTTTTCTTTCATTTTCATTTTGTGTGTTGCAACTTGAAAACCTTTTTATCAAGGACTGCACGGGGATGATAGTGAGGCAGTGGCAGGAACCCAAATGTGTTCACCAAAACCCCTCCAAGTGTTCGAGGAGAACCATGAAAAGGTTATTAAAGTGCCTCAAAGTGCTGCAGGACTGAAATATAATATATCCAGAAAACTTTGTGTATTTAAAGGGTTACTTTCTGCCATTTACTATTTTAAAATTTACTGCCTGACAAGGAACTACCAGCGCACTAAAAATTCTTCTCTGGAAAGCTAATGTTTGTATCTCTTGGCTGACACCGGTTGCTAACATGATGCTCAGTATTTGGTCTGTGCTGATGCCTCCTGTATCCAGGAATGTTTGTCTTCATCACTCTTGCACGCTCCTAAATCGAGTCTGGGGTGTGCTGTGGGATCTGCCCACAGCATGGGCTCCAGGCAGAGCAGACAAGTCTGGTTGCATCTAAGATATTTCATGTTCAGGAGAAAATGCCTTGAATTTAATCCTGGTTATTTACAAAGTTTCTCTCACTTTTTTTTTTTTTTTTTTTTTTTTTTTTAACCAGTTCACAGTTTTAATGGGTGCTTTGTGTGAGAGGTTTAATTTCCTGTGTCAGGATGTTATTTGTAATTACTGTAAGCAGGATTTGGGCAGGTTTCCGTTCTTTACCTCTCCCAGGTAGGACACTTCCTGCTCTGTGCAGACAAATTGACTCCCCTGTACCTGGGCCCCAAATCAGCCTGACAGGGCACACTTCCCACTGTGCACAATTTTCAGGACTAATTTTTGCTCTCAGCTTCACAGATCTACTTTTGCTCTCCCTTCCTGCCCTTACACACTGTGAGCAATTAAATCCTCCTAAAGCATGTGAATTCTGCTATTAAAAGTGCACACCAGAGTGCATCTATATGCGTTTTAAAAATCACTCCTTTGAAATAGAATCACTTATATATTTTAACATTTATTGCCGTTGTTTCCTTGGTTGACAAACTAGAATTTGACATAGATACAGGGTTTATGTCCAGTTCCCACTTCACACAACGAGCACTTTGGCCTCTCTGCTGTGCTGGAGGGGCTTTTAACCAAGGAGAGCTCCTCAGGTAGGTCAGGCTGCAGGGTCAGAGCCTCATCCTTGAAGGCAAACACTGAGGTTGGAATTCCTGACTCGCTCAAAGCTGTGCAAAGGAGGCTGAATAAAAACCTTTGAGGTGTGTAGCTCTGTGGAGGAGTGGGGTTGTCTCCATGAGAACACTTCACGAGCTAAACTCGAAGGTGGTTTTGTATTTAATTGTTGGGGTGATCTCTTTGCACCAGGGCTTGCTGTAAATGCTGATGGGGGAGTGGGTTCACCTGCTGGGATCTTGGTGGGATTGTGAGTGTGATACTGGACAGAACTGGAATTGTGATACTGGACAAACCTGGGGTTGTGAGTGTGATATTGGACACATCTGGGATTGTGATATGGGACAAACCTGGGATTGTGAGTGTGATATTGGACAGAGTTGGGATCGCAATTGTGATATTGGACAAACCTGGGAGTGTGATTATGATATTGGACACAGGTGGGATTGTGATATTGGACAGAGCTGGGATTGTGAGTGTGATATTGGACAAACCTGGAATTGTGATATTGGACAGAGTTGGGATTGTGATATTGGACAGAGCTGAGATTGCAATTGTGATATTGGACAGAGCTGGGAGTGTGATTGTGATATTGGACAAACCTGGGATTGTGATATTGGACAAACCTGGGATTGTGATATTGGACAAACCTGGGATGTGATTATGATATTGGGCACAGGTGGGATTGTGATATTGGACAAAGCTGGGATTGTGAGTGTCATTTCGGACACAGCTGGGAT
This sequence comes from Acanthornis magna, assembly GCA_036785705.1. Classification (NCBI taxonomy): domain Eukaryota; kingdom Metazoa; phylum Chordata; class Aves; order Passeriformes; family Acanthizidae; genus Acanthornis; species Acanthornis magna. The sequence continues at coordinate 2,562,504 of JAWUZG010000150.1, forward strand.
TGTGATTGTGATATTGGACAGAGCTGGGATCGCAATTATGATATTGGAAAAAGCTGGGATTGCGAGTGTGATACTGGACAAACCTGGGATTCTGATATTGAACAAACCTGGGATTGTATGATATTGGACACAGCTGGGATTGTGATACTGGACAAACCTGGCAATGTGAGTGTGATATTGGACAGAGCTGGGAAAGGCTCTGACCCCTCACCAGTGGAGGCAGAAGGAGAAGAGCAGCAAACGGGAGAAGGAACAGAGAAATTCCCTTTGTGCCTGCAGACCCTTTCCAAGGTACAGTTTGTTTAATGTTTTTCTTCTGGAAGGGGAATTGCTGAGTGCCTGAAAAGGGAATTGCTGAGCGCCTGAGAAGGGGGAAATGCGCAGTGAGTCTCGGTGGCCCCGAGCCTTGCTGCAGGTGCTGCTCTGGGGCTTTCTGTGTGGGTAAAGCCCTGGCTGGGCTAAGGGCAGCTGACACCGAGCAGAAAAGCACTGTGTTTGTGCTCACTCTCAGCCGTGGGCAGCACGGTGGGGCCAGTCCCGCAGGGTCTGCGGGCCCCGATAGCCCCGGGGCAGGGCGGGGCAGGGCAGGGCAGGGCAGGGCAGGGCTGTGCCTGCCGGGGCCGATAAGGGCTGGGAGGATGGCGCTGGCTCGGGGAGGGGTTGTGTACAGCCGCGGTGAGCTCAGGGCTCTCAGGGCAGGAGGGAAGGGAGTGATTTCAGGGCAGGCACGGAGCCTGCAGCGCGGAGGATGGGGATGGCTCTTCTGGGGCTCCTCTCCCAGCTGGTGCTCCGTGTTTCCTCTTTCCCGGTGCTGCAGTGCTTGGCACAGGCTGGCTTGTCCCTCCTGTGCTGGAGCAGCAGTGGCACATCGTGTCCTCTGTGCCCAGGGATCCATCCCATCCTGAATCCCCAGGGATCCATCCCATCCTGCATCCACAGGGATCCATCCCGTCCTGAATCCGCAGGGATCCATCCTGTCCTGAATCCGCAGGGATCCATCCCATCCCAGTGCCCAGGGCTCCATCCCGTCCTGAATCCACAGGGATCCATCCCGTCCTGCATCCGCAGGGATCCATCCCGTCCTGAATCCGCAGGGATCCATCCCATCCTGCATCCACAGGGATCCATCCCGTGCTGAATCCCCAGGGATCCATCCCGTGCTGCATCCGCAGGGATCCATCCCGTGCTGCATCCGCAGGGATCCATCCCGTGCTGCATCCGCAGGGATCTATCCCATCCTGAATCCGCAGGGATCCATCCCGTCCTGCATCCGCAGGGATCTATCCCATCCTGAATCCGCAGGGATCCATCCCGTCCTGCATCCGCAGGGATCTATCCCATCCTGAATCCCCAGGGATCCATCCTGTCCTGAATCCGCAGGGCTCCATCCCATCCTAAATCCACAGGGATCCATCCTGTCCTGAATCCGCAGGGATCCATCCTGTCCTGAATCCGCAGGGATCCATCCTGTCCTGCATCCGCAGGGATCCATCCCGTCCTGCATTCGCAGGGATCCATCCCATCCTAAATCCACAGGGCTCCATCCCATCCCAGTGCCCAGGGATCCATCCCATCCCAGTGCCCAGGCCTCCATCCGATCCCAGTGCCAGCCTGGCCGAGCACCCTGCCCCGCTGTCCCCTCCCCGGTGTCCCCAGCTGTCCCTGCCGGCTCTCCCCGGTGGGAATGCCGAGGTGCAGCACGGGCTGTGCCAGCTCCAGCCTCTGGAGCAGCGGTGGCAGTGTGTGTCACAGTGTCCCCAAGTCACCGCCAGGCTCCGGTCACTCTGACGGTCACTGCCAGCAGGGGAAGGGTTGGGGTGGCCGAAGGGCTGTTTGATAAGAGGCTCCAGTGGCAGGTTTGTCCGAGTGGCAGTGTCAGAATTGGACCTTTCTGTGTATCCTCATCCATCACTGAGTTATTTGGTCATTGTTTTCCAGTTTATAGCCACGGAGGGAAAGCTTCCCTCCCACCAGCATGGAGCTGGAGCTGGGGGTCAGGGCATGGTGAGGGGAGCTGGACTATTCCCTTCATCCCCAGAACCGTGCCGGGAGGGTGCTCAGCGGCATTTAGGGTCTGTTCTGTTAGATTTTGGGACGGTGCTCAGTGGCATTTAGGGTCTGTTCTGTTAGATTTTGGGAGGGTGCTCAGCGGCATTTAGGGTCTGTTCTGTTAGATTTTGGGAGGGTGCTCAGCGGCATTTAGGGTCTGTTCTGTTAGATTTTGGGAGGGTGCTCAGCAGGATTTAGGGTCTGTTCTGTTAGATTTTGGGAGGGTGCTCAGCAGGATTTAGGGTCTGTTCAATTAGATTTTGGGAAGGTGCTCAGCTGGATTTAGGGTCTGTTCAATTAGATTTTGGGAGGGTGCTCAGCAGCATTTAGGGTCTGTTCTGTTAGATTTTGGGAGGGTGCTCAGCAGGATTTAGGAGTGTGTTGACTTGGATTTAAGGAGTGTGTTCAGCAGGATTTAGGAGTGTGTTCTGTTAGATTTTGGGAGGGTGCTCGCAAGATTTTGGAGTGTGTTCACTTACATTTTGGGAGTGTGTTCACTTGGATTTTAGGAGTGTGTTCACTTGCATTTAAGGAGTGTGTTCACTTGGATTTAAGGAGTGCGTTCAGCAGGATTTAGGAGTGTGTTCTGTTAGATTTTGGGAGGGTGCTCGCAAGATTTTGGGAGTGTGTTCACTTAGATTTTAGGAGTGTGTTCACTTAGATTTTAGGAGTGTGTTCACTTGGATTTAAGGAGTGTGTTCAGCAGGATTTAGGAGCATGCTCAGCTTAGGCAGGAGCATCCCCCTGACCCCAAGCATGGGCAGGGGGAATGGGAAGCCCCCACCCCAGCAGTGCTGGTGCCCCCCGTGCCTGTCCCCTGCCATCCTCAAGCCCCAGGTGTAACTCCACGAATGGCCTTGGCTCCTCGCTGGGGAGTGTCTTTGTCTCACTTTGCAACATGTGAAAAGAAAACAAACAACCTGTTGCATCACGGCAAAAGCTAGAAGTGCTTAAAATGCCTGATTTTGATAACTCCCCACAGCCCAAACCCTCACTGGTGGGGATTACAGTGGATCAGGGGAGCAGGGAGGCAGACGGGAGGTCCCAGCCGTGCAGGGAGAGCAGCTCCCCGAGCAGGAGCAGGGGGTGATGCTCAGCACCCCGCTTTGCCCTCACCCCGCTTTGCCCTGACCCCATTCTCCCCACCTCGCTGCTCTCTGGGGCTGCTTGGGGCTGCTCCTGTGCCAGGCTGCCTGTGGCCAGCACCCAGCAGTGGATAAAGCAGAAAAAGCATTCACAACATTAATGAAAGCTGTGACAAAAGGAAGCGAGGGGAACTATTGTCTCCTTGGCCTTCTCCTCGGAGTGTCTGCGTGTAATGAGACTTTTGGTTATGCTTGTGGCTTCTGTGACAAAACTGTGATTTAAGGGCTGTCTGTACCGAGGCAGAGCTGCTCACACAGGCCAAAGTGCTGGTGAGTAATATTTTACCACAAATTGTTGTAACTGGAGCTCGACGACTGCAGTAGGAAGGAGCGGGGGGGGGGATTGCATTGATTTATGAGATGACTTAGTGCAATTTGCAGAGCGAGCTTTGTGCTGGTGCGGCCGTGGATTCGCGAATCCTGCGAGGAAGAGTCCGTGGGAATGGGGCTGGGGAGGGAAAACTCCGTGGTTTGCTGCCACGATGCCCAGAGGAGGAGGAGGAGGAGGCCTGGATCTGCAGGTTTGCCACAGCTTTGGGGACAAACAGCTGCTGGGGATGCCCAGGAGCCTTCCCCGTGTGTGTCCAGTGCCAACCCTGGAATCACAGATTGGGATCATTAAGGTTGGAAAAAATGTCCAAGATCAAGTTTAACCTTGTCAGCTGAAGCAGAGCACTGAGTGCAATGTCCAGTCGTTCCTTGGGCACCTCCAAACCTCCCTGGGCAGCCCTTCCCGTGCCTGACCGTCCTTTCCATGGAGAAATTCTCCCTGAATTTCTTCCTGAAGGGTCCTGGTTTTTAGCATGGCCATCAGGTGTGAGACAACCCCTGCGGGCAGCTGTGCTTTCTCCCTCAGCCTTCAAACTGAGCCACAAGTTAAAGGACTTTAACTTTTTTTAAAAGACTTTAACTTTTTAAAAAAACTTTAACCTTTTCCTCAAGATTTTCCTAAAGCCAACCCGTGAAGCACCTTTAGGATGAGTTTTGAGAAGGAAGGAGGCACAGAGGGCAGCTGTGGTTTTTCCCTCAGCCTTCAAACTGAGCCAGAAGTTAAAGGACTTTAACTTTTTTTAAAAGACTTCAACTTTTTAAAAAAACTTTAACATTTTCCTAAATATTTTCCTAAAGCCAACCCGTGAAGCACCTTTAGGATGAGTTTTGAGGAGGAAGGAGGCACAGAGGGCAGCTGTGGTTTTTCCCTCAGCCTTCAAACTGAGCCAGAAGTTAAAGGACTTTAACTTTTTTTAAAAGACTTTAACTTTTTACAAAAACTTTAATGTTTTCCTAAATATTTTCCTAAAGCCAACCTTCGAAGCACCTTTAGGATGAGTTTTGAGAAGGAAGGAGGCACAGAGGGCAGCTGTGGTTTTTCCCTCAGCCTTCAAACTGAGCCAGAAGTTAAAGGACTTTAACTTTTTTTAAGACTTTAAAAAAGAACTTTAATGTTTGCCTAAAGATTTTCCTAAAGCCAACCCATGAAGCACCTTTAGGATGAGTTTTGAGGAGGAAGGAGGCACGGAGGGCTGGCTGCTCTGGGCTTGCATCACTGTGAGAATTCAGGTCATGTTTACTACAGGCAGCTGGAACACAATGATCTCAGATGGTAACAAGTAACATGTGAGAGGACACGTTAAAACATTCAAGCTGTTTTGTAAGCACCTACTTTGCTTTCTTTCCAAGCCCAGTTTAGCTCTTTGCAAGGATTCATTTGTCCCCTGGAGAACCCGGTGTCATCTTATTGAAATCAGTGAAAAAGAACAAGAGGTTCCCCTTCCTCCTGATTCCAAATGGAAAAATGGTTTTGTCTTTCTGTTTGCTTGGTTGGTTTCATGTTGTTGTGTTTGTTTTTCTCTAAGACCCCAACACACCAAACAAAGCCCCACTTCCTTTCTGCTCCAGAAAGGACAGATCCCTCTGCTCTGAGAGCTCCTGGCCTCTTGCAGGCTGACCTTGTGTAATTTCCTCTATTTACATTTGGCCAGCACGGCCCTCATTGACTACAAGAATTTATACAACCCCTTTGGAGAGAATACCGAGGATTTCTGAGGCACGTCCTGCCCCACATTCTCCTCTTCACCCTGCTGCTAAATAGATGTACAGTGCTGCCGAATAAATACCTCCTTATCCTATTTTGTTCTGGCTTTAATGCCTTTGTGCCGGGATAACAGAGAAGGTCACAGGCAATTAATTTTAACCAGGTGGGAAAAACGACTCTTAAAAATCTTTCTGTGCAGGGACACATCTGACAGTGCTCCAGCTCAATGTGCTTTTATTTACGTGAACTGTGTGCAGCCTTTGTAATGCCTTTTTTTTGGGGGGGTTGTTTTTGAGGAAACTGTTGCAAATAATGTTTGTTCACTGCTGTAAGTGAGCCAGAGTCGAATTTGGAGACAGATTATTTTCCCTGGACTTTGGTGTTTGCGTTCCAGCTCGCGTGCACGGCTCACCTCTGCTCCAGGACTTTTGCAGAAGTCAGAAATGAAAACAGAATGAAAACAGCTTGTACTTAATCCCCATCAGTGGCGTGATGATTCCTTCAGCAGGCAGGGCATTTGCAAACCTAATGCAGGCAGTGATGTTTGGGACGTGGCAGCACCGCTCCTTGTAGGGTTTGGTGATGCTGGGGCGAGCAGGGAAGGGCAGATCAAGAAATTAGGTTTGAGGGAGTGAAAATTGCTCTTCAGTGCGACTATTCTGCTATTTAGTGGTTTGTTTTTAGTTTTTTTTATTTGTTTGGTTGTTTGTTTTTTGTTTGGGTTTGTTGGGTTTTTTTGTTTGGTTTTTTTGGGGGTTTTGGGTTTGGGTTTTTTTGTTGTTGTTGTTGTTGTTTTTGTTTGGGTTTGTTGGTTTTTTTTGTTTGGTTTTTTGGGGGTTTTGGGTTTGTTTTTTTGTTGTTGTTGTTGTTTTTGTTTGTATGTTCGGTTGGTTTTTTTAAAGTCGATTTTTCTGATACACGAGTTGCTTTAGCCTGGCATGGAGAAAGCATTCAGCAATGCAGAGAGGATAAAATAATTACACGATTGCGTGCTCGATGAAAACACGAGGGGAACGCTGCGAAGTGGCACCAATTCAGGCAGCACTCAGGAGAAGGAGAAAAGGCTCCCTCTAATCAGGGCTGCCCGGGTGAGGGTTTACAAGAGCACCCTTGAGGTCAGCACTAATCCACAGCTTCCAGGCAGCTCATTTAGAGAGCTGGGATTGCCCAATGTGCAGGGAAAGCTCAGCCACTTGAGGCTGGAGCAGTGGCATGTGACAGCCCTCGGGGAAGGGAAACAGCTCCGGATGCCACAACAAACCCAGGGATGGAGAGGAGGAGAAGTTTCTTCACTTGTGTTTATTATCAAAAAAAAAAAAAAAAAAAAGAAGAAAAGGGAGAGAGAGAGGGGGAAAAAAAAAAAAAAAAAGAAAAAGTTTATTGCAAATCTCAGTGTTTAAGAGTATTTCCAGAGTCCACTCGGTAAGGTTACAAACAAATCAGTAAATCCTGCTTCTGCTGTGCCCTCACACACACACACTCACCACTCGCTCCCCTGCTCGTGCCGCGACACAGACAGGAACAGAAACGGACTGTGAGGTCAGTGACAAACCTAGCATTTGATCTGTATTGGAAACTGTCGTTATAACAAAAAAAAAAAAAAAGAAAAAAAACAACAAACGAACTAAATTACAGTAGAACCTCGCAAATCTGCAGAACAGGGAGCTTCCACACACACGCAAAACCTGGAGGCCTTATTCCACTTCCAAGCAGTTGTAATAGCAAAGTGCTGTAGTGAGGTCTCGTATCACAAAGACTTCAACAACCTTACAAGGATAGGCTACAGAACATTTACCAAAAACGCTTGAAGTATCATAAATTAACAATAAATAAAAAGTACATCGTAATGCAACGTGGTTATTTGTTCATTGATCACTGATTCACACAACTCTAGTTCTCTGCAAGGGATCTTCCAGTCCTGGGTGCAACACAGCGAGGTTCTGCTGGCCGTGATAAAGTGCTGAGGCAGAGGAAGGACACGAGACCGCAGGTCCCGGGCAGTGAGGATGAATTGCTCCAGCCACTTGGTTGCAAGAGTGCCTGTTTCTTTTTTTTTTTTTTTCTTCTTCTTCTTTTACTTTTTTTTTTTTTTTTTTTTGGACATCTAAGACAGAAAAAACATATCAAGCACCTTCCCAAAAAGAGGTTGTTCTTTTTTTTTTTTTTTTTTTTCTTAAACGGATTGTCCCACATTTCTATGGCTGGTAGAACACAGACAGGTCAGCGTAGCAGTTAATGGATGATGCCACTTCCACTTAAATACACAGAAATGGTGGTTTGGGGGTTTTTTTTCACCCCAAACCAGAACAGACTTGTTTGATTTGTCCCCCTGAGTTGCCTAGAGGCGAGAAGATGCATATAGGTGGGGTAAGCAAGCTCGTGTCACCGTGAGCAGGAATCTCTCCCGTTAAGACTGAATGAACAGCTCAAATGTGGTCTTTTCTCCTTCCCTTCGTGCACAGGCTCCACTCCGTTTCTCACTGAAGTCAGCAGCACAAAACAAAAAGCCCCTCGTGGCTTTAGGGGCGAGCTGGGGAAGGGGCGCAGCTCAGCCCCAGGACCCCGTGGCGGGCAGGGCTGGGGGGCACGGGGAGAGGGGAAGGTCCTGGGGGGCCACAGGCAGCGGGGGCTGCAGCAGACGTTGCCTCGTGCACCTGTGAGCGAAGGTTTCGGGAACGTTAAGACATCCTGGGCCAAATCCTCCCTGCGGGGTGGGCTGGTTCCGGCAGCGGCGCCAGCTCCGTAAGCCTTTTTCCGTGGAAAGAGATGCTGGATCTGTAGTTCTTTTTTTTTTTTTTTTCCTTTTAAAATAACTGGGTTAATTAAGACTTACCTATTAAAAACAGCTACAGTTTATGCTGTAAGAGTAATTTTCCCAACAATTTCACAAGCAATACAAGATAGGCAATGAAGAGATTGATGTAAAGACAGCTTTCCGTTATGCAGGAGATCATTTTTCCTCTCCAGTTATATGAGCTAACCTCCTTTAACAATCTCAGAATAAATTAATAAATACTAGTTAAATTAGAAACAGTACATCAGATCTGACTATCAACAGAAAACAATTCTAAGGAATCCCAGTCGGGAGAAGAAAAATGATCTCGTGAAATATGTGCAGTAATAACTGGCCGTAAAGACACACGGAGCCTTTGATTTCCCAGCATTTGTGACATTCAAGTTAAGATCATTAGCAATGGTTTCTAATTGTCAGCTATCTAGCCTAGCCTCCTCCTCCTCCTCCAAGCTAAAACGTGAGTCTGTATCCCTCCAGAAGGAGATTCAGTTGGCTACTGGTGGTGTATGAAATGCTCATCTCCAGTTCGTATCGTCGGGTTCTGGTCTGCGTGGAATTTGTGGTAGGGGGTGGGTGACAGTCAGAGGCTGAGCTGCTTCTGCTGTTGCTGTTGTCAGTATTTATGGGATCAGTTGAACCTTTTACCTATGCTTGTTATCAGGAAAGCAAGTGCGCATCACATCTTCATGCTAGAGAGAAGTTATTCTTACGTGACTATCCGTATTTTCTATGGAGCTTTCCGTTGTTGGTTAAAAAAGTTCTGTCTAATATTTAAAAAAAAAAAAAAAAGTTGTTGGTAGCAACTGTTCACATTTAAAATTTCACATTCCCTTTAGAATGGAGCTTTAAAACGTGGAGCAGAGCTGACATTTCCCCCAGCCTTACGCCGAGTACATTAGATAGAGAAGGAACAGGGTTTTTTATACCACGCTGTCAGAGCCTTTTCCTGAATTTTCTGCTTTCCCAATATCCATGTCTATAAAGTCATCTGGCAGTTCTGGTGGCGGCCCCGCCGTGCTCTCCTCCACCTGCTGCTGCTGCTGCTGCTGGGGGTGGTGGCGGTGGCACAGCCCAGTCTTGCACGGCCTCACCAGGGCCAGGAACACGGCCCCCAGGACCATGCCAGCAGCACAGGAGTAGAAGGCTGAGCTGTAGTTCTTTGTCGTATCCACTAAGACACCTAAAAAAAAAAATAAAATTTACAGCAGTTAGCCTCAGCCCGCTCCCCCCTGCCCCTCCGTGCCCTGCCCTCCTGGAGGGTTTTAATCTGCGTTTTATCTGCAGCCAAAACTCGGTGACAAACAGACGCCGCGTTAAAAAAGTGAGCCCGTTGTGTTCCGGGGTGCACAGGGTCATCTTCAGCGAGTCAGAAGCCCCTGGGCACCGCAGGGACGCCGAGCCCGAGGTGCAGCAGGCATTGTTTGTTCTGCCAGGCTTCACCTTTCTGCAGTGCGTGGCACAGGCACAGCGAGAGGGATTCGCCTCTGCTTGTGCCTGAAGTGGTGCCAGGTTTGGGTTTCTAACAGGATCAGGGTAGCACTGCAGCATTTCCCTTCCCTCTGAGGTTCCTCAGTGCCTCATCCGTGGGACTCTGCAGAGCTGCATTGCAGTCTCTGGCTCTGGGAGACTCCCAGTGCTGCTTGCAGGGCTTTTAGGGGGTGCTGCGATTAGTGCTGCCACAACACTTCCCAGGCAGAGATCAGCACTGACAGCTGTCAAACACCTCCAAAACAGAATTAAGCCGCAAGTTTCAGTTACCTGCGAGGGGTGGTCCAGCCAACCCAGCTAAGCTCTGAATGAAGACGTAGACTCCAGCTGCAGAAGACATCTTCTCAATGCCAACCACATCGTCTTCAGCCAGGAGGGGAATATGTGTGCCCGCTACCGTGCCGAGCATGAACCCAAAATAAACGCTACATATCATCAAGCCCCAGAATCCAGAGGCAAAAGGGAAGGCAACCAACGCTACCGCCAGCAGGATGACGCAGATGAGCTCGATGTAGATCTTGCGGATCGGCTTCTTGTTGAGAACCCAGCCTGCAAAAATCCTCCCGAAGACCTCGGCGATGGCCATGGCCGACAGGATGTAGGCAGAGTGGTCCTTGCCGATGCCGAGGCTGCGGCTCAGGGGGATGATGTAGAGGGAGGGAGCAAAGAAGCCCAGGGTTGCAAACAGGCCAAAGAATGCATAACAGATAAAGCTATAGTCTCTCATCACAGAGAAGTCCAGTAGTTTGGTTTTTGGTTCTGGAGGGGAGCTGTTATTTTCAACGGGACTCTGTCCGTGTTGCTTTGGTTCTTCACTTTTCGGCTCTGCTTTGGTTTTTCCAGGCACATTGCTGGGTGAGGTAGTTATATCGACTCCTGAGTCTATGGACTCTATTGAGGTGCATGTTTGCTCATTTTCAAGCATGTACTTTGTCTCCGTGGACTCCTCTGGAGGCTGTGCTTTCACTTCTTCTTGCTCTCTGATGACGATGGGGCGCAGCAGCGATCCGCAGGCGGCGATGCCGAGCTGCAGCACCCCGACAGAGAGCATGCTGTACCTCCAGCCAATCTGCTCCTTCAGGGCTGTGATTGCTGAGGGGAGAGGAGAATTGTAACTAGGAAAGCCTGTAGTTACACCAAGGAATTGAATTTACAGCGAGGGAAGTCACTGGAGATTCACCACTGGAGGGTTCCGAGCGCCTCTTGGAAAGGCTGAGCAGGAGATCCCTCCTGCCTGAGGGTCTGGCACCCACCTTCCTCCCCTCTGCTGCAGCAGACAGGAGCCAAAAGCTGTGTTTGCCACCTGGCTAGCAGAAGCCACCCTCTAGGTAGCCCTTTCGAGGTCTCAGCAAGTTTGGGGACAAATGGGGCGTTGTTTATAGAGAAGGAGAGCAAACCAAACACTTGAGTTTCCTTTCTCAGCTGCCCCCACCCTGAAACCAGCCAGCAGAGGAAGTCTCTTAGCCCTACTCAAAGGTGCACGTCACTGCTTAATTAGCAGCCTTCGTTAGCACCCAAAGCAGCTTTGCAGTGGCTATTAGCCCAGAGCACACGCCATAAAGCACCAAGGGCAGGCGGTGACAGGGCCGTGACGCCTGGGGACAGTCCCCAAAAGGCCAGAGCACTTTGGCAGCCCTGCCGAGCACAAGCCCACTAACCTTTAGGAGCAGTTCTGTGTACTGCGTGTGTTTTAAATAGCTGAAGTTTCTCGGGCTTATTTTTAGCCTGCCAGATCTATATAGGGAGCCCGGCGGGCTGCGTATCAGCCAGGCATGTCCTGCGCTGGCACGGGGCACGGGGAGGGCCCGGCCAGTGTCACACCACCCCTAGGACCGCTTGTCACCCTGCCTGCAGGGCACGAGTGCCACGGGCACGTGAGCAGCCACTTGTGGGCTCTGATTTGGCTCGGGGAAAGGGTGGCAGCACCGTTGTGCCTCGGGCACGGCGCAGAAAACTCGCGGCACGTGGGCGCCGTACCTGGTGCGAAGGAGAAGACAGCGAAACATTCCCCTGTGGATGCCACCGCTGTGACCAGCGAGCGCCTTTTGTCAAAATACTGTGATAAAATGGTGACAGTCGGGAGGAAGGAGAGGCAGTATCCGAGGCCTGTGAATAAATGCCAAAAATTGCCATAACAACAAGTAAAGGAGGGGGAAACACCGATGCGAGAACACGTTAAGTCGGCTTTCCCGGTGGTGATTACAGTATCATTTCGGCCAACTCAGCAAGTCACCCTGGAAGAAAATCATTGGGGAAACCAGAATGTTATTTTTTTGTAAATTGGAGGGGGGAAGAGAAAAAAAAAAAAAAGAAAAAAGGAGAGTTAAAACCCAAACCGAGAGACCCAGCCTCCCAAATCTGCTAGATAATGCTTTCTGCTCCCAAACAGCCAGCGGGGTCCACTTTGAGGACCTCATCTGCCTAAAGTATTTGAGCCTGCAGCAACTGTTCCCCTAAGCAAGGCAAGCTCCTGACCATGGATGTGAGCAGGACACCCAGACCAGGCTGGAGAGGGGGAAAAGCACCAGGAAAAGAAACCAGAGATAGAGGGAGCATCAGAGGATTTGATGCTGGGGACAGCTTTGGTCTCCCCAGCGATCCCAGTCCATCACAAACAACCGAAGCAGCTGCAGAGCACAGGGCTGAGCCCAGGGCAGTGCCCAGGGTGAGCCAGGGCAGAAAGCCAAGCCTGGGGCCCATCCCTGCTCCGAGATCAGCTCCGGAGGGGCGGCAGCGCTAAGCACACCCCGTGGGCTGGGGAGCCACAGCCGCGTGGCTCGCGGGAGAGAGGAACAGGTACGGAGCAGGGGACTCACCGGAGATGAGGCCGATGGTGACGTACATGTCCCCCACAGAGCGGGCGAAGGAGGCGATGACCATGCCGCTGCTGACCAGCAGCCCCCCGGCCATCACGACCAAGCGGTGGCCGAAGCGATTGCTGAGGACCGTCGACAGAGGAGCTGGAGAGGGAGAGAGCCGTGGTCAACACCCAACTCGGCAACTTCACAGCCACCATCTCCTGCAGAGGCTCTTGTCACACTCCTGCCCAGGTCCCCGTGAGGTGCCACCTCCCTGCACAGCACAGCATCCCCCCGGAGCCACCCTCGGAGCACTGCACAGCTCACAGCATTCAGGACGTGCTAAAAAATCACCAGAACAGACTTAAAGATGAGCATGTGGCAGCCTGGGACAAATCTGCAGCCACACGCCCAGACACCACTGGATTTCAGCAAAGCTCAAGTTATTTCTAATCCTTTTCACTGCAGAGTTTGGTTTCAAAACTCTATTTTTTGCCCCTTGCTGGTGAGACCTGCACAACTGGGTCAGGCTCAGCGACACAGACCATGTCCCTGCACCACCCAAGCTGGGGCTCAATGGGACTGCCAGGCTGAGACAGACATTTCTTGGCATTCGAGGAGCAGCCTCTGAGCTTTACGGCCGTGATTTAATTTGTAATGGAGCCATTAGAGGCACGAAAGTCGCAGGTGCCAAGTCCTTGTGTGCTGAGTCAGCAGCACGGCTGCCCCTTGCACCTGCCCCGAGCGCCTGCTCCTCTTACCTGTGAAGGTCTGTACAAACACGCATATGGATATTATCCAGGATATCCTGCTGTTGGTTTCGTCAAAGCTTTCCATCAGGTCGTTAAAGAAGACTCCAAACGATTTTATGATGCCGTATGTCAGGGCTTCCACGACAAAGAACGCAAAAGCGACTGTCCAGCCCCATCCTCCGTCAGGCACTTTAGTATAAACGTTTGCAGAGGTGCACGGCATCTTTACAGCTTTGACCGTCATTTTGGATCTGGAGAAAGAGGGGAGAAGGGAGCCAGGTGTCAGTTTGAGTTGAATTTTGCTGGAAGAGGCACAGCCCACGAGCTGCAGCACCGCTAAGGCACCGCAAGCCGGACCCTGCGCCTGCCCAGGGATTAAGTGTGGGATTTGGGCTGATGTTTGTGCCTCTGCCCCTCCGTGGGCTCCTTCCTGCTGCTGGGTGCGAGCCCAGGACCAGAAACTCTCGGCTCAGCACCCGGGCGAGCTGTTCCCAGCAGCCGAGCCCGGGAGCTGTCATCTGTGTGTCGGTGCACGGGGGTGGATGGATGCAGTTCGTGAAAGATCCGCCGCGGAACCAGCGCGGGCTGGGCTGGCGGAGCCGCAGGAACCCGCGGGCCACCCGTCCTCCCCAGCCTGGCTGTCCCCAAAATGGCAGCTCGGGGCTGTCCACACCTCAAAACGGGGGGTGGGGACACCCCGCTTCCACCAGCTCCCCTGCTGCCCTTGGCACCAGTGCCACCCCCAGGGCAGGGGGGGCTGGAGGGGGATCACCCCATAAGACACGGGGTGTTGTCAGCCCTGCTCCGTGTCACCCGGGGGCTGTGGGTGCGCCGGGGCAGCTTTGGTCCCACATGGAGCTCCTTGTGGAACCCCAGCACAGCCACAGCGGCACAGGGGGGACAGCGCCGGTGTCACAGTCAGGGGGAGGACATTGTGCTGGGGCCACCACCACACCCGCACGGGGGGGACAGTGTGGGGGTTACAGTCCTGAGCTCGCTGCCACACCTGCGTGGGGGTCTGCTGTGCCTGGGTCGCTGTCACACTTCTGCAGGGGGACAAGTGCCAGGGTCACTGTCACACCCGCATGGGGGCACTGAGCCCAGGACACTGCACCGCTGCACCTGTGCAGGGGGACAGTGACAAGATCACCGCCACACCTGCACCGGGGGAACAGTCCTGGGCTCACTGCCACACCTGCAGGGGGGTCCACAGTGCCATGGTCACCGCCACACCTGTGTGGGGGACAGTGCCATGGTCACTGCCACACCTGTGCGGGGGACAGTGCCGGGGCCACCGCCACACCTGTGCGGGGGACAGTGCCGGGGCCACCGCCACACCTGTGCGGGGGACAGTGCCGGGGTCACCGCCACACCTGTGCGGGGGACAGTGCCGGGGTCACCGCCACACCTGTGCGGGGGACAGTGCCGGGGCCACCGCCACACCTGTGCGGGGGACAGTGCCGGGGCCACCGCCACACCTGTGCAGGGGACAGTGCCGGGGCCACCGCCACACCTGTGCGGGGGACAGTGCCGGGGTCAGCGGCACACCTGTGCGGGGGACAGTGCCGGGGTCAGCGGCACACGGTGCGGGCTCGAGCCGCGGCGCTGGGTCCCCGCAGCCGCGCCGGGAGGGGCCCGAGCGGTGGCCGTGAGCAGCCTCCCCGTGCGCTGCCCCGTCCCGCCCGGACCTGCGGCTGTGCCGTGCGCTCCCCCCGCGCCGCCGTCCCCGGCAGCCGCCAGGCATTTCCCTCCTCCATTTTAGACTCGGATCGGCGGCACGGCGCTCGGGGCGCGGGGAGCCCGGCGGCTCCGGCCCCAGCCCCCCGGGGAACTTCGCACGGCGGAGCAGGCGAGTGCGCGGCACCGGCACCGGCGCCCACCGGGACCCGCGGGAGCTCGGCCGGGCTGGGAGCCCATTCCGGGGGTCCCCGAGCGGGGCAGGGGGGTCCCCGGGCCCCGCAGCCCCTCGTGCGGTGCCGCATGGCGGGTGCGCGGCTCCCGGGGGATCCTCCGTGCCGGGGATGGATGGAGCGAGGCGTGGGCTCCTGCATCCCTGCGGTGCTGCCCGCGCCCGGCTCCGCTGCTGCCGCAGCCCGGCACGGCCCGGGGGCACCGGCAGGACCCCCGAAGTTTGTGGGAAGTGTCTGGAGACCCCCCCGAGACAGGGGACGGGGCTGCCGTGAATTCCTGTGTCACCGCACGGGCAGCGGGGGGAGAGCAGATCAGGAGCGAGCACGCTTAGGGAACAGGGGGAAAAAAAAAAAAATGAGAGGAAAAACAACGCAGCGAAGCCGCAAACCTGGGCGTGTGTTTTGTACATTTAAAGATTAAAAGAAATAATGATGGCGGGGAAAAAACTGAAAATGAAGAAGCCGGAGCGCAGGGGCCCGGCGTGGCCCCCCCTTCCCTGCATCACTTTCCCAACATTTCAGCCCTGATTCCTGCATCGCCGGGGCCGCGGGCTAAAAATACAGGGATGCAGGCGAGGGGAGGTGGGGAAGGAAAACGCTGGAAAAACGGAAAAAAATAATGTTAAAAAGAACCCCGAAAAGGGGGAAAAAAAAAAAAATTATAAAAACGGGAAACAAAGCCCTCCCCCCACCCCGCTCCCCCGGAATCCCCGGGCGGGAGCCCCACTCACCGGTGCTGCCGCGGGGTCAGGGGCTGCCCATGGCCCGGGAGGGCGAGCGGGCGACCCTCGGCGAGGAGGCGGCCCCGCTGCCCGCCGGCCTCCGGCCGCTGCTGCTCCCGCTGCCCGCGGCGGCGGCTGCTGCTGCTCGGTGCTCGCTCGCAGCCCTTTTATACCGGCTGGAGCCGGTCTCCGCCGGCGGCTCCGCAGCGCCCATGTGCGCGGCGCCGGGCCCGGCTCGCCCAGCGGCGGCACCGCGTGTGCGGGAGGGGCGGTGCAGCCGCCGGCAGCCCAGCGGCCCCGCGGGGGTCCCGCAGCCCCCGGCAGCCCCCGGGTAGCCCCCGGGTAGCCCCCTTGCCTCTCGCCCGGGCCGCTCGGGGCGCTCCGGCAGGTGCCGGGCCGCAGCGGGGTCCGGAGCATCCCCGGGATGCGGTGCCCCGAGCATCCCCGGGCTGGGCTCGCGGGGATGCGGGTGGGATGCATCCCCCCCTCCCCTTCCTCGGTGCTGCATTTGGGGGTGGCACAATGTGTTTGTCCCCTCCGAGCATTGAGTGATCCCCATAAAATGCGGCTTTAGGGGAAACATATCCCTTACTTGTGTTTTTCAGGACAAAACATCTCCTTTAGTTGCATTTTTAGGGAACAACGTCTCTCTCGGTTGCGTTTTTAGGGGAAACCATGTCCTTTAGTTGCGTTTTTAGGGGAAACCGTGTCCCTTAGTTGCAATTTTAGGGGGAAACATCTCCCATGGTTGCATTTTTAGGGGAAAACGTTTTCCTTGCTTGAATTTTTAGGGGGGACCATCGCTCTTGGTTGTGTTTTTAGGGGAAAACATCTCCCTTAGTGGCATTTTTTTTTCTTAGGGCAAAGCCTGTCCCTTAGTTGTATTTTTACAGAAAACGTCTCCTTTAGTTGCATTCCTAGGGAAAAACATCTTCCTCAGTTAAATTTTTAGGGCAAACCATCTCTCTGTTAGTTGCATTTTTAGGGAGAACCATCTCTGATAGTTGTATTTTTAGGGGAAAACATCTCCCTTGGCTGTGTTTTTTTGGGAAACCATCTCCTTTAGTTGTACTTTTAAGGGAAAAGGTGTCCTTTTGTTGCGTTTTTAGGGAAAACATCTCCCTTGGTTGCATTTCTAGGGGAAACCAACTCCCTTAGTGGCAATTTTTTAGGGAAAAACATCTCCCTTAGTTGCATTTTTTTAGGGAAAAACATGTCCCTTGGTTGAATTCTAAGGGGAAAACATTTCCCTTAGTTGCACATTTGGGATTAACCAACTCCCTTAAGTTGCATTTTTAAGGGAAAACACGTCCCTTATGTAGGAAGCTTAAAAAGTAGGGATTTGTGAGTCAAGCAAAGCAGGAGAGAGCGACTCACCACCTACAGGGATGGGAGGGAGCAGGGGTTCAGTCATCCTAAAATCACAGAACATCCTGAGCTGGATCCACAGGGATAAGTCCAACCCCCAGGCCTGCACAGACACCCCAAAAATCCCACCCTGTGCATCCCTGGGAGTGCTGTCCAAACTCTGTGGGAGCTCTGGCAGCCTCAGCTCACTGCTGCTGCTGCATCCTGCTCCTGTTCTCCATGTGCCGGGCACAGGTGGAGGCTGCCAGGAGTTTTGGAGTCTTGCACCATTCCTGGTGACTTGTGGGCTAGTGATTTTTGCCCTCAGGGAACAGCGGAGGGGTCAGAGTGGGTGGGTGACCACACCTCTCCTCACCTGCCCCGCTGGGATCTGCCAGGACCCCACCACGGTGTGTGGGTTAATGTGGAACCTGCTGATCCTGGTTCGTACCCCTGGAAAATGGATCCGGGTTAAAATGTTCCTGCAGTGCCAGAGCTGCTGTGTTTGGTTTGGCCGCAGTCCCTTCTCCTGCTTTTGCCTTCTTTCATCACAATGAGATGGCTGGTGGGACAGCACAGCTGAGGCAGTTGGGGCAAAATTCTGCAAATTCCCCAAAATGAGGCGAATTGTTGCTTTTGCTCGGGAACTTTGGGAGAGCTGCTGGTGGTTTCTCAAGGCAGTGCCAGCCCAACAGCCTCTGCCCCCATCAAGTGCTGGTGCTCTCAGAGAGGTTTCAGCAGCTCCACTCCTCACAGTCCCACCCTAAACAAGCTGAAATCCATCAGAAATCCATCAGAAATCCATCAGAAATCCATCAGAAATCCAGGTGCTCAGCCATGGGGGTGCCCCCTTGGGAACCTTATATCTCCCTGTCCCACAGGAAAACTCTTTCCTCTGAGGGCACCTCTGAGGTGGCTGTCCTTTATCCATGCCCTGCCTTTCGGCTGAAGGGTGACCACCCCTCCGGCCTTGCAGAGCCAACATCCCGAGCCAATATCCCATTACTCAGGCTTTTTCCTTGGGAATGGTGACCCTCCCCGCTCTGAAATTGTTCCTGGCAGCGACAGTGCAAGTGGTTGTGGGACAACAAAAGAGGTTTGTGCCTCCGGGGGAGAAATAAGAATGCAAATATCTTTGGCATGAAAAACCCAAAGCGATTTGCTCCTTGGTATTTCTTGTCGGTGCTTTGCATCTGTGTCTGCCTCACCTTCTCATTCCTTTCCTTTGGGCTTTCCAAGAGCAATAAGGCTTTGGGGAGCGATGGGGGCTGGAGGGGCCCTGTGGGGGGACAGGGATGGTGGCTGCAGCCTCTCCAGGGCTTCCCAGCTCCACTGTGAAACCCTTTTTTCCCCCTCCTCTTTGGGGGGATTTCCCTGCTTGGCTGTGCCTCGCCAGGATCCTTTCCCCGGCACATCCATTGTGGCTCCGTCCCGTGCCTGGCAGCGCCGGCAGCAGGACATGCCTCTCCATCATCCCGGGGACTCCAGCAGCCAGGCTGGGCTTTGAGGGCTCTGTAATCCGCAGGGAAGCAGAGCAAGCGTCCTGTCTGTGGGCATAAATCAGGCGGGAGCTGGAAAACAGGGCGGGCTGGGAAGAGCAGGGGAGCGCGGGCCCCTGCGCTGAGCCGCCGGATGGCTCAGGGACTTCCAGTTCATTTATTCTGCTGGGGTTTGCCCAGCCCTGCTCGGCATGTGAAATGTTTTCTCTGAAAGAACCAGCAGTGAGATGGGTAAAAAACATTCTCCTGTCCCTGGCAGGAATCCTGGTAAATCTGCAGAAGTATGTTTTTGTCGGTGCTGCTTATTCTGTGAGTGGAACTAGTGTAAACTATTCCAGGAGAAAACCTTTTTCCTGGAATAAAGTCCTGCCTCTGCTCGGAGCATTGTCAGGATGGCTGTGCGGGGAACGGAGCTTTGCTGGTAAACATGTCAGCACCGAGGAGGCCCAACGGGGCAGACACAGCTCCTGCACTCTGCCCCACAGACAGAGCCCTCACCAGGTACCTGCCGCCCTTTTCTGTGATAAAATCCATATCTCAGCAAGCTTCGATTGCAAACCAAATGTAGATTTATTTTTCTGCCCCCTCAAAGCTTGTCTGTCCCACCATCTGTCCCCTGGACATCCCCCAGTGGGCTCAGCGCCAGGAGCCTCACCCTGGGGACACGTCCCCATGCCACACTACTCAGCAGCTGTGGGGTCAGCTTCGTGCCTGCCTCAGTTTCTCTGCCCCCAGCTGGCATGAGGGGTGGCACCGGCAGCTCCTGGAGTGGTCCTGGGTAGCAGCAGGTACCCACTCTAATTTGAATTTCTCATCTCTTGCTGTGTCCTTTTCTCCCTGCTCCTCATGGCAGGGCTGGGGACGCCTGCTGGGACTTTTGGCAGGGCCACCTGATGGGTTTGGGCTGGAGATCAGAGCTGGGACAGCCCGGGTGGGCTGTGAGCCCCAGGACAGCTCAGCACAGCCGGGTGTGCTTCAAAGGGCGGCAGGTTTCTCTGGGCTCCAGCCACTGCTTTGCTCTCCAGGCAGGCGTGAAAATGTGAAAGAATGTGAAAAATGTGAAAATGATCGCGCTGGCCCCAAGATTTGTAAACTTTCTGGTTAATGTGTAATAAATACACGACAGACATTGCCAGTGGCGTGCGGGTGACCCCTCCGTGGTGGCACTGCCAGCGGTGACATCCCGGAGAGTCATCTCCCCTCCTGCGCTCTGGGGCCAGCCCCAGGGTGTCCTGATTGACGAGGCTTTGGGGCTTTTCTAAACTGGTTCATCTGGTTTGGACTTCGCCGAGTTCCAGCGAACCACCTGGGCTGGCTTGCAAAAGGCAGGTTATTTATTTGTTTAATCCTCGCCGGTGCAAGGTGCGCGCTGTGCCGCCCAGGTGCGCCGTGCTGCCAGCGCCGCTCATCCGCAGCCCTTGGATCCCGGGAGAGATTCCACCCGATGGCTCATCCAGCTGCAGCCACCTGGGCAGAATTTCCTGCTTGGCACAGGGCGAGGTGCCGCAGTGTTCCTGCCACGGGCAGCCTGGGGAATCTCTCCTGAGTCTTCTCTTTTTGAAAAAAAAAAAAAAAATAGCTGCGAGTTGTTCTTTCGGCTCTGAGTGGGTCTGGCTGCAGCAAAGCTGGAGGGGAGCAGAGGTGCTGCTGCAGTGGTGGACAGGGATTGGGATTTATCCCTCCCACCTCCTCCTGGGGGATTTGGCACAGCGTGGGACGGGGGCCGAGCCAGCAGAGCCCGGACTGACCCGGAATTTGAGCTGACAAGGGTCAGAGAGGGCTCAGAGTGCAGCAGAGGTGATGCCAAGGGGTGGCCCCACACTCTGCCAGGGTTTGGATGGGGTCTGGATGTGATGTTCCGTGTTCCGCCTCACCTTCAAACGGCCTCCGGGCATCAGGGATCAAGGAGTTTTGTCTGATGCTAATGCATGAATTTCAGCCCTGGATGACTTTCCCTGTAATTTAGGGAGGAGAGAGTGTCCTTTGAAAATCGTTTGGGTTGTTTTTGTTAGCTGTGTCATCCTGGCATCCCTCCCCAAAGCCAATGGAAGGGACAGAGCTTTGTGGGTTCGCCTGCTTTGAGGTTGGCTCGGTTTTGCCGTGCGGCTGCAGGTGCAGCTGGGGGTCCCTGGTGCAGGCTGGGGGGTGCAGGGCCACCCCTCGGGAGCGGGACGGGCTCTGGGATGGTGCTGCATGGAGCGTGTTTGGGATTTGGCACGGAGACCCCGCTCAGGCTGGCGCAGGGGCTGGGAGCTGCTGGATGCCAGCGGAGGTGCCGCAGGGCAGGATTTGGTGCTGCGTCTTCCCAGAAATCCTGGACGTCAACTCAGGAGCTCAGCCCAACTTTGGGGCTTTATTTTTCCCCAAAACCCAGTCCTAGCGGAGGGGGATATCCTGATCCATCGCCCTGTGGACAGTCCCACACGGGGACTGGGGTGGGGCTGAGGTCACCCTGACCGCGCTGCTCCTCAGTTCTGTGCTGTCCTTGGCCCAGCTGGGCTCAGCCCCTGAGCAGGGAATGTTGACCAAAAGCAGAGCTGCTCCTTTCAAGTTCCCATCCATGAAGAAATCCAATGAAATAGCAAAGGAAATTTTGTTTTGAAAATAAAGACAACTTAGCTGCCGTGGAACATGTACAGATACCTAATCTCGATTGTCGGAGCTCTGAGGATGCAGGAGGGTGCAGAACAGGAGCTGAGCTCGTGGGCTGTGGTGGGGCAGGGCTGAGCAGCCTCTCCCACAGCTGAGCCCCTTCCCACAGCTCAGCCCTGCCCCACCACATCCCACCCCCGTGAGCTGATGCACCGAGAGCCTCCAGGCTTTATAAACCAACACTCTGGGCTATGAATTATGAATGGAGCCACATCTCCGATCACTGCGATGCTCTGCTGACAGCCCAGGAGCTGCTGATCCCAGCGACAGCCCAAAGCTTTTAAAGAAGCGAGCAGCAAAACCTGGGAATAATTTGCTTTGCAAGCTGCAAACCTCTCGGCCTACAGATGGGGCTCATCGTATTCCCTCTCCTGCCTCCTCCTGTCGAGTTCTCCTCTTTTGTTTCCCAGTGTTGCCTTCTCTACTCTCCCTCTGTGTTTGAACTGATGGATGCTGTCCTGCTTGGTTGTGTTGACCACCCCATGGGAGCTGCATCCTTCACGGCACGTTCCTGCCCCAAGGTTCTGGTCCCAACTGGGGACAACGCTGGGCCCAGCTGGGTCCTGACCGTCCCCAACCCAGGCACAGATCCCCACGGCATCCCCACAGGCAGTGCAGAGCTCCTGGTGCAGGACTCAGTGGGATTTTGGCAGATCTCTGCAGCTTCATCTCCCTTTGGCCATCGCTGTGTGCTCAGGACATCGCATCCCACAGCTCCATCTGCTCCGTGGAGCTCTGCCACAGCTCCTTCTCTGCCATCGGCCTTTGGGGGGTTTGTCCTTGAACCTTTCCATCTCTGGAGGCCAAATCCTGCCCTAAGCAGCTGGATGTGCTTAATCCTGGGTATTCCTGGGGCTTTTTGCCATCTGGATTTTTATGGATTCCTGCCTCCTCACCTCTGGGAGTATCTCCCTCCGGCAGCCGGGCTGCTCTGGCAGTGGTGGGGCGGCAGGAGCAGAACTAAATTAAACAATGAGCTTCAGACACTTGTCAGAAATGAAGGCAACGTTCCCCTTCATGGCGCTGTGCCCTCTGTAGCACTCAGGACACAGCCGAGGGAGCGATGCTATTCCGGGGATGGCAGGAGCACGGGAAACCATCCGAGCCCGAGCAGTGGGTGTGGGAAAGGGGCACTCCTCATTCCCCGTCCTTTCCAGCTGAGCCGCTGAGAACCAGGCAGCAAAACTTGAAAGGCAAACCTCGGCACCTGGAGAAGGTGTTTTGCCCTGGGCTGGGGCTCAGGAGCACTCGGCACGTCCTGACTGTGTTTTGTTTCCCTCGCACAGGAGATGCTGTAGCTGCGCTGGGTGCGGGATGGACTGACAGAGCCCCAGCAGTTTTTTCTCCAACCGGAGGCTGAGGGGCTCGAGTCTGCAGGGAAGGCGCTGTTTTTGGACACAAATATCCCTCTGGCTGCGGTGAGGGGAGAGGAGCCGCCGCCGCCGCCGTGGATCGAACCTGCTCCTGCAGGGGAAAATACCGCTTCGGTTTGGTGTCTAATTAGATATTTACCAGGAAGGAAGGAAAGATATAAATAGGGTGACAGTGACTTCAAAGGGTGTTTTTTGACTTCTAAGAATAACACCTTTGCTGGCGCCGATTTCGGGAATATCAGCTGTGCCTGGGTGTGAAAGACGGAGGAGGTGTCGCAGCTCGGTCGGCAGCCAAGGGAGCAAACTCAGACCCCCCGGCCCCACAGGAGCTGAGGAAGGGACAGAGCCTGTGGAAAGCTCCGCTGCATCCACAGGGGCACGGCAGAGGGAATTTGGGGCAGACGAAGCCGCCGGTGCCGCAGTGTGGGCGGGAGGGGCCGTGTGGCACCATGGGGACCCCGTCCCTGTCCCCGTGGGCAATGCTGGTGCTCGCCGTGGCGCTGGTGGCACTCTGGGCTCCCTGTGTGGAGAGCGAGCAGCCCAACTTCATCGTCATCCTGGCCGATGATGTGGGCTGGGGGGATCTGGGCGCCAACTGGGCAGAGACCAAGGAGACGCCGCATTTGGATCAGTTGGCTGCCGAAGGAACGAGGTAATGTCTGTGCCCCTTCGCTGCCCTCGCCCAGCATCCCTGGTGACTCTGTCCTGCAGAAAGGGGCAGTTCAGCCCCGGGGGACTGGCAGGAAAAGGGATTTAATTGATGGGGGTTTGGGCGCATGGGGAGGGCAGCCAGAGCCTTGGGGTGCAGGTCCATCCATCCCTGCTGGAGCCTTCATCTCCCACCCCTACCCTCATCCCCTGAGCAAAAGGGAATCCGTGCATGGGAGCAGGGAGGGACAGGGCAGGGTCTTTCACTGAGTGAAGGGTCTTTCATTTTCCAGGTTTGTGGATTTCCACTCGGCTGCGTCCACGTGCTCCCCGTCCCGTGCCTCGCTGCTCACGGGGCGCCTGGGCGTGCGCAATGGGGTCACCCACAACTTCGCTATCTCCTCGCTCGGGGGCCTCCCCCTCAATGAGACCACCCTGGCCGAGGTCCTGCGGGAGGCTGGCTACGCCACAGGGGCTATAGGTAATGCCCAAGGTGCCAGGGGATGGTGGGGAGGTGACAGCAGGTGACAAAAATGCCCTCACAGAAGAGTGGCTGCAGGTACTTGGGTGAAACACCAGCAATGAAAGGAAAATCTAAAGGGTCACGTGGGAGAGGTTTCACACATCCCCCTCGGATTTTGCAACGCCAAGCTTAAAATCTTCCTTTTCAACAGCACTGCCGGAAATCCAGACTTCTCCATTTCATCTCTAATTGCTTTACCTCACGAGGAATGTGCTGGGTGTTCCTTAGCAAACAGGGCTGTGCTCTGCCATCCTGCACCCCGCACCGGGGTGGTGCCTCTGGCCCCGTGCCTTTGGGCACCCTCCTGTCCCCGTGGGTCCCCCTGAGCTGGCACAAGCCCTCTGCACCTGCGGCTCCTGCTGCTGTGCACACTGTGCTGGCAGAAAATCCCTCTGTTTCTCCATCCCCCCCCCGGTTTTTGCAGCTCTCCCTCTCGGATCGGCGCGTCCGGCGGGAGCGAGCGCGTGCCGCAGGTCAGGGGATGAAGCTGGCTGTTAGGGAGGGCTTAGAAAGCCGTCTGCTCGCAGCACAAACACATGAAAGAGCCTTTTAAGGCTGGAAACAGTCGCTTTGCACAGGCATGAGATACCTTATGCATTTTTTCTGGGTTTTCTGCAAAAATAGACGGCATTCTGGAATCGCGGCCAGCACAAACAAGGAGCCTTTCTCGTAGCTTGATTAAAGCCCCCGGCGCTGCAGGCACCTCGTGGGTGAGGGTCGCTGGTGGCCAGAGCTGTGTCACCTCTGAAGTGATGTTCTGTGCCTTCCCCGCAGGCAAGTGGCACCTGGGACACCATGGCCACCATCACCCCAACTCCCGCGGTAAGGGCGGTGCCAGCGGGGACGGGCTGAGGGCCCTGCGGTCACCTCGGCCCCGCTGACCCCTCGCTTGCCTCTCAGGCTTCGACTACTACTTCGGGATCCCCTACAGCCACGACATGGGCTGCACGGACAGCCCTGGCTACAACCTGCCGCCCTGCCCGCCCTGCCCGCGGCTCGGCGCCGCTGCCAGGTACGTGGCACGGGGGTTCGCTGCTGGCACGGGGAGGTGGGCGTCTGCAGCAGTGTCCCCAGGCCTGAGGGCTGCCCTCGGCTGTGGTCACCTCCCCTCGTGCTCCATGCCCCCAGTTTCCCCTGCAGGGACACCCCAGGCCGTGGGGACATTGTCACCGCTCCCTTTGTTCTCCTGTCCTCGGCTTTCTGGAAGCCAGAGGAACACCCAGGCTCCATCCCTGCTCGGGTGACAAGCCTGGGGTGGCTCTTCCCAGCAGGGTGGCGAAGAAGGACTGTTACACGGAGGTCGCCCTGCCTCTCCTGGAGAACACCACCATCGTGCAGCAGCCCGTGGAGCTCGGCGCTCTGGCTGCGCGCTACGCCGAGGAGGCAGCACGGTTCATCCAGCAGGCCAGGTGAGGTGACGTGAGGGCCACCCACTGTCCCCCGTGTGTCCCCTGGGCTGGGGGAGCTCCGGGGCTGCTGCAGGACTCCTCTGCATGGTGCTGGTGCAAGGCCAGGGGAGATGGGTGATGCCTCGTGGTCAGATTTGGGGTCTCCGTGGCTTCCTGCTGGAGGAAGCACTGAGGCTGTCGCTGGTGTCCCCTAAAAGGGTCGTGTGTTTGTAAAAATGCCATTTTTGAGGGAGATCAAAGCCTTGGAGTGGGGCTGTGCCTCTTTCCTCCGGGAATGCGCACAATGTCAAGGCTGGTGGGGATGGGAGGGAGGCAAACACTGCCATCCCTCTGTCCATCCGTCTGTCCATCCCTCCATCCCTGGGGCGGAGGTGGCAATGGGGCGGTGGAGGTGTGAAGAGGTGGCAATGGGGCGGTGGAGGTGTGAAGAGGTGGCAATGGGGCGGTGGAGGTGTGAAGAGGTGGCAATGGGGCGGTGGAGGTGTAAAGTGCTGTCAGGGGCGTGTGAGCAGGTGCTGAGTGGTGCCCAGGGTGGCACCAGAACAGCACCCAGAGGTGTTTGAACACGCCCCGTGCGTGAGATTTTATCCATTTTGAGGATGAAACACCCCGAGATCCCCAGGCTTCAGGCTGTGCCTCCCCCAGACTCACAGCGCAGGAGGTGCCCGACTGTGTTTGTCCCCGAGGAGCAAAGTGGCTCCTCCGAATGACGCCCCCGAGCCCTGCTGACGGCTTGTGTAATTTTAATCCCCATTATTGGCGGATTACGAGCTGTGACTTTGCAAAATGCCTCCCTGCAGAGCGAGGAGAGGAAGCGCTGCCGGGCAGCCCTGCCTGAGCTTTGCCCTGCCTCTATCCCGGGATAACGCAGGCCTGGGGAAGGGCCGAGGCTGGGGCTCCTTGGGGGAGGCTTTGTGGAACACATGAAGGGCTGGGCAGGGAGCAGCCTGTGGGGAAAGGGCTCTTTATAACCCTGGGTGCTGTTTTGTTGCACAATACCCAAAGTTTATCCCTTTGGGTACCAAGGATTGGCCATGGGATGGCTTGGCCACGTTTGGGAGGCTGAGAGTACCCAGGCTGTGGGGCAGCATCAGTCCCTTCTCCCGCCAAACCCCCAGCCCTCCAGGCTGCCAGGATGCTGTTTGGCTGTGAAACCAAGAGCGTGAGCTCTGGGTTAATAGGAAAAACCTTTAAACTCCCAGAAGTGTTGTGGGGTTATCTGCGTTCATGGAGAACAGGATTAAGCAGGTGCCTGCCTTTTCTCCCCTTCCCTTTGATGGCTTATTCCAGTTTTCCCCTGCCTGACTCATTCATTACAGGGCAACAAAAGAACACCGGATTTGCCATCTCGGTGTTTTTTTAACCAGTCGTGTCAAGGTTGAGCAATTTGTGACACTGAGACGTGGCACTGCTCGAGCACAAATGAGCGTGGGAGCAAAAGTCAGGGACTCCTGTCTTCAGTTATTGATTAAACGTCTGCTGGATCTTCAGGACAATTCTGAGGCGTTTGTGTGGCAAACGAGAGGGATGCTCGGCTGAACATCACAGCCCTGAGTCCGGCTGGGTGCTGGAGCAGCACTCCCGGGTGAGATGTGAGCCAGGAGAAGCTCTCCCTGCCCTGGGGTCTCTGGCATCCCATGGGAAGAGGTGTCACAGTGGCAATTTGCAGGGGGCCCGTGAGCACTCCTGAACCCCCGTGTCCAGGGGGACACAGCCCTTCAGGGGCTCCAGCAGCACCGGGCAGGATGGGCTTTACTCCTGTTCCAGCCCAGGTGGGTGACGGGCAGAGGAAGGAAATGTGAAATGCACGTTGGAAGGGCCGGAGAGCTCCCAGAGGCAGCGCTGGGGCGGCCGGAGCCGGGCGCCTGCGCGGCCTGGGACACGTCCCCAGGATCCGGCCCCTCCCCACCGCTGGCCATCCCACCCTTCCCCTCCGAGGTCCCTGAGGAAGAGCAGGCCTCGTTGGAGCAGATAAATATAGCTGTAAACAAGCAAACAGGACGTGTCCCGCGGTGATTTAGGGCAGCGGGGCGGCGAGCATGCCATGCTCCCTGTGCCGGGCTGCTGGGCACTGCCCAGGGCTGCCATGGCTGTCCTGCTGTGCCCATCCTCTGCCCACACCCCAGCCAGGCCGGGCACTTGCTGGGCAGGGGGACAAAGGGCCAAAATGGGCCCCGTGAGAGAGAGGAGAGCTGTGTGGTGCCTGGGGTGTGCCAGCGTGGGGTGCTTGGCTGCTGGAGATGGAGAGAGGGACAAGTCCGTCCCAAATGGGAGGACAGTTGACAAAGAGGGGGACAATGGGGAGAGGTCTGAGCAGGAGCAGGAGAGAAATGGCTCAGCTCAGCCAAACTTCCTCCCTGTGAGAGGAGCGGGTGCCTGGCAGGTTTGCAGTCGGGTGATGCGCGTGGGGTGCTGTTCACCACTGCTCTGTGTCCCCAGGCTCAGCAGTGCCACCACCCCAGTGACCTCCTGCCGCTGCCTTCCCCCAAGGCTGAACGCTCTCCTTCTGTCCCCTGCACAGCGACAGCGGACGCCCCTTCTTCCTCTACCTGGCCCTGGCGCACATGCACGTCCCGCTGACCCCCCCGCTGCCCCCTGCTCCGGGCAGGGACATCTACGGGGCCACCCTGGGCGAGATGGACGCGCTGGTGGGACGGATCAAGGAGGTTGCTGACCGCCACGGGAAGGGCAACACACTCCTGTGGTTCACAGGTACGGCAGGGACCGTGGGGCTGGGGGTGGCACTGGGGACAGCACCTGCCTGGGGACCACGACCTGTGCTTGTGCCCTGCTCTCCATGTCCCCTGCCCTCCATGTGCCCTGCCCCGTGGATGGGGAGCGGTCGAGGGTGGGGTCAGGGGTCCCAGGGTGGGGACAGGGGTCCCAAGGTGTGACAGGGGTCCCAGGGTGGGGACAGGGGTCCCAGGGTGGGGACAGGGGTCCCAGGCTGCTCTGGCCACTCAGCTGGGTGCCCGCCCTGCCACCCCTCTCTGGCTGCGGGGCTGAAGTGGTGGGGCCGTGACTAATTAAAGCACAAATCCTGCTTCATTAAGAAGCCCAAATCCGCTCTCTGTCGCTGAGCAGCCTCCCTAATGAGCATGTCTTGCTGCTGATGACAGGAACCGCTGGGCCACTCATTAACACCCAGAGCTGGTGGCCCTGTGCCCCCCCTGCCCTGACCTGGCTGCACTCCAGCCCCTGGCCCAGCACTCTGCCCTTGAAAACAAACTGTTAAAAACCCAAATCCATCCACCAGCTGCTCTTGCTCGTGTGGGGAGGCATCGCAGGGGTGGCCGGGAGGGATGGAAGGGTCACTTGTCCTTGCCTACCTCCCACTGTGGAGGTGTCCCCTCCCGGCCCTCTGGTCCTGGTGTCTCTCATGGGGACATTTCTTTCTCTGGCAGGTGACAATGGCCCCTGGGCACAGAAGTGTGAGCTGGCAGGACGCCTGGGGCCGTTCGTGGGTGCCTGGCAGAGGCAGCGAGGTAACCTGGCAGCGTGGGGGGCTCCAGCCCCAGGGGCACAGCCTTTCCCTGCCCATCGAAGGGGCCACAGGCAGCACCCCCCAGCCTTCCCCTGGCTGCTGCCCTGGCTTTGAACACACCCCAGAACAACTTTTTTCTTTCAAACAGTCAAGTTTCCCCCAAAACTGCTGCTGGGGGTGGGCTGGGGTCCCCATCACCCCAGAGCTGGAGGTGAGGGGTGCTGATTTGGAGATGGGATATTGCCATCAGCTCCCTCAGGGTCTGCCAGCCCCCAGCCCCATCCCGCCTGGAGCAAAGCACCCTCCCCGTGCCCCGGGATTTTTCTTTCCCTCCACTGTTTTTTTGGGGTTTTCTTGTTTTTTGGTTTGTTTTTTTTTTTCACTCTTTCCTCCTTTTCCGGCCAAGCCATCTGCTTGGTGGGTTTATTTCGGCCAGAAACATTCATGAGTCAGGCATTTCCCACTTCTGCTTGTATTACGCGGAGTTAACGTGCCAGGCTCGGCTGCCCCTGCCCGGGGTCAGCAGCGAGGGGCTTCCTCCTCCGCTTCCTGACCCCCCGGCCATGGGATCGTGGCTGCTTCCCCGGGCAAACCGGGCTGCCTCTGGCCCATTCCCAGAGCCTTTCCTTCGCCTGGCCCCGGCGTGGAATCGTAACCTTAATTTTCTAGTAAACAAACCCTGCCGGCGGCCCCGGGTTGTTGCTCTTGAGCAACCCACGGTCACAAACCCTCGCAGATGGTACAGAAACTGTCCGGGAACAGGGCGAGGAAAACACGGCCCCTTCTCCAGCCTCTCCGTGCCCTGCAAAACAGCCGGGGACGAGGTTGGGCTGGCAGAGCGCTCCGAGCTGGCTGTAAACACCGCCTGCAAGGGTGGCTTCGGAAATCCCTCGGTGCGGATGTTTGCAGAGCCGGCCCGGGCTGCTGCCGGCTGGGCTGGCACTGCCCGGGGCTGCCGGGGCTGTGATCCAGCCCGGGGGGATTGCTCCTTGGCAGGGAAAAGCCCCTGAGAAGTGGGAGGGCACAGGAAGACCTCTGGGCTCTATATGTTTCTATATGTTTCCTTGTGTTTCTGTATGTTTCCTTATGTTTCTGTAAGTTTCTATATGTTTCCTTATGTTTCTATATGTTTCCTTATGTTTCTGTAAGTTTCTACATGTTTCCTTATGTTTCTCTATGTTTTCTTATGTTTCCTTATGTTTCTTTATATTTCCATATAATTTCCATATATTTCCTGTAGCTCCGTCTTTCATTTTAAGGTCTAACCCAAACCCCAGGGATGTTTTCCACTGATTTCTGGTGGTCACTGGAGCTGGGAGAGAGCAGCATATCCCTTTCTCTGTGCTGCCCCCAGCCTGCCCCAAAAATTCGTCTCCCACCTCAGTACCACGAGTCCAGCAATGGGGGGATATTGGGAGAGAGATGAGCATTTTGGGGATGTGATGCTGGCTGTTTTGAGGCAGGTTGGGGACGTTCCGGAGCTGGTGTCCCTGTGCTGAGGACCTGCTGTGCGTGTGGTGGGACCAAGGTTTTCATCCCACCACGGGAATGCACAGTTCAGCTTTCCTGGAAAGCCTGGAAAGTCCCCACAGCAGCAGGGCTGCATCATCCCCACTCTGGAGAAAATTCCCTGCTTGGGTTTGGGTGTTTCAGCCCTGTTTACTTCCCAAAGTGTTAATGTGACCTCATTCCCAGGCTGCTCCGACCTGACCAGCCAGAGCTACTGGGGTGGCTTGGGCAGGAAATATCCCTCTGATGTCCTTCCAGAGACCCCTGACCATGCACGGAAAAACCCTGGAAAAGCATCCAGGAGGATGAGTTTTTTAACACATGTGCGGAGATGGGGATCAATATAAATTGCTGTAATTGCTGTGATTTCCTGCGCTGTCTGAGGGCAGGGGGGAAACACCCAAAGTTTGGGTGGGGAATGGGAGAGATTGGGGATGTGCTCAGTCCGTGCCAAGGTCGGAAACCTTTTCCCTGGGCTGGTCCTTGCGGCACCCGTGCCATGCGTGTCCCGGTGGGCACAGCAGCTTTGTTTGGGAGCAGGGCTCAGCCCGTGGCATCAGGCAGTGACTCTGGAGAGGCCAGGCTGGGCTGGGACGGCACAGGGACCGTGCTGGCTGTGCCCGGAGGAAATGGCTCGGGGCGAGTGCCGTTGCCATGTGCACACTGAAAGGCAGCGCACAAAGGCTGCTCCTGGGAAGTTTGCTGGCTGAATCGCGTTGGGATTTTCTCTTTGCCCCATTCCCAGCCCCTTCCCCCTCCAGCTGCCTGGGGCTCTTTGGGCTGTGGCCAAGGCAGAGGCTCTCCAACACTCTTCCAACTCTTTCCATGCTTTGTGCTCCCGTTTCGGGGCTCGGCGCCCCAATTTTGGGGCTCAGCGCCGCAGTCCCAGTGCTCAGCGCTCCAGGCAGGAAGGGACTGGGCAGCTGGTGTGCTCTGGGTGCTGTCAGGGAAACGATGGATCAGGCTCATTAACTGGCAGGAGAGTTATTAGCAGGATGGTATTTTTAATGAGGAAGGTTTCCAGCAGCCGGGGGTGGGGGGCTGTTGGTGCTGAGCCCTGCTGAGGGCACAAGCCCCTGGAATAAATTCCTACATTTCCTGCCTGCTCCATTTGCTCACCTGACATCAAAAGTGGATGGAAATGCAATGGTTCTGGCAGCTGCTGCATTTCTCATCACTCACTGGAGCAGAGAAACACAAACCAGTGCCCAACTGCGACCCTTTTCCCTTTCCCTTTGAAAAACTACTTCTCCCTTCCCTGACCCAGCTCCCCTCCAGTGAAATCATCCTTCTTTGGGGTAATTTACACCACCTCTGCCTCTGAACAGTTGCTTTCGCAGGGAAACTCCGGGGTCAGGAGGTTTCCCAGCACCAGCAGGATGCTGATCGCTGCCCTGTTCTCCTGCAGGTGGGAGCTCAGCGAAGCAAACCACCTGGGAAGGAGGGCACAGGGTGCCAGCCCTGGTCTACTGGCCCGGCCGTGTCCCTGCCAAGAGGACGAGCCACGCTCTGCTCAGGTAAGAGCCCCTCGAGGAGCGGGGTGGCCCCACTGGGCAGGACCCTAATCCCCCCACTGCCACCCGGGTCATCACCTGGATTTGGCAGCAGCCTCTGCCTGCGCTGCTTATTCCCTGCCTCATGCCAGACTGTACTTTTGTCCTCTCCCAAGACTTAATGCTTCAGCAGAGAGGAGCTGAAAGGGCTTTTTGTGAGGCTGGAGGGTTGGCGCTCGCAGCCACCGGGCTCCGTGTGCCTCCTGGCCGCGGTGGCCAAGGGCCTCCCGATAATTAAAAGATGACGATGTTCTCTCTCCCCACCAAGAAGCAGGCTCAGGCTTTGTGGTCTGTGAATGGCTTTATGTGGAGCAGGGTGCGGTTGTGGGGAGGGCTGGCCGGACAGACGGACAGACGGCGCTGGCAGCCCCTGCAGGATGCGGCCACGCTGGGATCCGACGGCAGCGAGGGCAAGGGCTGCTCCCCGAGCCTCTCCTCGCTGGGGACAGTGACAGGGAGGCAGGGAGGGGTCTCCATTGCCCTCTCCATGCAGCACTTGCACCCCTTCGTGCGGAATTTGCACCTCGCCCCACATCCCTCCTTGGCAGCGGCTGTGGGGCACAGCCTGGGGGGTGGGAATGTCCCCTCCATCCCTGATGAAGGATGAGTGTCCCCTCCATCCCGATGAAGGATGAATGTCCCCTCCATCCCTGATGAAGGATGAATGTCCCCTCCATCCCTGATGATGGATGAACGTCCCCTCCATCCCTGATGGATCCCCCCGTGCTGGGGGTGGGGCTGGGGGGTGTTGGGTTTTGGGAAGGAATGTCCCAGCTGCTGGAAGCTCCTGACTGGTGGGCCCCGGGGCAGCGCTGGGTGTTCCTAAGGTCGGTGAGATAAGCTGGAGAGGCTCACGGGTTCCACGGCCCCAGGGCAGCTGTGGGAGCTGGATTTTTGCAGGCCAGGGAAGCTTTGAGCCATAAGCTGAGTCACTGCTGTCTGGTGGAGGGCATGGGGCGCACGTAGCACGCCGTGGTTTCACCTCCACACCTTTCACGTGGCACAGAGCTGCCAAGCCCTGCCCGCCCAGGAACAGTTTGTGCAGGAGCAGTACCTGTCCCCAGCCCCCTGTGCCACCAGCCTTCCCCTGCAGCCCTGCCTCCAAGCGCAGGAATTCTGGTTATCTCCCCAGAGACCTTATCTCCTGCATTTCCCAGCTCCAGCCCGACAGGTTGGGCAGCTGCAAATCTCGAAATGCGGCGGAGGCACGTGCAGCACTCCAGCTGCTTGGAAAGGGACGCCGCAGCTCCCCAGCAGTCCCAGAGCAGCTGGTGTCCCCCAGAACAGAGCCTGGCACTGCTGTGGGGCCATGCCCAGCTGTGCAGGGTGTGCCCTGGCCTCGGGAGGGGACATCCCCTCGTTGGGGGACAGCAGAGAACCAGCCTGGGGGAGTGAGCCATGGGTCACGCTCAGGAAAGTGTCACCACTGTGGTCCCAGCCATGGCCTGAGGTGGCACGGGGGTTGTGTAGGGACACAGAGGGACGTGGAGGTGCCCACAGGACAGGTGGCTTTTCTCTGTGCCTCTGTCACCCTCAGGGACAGCCCCCAAAGGTGAGCACATGCAACAGAGACACTGAAATCCCCCCAGCTGCTGGGGGAGACCAAGAAGCTGCGAGGGGATGCAATGTGTTTGCAGGAGAGGCTGGGAGCCCTGGGCTGGGCAGGGGAAGGCCTGATCCATCCTCAGAACCTCCTCATCCCCCGGGGTTATGGAAACACTTGGCACAGAGGCTGCTGGGACTGCTCAGGACCTTGTGGCTCTGTGTCCTGCCCGGCCAGGGAGCGCAGGGGTGAGCGAGGGTGAGCGTGCCCGGGGGCCAGGGCGCTGCAGCCAGCGCACAAACGCTGAGGCATCGCCCCGGACCAGCACCTGCACGCTGGGCTCTGCACAGAACTGCCTCGTCTGCTTTTCTTAATTATAGTTAATTGGCAGAGCCACCCACTGTGCTTCTGCCCTTCCCTGCCCCAGCCCAAAGTAGGGCACAGAAGAAGTAGGTCAGGAGGGTGGCGAAGGAGGAGATTGCACCATCGTGGCTGTGCCGGCGCCGTGGGGCTGGGCAGGTTGGCTCAGCTGGTGGCGTGTGGGAGAGCTGCTGCAGCTGCCTGCACCCTGCCATGGCCAGGCGGGCCAGTGTCCCTGTCACTTCGGGCAGGGGTGCTCAGCACCACAGCAGGGCAGTGTCCCTGTCACATCGTGTCCAGGATGCTCAGCACCGTGGCAGGGCAGTGTCCCTGTCACATCCTGCAGGGATGCTCAGCACCGTGGCAGTGTATTGTCCCCTGCCATAGCGGGCAGGGATGCTCAGCACTGTGGCATGGCAGTGTCCCTGTCACATCGGGCAGGGGTGCTCAGCACCACAGCAGGGCAGTGTCCCCTGCCACATTGGGGCAGGAATGCTCAGTGCCACTGCAGGGCAGTGTCCCTTGTCACATCATGCAGGGATGCTCAGCACCGTGGCAGGCCAGTGTCCCTTGTCACATTGGGCAGGGATGCTCAGCACCATGGCAGGGCAGTGTCCCTTGTCACATCGTGTCCAGGATGCTCAGCACCGTGGCAGGGCAGTGCTCCCACCGTGTCCTGCCTGGGCTGTGGGGGTGGCCATTCCCTCACAGGCAGGGGGCTGCTGTCCCTGGGCACTGCCAGGCCCTTTTCGCTCAGTGTCCAGGTGGCAGCAGGACGCTGGAGTGGCTTTGTGTGCTCAGTCTCTCCTGGCTGGGGCACTGTGGCTTTCCCTTTCCCTTAAGCACAGCTCTCAGGGTGTGCCCAATGGCGGGGGCTTTGCTTCGATGCCAACTGTGACCAAAATCCTATTTCTCGTGGCTTTTCCCGTGGGTTACACCTGCCCATGGCTGGGGGAGCCTTCAGCCACCTCCACCCTCAATCATGTCATCCTCCCACGCCGGTGACACTTTCCAGAGGTCCCATCCCCTGGGTTGGGGCTGCTTGGGAGCATCCACTGGCATTGAGATGGGAGCTGGATCCTGCTGGGCACCCCAAAACAGGCTGCTGTTTTGGGGGGTCCTGCTCTGTCCCCAGCGAGGTGCCTGCAGGGACTGCAGTGCAGAGCCAGGATTTTTTGGGCGCCTCCCGGCCGGCCTGGCCACAGGGCTGTCTCGGTGAGTGCCGCCCGGGGCTGCCTCGCAGCAGTGTTTGTTCTTATTTGTTCTCTCCGTCTCTTAGCAGCTCAATTAAACTCGTTCAGTGGGAGAACCGGGGGCTGCTGAGCCCAGGGCTCTCTCCTCTCACTGCCATCACGCTCCGGGCAGGGGGAGGGTCACAGTGGTGGCACAACCACGGTGACAAGATCACAGTGGCAGGGCCACAGCAGCACCCTGGTGACCCCAATTCCCGGTGCTTTTGCCTCCTCTAGCAATTTCCTTGCCCCAGCTAACCCCTCTGAGCTGCTGCCATGAGGGTTTTGTATCGGAGGGATGTGGGTTGAGTCCCTCCTGGAGCTCCTGTGCCACAGCCCTGTCCCCGAGGGCAGCGCTGGGATGTGTCACTTGGCCCTGCTGATGTTCCACTGTCCCCTGGGCCATAGGACACCCTGGTGAAGTGCCAGGGCTTGCCAGGGCCAGAGCTGGGTTCAACCTTTTCAGCTGTTGGGAGCTCTCTGGTGAGGGATGTGGGGACCCTCCGGGGATCCTCCCTCCCTGCTCTGATGACAGTCCCCTCTCTCCCCAGCGTCCTGGACATCTTCCCCACGCTGGTGGCCCTGGCTGGGGCAGCGCTTCCTCCGAACAGGCGCTTCGATGGCCTGGATGTGTCCCCAGTTCTCTTCGGCTGGTCGGATGTGGGGCACGAGGTAAGGCAGAGCCACCCCCAGTGACATCCCCCGGTGACAGCAGTGCCTGAGCTAGATCAGGTGAGTGGGGCTGGAAAAAGCTCAGAGCTGCTGATGTGCAGACCCAGGGGAGTGTCGTCCCCTGGCCTGGAGGAGGAGAAGGACAGCTGGAGGTGGCCTGGTACTGTGCCAGGCTGGGCTGGGGATATCGGGTAAAAGGGCTTTGGGTTAACGAAGATTGTTTAGTGCTTCGTTCACAAACCTGGGATTAGAGGTGGAAATGGCTGTGCCTGCAGCTTGGCACCTTCCCGTGTGCCCAGAGCTGTCTGTGACCCCAGGGGTGCTCAGAATTGTGCCAGCCTGCAGTGCTCAGCACTTTCTGATCACACCAGTGTGGGCAAGGGAAGATGCCAGGGGCTCAAACCTGACTCTACCCATGTATTTATCACACCAGATGAAGGTGTAACAAACCCCTCCTTCTCCCAGCCCTGGGGTGACAACATTCCAGTGGGACAGCCCACCCCATATCCCACTGCTCTGTCCATACAACCAGCTGCTGGCAGCTCCTCTAACCCCAAAAAACACAATTTGCAGGGCAAGCAGGATGGCCACACGTTTGTCTCAGAGTTGCACAAGATTTTTGCAGAACCAAAAGAAAAAAAAAGTGTCTTTAATAGCAGTCCCATGGATAAATCCTGATTTTGCTTTTAAAGTACACCCTCCTGCAAGCACCACGAGCCAGCTCCCAGCGGGATCTTGGATTTGCTTTCTGTGTCCATCAGGGCTTTGGTATTTGCTTTGTATTTATGGAACCCTCTGCTGAACCAGGAGATGGAGCAGGGAAGGGGATGGGACGTGGCCAGCAAGCTCTGCTCTGCTCCTCAGGATTAACCCTGCTCTGCACGGGCAGTGCTGGGAGCATGGCACTGGGGGGTGCTGGGAGTGATGGTGTGCTGAGAGTGGTTGTTTTTTGGGAATGATGGCTTGCTGGGAATGAAGGTTTGCTGGGAATGATGGTTTGCTCGGAGTGATGGTTTGATGGGAGTGATGGTTTGATGGGATGGTTTGCTAGGAGAAATGGTTTGCTGGGATGGTTTGCTGGGAATGAAGGTTTGCTGGGAATGAAGGTTTGCTGGGAGCAATGGTGTGCTGAGAGTGGTTGTTTTTAGGGAATGAAGGTTTACTGGGAGCGAGGGTTTGCTGGGAATGAAGGTTTGCTGGGAATGAAGGTTTGCTGGGAGCGATGGTTTGCTGGGAGCGATGGTGTGCTGAGAGTGGTTGTTTTTTGGGAATGATGGTTTGCTGGGAGCAATGCTTTGCTGGGAGCAATGGTTTGCTGGGTGTCAGGGCACAAGCCCAGGCCAGCCTTTCCTGTGTGGAATTCCCCCCAAGGGCTGGAATGGCACTGCCGTGGGCTGGGGTGGCCTCAGAGGGGACACGCAGCCCCGTGGGGTGACTGGGAGCAGGCGTGTCCCCGCTCCCTCCCCTCCTGGCTCCCCGCCTGTCACCCCCCGCCTGTGAGCGGCCGAGAGTGACCCCCGTGCAGGGCTTCCGTGACACAAATCCTGCTGAAAGCAGCTCCCTCGCTCACTCCAATGCCCAATTTCCACACTTTCCTAATTGGGGTCGCTGGAGCTCCCAGTGTGGGCTGCCCGGGTGACACTGTCCCAGTGTCCCAGCCTGTGCTCAGCGCTGGCACAGTCGGGAACGGGGCTGGGGTGACAGCAAGGTCCTGCTGTGAGCGAGGGCTGCTGGCAGGAAAAATAAACCACATCCTTCAGGGAGCACCGAGGCTCCCAGGGGCAGTAAATCCCTCTGTCCATCAGCTGACTGTGAACAGCCCAGAGCACTGAGTTCAAGGAACGGGTTTTCTGGGGAGAAAAAGCTTTTTCCCCCCCTGCTCTTCTATTTTTTTAAAATTTATTTATTAGAATAAGAAAGTCACGGATTAATGGAAAAGTTCCAGATCTGGGAATGTTTTTTGAAAGGGCTCAATCGAAACAAGCTCCTTAATTATGCAGTAAATTATAACAGATTTGCTAAGTGTGGGGTTTTAAGAGGTTTAGGAGCGTGGCTGTTGGTAGGAAGGGAGGTTTGAGTGCCCTTGGCAGTTTCCCAGCTGTGCTGTTAAAGGTGTAGGCAAAGCTTTAAGGCTGGAGACAGATGAATTGGTTCAGTTCCTGATCCCTTGGCTTCACAGGGCCTTGAATATTTGCTGATTCCTGTTTTGGAGCTCTTTTATTCTGCCCGAGGAGTGTCAGCAGAAGGGGACTCTGCAGCAGAGCTTCCTCCTTGCACCAGGCTCACACTGCACCACCTCTTCCACCTTACCCTCCTTCTTCTCCCCCTAAAACATAAAGATCAAATTCCAAAAGGTGATTTTTTAGCAAATAATTCACCTTACAATGAAGGGCAATTAAGGAAACTGAGAGCATTTGGGAAATCACCCCCTACCCTGAATCCTGGCATTTCTTGGATGAGGTTCCATCTCTCTGAGACAGAGGCTACATCTGGATGGGCAGCCTGGGATGGACATCCCTGGGATCCCTGGAATGCTCTGCCAGGCAGCTGTGGGATGGATGAGTGGATAATGGATGGATGGATGATGGATGGATGGATGGATAATGGATGGATGGATGGATGATGGATGGATGGATGGATAATGGATGGATGGATGGATGGATAATGGATGGATGGATGGATGGATGATGGATGGATGATGGATGGATGGATGGATGGATGATGGATGGATGGATGGATGGATGATGGATGGATGGATGGATGATGGATGGATGATGGATGGATGGATGGATGGATGATGGATGGATGGATGATGGATGATGGATGGATGGATGGATGGATGATGGATGGATGGATGGATGGATGGATGGATGGATGGATGGATGATGGATGGATGGATGGATGGATGATGGGTGGATGGATGGAGGGATGGATGATGGATGATGGATGGATGGATGGATGATGGATGGATGATGGATGGATGGATGGATGGATGGATGATGGATGGATGGATGGATGATGGATGGATGGATGGATGGATGGATGGATGGATGGATGATGGATGGATGGATGGATGGATGGATGGATGATGGATGGATGGATGATGGATGGATGATGAATGGATGGATGGCTATCTCGGGGTGCCCAGTGTGCCTGGGGTGCTCCCTGAGGGGCAGGGCTCTGTGCCGGGCACCTGCTCAGGCACTGCTGCGCTCATCAGCTGCGAGTGCTGTTACTAAACTTGGCACTGCAGCTGCCTACAACTTCGGCAGATGTTTCTAATTTTTAGCACAGTGGAAATTTCTTGAATCACTTTTAAACTCAAATCCCAGGGAGGAAACCTCAAGTGACTCATCCCTCAGTGAAGGCATTGGCTCCGCGGCAGATTTTATCAGAGAGAGGAGCCGCTGGAGCGTCCAGCTCACTTGTCTCCTCTCTCCCCAGCGCCAGAGCAGCCGTCCTGTGTGGATGGAGTGTCCTAAATACCGAAAGGGAGAGATTGGACCCACCCTTCCCTCCTTGCCTCGCTGCTCACCCCGTTGTGTTGCCAGGGCAGGGAGCCCTGCACAGCAGGCTGAGTCAGATGTGGGAGGGATGTTCCAGCACCTCACCTTCCCCTGCGCCTCGCATGAGCTCACCCTCAGCTCAGCTGGCTGCCGGCTCCAGGCTGGGGCTCAGCTCCCCTGGATGTCCCCACTGCTGCCTGAGCTGCACTGGGGACATCCAGGAGCACCCAGGGAGGTGGTGGTGACACAGAGCACCTGAGACCACCCTGGCTCCCAAATGGCACACAGGCATCGGATAGGACAAGGGGGAATTATTTCAGAGTAAAAGGGGAGGTTTAGATTGGAGGTTAGGAAGGAATTCTTAATTTGAAGGGCTCTGAGGTCCTGGTGCAGGTTATCCCAAGAAGCTGTGGCTGCCCCATCCTTGGAAGTGTCCAGGGCCAGGTTGGACAGGGCTTGGAGCAACCTGGGAGAGCGGGAGGTGTCCCTGTCCATGGCTGGGGGTTGCACTGGGTGATCTTTGAGGTCCTTCCAGCCCAAACCATTCTGGGATTTTATGATATTTTGCCCTGCTCTGCTGGAAGACCCCCCAGCTTCGTGCTCACTTTCTCACCATAGAACTGGAGGTAAATTCAGAGGGTCCTGCAGGGCCAGGAAGGTCCAAGGGAGAGGTTGGTGTTTCCTGGGGCCCTTTTGCCCTCATCCCACCCGTCAGCAGTCACAGCTCTGTTGGTCACTCGGAGTCCAGGGATGGAATGGTGTCTGTCAATGTGCAGGGGTGGGATGTGGCTCATCGGGGGAGGGAGTGGGTCTCATGGAGCAGGTTTTCCCTGCAGTAGGGTGACAGGACCGTTCCGTCCTTCCTGCAGGTTCTGCTCCACCCCAACAGCGGCGCAGCTGGGAAGGTGGGCGAGATCGAGGCTCTGCGGCTGGCTCAGTACAAGGCCTTTTACACCACAGGTAGTGTGTCCCTGCTAGGGGTCCTAAAGTCTGGGAAAGAGCCTCTGGAATTCTTAGATCCCTGCAGATATGGGTGAAAACCACCTCAGGTTAGTTCAAGCAGGAGCAGACCCAGGGTGTGCCGAGCTGTGCCTGCAGGATGGCTCTGCAGCCCGGGGTTGGTCTCTGAAACACTCTAGGACTGAGCTGGGATGGGGAGGGAATGGGACATCCTGGGTGGGTGAGGAACACAGAGGCGATCCCTGGAGCTCTGTGACTCCCGTTTGTCTCCCATGTCCTCCCCAGGAGGGGCGATGGCCTGCGATGGCAGCACCGGCCCGGCGCAGCGGCACCAGCCACCCCTCATTTTCAACCTGGCCCGTGACGTGCAGGAGCAGGAGCCTCTGGAGGTGACATCCAGGGAGTACCAGGCAGTGCTGCCCGCCATCAGCACGGCTTACACCCGAGCCCTGCAGGACATCGCGGCAGACAACGTCTCCGTGGCGGATTATTCCCAGGATCCGGCCGCCGTTCCCTGCTGCGACGCGCGGCACGCGGGCTGCCGGTGCCGCGGGGATCCCGCAGCCACGCCGGATCCCCGCGCCGAGCAGAGAACGCCGCGGCTTTGTCTTTAATCAAATAATTGCTCAGGCTGCTCCTCTCCCGAGTGTGGTGTCTGTGACCTCCAGGCTGTGACAGCTCACCCTGACCCTCCATCCATGGGGACATTTGGAGGCTGCGGCTCCCTGTGCTCCGTGCCGGGACGAGGGAGGTGAGTTGGGTGTGGGAGGCTTTTTGGAGGGCTCTTCATCTGGGAAAGAGACAGCTCTTGGATTAAAATCACCTTCCGTGAGAGCTGGCTTGGGGAGAGAATTCCTCTGGGAAATTTGCTGAGTTTTCCTCTAAAAAGAGACCTTTCAGGAGCAGCTGGTGGCAGAACGAGGCAGGGAGGACAGGGCACACAGCCTGTGAGCAATCAAACCCTGGGAGTTTGGTGACTGCAGAGAGGAAATTCCCAGCTGGAATGAGGGGAGCGCTCCGGGAACAGAGCACCTGCCCTGGCAGCTGAGGTTTGAGCAGGGTCATGGCGAGACCCAGGTGAGGAGGGAAAGGAAGGGAGGGAGGAAGGGAGGAAGGGAGGGAGGGAGGGAGGAAGGAAGGAAGGAAGGAAGGAAGCAAGGAAGGAAGGAAGGAAGGAAGGGAAGGAAAGGAAGGAAAGGAAGTCAGTCAGCCAGTCCTGTGCTGTCCCTGATGGCTGCCATCCATGTGGGAATGATGTTTTGGCTTGTCCTGCCTCAATGGAGCTCAGGGACGGCGCTGTGATGTCCCAGTGCCTGGGAAAGGCTCCTGGGGAGGTGACAGGGACAGATCTGCAGTGCAGAGCTGCCGTGGCTGCTCCCCATCAGCACTGAGGGAGAGCAAAGGTGCAGCTGTGGGGTTTTGGGTGCAACTGAAACTTAAAAAACAACTGGGATTTCTTAGCAGCTGAGTGAGGGTGTTCTGAAGCAGTTCTGGATTCTGATTTCCACACCCAAATTTTTCTTTGGCCATGAGAGGACTCGTGTGGGCTCACCCAGGTGGGCTGCCCTCACCCCAGCTCCCCAAATCCCTCCCGCTCCCCAAACTTAATCCAGACTGACACCTTTAGAGCCCCAAAAAGAACAGCAGGAGCTGCCAGGGACAGACTGTGACTTTATTCTGTCTTTCAACATAGCAAATGGCATCTTCTCTAATATCACTGCAAAAATACTTTGCCTGGGTTAAAATAGTATGTATATACTGTACAAAGACATAAGTTTAATATCTCTTCCTATAAGTACATTTATACACATAAAACAGCATAAATTAGAAAAGGGACAAATGGGTATATAAAATTCTGGTTACATACAAATCTGGTTAAATTAGCATTTACACTGTGGTTCTAACATAGTTTGTTAAATAGAGCCATGTGCATACAGTACATTAACACCCCACCCAGACACAAATTAAAACAGGGGCTAACAGGGCCAGGTGTTCACTTAAACAGAGAAAAAAATGTGGCCCACCTTAGATTTACTTATTTTTTTCTTGACTGGGGACTCACAGATCTGTTCTTCGAAACTCCTGGCTTTTCCAAAGCACCTCCCAGCAGCTGTCCTAAGCGTGGATGTTTTGCTTCTCCTCATGACCTCTTCGCCTTGCCCGGCTGACCTCCACGGCACAAGATTATCTACCAAAATCAAAACAGAAGGGCCTTACTTTTCCCAGCACCAGGGAGCGTTTCCAGTTGGTTTTACGCACATGGGAGGAGCAGGGGGAGGGATGTCCCGCAGTGTTTTACTTTCCATTCAAAGGCAGATTGGGGAGAGGTTTATTTATTTACTCTCCCCCTCCCCAAATTTGCAGTCCTGGGAACAGGAACCATCTGGTTTGGTGTTAAGCTGTCTGGCCTCTGGCTGGCCTTGGGCTGAGCACAGCCAGGCTCCGGGGGATGCAGTTCTGGGGGTGAAGGGCATTTGCCTCACTAAGTGCTCCCACAAAGCTCAGTTTTGGTGTGGCTGGAGGGAAAGGTGTGTGCTGTGTCTCCAGGCTCTCTGGATGGATCCCAGAGTTCAGCTGCAGCATGTTAGACAGGATTAGGGGAGGGAAAGGTGTGCTGGGCATCCC
Organism: Acanthornis magna; assembly: GCA_036785705.1. Taxonomy (NCBI): domain Eukaryota; kingdom Metazoa; phylum Chordata; class Aves; order Passeriformes; family Acanthizidae; genus Acanthornis; species Acanthornis magna. Next base: position 2,605,092 of record JAWUZG010000150.1, read on the forward strand.
TGCGTGTCTCCAGGGTCTCTGGATGGATCCCAGAGCTCATCTGCGACATGTTAGACAGGAATAGGGGAGGGAAAGCCCAGCCTAAATACCAGCAGAGCCTCCGAGTGGAAGAGCAAAGCAGGAGCAGAGAACAGGCAGCAGCAGGACCCTGACTCCCCTCCCATCAGCTAAAATGTGCTCGTGGCTGAGGCATGGCAGCCCTGGCACGGATCTTTCCCAGCTCCAGCCTGGCCAGAAGTGGCCTGGGAGGGATGTGAACCCCACAGCTCCTGCTGCAGAGCTCTCTGCCAGCTCCTCCTCCAGCTCAGTCTCCCCAGAGCTGCAGGACCATCGCTGGCCAGGTCTCCAGCACTGACACCGGATGGCACAGTTCCCACGGGACTGCAGATAATGCACTGATAAGCTGAGCTTAATCCTGCAAGCCCCAGCTGCCCAAAATGCCACTCTGAGCTACCAGGGCAGGAGCCAGGCTCTGCCAAACTCCTCATCCCTTATGAAACGTAATTACAAATGGGGCTTCACTGGAAAATCTGTGGCCTTTCCTCTGCTAACGGCCAGCTGTTAAAAAATAATCACTTAAAATAATTAGTGTCCACATCCATGCAACAGGATGAGGGAAACACCATCCAGCAAACAACAAGGAGGACTCTGGGCAAATGCTGGTTCCACAGAGCAATTCCATCTGCAGTCTGGTTTGTTCTATCAAGATCTGTGGTCTGGAGGAGCAGAGGGGTGTGTGGACCCCATGATCCCCCCCTGGATTTTCTCCCTCAGGCAGCAGCATCCTTTGGCAGCACAGGAAATTGCCCAAACCATTTTAGAGCAGCCAAAAACCAATGTGCAAGAGATGGTTTTTTAGAGTGATGGAGTATCAGGGAGGGGAAGCTGCCTTTGAAGAGCTGACCGCTGTGTGCAGCCACACTGAACTTAATGAAATGGCTCTCCTGATAAAGCCTTCACCTCTGGTCCCTGCAGCCAAATGCAGGAGGGATCACATATGCCTGGAAAAGCACTGAGCAATCTGCTGGAAGAAATCACCTTTTCCACTGAATCTCAGAAGTTTTGGGGAGATCCCTGTGCTGCTTGCAGAATCCCGGAGGATTTCTTTTGCCAAACCTCACAGCATTACCCCAAAACTGCGGAGCCTGGCCCAAACACACACCAACAGCTCCCAGCACCACTGGAAACCTCTCTCTGCTACAGCCACAGAACAGGGCTGGCTGCTCAGGCAGGTAACCAGAAAACAGCCCCAATTGTCATAATTTTGTGGCCAGAGCTGAGTTTGCTCTTCCCACCCCTTCTGATCGTGCAGGGTGAGGACTCTGCTGCCTCCTCCCTGCACACCCAGCACGGCACCCATGGCCTCAGCCCCTGTCCCCCTCAGTGACACCTGAGTCCTTCCTGCCTGCGACCAGCAGTGACTTGGGGGTGCTCAATCCCCCAGGAGCTGTCATGAACTGGTTTAACCTCTTGCCGGGGGACCCTTCTGCAATCCTGGCACCACCAGCAGTGACATCCATGTCCCCTCTTGTGAGGCCACTTTTTACGAGCCCTCCTTGGGCTTCTCATCTCCTCTCTGATCTGTCCCTCGTTCTACTTAATGAACAGGCAGTGTTTGACAGATTTTATGTCAGGCTAAAGCTGTTTTTCCTCACTCTTTAACAGCTGAGCCTCTGAAGTCTTGCTTGAGGTCAAGGGAAGACAAGAGGTTTCAAAATGGGGAGAAACTGTGGGGTTTGAGCACTGCTGTTTCTCCAGAACCATGTCTGAGTTCAAAGCCATACCGTGGGCTGCGGGTGAATATTCCATTTTGTCACAAGTTTTGAGGTTTTTAAATGTCTTTTTGTTGCACACTGGAAAACAAACAAAACCCTTCCCATGTTTCCGCAAAGCCGAACGCTGTCAAAACATTTTTGTTGGATAAGGTCAGGTTTTCTCTCCCTCCTTCTCCGCACAGGAGTGACCGATGCCTGAAACCCCCTTCCCTGAGACTGAGGATCTCAGTGCTGAGAAAACAGTGAAATCCAGAGCATCCAAACATCCCGAAGGGGCAAACCCAACCCCCGAGTGCAGGGGATTTATCTGGAAGCTCCATTTGCTAAGGCACCGTTATCAGGGAGTATTTTTGGAAAGCGCCTTCCCTTCCCACACCGCCTCCTCCCTAACAATACACATCACTCGCTCTGTCAGGTTAATGACAGGATTTGGAGGGATCAAAGTTCATTCCATGCAGCACCTGCTGTGGTACAGCAGGGCTTTGGGGCTGCTTTCATCCAGCACAGCCCCAGCAGGAAGCCTCATTCGGGAGCAGCGTGAGTCCTGCGTGCTGGCATTTGCTTGTCCCCAAACCACGAGGTCAAGAGCAGGTTTAGCAGAAGGGAACAAAGGATTTCTCTCTGGCCCTGCTGCTCCTCCCAGGGGCCTGGGCCATCAGCTTCTCTGCGGCCACACAGAGGGAGACATTTTAAAGATCCTCCTTGAGTAATGGAGTTGGACAGCTGGGAAATCCCTGCTCCCTTAGCTGCAGGTAAGGGAAGAAATAATCTGAGGGTGGTGTGAGCTGAGCTGGTTTAGGTGGTGTTGGCTCAAAGGAGTCACGAGCCAGTCACCTTTTATCTCACTAACACTTTGCATCAGCTCAGAGGAAGGTGCCTCACAGAGGTCAGCTCAGCACATGGAACAAATCCTGGGATAAGGATTTTACTTCCTCCTTTTCAGGCAAAACTCCAACAGCAGGATATGTAAAAATGAAGTAAGGAATTCCAAAAGCCTGCCAAGGCTACAACCTGAAATCCATTACAGTATTGTGCTGCATTACTGTTATGAAGACACCACTGATTACAACCAGATCATAGCACAGACCAACATTTGTCCAATTAGGGGTTAGATACTTAATAAATGAGCGTGGAATAGGAAAGGGAGCTGGAAAGACACTGCCAGGCTGAAGTGAGACTGAAAAATCCACTAGCTCCTTCCAATGGTAACTGAGAAAGTGCCATATAAAAATCATAAAATGGTTTAAAACCCTGTTATTCCTTTCATCTTTGTACTTGGAAAAGGAGTTTCCTTCTCAGTTACCTTGGAAATGAAGAGGCTGGTGAGGTTCAGGTATGTTCCAGTTGCATTCCATGGACTAATACAACCGACTGAAAATGCAACGGGGTATTAAGTTTTTATTTCTAATTTGTTCCAATTGAAACTATTCCTGGCAATATTAGAAATCTGCTCAAGGCACAAAGGTTAGGTCTGGATCTGAACACCATTCAGCAAGTTTGTTCAGATCTCTCTCTACTTAGGTTTGGTCCTTTTTTGCCCCATGCCCAGCTGCTGTTTAGTAGGGGTGTCATTTTCCTGGTGCTGTCCCTAGAACTCATACAGTTATTTTAGGCTTCACAGTGAGCTGGGACAAGGAGGGCAATGGAATCTCTTCTGGGAGAGGTTTCCTACTTCCTCCTTAGCATGAGGGCTGCACTGCAGGTTTAGGGGTCCCGAATGCTCACAGGAGGAAACTCATTCTCGTCATCCAGACAGACTGGTCCAGTTGCAAACTCGTGCTCTGGGATGACCTCCCCCCGCAGGGCTCCGCCGTCCTCCGAGTAACCTGGGCAGGGAAAACGCCAAATGTTACTGCGTGAAGGGAGGGGAGGAGGCTGCAGACAATCAGCAGACACGGTTACCATCTTTCCAGCCCTGAGCTGCTTCCTCTGGCTTTGTGGACTGAGGAAGAGGAAGGTGGACACATGGGTTATGGATGAATTACATGGCTAGCTCCTGTGGCAGCAGCTCTCCTCCTGCCGTGAACCCAAGCACCAATTTCAGACTAAGATCTACATTTGCATGTGGACCTTAGACTTGGGAATATAATGAGATCATCACCCAGTCTCTTCCTGCAGCAGTTTGGTGAAAGGTGGCCCAGCTTCAGAGAATCTGAGGCAATCTCACCACAAGAACAGTGAGTCCTGACTTCTACAGCTGCAGTTACAACTCCTGGGAACCACCTGGCAGCAGCTGCTGTCTGACAAACAGAGGCTCCTGCTCTGCCTCAGGCCTGTCCGTGGCACAGCTCTGCAATGCTGGCACAGGTGCCCAGGAAGCAGAGCAGAAAACACCTGGCGTGTTTTTGTGGCAGGGGATGAACCAGGTGAGCTCCAAAGTCCTGCTGCCCCAGTGTGCAGGGCACATGTGATGATCCTGGACGAACCCTTGGAATCTGGGACACTTTCCACTTTGCCCCAGGTGGTTTTGTGGTGCTTACCTGGCATGGTCGAAGTTGAAGGCACTGTACTTTGTCTGGCTACGGTTGCTGCATAAGATTGAGGTACTGGAGGCTGAAGGTCGTTCTCTTTGTTCTCCTCCATCTTTCCTGAGCCAAGCAGACTAATGGCACAGGAGCAAAAGAGGGGAGAAGAGTTAGTTCTGATGCCAGCTGCTCCTCCCCAGCTCCAGCTAAGACAAACCCATGCATCCACATCTCCTTGAAGCACATCACCCATCCCCAGCACTGCATGCAGCAGCGCCAGCAGTGCTGCGGACAGGGGAGCATTGTGCTCCACGAGGAAAGCAGGGGGTGAAGAAGGAGATAGGGAAAGCACCACTTCGGCTGGAGGACAATGCTGGCATGGGAACAGAAGGGAACAGATTGACCACAAAAGCTTTAGGTTACAAAGGCAAACAGTGTTTCTAATCACAGAGGGGGCTCCGAAGGGCTTCCAACAGGAGCAGACTAGATGGGAAAAGCAGCCCTGGCTAGTTTGGGACGGAGTGTGAGCAGAGATATCATATGATGTAATGTAACTCATGACCCAAGGGCCCTTTTGAGCCCTCTGATGCTCAGAGGAGCCCACATGACAGGGCTGGGGGCTGCGGGCGGCGCGCGCTGGACAGCGCAGCTTTGAAGTGCTTTTGTTTTGTGGCTTTTCCGAAAGCTGCTGGCACTTTCCTGGCTGGCAGCCACCTCCTGGCCCGGAGCACATGTTACATCTCACCCCACCCCAAAGGCTTCACATCTGGAGCCAAGCAGCCCAGATGTGGGCGGGGGGGTTACGTGCTTGATGGGATTTGCATATGGACAGAACAACGGCGGGGGAGGCTGTGTTTTCACAGAATCCCGGAATGATTTCAGTTGGAAAAGACCTCTGAGATCATCAAGCACAACCGTGGGCTGATCACCACCTTGTCACCCAGACCAGAGCACTGAGGGCCACATCCAATTGTTTCTTGAACAACTCCAGGAATGGTGATTCCACCACCTCCCTGGGCAGCCGCTCCCAATGCCAACAGCCTTTTCCATGAAGGAATTCCTCTGCTTTGGCACTGCGCTTTTGCTTACAGAAGTGTCACTCCACACCATCCCAGCCCCAGTCAGCTCTCCACTACCCACTCCAGACTGGAGAAGGTGCTCTGCTCTCCTGCCACCATCATGGCCATGGCTCTGCTGCCACAGGGATCTCCTGAGGCACAGCCTGCGCACCCCAAGCTGCCATGTCCCACAGCTGCTGTGGGGTCTGAGATGTCTCTGGGTTCTCTGTGTCCCTGCCTGCCAATGTGCTTCCCACCCACGTCTGTCAAAACAAACCCAGTTCTAACTTTCTTGCTCCTACAGCTCCACGTTGTGCTGCCAGGTGAGATTTCCCTTCGTTTTTCTGATCACCTCTGTATGAGGTGCGAGTGGAGGCAGAATTACCTGTGATTCTTAATTAAGACACACTCCCCTCCGTCCTGCGGGTCCAAGTTATAGATGTAGAGATGTCCATCCGACGTCGTCACCAACAGCCGAGGCAGCTTCTGAATCCTGGGGAGAAAAGCATCCTGAGGCCAAAGAGCTCAGAGACACAGACACAGCAGCACCTATAGCACGTGCTCCGCAGGCAGGGGGACGAGATAAGGCTGGCCTGGCCTGGGGGCAGGGGTCAGTGGGGTCAGTACGTACGTGGAGAGGGCACAGATGTTCCTTTGGCCGGAGATGTTGAGCCGCACAGTGGCGAAGGCTCGGTCCTGGCTCATCATGCCCGACACCTGGGCAGGGAGGTAGTTGGTAGCAGCCTGGAACATCTTCCCCATGTAACCACTCCAGGTTGGAGGCTCCTCTGGCCGGCTGAGGGGGTCACAAAGCAGCGTCAGCGGGGCTGCCACCATCAGCGTGACAGAGCAGCAGGAACAGAGCTGATCTCACACAGGTGAAGGGGTTTCTGGAGCACCTGTACATTGTGCACCAGCCTGGCTGGATGCACAGGGAGAAGGCAGGGGACAGTGGCACCTTATAAAGCCAGAGAGGCATGGAAAGCCTGACAGCAGGGCTGCAGGGTGTGCCTCTTCCAAGGAGTGAGCCCCTCAGGACACACAGACAGTTTGCAGTGGTATTGCTCATGGAGAGTACGTGGTGAGGACATGGAGAGCAGCTGTGTAAACACAGACCTCTGCAGCAGAGCCAGCCCTGGGGCAGGCAGGTGAAGCCAGGCCAATCCCCTCACCTGTCCGTGAGATGCTCCAGTTTGAAGATGTGCACGGTCTCCGTGTTGCTGGAAGCGCAGAGGAACTGGGAATCCATGCTGAACACCAGGGAGCTGATGTTCACATACCTAGGGCCGAGCAAGGACAGCACTGTCACTCCACGGCAGCTCATTCCAACCCTCGTGCTGGGCTTGGCTCACGGAGGAGTGAACGGGGAGGAAGGAGACCCATCCATGGTGAGGATCACCCTGCACAGCTGCTGCTCAGCCTGTGGGCTCGCTGATGAGCAATTCCCTAATCCCTTTGCTCAGCAGGGCTGGGGGTTGCCTCGAGCTAGTGAGGAACAGCCAGAGAGAGGTGGAAATGTCCTTGCTCACAGGGCTGCCTGTGGAGGGAACATCTGTGCCAGCCTCAGTGCAGCTCCTGGTACTGCAGAGAGCAGGGAGGATATCCCAAGTGCTCAGCAGTGGGATACAAACAGCATCTCCTGCACGGGTTCAGCAGCAACGAGCTGTCTGATAATTTCGGGGACTTGGTAATTTTAAGTAAGAAGGAAAAAAGGACAGAATGAATGGGGTGACTCTGTGTCTGCTCCCTGCCATCGCCCTGCTCTGTGACACACTGGAAGGAATCACTGAGCTGGGCACAGCCTGGCACAGTGACATTTTGAGTCGATACGTTTGCTCTTGTTTCCTTCTGCAAAAGATGCCAAAGCCACCAGGATCTGACGTTGCCCTGTGTCCCTGTGTTTACATTTTGGCTCCGGGAGCCCTCTGTGTACTTGTCACCGCCAGAAGGATGAACTGACCTTTTCATCCCTCGCCGGAATTCATAGAGTTTTTGCCCCCCAGGAATGGAAAATACACGAATGACTGTGCCCTGCAAAAAATGCAGATGGAAATATCATGCAGGAGCAGGCCAAGGAGCCTGAGCCCTTTCCCTGACACACCCAGGAAACTCAGGACACGCAAAGGCTCCTCCTGTTTGCCAGCTGGGCTCTGTCTGATCCCGATACACTGACCAGTCAGCGGCCCTTGTGTGCTGGCTGTGTTTAAGAAGGGGCAGCTCAGAGGTGCTGATGCAGCCCTGGGCAGAGGGAGGCTACTTGCAGCCACGCTCACTCACTTTTTCAGAAGCACTGGCCAACTTGGAGCCGGTGGAGTTGAAGGCGAGGGCGGCCAGAGGCCCGTCGTGGGCAGGAATGGTGCAGGCTGTTTTCTGTGGGGCACAAGGTAACGTGAGTGCAAAGGGACACGCTGCTCCTTGGACTGTGGGAGGGCAGGGCGTTCCTGCCTCACACCCTATCCAGATCTGCTGATACGGATTCATGAGATCGGCTTGTGCTGATGGTATCCCTTCCACATCCTCAGCAGTTTATCTCTGCCCTGCCTTGAGTTCATTCCCCCCTGCTATGACTGCTGTGATTACAGAAAGCTCACCTCAGGGGCAGAGAACCTCGGGGGCAGAGAACCTCAGCTCCTCACCTCTCTAGGGTTTGGGATTGTGCCTGAACCCTCTCCAAAGCCTGGCACTGCTTTGTGAGGATGAGAGCTGGCTGCCCTGCAATTCTCTCTGCTGCACAGCAGGTCCTGCTGCAGTGACACCACCCCGGTACCTGCAGGGAGCCCCCGCCCTCGCAGCACCTCTTGCAGCAGCAGTGTTTTCCCCGCGCTCTGCTCCTCCCCTGCTGCAGATCCTCAGCTCCTGCTGCACGTACGGAGCCACCGGCCTTATGTAACCCAAAGCCCTGGCATAAACAGCAGATAATCATCACCCTGCATCCAGCCAGGGACAGATTTCCTAAGGGGACTTTGGACACTTTGCCCTCTCTGTGACTTTGGGTCTGGCATCCCTTCTAGCCCATGGTGCCATCCTGCGCTGTGCCTGGAGCAGCTCCAACCCTCCCTGACCCACACTGGTCTCATCACTCCTGTGGGATACGCTGCTGAGGCTCCCATCGGAGCCCCAGTGCCAGCCTGGCAGTGGCCCTTGGGCTGCAGGGCAGTGGGTCACGTTTCCCTGAATATCCTGCACTGGGAGATGCATGTCCTGACCTCAGAGCTGTCTGCTCCAAGCAAGGGGGATCCGTCCAGATGTGCCTCGCAGGCAATTCTCTTGCACTTCAGCTCGGTGGAGTGTATTTATTCATCCTTCCCAAGGGCCCCGTTGGCTTTGCTGTGGCTCTGTTTGTTTTCAGCCCCTGCCGGTATCCAAAGGCTGAGCTTCGCACTTACCAAAGTATTTCCGTCGTAAAGCGCGATCTCTCCGCTGGTCGCGCTGCCGGGATAAGCCAAGTAGGAGTTGGCGTGGTTGATGGAGAGAGCACACAGACCTGGCAGGGGGACAGGGACACGGTGGGGCTGTGAGTGGGGGGAGGATAGAAGGGGCACGGCGGGGGTTCAGGCTCTGCTTCATTGTGGGACTGCCGGGCCCCGGTGCGGGCGGCGGAGCGCTGGGAACGCCTCGGCCGTGGGGACATCTGCTGGTATGGCACAGAACGGCGGCTGGGCCCTGCCACCCTCCCCGGTCCCCACGGCACGAGGAGCCCAGATCCGGATTTTCAGCACGCTCTGAGCTATCCCCCCGCATTACCTCCCTGGAGGAGGCAGGAATAGGTGCATGAAACAGCAAAGGACATGCCGGGCTGACAGCACTCCTGTCCAGGCACATCTGGACACGTCCAGATGTGCACAGGGTGTAGGTGCTGCATTGGAGCTCAAAGGAGCAGCCCAGCGTGGATGCAGCCCCGCTGCAGCCTGGCTGAGGGCAGTGCCATTTCCTTCTGCTCGCAATGGAAAAGGGAAGCAGAGAGAGACAAAGGAAATGCGCCAGCTGTGCAGGGAGTTTCCGGCTCACAAGGAACTTGAACGTAGCGAAATTTTAAGCACAGGGGGAATTCTTCCCCCTAAGAGCCATCTGGTTTTGTGCCAGGACAAGCACAAAGGTTCCCAAACGCTCCTTCCAAAGCGGGCAGGAATTACAGGATGAGACAGGGATGGATGGATACGTGTGTCCCCCATCCATCCGCCTGTCCCCCAGGTGACCTCGGAAAAGGAGCATCTCTTCCTGCCTCTCGTTCTGCTGCTGGCTGAGGATCCAGCCCGGTGAATCCTGTCACATACGAAACGTGCCTCGCTCGCTTCCTGCCCCACATCCGTGTGCTCGCAGCCCCCCCAAACCCGACTGCAGGCTCCAGCACGACCTGAGCTTCCTGCCCCCCGCTGGGGGTCCCACCTCATCCCACGTGCAGAGGAAGCCGCGGGGTTAAAGGCACCGGGGACGCTGCCACGGTCCCCGAACGGGACAGCAGGACAGCCACACACTGCACGTACACCCACGGACGTGTCGTGCCCCGTGTCAGGACACGGCCCTGGCCCCGGCCCAGCGGCAGCGGGGAAGGATCGGCCGCAGCTCGCGTTTTAGGTCATTGTTTATAACTAAACAAAGAGACCGCAGCCGAGCCAGGAGCTGCAGGATCAGCCAGAGGCCCCGGGGATGCGCTCCCCATCCATCCAGAGGCATGCACACCATGCCAGGGATGGTGCACCGGGAGAGGCACGAGGAGCACGGCGGCAGCGGAGAGCAGGCAATTAAAAGGCAGTTAAAGAGGGAGGGATAGGAGGAAGGCAAAGATAGCCCAGAGACTTTGCTGCTGTGATGAGCATCCTGCCTTTGCCGGGTGGCGATTCCCTGGCCCGGGCAGCACGGGGGGATCAGCACAGGCCTTTGAGAGAGGATCAGCGAAGGCTGGAGGCAAACAAAGCGAGCTCAGAGCGGCGGGGCTGAGTCACTCGCTCCCTCTGCTCCTCTGGCCGGGAAACCAGGCCAGGGGAAAACACAGATGTGAGTGTACTGGGCTGACCCCAGGGACACACAAAGAACAAAGATCACAGGGCCATGGGCAGCCTTTGAAGATGCTCCTCTCCCTTCAGCAGCCCCTCGGCCATGATGGAGGTTGGTTCTTGCAGTGGTGGGCTCAGGAGGGAGGAGGCACAGCTCAGGATGACACCTCTGGGAGTGCCACGTCACAGGTGGCTTCCTCGAGCAGCACGGAAAAATGCTCCTGTGTCTGGGAAGCCTAGCCTTGCCCCCAGGCTGGCAGGTTCAGGCTTGGGGGGAGCCCTGTGGAGTGGTTCCCAAAGCCACAGCCACTCCCAAGATGTGCCCTCATGGCACACATGCCACCACAAGCACCGTGACCTCCTTGGTGCAAATTTCCCTGACATGAATCACACAAAAAATAACCATCTTGGACACCATGGGCATTTTCCTCTCCTACATGGAGGAGGCTGGATGAGGAGCCCAGTGCTGGCCAGGAACAGCTAGAGACCTCACTGTGACAGGCCAGCGTGGCTGCAGCAAATCCTGGAGCTGGCCATGCTGGTGTTACCGTGCCCAGGGCACACACTTGAGGGGTGGCACATTTTCCATGTGCTCCTTCATCCCCCAGCAGAGATGGCCACTCCTCACTAAGCTGCACGAAGAGCAGTGAGGCTGGACTGCCCTGACCTACTGGACACGCTGTCCTCGGGGTCAAGCCTGGGAGCAAAGCAGATGGCCCAGGGACAACAGGGGCACTGCACTTGTCACTCAGCTCATTTCAATGACAGCTGCTGCAGTAAAAGGGGTTTAAAACACTAAGCCCATATGATCTGTGATCTGCTGCATCCCAGTCCTGCCCGGGCTGATTGCTGCTGCTCTTAAACCATGACCTGATCCTCCAGCCTCTCTGCAGAAGAGCTCCAGGCCTGGGTATCCCTGCCCATCCTGCTGCCGGGCCTTCTCGGGAAGGTTTTAAACTTTAATTATATTTGCAGCATTTAGCATGTTTAATCCACACAGAGAGCCCATCTGGTGAGACCTGAAGTAGGTCAGGGGAGCTGCCGGAAGAGCATCCCTTGAAAGCCCCGAAGCCAAGCGTGAGCACATCAGCAACTTCCCAAGCAGGCAGCCATGAAAGGGACACTGCAGCCAGAGCAGGACAGCGCAGCAACGCGGGCACCCGGCCAGGCTTCCCTCTCTCCTGCTAAAAATAGCTCCTCTCCCAGCAGCAGGAAAGCTGGATTCACCCTGTGCCACACACACAGGATCGGTGCTGCAGCACCTGCCCTGCCCCTCGGGTTTGCAGCCAGCATGGAATAACAGCAGGTGGAGATCCGGGGAACTGCTGGGCAGGGAGTTCAGTTATGTGTGAGGAGGACATCATCCCCTGCTGTCCTGGGGATGGCTGAGCCCCACCAGCCATGGGAAGTAGAGAATGAATTCCTTGTTCTGCTCCACTTGCATGTGTGGCTTTTGCTTTAATTATTAAACGGTCTTTAGCTCAGCCCATAATTTTTCTCACTTTTACCCTTTTGGTTGTCTGGCTCTGTTCTGCCCCCGGTGATCCCTCTGGGAGCTGACCCCAAGGGGAAGACAGGCCCTGCTGCCCAGCTCTGCTCTCCTGTGATGCATCTGCTCTGCACAGAGCAGGGTTTTGCTCAGGACAGAGCTGGGTCACAGCCTGATGGAGTTCAAGGAGTTTGGACAATACCCTCAGGCACAGGGTGGGATTGCTGGGATGGTTCTGAGCAGGGTCAGACTAGGATTCAGTGATCCTTGTGGGTCCCTTCCAACTCAGCATTGATTCTCCCAAGCCTCTCCATGCATTTCAGGCTGCCCAGTGCTGAATTAGGACACACAAGCCACAGGCTGGTTTAAATTCTAACACAATGTTGTGGCTCTACAAAACTCCCTCCCCTTCACACAGCTCTCCCATGCTCACCTGTTGTGTTGGGAGGTGTATCCAGAATAGTCTTCAAAAGCTTCATGTCCTTAATGTTATGGATGTAAATCGACTCTTCCAGGCAGACCACCAGCCTCTGCAAGGACACAAGGGACATGCACAGAACCTCACCAGCAGCACCTCTGACTGCTGCTCCCAAACCTAAAATTTCACTGTCAGACAAACTCAGACAAATTCAACAGGAATTTCCCACACACTGAAATAATAACAGAAACGTGATCTCTTCTGCTTCTCCATCCCCTCTCACATTTGGGTTTGTACACCTCTGGTTTTGAGTTTTGTATCTGGTCTTGCTTTGGAGAGAAGATAAAACATCGTGACTTCTTCTTTGCTCCTCTAAGAGCTCATCTTCCACATCCCCAGGAAGAGGAAGACACATCAGGGTTGACACTCCCTACAGGCTTTGATTGCCATCTATCCCAACCCCAACTTTCCTTCATAGCTCGTAACAAATTACTTTTTGCTCACAAAGGCCTGGCAGCAGAGAGGCTGCAATCCTGCTTGTCAGTGTGCCTCCAGATGGGAATACAGGCCCTTTGCCCTGACTTCTTCCTGATTTGGGAGAGAACATTTATGTGCTGGGTCTGCCACTGCTGCTAAATTTAATGCACCCGTCCAGCACATTAATGGGTTTTTTCCCATTTGGTGTCAGCAGGGAAGGCTCTGCTTTGTGTGCCCTGCAGAACTGCATAATCAGAGCTGAGAAACGTGTTCAGGGACAGTCACCCTTGCAGCACGTTGGCTGAGGGGCTGGCTGTTCCCAAATTCAGGTGCTTGGATGTCTTCTGACCCCGTCAGGAACATCCACCCAGCCACGGGGAGCTGCCAAGCCATGGGGAGGAAAGGCAGAAAGGAAAAGGGAAGTCGGATGTTGTGACCTTAGCACTGGGCCACCATCTCTGTGGCCACTCAGCTTTGTGTCTCAGCTTGGTCCACATCCCAATGTGTCACCACGGAGGCTTTTTTGGGACCAGGCTTTGGGTCTGGCTGTGCTTTGGAAGTCCAGCAAGTTCACAGCTTCACCTCCCTTAGTGCCAAGTGTCCAGAGGCACTGAAAACATCCCAATAAAAGCCTAAGCCCAGACCCCATCCATCCTGAAGTTGGAGCACCCGAATCCATGTCCAGGAAGCCTCCACCTCTTCAGAAATGAGGCCACTTATTTAGTATCTAAATGTGGAGCTTAAGTCAGTAACTTGAAACACCCACATTAAAAATCTCTGCCTTGCTCCACCATTACTCTCAGATCAAACTCTTTCCCACTTCTATTCCTGCTAACCACAGCATCTGGGGCTGTGTCAGAGCCATTTTGCATTTCCAGGAAGACTTTGCCTTTTCTACAGTAAGAGCCATCCACTTGCAAGCAGAGGAATATTTATACAGCTGATTTGGGCAAAGCCACCATGTGCTTTCCCAGAATGGGCTGCTCTTGATCTCCAGGTGAAGGGAGGTTTCCAGATGATGGCAAAGCAGCAGCCGGAGATGCTGGCACCCACAGGGACAAAATCCAGGAAAGTCTGGGAGGTGAAGAGGCAAAGGAGGTCTGGAGAAGTTCACCATGAGCTGGAGAGGGCTGGTTCACCCCTCGTGCCCTCCCTGCAGCCCATGTGAGGGTCAGAGGGATGGGGTTTGTCCTCACCATGCACACAGGGCCCAGCAGAAGGTGCTGATGTTGTGATTGCTACCCAGGGTTAAGGCACTGTTAATTGTCCAAAATGTCACTGCTTTTTCTTTACTTTGACATGGATCAGGTCAGATAACTGAGCCGTATTTGGGGGCTGAAATGGGTTTGGACACAGCCAGGAAAACACCTCAAACTTCTCCAAAGAGCTCAGCAGGATTTCAGCAGTGAATGAAAACCCAGGAGGCTTCCAGGAGCTTCCCAGCAGTCCCACAGCACAGCCTGATTCCCCTCTTTGAGACAATCAGGATTTACCTGAACACATTTCAGAGTTATCCCGGAGCTTGGAACAAAGAATTCCCACAACAACAACTGAGGCGTTTGCTTGTTTGCACAAAGAGGACTTTTTCACAGAGAGATCAGATTGAAACATGCACCTTTTGTTTGAGACCTGCTCCTGGTTAATTTGTCACCATTTTTCCTGTGTTAATGCCTTGTCTGGGATTTGTCCTTTTGTGAACTTCCAGTGGAGTACAGCTTTCCTACAGAAGCCCAGGCAAATGTTTAAGTGTCACATGGAGGATCTAATGGCCACCACTTCAAATCCTGAATGTAGATTGAGACGATTTTTCTTCAACCTACCCAAATTGGGAAGGTTCAGGAAAAAGTTCTCAATGAAAAGGGTTATTAAGCAGTGAAAAGGCTGTCTAGGACTGTGGGATCCTTTAAATCCTTCCAGGGATGTCACCATCCCTGGAGGGATTTAAAGGATGAGTGGATGTGGTACCTGGGACATGGTTTAGTGGTGGCCTTGGCAGTGCTGGGGAACGGTTGGACTCGATGGTCTTATTGCTCTTTTCCAACCTAAATGCCTTTACGATTCCGTGTTTCTAAACATCTGTAGCATCTTCAAATCCCTCCAGGTGTGTCTGTGGCACAGCCAGAGGATGAGCTCACGCCAGGATTTGAACCCAAGCTCATAAGGCAGCCAAGAAATGTGGATGCAAGGCTGGGACTGTGCATCACCTCCAGAGCAGCACACAGGGAGTAGCCTGAACTTATTTTATTCACACTCATTGCCTAGAGCTGCTCAGCAGAACCTCCCAGTTTATTTTTATACACACACATCTATCTGCAATTCAAAGGAAGTCTCTTTTTTTTTTTTTTTTTTTGCCAGTTCCATTGCAAGTTGAAGTGAAAAAAATCAATTTAGGACAGATTTAATTGTAGTACAGGAACTCCTGGTCAAAGAGAGCTTTACTGGAAGCTCAGCCCAGAGAGCCTCACTGCAGGTCTCACTGTTGCTAACTGAGGAGAGGCTGATTATATACAATTACCCAGACTGCTTATTTCTTCATTGTAAAATGTCCTCTGCTTCTTAGGGCATATACTTGGAAAATAATTATGGACAAAAAGAAAAGATGACTTAAAATCCTCCAAAAGAGCTCAGGGCTGCACGAGGCTGTGTCGGTTCAGAGAATAACACTCTAAAAGGCTCATTCTAAGAGGCCTGAGTGGGTTTTATACGTTTAAAACCAAAACAAGGCTGCTTGCAGTGCTTGGAAAGCAGCTTTTTGCCTTATCCATGGAGTTCAAGTTTCTCCTGGATTTTTGTAACCAACTTTGAAGGTCTCATTTGCAACCAAGATGGTAGAGGTGGGCCTAAAGTCAGGATGTGGAATCCAAGGGAGGGAGGGAGATGAAAAGGTGGGTTTTTAGCAGAGCTGTGTCCTGAACAGGCGAGAGGACAAATGACAAAAAGTCTTTGTGCAATTGCCACCAAAACAAGGACTTGGCTTCATCTTCCTGAAGGAATCAGAGGTGGCAGATGACACCCACCCCTCCAGTGTCCCTGCAGAGCTCCCCAGGCTGGGCCCAGCTGGAAAGGCAAGAGCAGCAAAGAGCCAGAGTGGGTAACTCTGGCTAACCCTCTCAGGGTGGGTAACTCTGGCTAACCCCCTCGGGGTGGGTAACTCTGGCTAACTCAGGGTGGGTAACTCTGGCTAACTCAGGGTGGGTAACTCTGGCTAACCCTCTCAGGGTGGGTAACTCTGACTAACCCCCTCGGGGTGGGTAACTCTGGCTAACCCTCTCACCTGCCGGTTCAGCCGGATGGACAGGATGTTACTGGAATAGCTGTAGTTGCAGATCTCTGTCCCTTTCTTGAAGTGGTAGACATTCATTTGCTGTGGCTTGGCATGGCTGACCACAACCACAAGGCTGCTGGAGAACAGACGCTCCACGATGTAAACATCTGGGATTTCATCTGGGCACACAAAGAGAGCAAAGCAGAGCCTTCAGCTTGGTTTGACTGCAGCAACAAGACTCAGCTCAAGAGGGGATCGAGTTGGAAGGCTCAATGCTAAGGTGTTCCACATGTGCTTTTGTGAAATATTTCTCACAGCTGGCACAAAGCAATTAGGTCAGAGCAGGAAGGGGTTAAAGAACCTTCCCCTGAAGGCAGAAATGAAGGCAGCTCTGACAGTGCTGCTGTGCCTCTCTCTCCTGGGCAGGGCCCAGCTGAAGCTAATCCTTGGGAAGGGGATATAAAGAGAGGAACTCCCCCAGCTCACTTAAGGAGTTTCCTGGGGAGTGTGAGGAGTTTACTGAGGTAAGGCATGAGCTGGCTGTGGCTCAGTGTTTCTGCTGTGTGGTGTCTGGTTTCTCCCAGCCTCCCTGGGGAAGCAAACAGTGGCTGGTGTGTGTTGCAGGGACCATGTTTGGGATGACTCCTGCTGTGTGGAGAAGGCACCAGGGGCCCTGCACCTAAATCCCCAGGGACTGCAATTCCCACTGTAGGCAGCCCTGAGTGATGCTCAGCTTGGGCTGGGCTGTGTTGGAGGAACAAAGCCCCACTGGTGTGACTGTTTGTTCCTCAGCCCAGCACCCTGAGTGTGTCACCAGCAGGGACCCATTTCCCTTTGCCTGACTCTAGGAAAGGAGCCTGGCCCCTGCTCCAGACAATGCAGCCGGGTCTGATTGCTGAGGCTCCTTCTGAAAAGGAATGAACACATCCCAGCTGGGCTGTGTTATCTTCAGTGCATCTCAGCTGAAGCACTGCTGGCCTGAAGCAGCCTGGAATCGCTGCTCTGTGAGGCCAGGCTTGTTTTGGGCTGTTAAGTGTGGGTTGCATGCTGCTGTGAGCACAGCTCAGAGCTGCAGGCCTGCTGGGAATGACCTTCTTTACATGGAAAACCTGTTAAAAACATCTTGCTTGTAAATACCACGTTGGATTAAAAGCCTGGGGGTTATCCAGCAGCTGTGCTGGAAGCCTGTGGGCTCCTGTCCATGTACCTGAAACATTCCAGAGGGAAACTGCCTCAGAATGCTGGGCTGCAGCACAAACTGCTGCTGTCAGAGCGACAGCAGGGGAAAAGAAGCTGGGCTCTAACAGAGGGGAAGGGCATGTTTAAAGCAGTGCTGGTCAGTATTCCTCCCCAGTGAAACAGGAGACTTACTGCTTTCATGGACCTGATCCAGTTGCTCCACAGAACTTAAGGAGAAAAGTCTGTATCCAGTTGTGGTTCCAATTGCCAGGGAGCTGCAAAGACAAAGCAAAAACCTGCTAGCTCAGAGCTGAAGGCCTCCAGGTGATAGGAAGAGTTGCTGCAGGGATGGTGTACTGGTTTTAACTGGGATGGGTTTTTTTTCCATATTAGCTTGTATGTGGCTGTGTTTGGGATTTGTGCTGATAACAGGGCCATGTTTTTGTTCTTGCTGAGCTCTGCTTGCACAGTCAAGGCTTTTCCTGCTCCTCACCCCTCCAGAGAGGAGCCTGGGGGGCACAAGGAGCTGGGAGAAGGGACACAGCCAGGACAGCTGACCCCAAGTGACCCCAGGGACATCCCAGGCCAGGTTTGGTGTATAAAGTGGGGGAAAGAAGGAGGAAGGGGAGGACATTTGGAGTGATTTGTCCTCCTTGTTCTGTGTGAGGAGGACATCATCCCCTGCTGTCCTGGGGATGGCTGAGCCCCTGCCAGCCATGGGAAGTAGGGAATGAATTCCTTGTTCTGCTCTGCTTGCACGTGTGGCTTTTGCTTTAATTATTAAACAGTCTTTAGCTCAGCCCATAAATTTTCTTACTTTTACCCTTTTGGCTCTCTTTCCACCTCACTGAGGAGCTGGCTGGGATTAAACCCTAACACAGGAGAAATGGGTAGTTCCTGGCACAGTGGTGTGTGAAGGCACAACTTCAGTTTCCAGCTTAAGTCATAGAAAGTAACAAACTAAAGAATTCAGTTTTCCACCTGCTTCTATTGCAGCCTACAGAAGGCAAGTACCCCTCTGAGACAAAAAAAGCATCCATTCTGATGGCCCTGTGGCTGCTGGGGGAACAAACAGGTATAGATCAACCTGTGAGGATGCAGACAGGACCTGTGAGACACAGAAGGGACTCTTTCACCTATACTGACACAGTGACTTGTCTGGGCTGTGGAAGCTTTGCTCTCAGCGTTAAGGGTAGTGGGCAGAGCCTTGTCCAGCGCTGCCCCTGCCCAGCTCCAGATGTAGCAAGCAGCAATATCTCGGTCTTAAACCAGCAGCCAGCCCATAATAGCAATGCACAGCGCTTGTGCTGGTGGCAGTGACCAGCAGGTTCATATTCACATCCCTCAAAGCACCCTTTGTTCGGGCACACTAATGCAAAGCAGGGCTGCAAAGGAAACGCTGTTTCCAGGTGTGAGGCTCATATCTCTGATTCTTATCTCATTCCCCACAATCCGGGCCGATCCACGGCTGCCAGGTTCGTGTGTGGTCACTGCTTCGGGAGGTTTTTGTTGTCCCGCTTGGACAGGGTTCTTAAATTGGAGCAGGTAAAGCACAGGTTAGCGTTAGCAAAGGTGTGAGGCTGAGATGCTCCAAGGAAACCGGGGGTTATTCCGAGCTGGGGCCGTGCTCTGCCACAGGCTGCTCACCGAGAGCCTCCGGGAGGGTTTTGGTGGCCCTGGGCAACGCTGTCACCTCCCAAGTGGCCACACACCGCTCGGCAGACAAAGCCCTGGGAGAACGCCGCTGCTGTGCCCATCCCCAAGCGCCTCCCGAGCTGCGGAGGAGGCAAACCCCGGCGATGGCTCGGAATTCGTGCCTCCCTCGGGCTCGCACACCCGCCCGGGGGCCCTGGCGGCTGTTTACCGACAGCCGGGCGGGGCCGGGGCCGCTCCGGCGGGGATGGAGCGCCCCGACCACGGCCCGTGAGTGTGTGCGGTGAAGGGAGAGTGCCACGGGGGCCCTCCCTGGGGGGACCTGCCGCGCCACGGGGGCGCTGGGACCCGCCCCGCTCCGGGCCGCGGGGCCGGATCGAGCCCGGCCGGCTCGGCCCGGCCGCCGTCGCCCCCCGCCCCGCGGCGCCCGCCCCGCTTACGTGCAGTCCTGGTTGTAGGAGAAGCAGCTGAGCGCCGCGGGCGCCCCCGGGGCCTCGGCCGCGGCCTCCATGGAGCGGGCGCGGCGCCTCGGCCGCTGCGGCCCCCGCGCCCGCCCCGGCCCCGCTCCGCGGCCGCACGGGCGGTGCCGCCTCCCATTGGCTCGCTCCCCGCTGATGGACGTGCGGAGTGACCTATCGGCGCGGGGCAGGCGGGGAGATCCCGCCCTCCCGGGTGGCGGAACCGCCTCTCATTGGCTGGCGGCGCGGAACAGCTGCGCGTGGCCACGTGGTGATGTTGTGGTTGCATCAGACGGGCGCGGGCAGATGTTGGGGAGCGCATCTGGGGGAGCGCGGCGGGAGCGCTGCTGCGAGGGGGACACGGCGACAAGGGGCTCCTAGAGGGGTCGGGGATGGTGTTAGGGAGAGGATGGGGCGGGGAAAAGCGATGGTGACACTGTGGTGACACTGCTGACCGGAAAACAAGTCAGTCCGCCTCTCCACTTCCTTGGCTGGACAGTGCTTTGGAGAGTTGTTTTTCCCTCTTTACAGCATTGACATCCTAAACCTAAAGGCATTTGAGCATCATTCCCGTGCTTAACACCGCTGCTGCCTTAGGGGGTCAAATCTACCGGGGAAAACACAAAGGAAAACAACCCCCTGAGCCAGTCGCTAAATGACAAATACTCCAGGCAGTGCAATGACATTAGCAGTGCACGGAAACGCAAGGGCAGAGCCTGCAAAACCCCTAATTAGATGAGTAATCCTCATGTGAGTGCTGAAGTCATTGGCCCCAGATCACTTGATGTGCACCACAGGACTTTTGGAAAAAGAGCCACATGCAATACCATCTCCATGAGGCAGATTCCATGTGGACACATATATCTGCCTGGATTAATCCCCCTTTGCAGCATGTGGGCCTTGGAGTGTCTGTAATATTCCCCTGTGAGGGAGTTTGAAACCTGCAACTGTGAAGATGATTGATTTTGGGGAGGAAGTAGGAAAACACACATCTTCAAAACACCGTTTTGGAGAGAGGTGGATGGTGGATCATCCCTAGGGCACAAAGCACATGAGTGACAGTGCAGGGGAATAATTTTAAAGACATCATATTTGGGGGGAAAACATCTCCTTTTCCAAGGGGCCTAGTGGGAAGTTCTAATAAAACCCAAACATGAAACACAAAAGCTGTTTTTGAATGTCCTGAAACTGTCCCTGTGGATCAGCATAGTTTGATTTTGAAACAGAGATGTCAGAAAGGAAATGGGGTTGTGGAGCAGGAAAAAGTTTAAAAACAAAACAAAACAAAACCCTCCAACAAACAAAACCAGGGAGACGGTGCCTTGTGTTTCAAAAAACCATGTTTCTGGGCAACAGCTACAGCTGGATGTTTGCTGCTTGGGCAATCACCATGGTTTTAAAATGAAACCTTGATAAAGCATCCAAGACTTGGGTAACACAATTATTTTCGCAGCTTGACTGATGCAACCATGTTGGTCAATCTTTCTTTGAGCTCACTGCTTGCAATGGCTGTTTAATCAGCTGAGGTGGGAGAAACAGAGAGTTCTTGTCCTCTGCTACAGCGTGAAAAGCTTTGGTGGCCTTTGGAGCAGGTTGGGTACAGCCATGTCACCGTAATGAATGTAAGGTCAGGGCAAGCTGCTCCTCGGGCTGGAAAAGCTTCTGTGTGTTGGTGAAGCCCTTGGAAATGTCAGGATCTGTGCTCTGGAACGTTGGAGGAGTTGGGTGCTGGGTGTGAAATAGAAGCTGAGGTGCTCTGTGTGGAAACTGTGAGGCTTTCTGGTAAAGAAATGAGGTGTCTCTGGTGTCTCCAGGGTAAAGAAATAGCTGGAGTGATTTTTCAGCTCTGGAGGGAGGTGGTAATGAGGGTAGTAGTTAAATCCCAAGATATTTCTTGGGATCTGAGTATGTGTCACACCTGGAGAAAACAGTCTGGCAAGGACAGCAGAGAGCCCTGCCAGCCACCAGAAGGACAGTCCTTGTGCTGATGCATGTGTTTGCTGGGAAGAATATATCAGGAATTGGCCTCCCTTTCCTGACAATCCTGTGACTGCAGTAACTATTGACAGTAACAACCTCAACGCAGTCATTAACTCCAAACCCAGTCCGGAGTGTGACCATTTGATCTGAAATGTTTTCCAGTGCAGAAAACATGGTGTGAGGGATGTTGGTTTGGGATCTCCACCCTGGCTGTTTGTACTGAAGCCTTAAAGAGGGAACAGAGGTGAAGAAGCTGGGAAACCATAAAGGCCTCTCCCAGCCGTGGTACCCTGCGCGCTGCCATTCCACGTGGGAAGGGTTTGGTAATTTTTTGAGAGCTTTTAGGCTTTTCCCGGGCTCAGAGTTTAAATTCCAGCTAAGTTTTTCCCTCTTAGATAAAAACCTGCTCCTACTGATAGGTCTGGTATTTTAAATCTGCTACCGGAAAAAAAAGAAAGAAAAGATCTTGGCAGAGGTAAATCTGTTAAATATCTTTATATCCTTCACTGGAATTCCTGATAACCAGAAGCCTGTTGAGGGACTAGAGCTTTCCAGGGGAAAAACAGGCAAAAGGTGAATGTGTAATAAGGAAAGCAAGTGTTTCTCAGAGCAACACTTTTTTTTTCCTGTGTAAGGAGTGGGAAGAGGTGGCACAGACACTTTGCTTTGTTTTTTTTTGTTACCCTTCCCGAGTGTACCGTGTAGGAGGAGGAGGAAGAAGGGGCTGCAGCCCAAGCTTTAGGGGCTTTAATGGCATGAAGTGCTGAGCCCTGAAGTGCCAGTGCCGGCTGGTTTAGGATCTCCAGACTGACAATAAATGCTGCCATCTGGTGCCCCGAGCAGGCTGCACACAGCCTCGTGCCGGGCCAGCATCACACACAGCGCTGCTTCCTCGCAGCGTTTGTTAAAATCCTGCTCTCTGGATTATCCAATGGA
This sequence comes from Acanthornis magna, assembly GCA_036785705.1. Classification (NCBI taxonomy): domain Eukaryota; kingdom Metazoa; phylum Chordata; class Aves; order Passeriformes; family Acanthizidae; genus Acanthornis; species Acanthornis magna. The sequence continues at coordinate 2,627,239 of JAWUZG010000150.1, forward strand.
TTACCTGTGCCTCCACCAGCAGGAAAAAGCACTGCCATCCGAGAGAGCCGAGCAGCCCTGCTAAGAGAATGCTAGAGGAAGGAAAGTGGAATTTATACCTGCATTCTCCTCTTGCTTTCATGGGTTACTTGTTGTTTCTGTCAGGACAGATAAGGGTTTTTTTTCCTCTTATACAATGGAAAAATGAGAAGAAAGCTGAGAGCTGGACTGATATGTCAGAGGCCATTCTGAGTTTGGAAGAAACCTGATCACAAGATCTGGGCATCACAGAAGTCATCACTTCAAAGCTTTTTTCTTTTTTTTCCAATATATCATGATTCTGGTATCAAATATAAAAATGTGGGGAAGTAAAAACAATGGACAGAACACATTTGTGACAGTAACCATCAGATTGGCTTGTCTTGGTAAATTGTCTGGACACCTTCTGAAGTGGTGTGGGGAGGGGAAGGGGGACATGGGAGGTGTGTGTGCCCTGTGCACATCGAAGTCTCTGTTTAAGGTACCGAAATTGGGAAAGATTCCTGGAGACCTGGAGAGCCATGTGCTGGCACTGAGATCAGCCAGGGGGAGGGAAGGACAGGAGCAGCCATGGCAGGCTCCACAGCCAGGCTGCATGTCACCGAGGCTTTGTGAGCTTTGCTTTCAGCAGTTGTTCCTTTTCGGTTTCAGGTGCTGACCCTGTCCCAGATCCTGCCAAGGAGGGAACTGTTCCTGGGAGCAGCCCTTGCTTGACAAGGTCGGGGAGAGCTTGCCACGGGATGCTGCATTTCCTTGTAAGTTGGATTAATGCTCCTTATCCTGTCCTCGCTCGGGCACATTTCCATTTCCCTAAGTAGCATTAGGGCATCACTCTTGCCCTGGTCATGGATTATCTCACTGGAGGCCTGACACAGACCAAGGGTGGCTCACCTTCCTGTCTCTTTGGGGTGCACAATGGACTCCTTTAAAGTCTTGGAGTCTTTTCAGCTGAGAATCAGAAGACCTGTACCACAGAGAGCAAAGGGGTTAAAACTAGAAGGGGGAGAGAGAAACTTTTGCCTTCCCTTTAACTCTTGGATACAGCACTAATTGTAATTCCTCTGTAATTATCTGAAGATCAAAAAATGTTCTGACATGAGAGATCAGAACAAGTTGCATTGTGAAGGGGGAAACTGGGGAGTCCTGACAGACAGAGGAATTTCGGGTTCCCACACAGCCTGGTGTGAGGGAGAACTTTGGGAGAGACAGCCTCACTGCCCAAGCTCCTAGCACGGAAGATTTATGGCCTGGGGAACTTTCTCCTCTTTCATGCTAGAGGAGACAAGGAGGGGTTTGGAGGAGAAGCAGCACAAAGCGTTGGTGTAATAAATGCATTAATAGCAGAGTTCAAGCAGAGAATGCAGGGCAGCATCTCCACTGTCCACAGCACTGTGGTGCCCACAGAGCCCAGAGAGCTTCCAGGTCCATGTAGGTGCAGCATCCTCACTTCTTTCACCAACCACAGCTCTCCTGTGACTGGCTTGAAGCTTTTTCTAGTAATTCCATAACTGATCCCCATTACTGGAGCATGCAAACCTCTCGTGAGCTTGGACTCCTCCTCAGCCCAGAAAGTGCTTTTATCTTCATTGTGCTGGAGATGGAGCGAGGCAAAGTGACTTCCACAGGAGAGGCTGGAAATCAGTGGGAGAGCAGGAAACTAGAACTGCATCTCTTAATCATCTTGCTGCTTCAGATGTAAGTGTTACAGCTGGAGAAGGAAAAAAGGCTCCATCGTTTTCCTGTGGGCACACAGCACGGGCCAAGGAAGCCTGAGCTGACATTTCAAAGACCTTTTGTTTTTCAAGTGGGTTCCTTCCATCTGGGAAAATGCTCTATTATCTTGGGGGGAGGGAGGCAGCAAGTTGCCTCAGAAATGGCTCGATTCTGTAGCCGCTTTGTTAGATGTCGGTCCAGACATTGTTTGGATGTCAGTCCAGACCAAGGAGAGTGGATCTGACCAATGTGTTTACTTTGCCACCTGCTTTCAGAGAAAAGCACATAAGCAAATGACTGTTTTGAATGCTTTTATGTGTGCGTTTATCTTGCAAGAGAACTGTGTCCCAGATGATACTCGGAGAGGGAGCTCTCCCCAGACTATGTTAAAAGCACAAGAACTGAGCATTCTTTTCAGTGGGGGTATTTACATTCTGTTACAAAAGAAACACTGGGAGTATTTCACAGGCATTCCCGGAAAAGAAGTCGGCAGTAGCTGCGCACTATCTCATTGCTCTTTAATTTGGTTTGCGTCAGAGAGATCTCAAAGTCAAGAATCACATTTGCAGATGCTTGGGCAGTTCATGAACTGCCGAGGCTGCCCAGAGGTTGTATGAAGTTAATGATGCAGAACAAAGCCTGTTCACATCCAAACTGCAGGAGGCACAGACCTGCTGCTCTCCCATCTCCTTCCTTCTCTCTGGAGGCATGAGCCTTGCAGGGGATTTTTTTTCCCTGCTTCAGGTGCTGTTTTCTATCTCCCAGTTCTTGTGGGGCAGCCTAACCCTGACCTGGAACTGTTTCCCACTGTATAAATCCCTGTCCTCACTTGGAGTTGAGAAGAGGGAGAGTCCTTGACATCCTTCAGCTTGTGCAGAGACACTTGAGCAAGGAGTTCCCAAAAAATATTGTCAGGAGGGTGCTTAGAGACTTCTTGCCCCACTGTTGAGGTAGGCAAGAACATTTTACATCCTCATCTAGGTTAATCACTGATCTAAGACAGAACCCCTTATGCCAGAAAAGAGAACTCTGAGTTCAAGTTCAGCCTGGCTGGGTGGCAGGAGGAGCACCATTACAAATGTCAGAATTTAATCAGGCTATCCTGGCTTTTTCAAAATGCCATGAAGCCTGTGCTTAAGCCAGCACAGGAGAGCTGTGTGACACAGCTCTGATAATCACAGCCTCCCTCACGCTGAGCTCTTCAGCACTGACTCAGGAGGGAAAACGTTCCCAGTGTTGCCCCTTGGGTGTTGGAAGCTTCTAGCTGGGAACCACGCTGAGAGTCTGAAGGGCTGTGCTGCAGCAGGCACGTCTGGCAGATGGAGATGGATTCCCCCACTGGTCTGTCTTTTAGATCTGGCCACTTCAGGGCATTTCTTTCTTGGCTCTTGGTTCCTCTGTTTTGAGTCTTACCAGTCATTTTCTTCTTCAAAGCAACATATGGAAATGGTTTGGGATCTGCTCATGGCAAACTGGTTCTGCGCTGGGACCATTTGACACGGCTCACTGCAGCCAGAGCGAAGCCTGCACACACCATCTCCCCAGGCCCACAGGGGCTCCTAGCCCATGCCTCATGCTGGGGTTAGAGCAGGAAGTTCAAGTGCTGTCTTTCAGACTGGTTTTGGATTGTATCAATTCCTACTCTGTTTCTTTTATCACCTTTCATGTGGCAAAAGTACAGATTTTACAGTGTAAAACTCATCCAGAGGCTCAGAGTCCCTGGCAAACACTGCATTGCTGGGTGAGAAGCGTCCTTCTGTCCTTGCATGCAGGTACACTGAAATGTCACACTGATTGTCTGAAAAACAAATCTAATGGTGCTTTAGCACAGCCTCTGCTGCAGAACAGGGAAGAAACTGAATTAGAAAAATGGCTCTGTGGAGCTGTTATTAAATGGAACCAGAAGCAGCCAGTAAGTTCTCACCTTCACCCCTCTTCATGGACTGTCTCACAGCACATTTCTTACGCCTGTCGGACATTCCCTGGCAGGCTGGGCAGCTCTCCTCTGCTCTCCAGCAGCCACAGCCCCGGGCAGCAGATTGCTCCATGAGAAACTGATGCATAAAGTTGTTTGAAATGAAAATTGTGGGAATAGTGCTGACGGTAATGCGAGTTACTTACTCAGGAATGTTTAATTGGATGGTTAAGACCAGGATCTGACTGTAATTCAGACCAGACCAAAAGAAACAGGGCTTTGTTTGCTTTTAATTTCCCTTACGTCTTTGGCGGTGTGAGAATTAACACGTGGGGACGTAGGAGCATCAGCTTATGGAAGTGTGATTTAACTTTGAAAGATCAATCAGTGCTGATTCACTGGGGGAATTCGTGCCCAGTGAACCTGGGTTGGCATCACAAGACTCCTCCTGAAAGCTGGTTCTGTTCCCTTCTCACTCTCCTGGTTCCAGAACTCCGGCAGGGATTGCATCAACGCTGCACAACAGAATACTTGTTTCCCTAAGAAAGAGAACGTTGCAGAACAGGTTTTACACACGGGGCGAGCTTTGCTCCAGATGGGATCTATCCCAAAACAGCACAGGGCTTTGTCCAAACAAGGAGGAGTGAGATGTGACACTAGCAGGCAGCTTGTAAAGAAAAAAGGAAAGGTAAAAAGCCAAAAAAGAAATGTGTAGGTGGGAATTCAGATGACTTTTTGTGGTGTTCAGAAACTTCCAGCAGTTTTGAGTTACAGAAGGAACTGTTCTGTGAGGAAGTAATTTGGTATTTAATGACATTGTACTCTGACAGTGTTTCACAAATATTAATGGTTCTTATTTATATGTTTTGTAAAAGTACCGGCTTTAGGCTTAATGTCAGAAAATCCTGGACCCTGGCTTCTAATTAACCCAGATCAGACTGAAGTTATCAAAGATTTGGGGAATGTGAGCTCAGAAGCTGGATTTGATCTGTTGGAAATGGAGGTCCAACATTACACCCCAGATATTGCTCTTTATTTCTCTAATGATTTCTAAAAATTGCTCTAAAATATCTAAAAATTTATCTCGCTAATAAACAAGAAACCCCACAGCAGGTAGTTCCTGATGGCCTTTGTGTCACTGCACAAACACCACTATCTTCTCACATCAAAATATGCACTAAACTCTTGCTATTAGGAGTAATTTTCATTGTACATTACGTGATTCTCCTATACGGGTTAAGCACAGGTGAGTGTTGGTTGAAATGATGTAACATTTGAGTGAAGTGCTGAGTTACCTTCTGTGTTGCAAGATCAGCAAATGCACAATTCAGGATTCATTTCTAGGGATCATTTCTCCTTGCCAAGCCCAGGGATGGGCTCTGGCCCTGCCAGCACAGCCCGGATCGTCGGTGGCTTACTTTAAGTGATTTCTTACAGTTTTGAGCAGACGAAGGGAGTGAAAGGGCTCATCTCACCCATAAAGACAGGTGAAACACTTCCCCACGCGGATTTAAATCGATTCTAGTGAAATCTTTGCCAAAATTGAAGAATGTAGTTTATTTGTCATCACCTACAACAACCTCCGATCTCTTAACCGGGTCCTTTCCAGGCCGGGGTTCGCCAGCACCCGCGGCCGTGTCGGTGTGGAATCGATGAGCCGGGGGGTCCCGCTCCCCTCAGGGGATTCCTCTCCCGTCAGACAGTGCCGCTCCCCTCAGAGATCCGCTCCCCTCGGCCATTCCCTCTCCCCTCAGAGAGATCCGCTCCCCTCGGCCATTCCCTCTCCCGTCAGACAGTCCCGCTCCCCCCGGCCATTCCCGCTCCCCTCAGACAGTCCCGCTCCCCTCGGCCATTCCCGCTCCCCTCAGGGGATCCCTCTCCCCTCAGACAGTCCCGCTCCCCTCAGAGAGTCCCGCTCCCCTCAGAGAGTCCCGCTCCCCCCTGCCATTCCCGTTCCCCTCGGCCATTCCCGCTCCCCTCAGAGAGATCCGCTCCCCTCGGCCATTCCCGCTCCCCTCAGAGAGTCCCGCTCCCCCCTGCCATTCCCGTTCCCCTCGGCCATTCCCGCTCCCCTCAGGGGATCCCTCTCCCGTCAGACAGTCCCGCTCCCCTCAGAGATCCGCTCCCCTCGGCCATTCCCTCTCCCCTCAGAGAGATCCGCTCCCCTCGGCCATTCCCTCTCCCGTCAGACAGTCCCGCTCCCCTCGGCCATTCCCGCTCCCCTCAGGGGATCCCTCTCCTCTCAGACAGTCCCGCTCCCCCCGGCCATTCCCTCTCCCGTCAGACAGTCCCGCTCCCCTCGGCCATTCCCGCTCCCCTCAGACAGTCCCGCTCCCCTCGGCCATTCCCGCTCCCCTCAGGGGATCCCTCTCCCCTCAGACAGTCCCGCTCCCCCCTGCCATTCCCGCTCCCCTCAGAGAGATCCGCTCCCTTCGGCCATTCCCATTCCCCTCGGCCATTCCCTCTCCCCTCAGAGAGTCGCGCTCCCCCCTGCCATTCCCGCTCCCCTCAGGGGATCCCTCTCCCCTCAGACAGTCCCGCTCCCCCCTGCCATTCCCGCTCCCCTCAGAGAGATCCGCTCCCTTCGGCCATTCCCGCTCCCCTCAGAGAGTCCCACTCCCCGCTGCCATTCCCATTCCCCCCGGCCATTCCCGCTCCCCTCAGGGGATCCCGCTCCTCTCAGCGGACGCCCCCACCCCGTCCCCGCCAGCCCCGCGCGCCTTAAAGCCGCAGGCTCCTCCCGCGCTGCTCCCCCGTCCGTTTTCGCGCCGCGCCCGGCGTTGCCCCTTTAAGGTTACCGCGGCGACGGGCCCGGGCGAGAGCGAGGCGCATTGACGTCACGGCGGGCGGGGCCCGTCCGGCCGGTCGGTTTCCGGTGCCGCCGCTGCAGCGAGGCCGCGGCCGGGCCGGGACGGGCGGGGGGTCCCGGCGGAGCCGCCGCAGGTGAGCGGGGCGGGGGCAGCGGCCGGGCGGCCCCGGGGCCCTGGCGGGGCCGGGGGCGACGAGAACCGGGCGGGGCGGGCGCGGCGCGGGCGCGGCGCGGGAGGCTGCGGCCTTGGGGCGGGGCCGGGGCCGGGGCCGCGGCTCCGGGGCTGCTGCGGGGGCAGCGGCGCCTTCCCGGGCCAATGTCCGAGGGGCCCCCGCGGGTTGTGGGGCCGCGCCCGGCGGCTCTTCCGGGCCTTTGGGGCCGGTTGTGCCCCCTCGGCTCCGTGTCTCCGCCCCGGGGTTGCCGGCTCGGTGCTTCCCCGGTGGCCCCGGGTCTGAAGCGGCCTCAGCCCCGGCGCTGCGTGAGGGGCGGGCTGGGCTGGGCGGGGCACCGCGCCTTGGGGAGCTCGGGGGAGCTTTGGGAACGTGCAGAAAAAATGCCTCGTAGAAATACCGGAGTTTTCATTTTGCCCGTGATACCGCATTTCCTGCACCGCTCTTGCCCTTCTCGCGTGGCCCGGGCCCGTGTGTGCTCACGGAGTGTAATTTGCGGGCGGTCACGGAGCCCCCGGGGTTCTCCGGGGCTGTTTCATTAGCGCTGACCTTCACCGTGCGAGCTGGCGAAACAAAAGGAGTAACTGGAGAACTTTTCGGCGCTTTGTCAGCCCGTGGGAAGGCCACGCTTTGTGTTTATGCAACGCATGACAATACACGTGTGTGTGTGTGTGTGTGTGTGTTTGTGCCTGAGCAGGGATTAAGTGTGACAAGAGTGAAACCTCTTTGAAGTGTTGGTAATTCCATATTAACTCGAAGCCTTCTGTAATCTCCAGCAGCAGAATTCGGAGGGGCACGTTGTTGTGTTGCCCCTGTGCCCCGGGTTTTCCTGCTGCTGCCTCAGCAGGATGAGACCCGCGATGTGACTTCAGTGACTTGTCATTTCTCAAAATTATTTTGACTGAATGCGTTTTTTCCCTTTCAAAAGCTGATCCTGGGATCAACATATCTTACTGCATATTAATAAGCTGTTGCCACACTCCCTGTACCAGGTAACTTTCTTTATATTTCATCAAAAAATGCCCTGAGAAAGTCTTTCCTGTTTCTTTAACTCTCCCACTGTTAATTTTCTTATGAAAAAAAAATGACATTGAAAGTATGTCTGTATACATATATACGTAAAAAATTTATTTTAAAATGGCTTTATAACCTTGTGGTGGGCTGAGCCAGGCTAGATGCTAAGCACCCACCAAAGCTGCTCCATCACTCCCCTCCTGAGCTCAACAACAGAAGGAAAATATAAGGAAAGGCTCCTGGACTGAGACGAGGGAGAGATCACTCACCAATTGCCATCATGGGCAAAACAGACTCGACTCGGAAATTGGTAATAAATTAAACTAATGTAATTTGAGTAGGATAATGAGATATAAAGCCAAATCTTACAAACATCTTCCTGCCCCCCTCCCTTCTTTCCAGCCTTAACTTCACTCCTGATTTTCTCTACCTCCACCCACCCCAGAGGATGGGGATTGCAGTCAGTTCATCACACATTGTCTCTGCTGCTCCATCCTCCTCAGGGGAGGACTCCTTACACCTTCCTCTGCTCCAGTGTGGGCCTTCCACGAGGTGTCAGTGGATTTCTGATCCCCTGTGGATCCCCAGGGGCTGCAGGTGGATCTCTGCTCCCCTGTGGATCTCCAGGGGCTGCAGGTGGATTTCTGCTCCCCTGTGCATCTCCAGGGGCTGCAGGTGGATCTCTGCTCCCCTGTGGATCTCCAGGGGCTGCAGGTGGATTTCTGCTCCCCTGTGGATCCCCAGGGGCTGCAGGTGGATCTCTGCTCCCCTGTGGATCCCCAGGGGCTGCAGGTGGATTTCTGCTCCCCTGTGGATCTCCAGGGGCTGCAGGTGGATTTCTGCTCCCCTGTGCATCTCCAGGGGCTGCAGGTGGATCTGTGCTCCCCTGTGGATCCCCAGGGGCTGCAGGTGGATCTCTGCTCCCCATGGGCCTTGGTGGGTTGGGTTGCAGGGCTCAGCTCCTTCAGCATGGGCTGCATCACAGGCTGTGGGGAATCCATGCTCCAGTGCCTGGAACACCTCCTGCACTGACCTTGGGGGCTGCATCTGTATTTTTCATGTATATTCCCACTTTTCTTCCCACCTGAAGTAGCCATTTCCCCTCCTTAAAAGACATTATTATAATTATACATTATAATAATACGTTATTATTAATGTATTTTAAAGAGAGAGGTTCTGCCGCTGTCACTGATGGGCTCAGCCTTGGCCAGTGGCAGTTTCGTCTTGGAGCTGTCTGGCATTGGCTCTTGCTGGCACCAACTTCTCACAGAAGCCCCCCTCTAGCCCCCCAAAAACTGGCCGTGCAAACCCAATACAAACCTGAAAGGGGAGAAAAAACTGCTTAAGAACATTTTTGAAAGTGTTGTAGCTGAGCTTATGGAGCCTTTTGAAAACCTGGCATTGTAACAGATTTGTTTAAAGCTGTGCTCTTCATTATTTACAGTTGAAGAGGTATTTTTGGGATTGCAGTGTATCCATGAAATAAGTGATGAGGTATGAACAGGTTTAAATTTCACAGGAGCTTTTTAGGAGTGATGCCTGTAATCCATAACTTCCGTTAGCAGGCTCTGCCTTGACATTTGAAGGACTGGCTTTGGCTTCAACCTGACCGTGTTTCACTTCCGAATGCTGTTCGTTCTTGGCCTCTCACATTTCCAGCTTCCACCCACCTCTCTCCTGGCCATCATCCATCCCCATGACCCCACACAGACCACGCAGCTCCTGACGTGAGCCTCCAGTCCTACAAAATCCTCAGTGTAAGCAGCAGGAAGTTCAGGGGGAATCTTCCCTTACTTGGAGTGCTCACAGGGCTTGAGTTGTTGAAGCTTTTTCACCTCAACCACATGCTTTTCTCTTTCTGCTTGTGTCTGTAGAGCCCCTAGAGTTTTGATTTTTGATTTCTTTCCAGGTGCTAAATAAGTTCCCAGTGTTTTCTTTAGTGTAGTTCCTGATCTGGTAGGTAAAGCTGGTTTTATGCTGTGGTACCAGTAGGATAATGCAGCATAACTTTGTTTTAGGCAGCAGAATCTTTGTTCCCAGCAGTTATTTAACCTTCTCCTTCTCTTCCCTTCAGCAATGGCAGCTTCCAGCAGCAGCAGCAGTGAGGAGGAGCGGAGCCTTCGGGAATGTGAACTTTACATCCAAAAACACAACATCCAGCAGCTGCTGAAGGATTGCATTGTACAGCTATGCACGGTGAGACCTGAAAGACCCATGGGGTTCATCAGAGAGTACTTCGAAAGATTGGAGAAGGTAAAAATACAGAATGGGAGGGAAGGAGGGTGGAACAACTTCAATTTAAATGTATCTTTGTCATTTAGGGGCTGAGCTGCAGATGTGACCAGTGTCTGTGTTGGCTGTTTGAAATTGGAAGTGGTGCTTTTGGCAAACATTCTGTTTTTAGGTAGTGCATGGAGTAGTTTATGCACCTCTGTCATACCAAAGCGTGTAGGGCAGAGCAGAAGGTGACAAGGAGACTTACCCAGCTGGGATGCAGATGTGATCCCAGTGCAGTGCTTACTCATGGAGGCTGATACACAGCACACACGGGTGTGTCTGGAGCTGGGGAGCTGTGGAGTTTGACCTTGGCTGGATGCTGCTGCTGGCATTTGGATTCTTAGATTGATTTCCAGTAATGGGTAGGGCACAGAAGTGGGGCCAGTGGTGTTATCCAGGCCTAGTTGAAGTCAAATGGGAATATTTGCATTGCAGATCTCTGGAAGGGTGATCCTGTTTCTGCCTTCTCTTGGGAGTTCAGTGTTGGTGTCATCTTGTGTTTGTCCTGAAGTCCCCTTGGTGTTTTTTTTGGTTTGGAATCCTGGGAATGGAAAGCATTCGTAGTTGAATCAGCAATTTCCCATTCTTTTGACCTATTAATTTTGTATATTGATATCTAAGCAGGTAGGAAAAGAAGCTGCAGTGGCAATGGGAAGATTAAAGGCTTGTGCAGAGGGAAGGTTGGGTACAACTGTACTCAGAGCATGGAATTAGTAAATAATGCAGCTGTGACCTTGTGCAGCAGTTGTTTGCAGGTGCTGCTCTCAGTCCTTGTGTAGGGCAGTTAGATATCTGTGCTATTTTTTTGTTCTAGTGAGTTACTAATTGCTGACATAGAGAAAAAAGAAATTAACACTAGAGATCATAAATATGTCTGGTGGAAATTGTATTTTAATGGGAATGTTCAGGATAAAGACTAGAAAATGACCAAGGGGTGCAAACTACCTGCTATAACTCACAATGTATTTGTGGAACATTTTACTTATGAAATTAAGAGCTCTGACTATTTTTTTTTTTGTGTGTATCAGTAAAAAATCAGTTGACAATGAGGTTCTTAAAAATCCATTGTCCCTGCCTGTTACAATGCTTCCTTCCCCTCCTTGGATTCTGGAGTTTGGAAATACTGATAGGTTGATAGTTTTAAAACATACATATACAGAATTTTGCAAAGTAAACTGTGCTTAGAATAAATCCATATGTGGGGATATAAAATGGGATTATTTAGGTGCTTTTGTGCAGTGGATTTATGGTCAACATGCAGTGTTTAAGAACTTAATTTGTTTTTTTAACAAGACAACAAGTCCAGCTCTGAATTTAATGACATGAATGTTGGAATTGAATACATTGATGATTTTATTCTGGTGCACATTGGCTCTCTGTGTACTCGGTCAGCCTACACTGAAGCTGAAAATAAAACTCGTTAGGTAATGGTTTTTCCCCTTAAATTGCTCTTACAATTTTGGTCAGGGTCTTTTCTCATGGGTTCTAAGTGCCCTCTAGTGCAGCTGTAGCTACAAGTGAAACTGGAGCATTTTTTTCATGCCTCCTAGAATTTCAACCTTGCTCTGGGTGGTTTCCCCACTCAGCCTGATGTGAGTTTATCCAGTGGTACCTGCGGAGCTCTCAGCTAACAGTGAACATCCTGTGCTGGGCAGAACTCCTCACATCCCTGTCTGGAAAGCACAAATGCTCAGTGCTGTTATTAACCAACTCCAACTCAGCTCTGCTACAGCAAAAATGCTGAAACTCAATCTGCTCCACCTCCCAAAAGTTGTGTTTTTACATCTGTAATAAAGCACAGCAACTTTTCAATGTGCTTTCTACATTTTCGTCTATCTCCACCTCAGTTTCATCCAGGTTTTTTTTTTTTAAAGATGGATTTTTGAAGGAACACCATTGAAAACTGAAGTGGGGTTGCTATTTTCTCTCTCATTCTCTTGACAAGTCATCTCTCCTAGTGCACACAAACAGAGCTGATTCACTGGCATGTTATTAAAATATGTTGAAGAAATTTAAACATGCTTTAGAATTTCACTTCAGAAACATTAAAATTGCTGCCTCTGAGATGGTTACAGCTACTGTAGGAATTCAAATATCCTCTTCTGGGTTATGAAAGCTGTTAGGTGAATCTAATTACTACATATTGATTGTATTAATGGTTTTGTTGTAGCTGTTTGTGGTGTCCTAAGGCCTCTGTTCTCTTTGCTGTGCAAACATATCTGGTGATACCAATACCTGCTAAAAGCTAATAGCTCTCCAGTGCTGGGCTGGTCTGTGAAATGCACCTTGAGCTATGGAAATCTAATGTAGAGATCATTTTTGCAGCCTGCCAGATGAATCCTGGGTGTTGGACTGTCCTCTGGAATTAGCGCCTGTTTGAAATACGGTGTGTGATGCAGTTATGTGCACATCAGGCTTTAGAGAAAGCTGGAATTAGAAAGTGTGATGGACACAGTCAGGGTCCCTGTTCCCCATCACCTGCCCTGCCTCAGATATCTGAATATTTTTCAATTTTCCTAAATGTTTCCATTGCAAAACAAGCTGGTTTAGAAAGATGCACTGTGCAATTGTGAGTTGATGGCAGAGCTTTTTAAAAAAATGCTTTTATAGCTTCTGAATGTTTTGGGTTTTTAAAATATGATATAAACAAAATAGTAACCAGAAGAAGTTGAGACTGTGTCTGGTGCAATGACAGTTAGCAGGTTTTACAGTGTACACCATAATTCTGAAATTGTGAAGGTTTTCTTTGGTAGCTGATAGACTTAAATATGAGTATGTGAAGTGTCATCACTTAAGTGTTACTTGTATTAATTTAAATGGCCTTAATAAGCGTTTGTTATTTGTCAGGAAAAATAAGGTTTGCAGTTCATGACTGACACTGAAAACTGCAATGTATAATATGAATATCTGGAGATTTATGGTGTAGTTGACACAGTGGTGTTTGGACTTGATGATCTTGGAGATTTTTTCAAGCTCATTTTGTGGTTCTGTGATTTGTCTCACTCGGGGAGAATCTTCTTGGTGAGTTTGTGTATGGGTTATTTAGAATAGCTGATGTATTTTGAGTTAATGTATTATCTTACCCACCTTGTAACTTGTTTCTGTGTCCATCCCCTACCTTACTATACTAAAAAAAAGGTTAATATTAAATTTTGGGTCAGACAGAAGTTACCAGTTGTATTTTTTTCTGTTAGTGCAGTTTTCTTCTCCCTGAATGGGGCATTGCCTTAAGGAGTCTCTTGAAGAGTGTTCTGATAACAGCTCCCTCACTAAATGCTGCTGAAGTGCTTCAGTCTCTGATCACAATATTTAATATTTTATGTGATACTGGAAAAAAACCCAGCAGCTGGTGTTCACTTATTTAAAAAGAGTCTTTTTTAATGGGTTGAGTATTTTGTATGTGAACCAACATGTTCTGTGGTTGATGGTGAGGCAGTTTAAACCAAACACTTATTACTGCTCAGGCTATTTTTAATTTCATCTCTGTTGAGACTTGCTCCTCTAAAATCAGACGACAGAAACAAGTTCTAAATACATTTTGCTCCCATGGTTGGGAAATGTAGCACCATTTTATCAATGGGCAGTGAGCAGGAAGTGAAACGTGAGGCGCTGGAGCTCCTTGGCTCTGGGAGAGGTGCAGTGTGAATTTCCAGGAATGGTTATCCCGTGGCCCTCTCCTCAGACTGGTGTTGTTATCCAGAGCCTCCCTGCCCTGCTGGGATCAAGGACACTGGGACAATCCCAGCTTTTAGAGGGGCTGGAGCTCTGGGAGAACAGATGACTCCTTGTTCTTTTACAGAATGTCCCAAACCCGTTTCCTAACACTGGGAAAGTCATTTGAGCTGTTGTGATGTCAATGCTCTGACTCCAGGGTTGGTTGGTTTGTTTTTAATCTGATTTTAGCTGATTGAGGTGAATCTTAGGAAGAATCAAGTTGCTGTGTGTCAAGTTAATTAGAATTTATTTTATTGTAAATTCCCTGGTCTTCTACAATATCACTACAGCACAGCAAGCAACTGAGGGAAATAAGGAAAACATGTAACCTTGTGCAAGGTTTGCATTAAAAAAAATCCCACTTTGGTACCTCTAGCATCCTTCCTCCAGCTCTTTTGAAAGCAGTGTTCATGTTTCTTTCTCCTAAAATAAATGTTGGTTAATGAGTATCAAGTTGGTCCATGACTCAACCTCTTTCAAAAGCTTCTCATGTAACAGGGATTTCTGAGGAATTGCTTCTCTGTCTTTCAAATCCAAAAAGGCTTTAGCACCTCTCAGCTGAGGGGAGGAACTGAGGGGTTTGCAGCTGGGGAAGTGCCTGCAGCATTTGGGGAATGTCTCCATCACCTGTTGGATACACTGGCAGAAAGTGGAATCAACTTGTTCACGCTGACAGCTTAATAAATGAAGTATAACTCAATAAAATAAACACCATTGTGATGTGGCTGTTAGGAATGAAAGGCACATCTACCACGTGTTTGGAAAGGCCTTTGATCTTGGCTGCTGCAGTCTCCTGTTTGCCTTAATGTGGGAATAATCGTACACAGGAAGCTCCCTGGTGTTGGCAGGCTGGACTGGAACATGATATATGACTGCTTTTTTTTTCCCCTTTGGATTATGTGACACAAACATGTCTTCCTTCCTGTTTAGGAGGAAACAAAGCAGTTGTTGAATCAGCTGAAGTCTGGTTCTCGCTCCGACTCCCGGGAGGATGAAATCTCCCCTCCTCCTCCCCTCAACCCTGTGGTTAAATACCGATCACGACGTGGGGCCATCAGTGCAGAAGTCTACACAGAAGAGGATGCTGCTTCTTATGTTAGAAAGGTGCTCTGACTCTTCCACACTGCTAAAAATTACATCCACAATCCAAGAGTTTATCTAAACTGAATTTTATCTAGAGCAATAAATAACACCAAGCTCCTGGAGCCTGTTATGTCATAATTGCTGTAAAAAGCAGGCCTGTGTGTGTGGCTGTTTAACTGGAGGACAAAATAACCTATCATGCAATTAAACCATTCATGCATTACTTAGACCTGTTCCTTTTGAAGTAATTATATATTTAGATGTGCATGTATTTATATATATTATATATAATGTGCTTCCAGTTATTTAGCAGCTGCAGCAACGTTTGGCCTAATGGCAGAGCAGGCTTGCTGCTATTCCCAGGAAGACACAGGTTCAACAGATATTTGTCCTCTTGCAAAAAAACCTTAAAAAATGATCACGGAATGGTGCTTTTCAGTTGCATGAAATAATAGAAGATTGTATTTTGCTTGTGTTCAAACTGTCTGTAAACATTGACTATATTTGGGGTTGTATTTATAGTGCTTGAAAGAAAATGGAAAAACTCAGCCAGTGTTTTGTAGCAATTTAAGTTGTTTGTTTACCATGGGAAAAGCAGATTTTTTTCATGAGAAAAATTAACCATTTGCTTTCTCTGATTTTCTCCCAGGTTATTCCAAAAGATTATAAAACCATGGCTGCTCTGGCAAAAGCAATTGAGAAGAATGTGCTGTTTACCCATCTTGATGATAATGAAAGGAGGTAGGTGGAAATCTTTGTCGGGTAAACGTTTGTGGAAATGCAGAGTTCAGAAGAACTGAATGTGTCACAAATTTGCAGTGACTCTGCACTGGTCAGTGGAACCACACAGAGGTGCAGCACTGATGGGTTGGGGGTATGGATGTGTGATGTGCAGGTGTGGAGTTGTGCAGGCTTTTGTCTGATTTTGGTGTTCTCTCCTTCAGTGACATCTTCGATGCGATGTTCCCTGTCACTTACATCGCAGGAGAGACTGTCATCCAGCAAGGCAAGTGACAGGGTTTGCACTGGGGGATCATTTGGGGTGGGGAGCAGGCTCTGCTCTAGTGCTCCTGTTAGTTTGGGTTTATTTTTTAAGACAAAAGCAGGGTCACTGCAGCCAGACAATTCCTTGTTGTGTTCCCTGAAGTTCCTTGTGCTGATGTGAGGAGTGGGAGCAACTGCAGGAAGGTGTGGCTTCCTTGAATGGATTATCTGTTGGGAATATTGTCATTTGATGACTCTGTAGCAATGTTATGTCAGTTTATGGATCTGGTTCACCTGGCCAGTAATCCTGGAATTGCTGCTGATCTCCTGGGTTCCAGTAGGTGTCCCCTTTCCCAGGGCTGAGAGGAGCGTGAAATCAGCAAAATGTGACATTTCACCCTGCAAGCTGTGCAAAAATGTGTTAACCTCGTTGGAGTCCAAGCATCAAAGTTGGCAGAGATGCCAGTTCTTAGTATATTCAATTTCGTGTATATTCATTTTTTTTCTCTCTTTTCTTTAGGTGATGAAGGTGATAACTTCTATGTTGTTGATCAAGGAGAAATGGATGTAAGCATTCCTGGTAGTTTATTAATGATATGTTCATTCCTAGCAGAAGAATACTCTGATATTGGTAGGCCTCTTCTACAGACCCTGCCTTTAGCAGCTTGTTCTCATTTTAAGTTCTTACTTAGAGAAGTTTGTTTTGCTCCTTAATGGTCCAGTCTGACTGCACAGACTGAGTTTCAAAATCAGTGATTTGGACGCGGCACAAATGTTTTATGAGTGCAGGGTGGAGCCTAGCTGAGGTGTGGGATGGGCTTTAGGAACAACCAGACCTTTTGTTTTCCAGCCCAGCTAATTCATAGCTCTTTGACACAAACCTTGTTGAGATGATATTTCCTGTCCAAGTGTCTCAGGAGTCTGTGCAGAGTCTGTGCAGGCGATGTAGAAGAGAATCCCTTTGTCAATGAAAGTACAAACTGTGCTGGGGTTGGAAGCATTGATAAAACCCCAAAATGGTCAGCTTTGTACAGATGTGAGAATTCCCTTTTCCTGCCGAGGGAATAGAGGGCAGCAGGAAGTTGAGGTGTCTCTGACCACCACTCTGCCTTCCAGGTTTACGTGAACAGTGAGTGGGCAACCAGTGTGGGAGAAGGTGGGAGCTTTGGAGAGCTGGCCCTCATCTATGGCACCCCCCGAGCTGCCACCGTCAAAGCCAAGACGAACGTCAAGTTGTGGGGCATTGACAGGGACAGCTACAGGAGGATCCTGATGGCAAGTATCCCTCACAACCTGCAATTGTCCTTTGGGGTTTGTGTATCCTGGGCATCTGACCTTCTGCCTGTGCCTGTCCTTTGCTGGAGTTATTTATTCCAAATCCTGCTGTCTCTTCTGTAATCAGAAAGCTGATTACTCAACGTGCATCTCTCAGGCAGGGGGCAAGGGGGAATCTTGCAGTAGTGAACAAAACAATAACAGTATTAAACTGAACTGAATTAATAAGGTTGCAATTAATGCTGAGTACTTTAGGAGTGTTGCTCAACTGGAATATTACTGAGAGAACTCAATTTTGAAACATTTAATCTTGTGGGTTTGGGGTCTGTGAGACAGAACACTGTGTGTCTGGTTAAATTTGTTTGTGTCTCGAGTTTTATTTGGACTAAAAAGAAAACTTACTTTGTGTGCTTTTTTTTTTTTTTTTGTAGGGAAATACTTTGAGAAAGAGAAATATGTATGAGAAATTCCTTAGTAAAGTATCCATATTGGGTAAGTGAGAAGGTTTTTGTTCTGGAGTGGAATCAATTGCCACGTTGTAGTGAAGTTGTTACCAGCATTGTGGTGATTACAGGCTCTTGGAGAAATCCATCACAACTGCTTTTCTGCATCAATCCAGAATAACTAATTCAGGTCTCGATCACTGATGCACAAATGCAGCCAGAAAATACATTGCCCTTTGTATAAACACAGAGCAAAAGGTGTAATTTGTGCCTTGAGAAGACACTCCATTAATGAACTCTTTCATCTGCAGAATCTCTGGACAAGTGGGAGCGTCTCACTGTGGCTGATGCGTTGGAACCGGTACAGTTTGAGGATGGGCAGAAGATTGTAGTCCAGGGAGAGCCAGGAGATGAGTTCTTCATTATCTTGGAGGTAAGGAAGGTCAAAATTGAAAGCTCAGTACTTGACTTTTTTTTTTATTGTATCCCTAAGCAGGCACTTGGAGAAGAACAAAACATAAAAATGTACTCCAGAGAATCCCTGAAGAAATATCATCCTGCTGCACATGCACTAGTGCATGAAATAGCTTTGCCATTTTCACAAATGGTACTTCCAGGAAAAAGATAACAGGTTTCTGACTGTTTCTGACAAGTTTGTCTTTTTCAGAGGAGTAGAGACCTGTTCTAGCTAGCTGGTAATGCCTTATGAGGGGTGTCACTGCCTTCTGTCTGGTGGTTTGTGTTTTTTGGAGGTTTTTCCTAGTCGTAATACAATACTCCTACTGTATGAGTAAAAGCAGGAAGAAGTCACTGCTGTGGATATGTAAATGTTCAAAATGTTTTATGCAGAGAGAGGAGGGAGGAGCAGCTGTTGTTCCAGAGCAGTTGAGTGAACTGTGCAAGGACTGTGAGGTGGTTTTTGAACTGAGGTATCATAACAGACATTTCTGCAGAGCAGCTGACTGTGTGTGAAATTCAGTGTTTGGGGTGCTGCTGGAAATTCCAGTGTTTGACTGCTGTGATTTATTGAAGGGCACAGCTGCAGTGCTACAGCGTCGGTCAGAAAATGAGGAATTTGTTGAAGTGGGCAGACTGGGACCTTCTGATTACTTTGGTGAGTTCTGTTGTGACAACTGTGGTGACAGACACTGCTGTCACCATTTTGTCTGTGCTGTGTCAACGGTAGCGATGAGATGGATTTGCTTAATTATTGTTTTGGACTGCTGTGGTTGCTCTCAGTGCCAGGTGAGTATCAGAGTCACTTGGCATTCAGCTGTGCACCCAGAATGGGATTGTTCCACACTGCTTTATTGTAGAAGAGGCCTGGTGATGATTTGGCCTTCCCTCCCTGCCCTGAGCAGAGCTAAATTTGAAATGACATCACATTCCTCAAGGCTGTGTCCAGTTGAGTTTCTCGTGTCTCCGGGGATGGAGATCCAACAGCCTCTCTGGGCAGTTTGTGTCTGTGTTTAACCAGCCTTGTTGTGGACAGGTTTTTTCCTTCATGCCTGACAAGAATTTCCTGTTCTGCAGCTTGGTGCTTTCTCTGTGTCTTTCACTGTGCAGTCTGGGTTTGTCTTTGTAGTCACTCATTATGGAGCTGCAGACTGCAGTAAGAGAAGGGAATTCTTTCCTTGGCCTTTTCTTCTCCGGGTCAGAAAGGAACCTGGTCAGAAGCTACTGTTTAATGGTTAAATACAGCCCTCTCCTTCTCAAAACCCCTAACTTTTTTTCTCATTTTTAGATAGTTCCTCTCTTCTTGCTAAAACCTTTTGGTTGTCCAGGTTTTCAGATGTAGATGTAAGCAGCAAATCCTCTGTTGTAAGGCCTGAACTGGGATAGACTCAAGTGCACTGACTGTGCCCAAAGGTCTGCTTAGCTCAGGATCTAGGATTAGACTTCATCCTGTCTATGTAATTTCTTATTTTCTAATATTTCCCTCTAATATTTAATATTTTCTAATATTCCCCTCTGTGTTCTCTTGAGTTTCCCACTCTTAAACTAAATAATATCACAGTCATTGTGTTCAGGTGCTGCAGACCTTTCCTTTAGGGGTTTAACTCTCCCTCAGAACCTCCTTATTCTTTTGCAAGCCTCTCTTTTGGAGGCCACTGAGTTCAGGAGTTTTAATTGGGCACAGAGGAAAAGTTCTTCTCATTCCTTTAGAGCATCCCTTCTGATAATACAGGCAAAAATATTTTCCAGGGAACGCTGAGTTCTTTCCTCGGTCCTGAACATGGAAAAAACTCAAGTCCAAAACCAAGCAACCAAAAGGCAAAAGTTGCTGCTGTGGTTTGTCCCCTGCTCGTTGTAGGAATGCCAGGGTTGGTTTGCATTGCTGCTAACAGGGCCTTGTTGAAAACTTCATTTCCAAATATGTTGTTCAGCAGTTGAAACAAAGCTTTTGGCATGTTTGTGTAAAACTTAGGAAATGGGGATCCAATGGGACTTCAAAATGCTCCTTTTCCACAGCCCCGTGACAAAGTCAGACTCTTGATTCTGGCCAGCAGTGGGTCAAAGGCTTCTGTCTGGTGCATGAATGTTTTATTTGTTTGTTTACTTCAGAACCATGGGCTTGTTGTCCTGGGTTTCCTAGAAATACCAGAATTGAGCAGTACTATTAGAAAAATAACTACTTGTTGGCTAGGAAAATTACATGGTAAACTGAAACATGACCTTTTCTCAAACAGACACAGTATTGAAAAATTTTTAAGGCTTTTTTTTCAGGGAGACTTGAACATAGACAGGCTTTTTAATAAAAAAAATCATCAAGTAATTTTTTTTTTAAATGCCATCACAGTTGCTTCTAATGTGGAACTCATTCTGAACAGTGCCAAGCCTGAATTACCTTCCCTGCAATTTGAAATGGAGCAGGGTGATTTCTTTGCTTTTTTTGCTTCTGATTGGTAACTCTGCTCCTTCTTTGTGCCGTCCCAGGTGAAATTGCTCTGCTGATGAACCGTCCTCGTGCTGCCACCGTCGTGGCTCGTGGTCCCTTGAAATGTGTGAAGCTGGACCGGCCTCGGTTCGAGCGTGTGCTGGGTCCCTGCTCGGATATCCTCAAGAGGAACATCCAGCAGTACAACAGTTTTGTATCACTGTCTGTCTGAAACCTTCCTCCCTGTCCAAGCCATGCTTCACGAATGCAGACTGCTTTCTTTCCCTTGTGCACAGCCACATTGCCACTGGCATTTGCAGCTTCCTGTCTGGTTAAAACAAACAAACAAAAAACCCCAAAAAAAAGAAAAAAAAAAGAAAAAAAAGGAAAAAAAAAAAATAAACTGCTTATCATGGCACTGTCATTAATTTAGAGCATATTATTTCTGTGCTCTCTGTCCCATTAAATTAATAGAAAAAGTTCAATGGAGACGTTTGCTTCTCTCTGTGCACCAGTGTCCAACTCAGGCCAGTGCAGCCTTGCTTCAGCGAGGAGAGACCTCCTGGCACCACGCCATTGCCATAGAGAAAGGAGGTGACAGTAAAAGAGGGGCAAAAAGTTCTTTTAGAGGTGTTTCTCAAATTGTTGGACAGATTTTAAGGCTGTGGTCATCACCTGCTGTATTTCTTTTCACATGAGAGATACCCTTGTAATTGAGCTTCTCGGGGCTTGGGGTTTTCTGGGTTTCTTTTTCATTTTCTGGGTACTGTAATCCTGGGTTCAATCGTGAGGCATCAGCTGCTAAGAAAGCCCCAGTTGGAATTTACCAATATAATTGTTCCTGTGTCTGCTGGTTTAAGATTGCTTAGTTCTGTTCCTGTCAAGTGTAAATCCAAAGCTTTCCAGGTTAATAGTTCTGCTGAACTACCGCAGTTGTCAATCCATTCGCTGATGTGCCGCAACTGATCTTTCTCACTTGTTCTTTCTCCAGCCATAGGTTTGCCATTTAAAACTCTTCCTGTTCCAAGTGGCAAGAACCAAATGCTCCATTAAATGCCTGACTTTGGTCTCTAGTACATAGATTGGTGTAAGAATGGTGCAGCTGTTAGTGCTGTTTGAGTGCTTAGATTGGTGTAGAAGTCGAAATCGAACATTTGATTTTTCCCTGTGAATTGTTTTGTTAATCCTCAGTTGACTTTTGAAATAATCACCATCAGTTCAAGTGACCCTTTGTTAGCAGGGAAAAGAAATTCTGAGTGTTTGTGGCCAGCATCAGTTGCAGGTGACAAGATTGCTGCTCTGTAGAGCTCCATTACTCTCGGTAGAAAAACTGAATGTTTGAACTTTCCTGCAACACTCAGTTGTTTTAAGTTTTTAGAATTCATCATTTTAAAAATGGTTCACTATAAATCTAGTTCAAAGCCAAAAGGTGCATTCTCTTTTCATGCTTATGGAATTTCCACCACACTCCTTTCATCCTCACTCTATTTTTTTTTTCCCCAAGTTCAGTCTGTTGCGGAGTCTTAAATGTATTTCAGTATTTCCCAGCTTTGTGCTCCATTACTCTGTGCTCACCAAGACTTCCCGAAAGTTTTTACTGAATTCCACGGTTCAATAATTGTAGGCAATTTTTAAGGTTTCCTTTAAACTGTAATTTATATCGAGTAGCATAGGTTTGTATTTGGGAGTGACAGCAAGCAGTTTGGCATTTGTTGTGCAACTACTTTAATGATGGAGCCCTCGTTTTATTTGCTTTCTGAGGTGGTGTGGATTCAAATCCAACATTTTCCCAGGCATGGAGAGAGTCAGGAAGAGTCTGCCGATTGATGCAGAATAATGCTGAAGGTAGCAAGCCTTTACAAAAGGTTTCAGGGTTTTTCTGAAACTGAAATCCCAAGGAGGGGATTGAAATGCTTGTGGTTTGAGTTCTCTATTCAGGAGATGTTGAATAGAGGATTTCTGCCAGAGTCCTTAAGGAATAAGCAAATGCTACCTTTTTTTTGGTTGTTTTTTTCCTTTTTTTGGTTTTTTTTTCCTTTCCTTTTTTTTTTTTTTGGTAAAACTTTTTTCTTAATTTTTGACTCTGCAGGTTTTTTTCTTCATATATGTTCTTTGTGTTACATTAAAGCACCAAAAACTGTGTAAACCAGTTAGAGCTCCACGAAAAAAATGCACATTTTTTTTATATAAGGCTTTCTAATCAAGTTTCACTACTGCATCTTTTTAGCTTGCTGTTTACTCCCTTTTGTAGTTTTACCTACAAGATTTTAAGATAAATCAGCTAAGTCTGAGTTAAATATTAAACACAGTTATAGCTTTACCTTTGTGTGCAATTTCAATATGTTTGAAACCACAATTGGCATAGTTTTGCCTTAGCTAACATTCAGGGCTTTAGAAGTAATTTTTTGCTAGTCTATCTTCAGCAAATTGATGAAGTCTATTGCCCTAGGAAGCTATAGTCAACCAGAGGACCATTTTTGTATTGTTACCTGACTATAAGTCTGATTTACTGTATGTGCTAATATATTATATTATATTCCTTTTGTTATAGATTGTCCTAATGGCAGGTAAAGCAATAAAATGATTTAAATTCTTAAATGCAATCAGCCTCTTTTATTGTACTCCCCACCCCTACCTTGTGTTTTCCTAGGGCTTTGGGGGATATATTATGAATGAGGCAGCAGAAAATAAGCAGCTTAATGGATTAGCTTGGTGTTAACTCCAGAGGGTTGAGTTCAAGTCCTGGATTCCCCTGGAGCCTGGGGAGGGTTTGATCTCCACGTGCCAGCCTGGGGATTCCTCTGGAGTTCCTCTGGAATTTCTCTGGAGTGATTTTCCATCAGAAGGTGCCTGTGTCCTGTTTGGCTCCTGCCTGTCTGTGTGGCTCTGATCTCTCCAAGTTGTTAATTCCCAGCCCGGCCACGATTCCTGGAGCTTTTCTGAGTTGGCTGCTCCCATCTCTGCAGGCCTTTAATGAAGGTTTGGAACATGTGGGGGTTAATTGTGAATAAATCGTGGTGGGAAATGGAAGAGGGGGATTTTCAATTGAAGTAGGGAAAAACTTGAAGAGTGACCTGAAGCAGCTCAGGCTTGAATGTGTTTTATTAGCTCCAAGAAAGCTGAATCCCCCAGCTCTGAAGGTAAAATAGAAATGTATCTATCATGTAAAGGAGAATAAAAATAAGAAAAAATCAACCTTGCAACCCTGTTACTGCACCAGCTATTTAAATATCCAGGGGTTTGTTTCTTTCACCCTGCCCTCCCTTTCCCAGTCCCCTCCACTGAAAAAACCAGAACTTTTATTACCTAAAGTGGAACTTTAAACCCTCCACTTCCAGCCTCATAACTCTAAGCATAAACTCTATAATTGAAGCTTATCTTCCTTTGCCATGTGCTTCCTGTTGGAGCAGCAGCAGTCATCACTCCATGACAAACGATGGAATTAATTCTGGGTTTGTCCTCCGTGGTGAGAGCACAGAAAGTCACCGACAGAGGGAGATAGAACTTTGGGAATTCATCACCCTGGACAAAAATCACCAACACACCGAACATGCTGAGAGGGAGTGAAATCCTCTTTCTTTCATCTCTTCTCTGTCTACAAGAGTAAAACGCTCAAGAATTCTGCTTGAGACTGTTAAAAAGTTGGAAATTCAAGGACTTGTCTGAAGCACAGCTTGGGAGAGACTAAAGGAGCCTGGAGTGGGATTGTTGGTGAGTTATGTGGGGCTCATGGGGGGTTTTCACTAACCTTTGTGCCTTCAGAATATTGGAGGAATTTCTTCACTAAAAAACCCTCCAAACTTCCACAAATGGGCCCCTGTGGGGCCACACTGAAATCAGAACTGCAGCCTTTGCTGTGGCTCTGCATTTTGGGGACAGCTGCATGGTCAGATTATCGTGGAGCTGAATGAAGCCCCAGAACTGCAGTCTTTGCTGTGACATTTCACTTTGGGGACAGCTGCATGGTCAGATTATTGAGGAACTGAATGAAGCCCCAGAACTGCAGCCTTTGCTGTGACATTTCACTTTGGGGACAGCTGCATGGTCAGATTATTGAGGAACTGAATGAAGGCCCAGAACTGCAGCCTTTGAACTGTCCCCTCTGCACTTTGGGGACAGCTGCGTGGTCAGATTATTGAGCTGAATGAAGCCCCAGCACACTCCCCTGGGACAAACAGCTGTGGCCAAATGAGTTTTGATGTTCTTTGCACCATCCAGGCTCTCGTTGGTGTCACTGAGCTCCCTTCAGGTTGGGCAAAATTCCAAGCCCTGGGAAATGAGGCGGTGGTGGTGGATCCTGCTGGGGTCCTGTTGAAATGCTGCCTGCCAGCTTTTGGACATCGATTTTAGGATCCTCTGGAAGCTCTGCAGTGCTGTAGGTGCGTTTTGTTTGACTTAAAGGTTAGTTTAGAACAGTTTCTAATAGATTGGTTGTGGTGTGGGGTTTTTTGTTTGGCTTTTTTGCCCCTTAAGGATGATAAATTATCAACAGAGTTCTCAACTGCTTTCCCTAGGCTGCCAAAAGGCTCAGTGTAATAATTCCTAACAGTTCAAGGAAAAAGCTATTAAAGAGAGCTTCACTGATCCAGTTATTCCTCAGCCTTGTAGGGAGGTGAAGGGAGAACTGGGAACAGAAATACCTACGATGACTCCCTCCCCACACTTTTTTGGTCCCCAATTTCTATTTCATCTCCTCAAAATGTACAGAGATAGGGGGGAAAGAGTGGAATGTAATTTCTACTTTCCAGGTAATTGTGACAACCTAAACGATTTAAAAAGATAGGAGAAAATTAATTTAAAAGATAAGCAGAGATGACCTGAGATAGATTCCCCTGACTTTGGCAAAATGTTTTCCCCAGAAATGGGTGGGGTCTTGAATTGTAAATAAGGTAGTGTATCTTGGAGTGGTTTCATTTTTGGTGGGTTTTTTTGGGGTTTTTTTTGCTGGGTTTTTTTGGTTTTGTTTTGTTTTGCTTTGTTTTTGTTTTTCGGTTGGGTTTTTTTTGTGTGTGGGGTTTTTTTTTTTGGTTTGTTTTTTGTTGGGTTTTTTTTGTTGTTGTTGGTTTTGGGGTTTTTTTTTGGTTGGTTTTGGTTTTGGTTTTTTTGGGCTATTTTTCCTTGGGGTCTAGGGCAGCACAGACCTGCCTCTGTCCCGTATCCAAAGTGGCTCTCCAGGCAGCTCAGGGAAGTGGTTTCACCACCCTGGGAGGCTCTGTGTGACAGACCCAGGTCGATGTTGGTGTCCCCAGGCTGGGTCAATGTCCTGCCTCGTGCCAGGGGCAGGGACAGCCCTGGTGAAGCAGGAACAGCTCTTTTCTCATTTCACACTCCTGATTACAGAACAAAACTTGCTAAGAAGAAAACGTTCTTGGCATCTCTTTATTCCACCCTCATCCTCCATCGAGTTCGTGTCCTTCTCTAGCAAGCCCAAGCCCCTGTGGACGTTGGGCCACCAAGGCCAGATGTTCCCCACCCTCCTGAGGGCCTGGCCAGCTCCAGATGTGCAGATCCCAGAGGTTCTGTTTGGGGTGGAAGGATCCCAGAGCAGCACAGAGCCCCGCAGCTCATCAGCGCAGGAGCCCCGTGTGATCCGTGAAGATCTCCTGACGTTCCCCTCGGTCTTTGCAGGTGCCTGGAGGTGGAAATGAGCAGTGACTAAAGCTGTCCCTTGCCTGGCAGGGTTTTGGTGGCTCTGAGCTGTGTGAGTGTCCAGCTCAGAGCTGTTTAAGTGTCCGGCCTGGCTCTGTCCGGCGCGGAGCTCTGCGGCTGGGCCGTGTCGTTGGCCACCACCGTGGCTTCTCCAAAGGTGTCGATGCATCTCCCCACGGTGTCCAGGATGAGCTGCAGCCTTCTGTCCAGGGCCAGGAGATGGGGCTCGGTGAGCACAGGGGCCAGGGGGTCCTGCAGGAGGGATTCCCTCATCACGTCGCTCAGTCGGTACTCGGGCTCTGCCAGGAGCCGCAGGCGCAGTAACGTCGTCCTCTTTATTCTGGAAAAAAGGGAAATCAGACAATTTAATGTTCCAGCTGAGCCCCTCGGCAGCAGGAGGGCAGGGGTGGGTGAAGAAATTTAAAGGACTTCGGAACAAAAGTTCTTTCGTTTTAATTTTGGAAAGCAATGGAATTTTTTTTGCGGAAACCTCAACTTCCTTTGTTTTTCCAGAGGATTTGTACTGCAGATTTCTGTCAGCAGAGAGAAAAACGTGACTGAAGTTCTCAGCAGTGAGTCAGAGATGACCCTGTTCCCCAGGTTCCTGCAGGGTGGTGCCATCTCCCCAAGGAAGGCCTTTGTGAGATGGGAGCAGAGGGCGAGGTAAGTGAAGAGGCATGAAGGAGAAAATATCTTCTGTCAAAACTCTGAGCAAAAAGAGGGAATATTTCTTGGAAATCATCTAACTGTGACTTTTCACCTTTAGAGGCACTCAGATTCAAACATGATTTGCTTTGACAGAAAATGGGATGAAAAGCTACAAATGCTTCTGAGCATGAAATGAAGTATTCTGAAATCATTTGTTTAATCCTCAGCAAAAATGTGTTGACTGCAGCATGTATAATACCGAAAGGAATCAGTGGTTGTAATTATTGCCCTTTAAATTTTGGAAGCAGTGTGGTCCACGTTTGTGGAACCATTAGGACTCAGCCGAGCCAGAATTTTCAAGTGGGAATAGGTGTAGTCAGATCCCTTTTAGCCAATTCCAGAATTTGTGTTGCTGTCATTTACCCAGGGCATGGATTGGGAATGTTGATCTGATCTCTGCAGCTCGGGAAAGGAAAGGGTTGTGGCTGGACCTGGTGCTGGGGACAATCATGGATCACTGAGGGTGGGAAAGACCTTTAAATCCTCAAGCCCAGCTGCTGTCCCAGCCCCGTTAAACCATGTCCTCAAGGGCCATATCCACTCATCCTTTGAAGAATCCCAGGGATGGTGACTCCATGATTTCCCTGGGCAGCCTGTGCCAGTGTTTTACAACCCTTTCCAGGAAAGATTTCCCTAATCTGGATCAGGAGTAGCTGAGCGAGGTTTGTGTCTGTGGTGAGCCAATTGCACAGGGAAAAGAGGACAGCTCTGCCACAGGGGCAGGCATCATCTCCCTGCACTAACATCCCTGAAAAAAAGGAAATAATGGATTGATCAAGTGTGATGGCTCTGCCACAGGGGCAGGCATCATCTCCCTGCACTAACATCCCTGAAAAAAAGGAAATAATGGATTGATCAAGTGTGATGGCTCTGCCACAGGGGCAGGCATCACCTGCCTGCACTAACATCCCTGAAAAAAAGAAAATATTGGATTGATCAAGTGTGATGGCTGTGCCACAGGGGCAGGCATCACCTTCCTGCACTAACATCCCTGAAAAAAAGAAAATATTGGATTGATCAAGTGTGATGGCTGTGCCACAGGGGCAGGCATCACCTTCCTGCACTAACATCCCTGAAAAAAAGAAAATACTGGATTGATCAAGTGTTCAGGCTGGTGAGGGAGCTCTGAAGCCCAGCTGGGAGGTGCTGCTGCTGCCAGGGAACGCCGTGCCCAGAGCAGATGTGCCCGAGCATCGCGCTGTCCCCCGAGGCAGGGCCGGCCCCGAGCTGTGGGTAAACACCAGCTGTGTTTGCTCTGGTCCCAGCAGCGACAGTGCTCGGAGGTGGAGAACAGAGAACAGACTGCTCTGACCCGCGGGGAGAGCTGAGTGAACGCTGGAACAGTTACACAACAAACAGAGCACGGACAGGGCTGCGAGATGGAAACGCTCCCACGGGGCAGCTCTGACCCTTGGCTGTGCTGAACTGCTGAGCGTTTCACCCCAAGACTTCACCAGGCTGACTGGGGGCCGTTTTCAGGCCTGGCTGTGCCTCCAGGATGGCTTTGATGCTTCCAGGGAAAGGATCCTCTCATGGCATGGCTGTGTTTGTG
Source organism: Acanthornis magna (assembly GCA_036785705.1). Classification (NCBI taxonomy): domain Eukaryota; kingdom Metazoa; phylum Chordata; class Aves; order Passeriformes; family Acanthizidae; genus Acanthornis; species Acanthornis magna. The sequence continues at coordinate 2,655,441 of JAWUZG010000150.1, forward strand.
CCACTCGTCGTGCTGGGTGCAGGTTTCAGTGATGGCACAAGGGCTGGGCTGGGAGCTGTGAAAGGCAGCTAAAAACACAGACCCAAACCTGCTGGAAGCCAGGCTGGGAGAAGAACTCAGCTGGGAATGAGATGGGTGTGTTGAACAGGGAAGGATTTCAGCATCCCTGTGCTTCCAGGGCCTCACTTGGAATGGCTGGAGCTTTCCTGCTCGTGTGGCTCAGCTTCAGGTCAGAGCAAGGAGGTGCCTCGGTGGGCTGAGTCCAGGTTGGTGGTCAGGGCAGGCTGGAATTTGTGGCCTCTGTGTGCTTACTCCTTCCTTCCTTTCCTTCCTTTCCTTCCTTTCCTTCCTTTCCTTCCTTTCCTTTCCTTCCTTTCCTTTCCTTCCTTTCCTTTCCTTCCTTTCCTTTCCTTCCCTTTCCTTTCCTTTCCTTTCCTTCCTTTCCTTTCCTTCCTTCCTTCCTTCCTTCCTTCCTTCCTTCCTTCCTTCCTTCCTTCCTTCCTTCCTTCCTTCCTTCCTTCCTTCCTTCCTTCCTTCCTTCCTTCCTTCCTTCCTTCCTTCCTTCCAACGGATCAGCTCTTTTGGGAAATGAGGGTTTGTGTGTCTCCCTCAGGCACCACAAGTTGCTTTTGTGCTGTTTCTGGCCCAAGTTTGCTCATGACAAGGTGTTCAGGTCCTTTTACCACTGCCTCTCACAAGAAATTAATGAAGTAATTTCTGGGAGGTGGATCTGGAAGAATAGGAATGATGTGACCTGTGGGTATTAGGGTGTGCAGGTCAAATTAAGAGGCAGAGTTAATTTGGAACCGCACAAAATTTCAAGAGAAGGATTCTCTGCGAGCCTGCAATTATAACTGAAGACTTGCTGAGTGCAAATAACAGTTCTTAAAATTCAAGGTGTGTGGAGAGAGCACAGTTACAACCCCGAGAGGGAGATGCAGCAGGCACAGCAAGGAAAAAGGCTACACATCTCCTGAAGAGAAACCTGAGGGAAGAGCAGCTCCTTCTGTCTCTTAAATGTAACATCCAGCTGCTGATTTTATGTAAATTAATGAAGGGGGAGCATAGGGTTAAATTTATGAGCTTCTCCTTCATGCCCTAAGAGGAAACTGAATTAACTGCACGGAAGTTGCACCAGGATGGAGAATTCTGTGCTTCCTGAGAGCACCTCACGTTGATGGGCTGGGAAAGGCCGTCAGACCCTTTTGGAAGGTTTGATCCATTGGGCAGTGTCTCCTGCTCGAGCAGGGAATGCTTTTCCAAGGATGTTTTCCAAACATTCACAAATTCTATGATTGTCAAGGTCCAGCACCCCTTGGCTGGGATGAGCAGGGATGGAGCCAGGCCTGGGGGACATTCCCAGCGACAGTGGGAACACCGACACTCCTGGGAAGGAAGGTGGAGCTGGAACTTACCTGCAGCACTGGGAGAGCGGAGCCAGGATGGAGATTTCATCGTGGGAATGCCTCCCGAACCTGGGGGTGAAGCAGAGCTCAGTGGCTGTCCCTGTCCTTCCCCCTCCCCGCCCTCCTCCCGTGGCCTCACCCTCGGGCGTTGTCCAGGTGCAGGAGGAAGCCATCGTCCCCAAACTTGGTGAACATCTCGTAGTGGTGACGGTCCATGTTCCCTGGCAAGGCAGACAGAGCAACAGAGTTTTCCTTGCAGGTAATTTTCTAAATTATCCCACATTTTTTTTCGGATCTGCATGGAATATTTGTTGCCATGCTGGAAGTGCCTGTGATGCTTGGAGGGAGGGAGGAAAGAAAGGAAAAAGGAAAGGGAAAGGAAAGGAAAAAGGAAAGGGGAAAGGAAAAGGGGAAAGGAAAGGAAAGGAAAGGAAAGGAAAGGAAAGGAAAGGAAAGGAAAGGAAAGGAAAGGAAAGGAAAGGAAAGGAAAGGAAAGGAAAGGAAAGGAAAGGAAAGGAAAGGAAAGGAAAGGAAAGGAAAGGAAAGGAAAGGAAAGGAAAGGAAAGGAAAGGAAAGGAGGAAAGCCTTTCCCTCCATCGTTACCCATGAGGAAGTCGAAGATGGCCATGTCCACGATGTTGAGCAGCCGGTTGCCGCTGCTGTAGGGATAGATCTCCCTCACGGTGTTGCAGTAGAGAGGATTCACTTCCCACCTGCAGATGGAGAAGGGGAGATGCCCTCAGCTGCTGCTGCCGTGTCCCAGCAGCTCCCAAAGCCCATCTGGAGATGGAGAGGAGCAGTTTAACCTCCCTCCTCGTGCCTGCAGGAGCCTGGAATTCAATCCCAGCCAACACCCCGGCTTTTTAAGGCTCATTACACTAATTATGACACTAACTATGGGCACCCTGAACCCTCCTCTGCCCAGACTATCCCTGCAGGTCTGCCCGGCTGTCATGCCCCGCGGCGCAGAGAGGGAAGCAGCAGCATTTACCCACTTACTCCTCTTTTCCATCGAACGAGTAGGAGCGGATCCAGGGGTTGGGGACGGAGAGCCGCGGGGCCAGGCTGAGGGAGGGCAGGAAGGCAGAGAGGGAGCCCTCCAGCAGGTGAGGGTTCCCACACACGGCGTACTCCGTCTTGCACATGTACGGGCACTTGGCAAAGAAGCAGACGTTGCTGGCTGGGAGGAGAGCAGAGAACAGGGAAAAGGGGCTGGGATCTTGTCCTGGGGTGGCATAATGATATTTCGTATTCCATATCGTTTGTATACTTGACCAGAAATATGGTCCTGTAGCTTTAACTGTATCCTGCAGCTGGGAGAAAGCTCTGCCAGCTCGGGATGTTTGAAACTCTTCCCCCGGCTCTCCTATGGGGGAGTGAGAAGGAAGGGACACTGTTTTACTGTTTTTTTTTTTCCTCAGTCAGTTGCTGCTGCTGGTTGCTGGTGCTACTGGTGTGGCTGCTGCTTGGGTTTGCTTTTAGATTTTTTTTCTTTTTTCCCCCTGGGATTATTTTTTCCATCATTTTTGGATCCTTTTCTTCGACTTGCTTTCTCATCCGAGAACCTGAGGAGCCCCGGAGGACAGCGGACGAGAATCGTCCAGGGAGCCACCGGAGGAACTCCACCCAACCCCTCCGGGGACCCTGGAAAGGGAAGCTACGCCTGAGGAAAAGGACACTAAAGTTCATCAGCTGTTTATTCAGGTTTCATGACCCCTTTTCCCCTTTCCCCTTCCACTGTGTGGTCTGTTAATTAAACAGTTCTTTCCACTTTAGGCTGAGATATTCTGTTGTGGGGGGAAGGGGTGCCAGAAACCTTTGCTGTGGGGGAGGCACCTGTTCAGAGCGCTTTCCACCTAGGAAATTTGTCTCTAATCCAAGACAGATCTGCAGGAGGACTCAGGGTGAGCTGGGCTGAGCCCTGAGCCACCGTGGGACGGTGACTTGTGGCACACGGAGCCACGGCATGGATGTCAGTGCCAAATCGTGGGGAATTCCTGGGTTTTGGTCAATGGGCACACCTGGTCCTGTGACAGGGAAAGATTAGGAAAAAAGGCAGCAGATGATTCCAGCTGGAGGCTGGGATAGGGAACCTCTGCTGTAACCATGCCTTTGTGCATTTTCACCCCAAAATTTAATTTGCACCACAGCACGAGCCCTGCAGCCCTTCTCCTGCAGCTCCTGCCCTTCCTCCCACCGTGGAACACCACTTGGGTCAGGTGTGGAAGGACCTTAAAAACCATCGGGACCACAACATGCCTCATCCCGAGCCAAGCCCTCGCCCACCTGGGGACACGAAGAAGACGCTCTGCAGGACCTCGTTCTTGGTGACCTCCAGGATCTCCTTGGTGACATTGATCAGCCTCCCCACGGTGGGCGGCACCCTCCGGAAATCCAGGATCCTGCACAGAGGGGACAGGGGACGGTGCCAGGGAATTTTGCTGCTCTATGGGGTGGCAGGTTGTCCCTCATCCCTCCCAGCAGTGAACCAGGAGCCTCTGGATCACTGCACCCAAATTCTTCCCAGCAAAAAGCCGCTCTGCCCCCTGGGCAGAAATGCGGCTCGGTTTGGATTTTGGTATTTTAATAGCTGCTGCCAGGAACGATCTGGATGTTTTCCAGGATTCCTGTCTCTTTCCCTAACACTGCCTCGGTTTCTCCCGCCCCTTGCACACCACCAGGGTCCTGCAAGGGTTAAAGAGCCCCTCAGGCCCTTCCCCAGTGTTGGTTTGACTCGGAGCAGAGGCTGATCCTGGTGTAATGTGGCTGAGGAGGCACCCCCCGCTCCAGGGGCACTCATGCCCAGCTAATTCCTCAAAAATACTCTTAAAAACCTCAGGGCCTGGGGCAGGAAAGCATTCCTGGCAGCGAAGGGGAAGCTGCTGCTGATTGCTGAGTCAGTACCATGGGGTGAAGTGGCTAATGCTCTGCTTGGCTCCTCGGGTAGTGCCCTCTGCTCTGGGAATTGGGCACAGAACAGGATTTGGCCTGTTACTTATTGAGCAATGCTTGAAGAGGAAAAAAAAAACCCATTTGCTTTTATCCAGCATCTTTCAGCTCTGAAAACCACAAAGCACTTCACAAAAGCAGTCTGGCCTCATTTTTGTGGCGGGGGAGCTGCAGGGGCGAGGTGGTGGTGGCTGAGCCAAGCAGAGTCACTGTGGGGATGTTGGGGCAGAGCTGGGAAGGGAATTCAGCTCCCTCCATTCCCTTCCTCAGAGTTTGAGCCACAGGACTTTATCTGGTCCTGCTTATCCCACGGAAACTGGGGGACCCCCAGCCCCAGGAATCACCTGGTAGTTCAATGCTCATCCCACTGAGGGCAGAAAAACTGCTGCCCTCACCTTGTGAGCAGGGCATTTTTGGTTTTATCAAACACGGCCCCTGCTGGGAAGAGGTGCCAGGTTAATTGCTCATTAGCTGAGGGCTTAAAGCTGCATAGCTGCAGTTCATCAACCCAAAGCACACCTTGATTGCTGATGTGTGTGCCTCCCTCACCACCCAGGCTGCACCCCGAGCTCAGCTCTGCCCCTGGGTGAGGGAGAGGGACACTGTGTGACAGCCAGGTGAGTATGTCACCTGTTCCAGCCTGGATTTCATCTCTTCCCATGCAGTGGCCGAGGCAAAGCTGACTCTGGGGTGTCAGGTGAGACCCAGAGCCACTCCTTCCCTAAATAACACCTCAGCTCCTCGAGGTGCCGCAGAGCAATCCCTCCCGGAGCTCTGCAGGGCTTTTCCCGTGCCACAGCTCTCCGTGGGCACAGGAGCTGCCAGGGGCTGGGCCAGGCCCTACCTGTCCAGGTGGAAGGCGGCGATCTCAGCGTTGTGCCGCTGGAAGTCCACGAAGTAGAAAAAGTCCTCGGGAGTCTCTTCCTCGCGTTTCTGCCTGGGAGGAAGCAGGGGGTGAAGCTAACCGAGCTGCTGGGCAGGCTGGACACGCGGACAGGGCATCCAGGGACAGCTGCTGGGCTCGGGGACAGCCATTGTGGGGACAAGGCCAGACCCAAAGGGTCAGTGCTGAGCTGGAGCCATCGCCCACCGTGCCAGGGAGCACCCTGCTGTGGTGCCAGGTGGGTGAGGGGGGCAGAAGAGCTGACTGAGGGGTTTAAATCTGCTCGTGCCACAGTTTAGACCCCTCAGGACAGCATTCCAGGTGGGTGAAGGAGGCAGAAGAACTGACTGAGGGGTTTAAATCTGCTCGTGCCAGGATTTAGACCCCTCAGGACACCTTCAGGTGGGTGTCTGTCACATCCCCGTGGGAGGCAGAGGAGGGCTCAGGCTCCATTCTCCCATGTCCGTGAGGTGGGAACCCCATTTAATTCAATTTTCTGGCTGTCACACAGTGCCCCAGGATGGGAATTTGCTGCTCAGCCTCCCAGGGGCATGACACAGGAAAGCCTTCCTGGCTCAGCAGCTCACAGATGCTCTCGTTCCCCTCCAGGATCTGACGGATGGTGGATGGAAACCAAGAGGAGAGGAGCTGGCTGCCTTCTGGGTGAGGATTTTATCCCAGTCCAGCTGCTCTGCCCACACATGCACAGCAAAGTGAGAGGGAATAGACGTGAAGAGTCCCGAGGGGCTGTGAATAAGTGCAGAAGCAATTTAAACCCTGTGTTTGATGGCTGTTCCTTGGAAACACTCTAGGGAATCCGAGGAAAAAGAAGGGAAACCCCAAAACCCGCTGGGAAGAGGAGGAAACGAGCAATCCCTGATGGCAATGATCTCAGGAGGACAAATGTCCCAAGGTCCTTCGCCACCTGGCATGCAGGAACTGAGGAATTTCCAACATCAACAGCAGTGTGGGAAACACCGCTGTTTGTCCACGTGTGCTCCTGGGGTGCTGTGAGCAGCCAAGAACAACTCAACATTTCAGCTCAGGTGGGTGCGGGCAGTGGGGGAAGGTGTGGCTCTGGGGTGGCCGTGGGGTGGCTCTGGGGTGGCTCTGGGGTGGCTGTCCGTGACAGGCATGGTCCCAGCCCTCCCTGCAGGGGCTCAGGGGGGCTCTGCAGGCCTTACCTCATGGGCTTGAACATGGCTTTCCCAAAATCCTGGAACCTGAGGACCAGCTTCAGGTGCACACCGCTGGGCTTCACGACTTGGGGAGGAAAGGGAATGTTAACTGCCTGGGAAATGGGATAAAATGGCCTGGGAAATGGGATGGAACTGCCCTGGAAATGGGATGGAACAGCCTGGGAAATGGGATAAAATGGCCTGGGAAATGGGATGGAACGGCCTGGGAAATGGGATGAAAATGGGATGGAAGTGCCTGGGAAATGGGATGGAAGTGCCTGGGAAATGGGATGGAAGTGCCTGGGAAATGGGATGTTAACTGCGTGGCAAATGGGATGGAACGGTCTGGGAAATGGGATAAAATGGCCTGGGAAATGGGATGGAAGTGCCCTGGAAATGGGATGGAAGTGCCCGGGAACACCCCAGTTCCACACCCCAGCACAGCCTGGCTTTCCACCCCCTGAGTGCACCCCGTCACCCCTTCCTGCTACGCCCCCCTCTCTCTCCCCAGTTATTTTCCTTCTCTCCCCTGTGCCACAGAGATTTCCCTCCAGCCCCTCTCCCAAACCCCTGTTACCTCCCCCGGGGACTCCTCCCTCCCTCCCCAGTAGAAACCAGTGGGTACTGGGATCCTGCTGCCGCACTGAACAGGCTGCCCATGGAAGTGGTGGGATCCTCATCCCTGCAAGTGTCCCAAAAACGTGTGTATGTGGCACTGCGACTGGACTCGATGATTTTGGAGGGCTTTTCCAACCCAAATGATTTTATGATCTTTGATCCCAGGGGGGTTGATGGGAGGGAGCAGAGCTTGGCTTGGCATTTCCCTGGTGGAGCTGAGCATGGAGGAATTGGGGACCAGGGCCAGCCCCAGCGATGGCACACGGGGACCCCGAGTGCCACACTCACTCTGGCTGCAGTCACAGGCTCCCAGCAGCGCCTTCTCGTCCTGGCTGTAGTCTGCAAGGGCAGGAGGAGCAGTGAGACCCTGCCAGGCTCCATCTCTCTCTTCTCACCCCCTCAGGCTCTGAGAAGGGACCCCCATCCCCATGCCCGCGGCTCACCGGCGCTGATGGTGGGCAGCTCCTGCATGTCCCGCAGCAGGCGGGTGACAGCGGCGCTGGAGCGCGGGTACAGCCCGTCCTGGCTGATGCCCAGGTGGAACTGGAGCCAGCTGGCCTCGGGCCGCAGCGGCAGTGGGGCTGCTGGCGACGTCAGGTTCAGCTCCTCCCGGTAAAGCTTGTGTCTCCTGGAAGAGAGAGGAGCTGGGGATGAGGGTGGAAAAGCTTCCTGTTCCGAGTCTGGATTCTGCCAGGGAGGGGGGACAGTGCCAGGAGCAGAGCACGGAGTGGGTAAGGGGAAACCGAGGCAGGGAGAGATGGCTGAGAAGGTCAGAGTCTCTGATCATCTCTGACAGAGTTTTTTCGCTGAAGCTGGAGGCCCCAGGAAGCAGGGCGGGAATCACAAAAAGCACAAATTGCCTCTGTGACCAAATTCACAGCCCTCAGTGCGGCGAGCAGGGATGTCACCAGGTCACCTGGCAGCATCCTGCCTGTCACCTCTTAAAACCAAAGTTCAAGCCCGTCCTTTTTTGGTAGGTGAAGCTGAAGGAGCCCCCAAGTTCAGGAATAACCCCAAACCATCTCCCCATTGGATCAGCATTTTCCTCAGCCTCAAGACCTCCACGGCTGGGACTCTGGAGCTGAAAGGTCACTTATTGCAGGCAGCAGAGGACAGAGCTTTGGCTTCTCATTAACATCGCCCGGCCCATGCACGGAGCAGCCAGCCCTGATAAAGGGAAATGGAGTTCAGTTCACTCGGAAAGTGCCAGGATCCGTCCATGGAAGCAAACAGGAGCCGAGGGCTGATAAGGAGCAGGACATGAACCCAGGCTGGGACAGAGTGGCTGCAGAGTGGGAAGTGCCACAGACCCCCTCCAGAGCCTGAGCAGTCTGACCATGCACCGAGGCATTTATGAGCCAAGGAACGGCACTGGGGGCTGCAAAGGGCTCCGGGATGGTGGAGGTTTTCCTGTGTGCCTGCTCAGCCCGGCAGCTGGGGTTTGGTTGGGATTTTTCCATCATCCTTCTCCATCCCAGCAGGCTGAGCAGCGTGTGAGTCCAGCCTGGCTGTGAGCAGGGGATGAAGCCTCCCGGAGGTGTTCCTGGGACACATCTCGGAACTGGAGAAACAGGTTGGAAGCGCAGGTCACGGGAGCCTGTTCCCACTCCCGCTTTGTTTGCCTTTCCATCGGATGGGGTCAGCCACAGTCCACGTGGGCATGGCCAGAGGGGAGCCGGAGCATTCCCCTCCCGCAAACAAAATTCTCTGGGCACAAGGATGTGGTCCTGGAATGCCACCAGCTCCAGAGGATGAGCCTTGACCCCCATGCTGCTGCCCTGCACCAGGCTGAGTTCCTGTGGAGAAGTGAGGCACAACCTTAACACAGGCAGGGACGATAAACCCCAGCGTGATGCACGGGAATGACTCAGGATTTTTCCCTAGGGAAGCTGCCCAAATATTTTACCATATTTGCTCTCCTGCCTGCCATGCACACAGGCTGTTCCCCCCGGGTGGCAGCGAGCAAAGGATTACTGATGGGGACAAAAATGCAGTGGTTATGCAAGGGGAGGCCGATCCCAGCCCTGCATCCACATGGTGCCTGCCCCTTCCCAGCCCTTCAGCCCAAAATACAGCTCTCTCTGCCTCCCTGTTTCCTTCAGGATTCCTGAAATATTTCCCTGGAAAGAAGCGGATCTCTGCAAAAGGCATAATGATATAAAAACAGGGTTCATTTCCAGCCTGCTATAAATAGCCCTGGGGTTGCCCTGGCTCTCAGCTCTCTTCTGGACTGGGGGGGCCACAGCATGAGGTGACTCTGGGCTCAGACCACCAGTGTCCCAAATTTGGGGTTTTGAAGCTGCTCCTCCAAGGATAAAAATAAGCTCTGGACTTTTTAAGGGAATTTTTTTTTTGGTTTTGAAGAGGTGTGGATTGATTTTTTTTTTTTTTTCTTTTTGCAGTTTCCTTCCTGCATGCCCATCAGTCTCTCCAGCTGGTTCTGCATCCTGCAATCAAACTCCAGGTCCTGACTGAAGCGCTGGGAGCAGACAGGGATGGGCAGGGAGCGCCGTGGAGGAGGACACGCTCTGGCTGTGGCTATCCCAACGGGACGTGTCCTGGGGCCACTCCAGCTGGCAGAGTCCCCGTCCAGCTGATGTCCATCTGGCTGCAGAAATGAAGGCAGACACGCTGTGCTGGAGGAACGGGGTGAAACCGCAGCTTGTTCCACTCAAGAGGAGCATCCTGCAGCTCCCAAAGCTGCTTTGCCAACAGGCAGAGCCAGGGGTGATGCAGAAATGTGCTGTCACCCTGTCACACCGAGGAGAGGATGCCCACGGACTCAGCCCTGAGCCTCTCCTGCCTGGCTGTGGATGTGGAGCTGCTGTGGACGTTTTACTCTTCAATCCTCAACATCTGTAGCAGCTTTGTTGAACCTCTGGACTGGGAGAGAAAGCCGTGGATTCCTGAGCCCCATGAGGAGCCTGTCCTGGCCACACCAGAGGGGACATGAGCTCTGCAGTGCTGCTGGTGAGGCAGAAATTCCTCCACAGCAAATTAACAATCTTCTAAAATCCATCAGCCCTTGCAAGTGCCACCTGATTGTACATTCCATGTGCAGTGCCGGGGGTCGTTGGCAGGTTTTTGCAGAAGGTCTGGTGTCACCTCAGCCTGTGCGTGCTCTCTGGAGCTTTCACCCACGTAGGAGCATCGTATATTTTATTTCAGAGTGACTGAGGAATAATCAATGCTCTGCCTTCCTTCCCTTCCTGGAGGTGCAAAGTGAAGTCAGTCAAGGACAAATGGCATCACTGTTCCTCCCAGCCACAGCACAACCAAACCTGGGGACAGGAGGCAAAGTGCAGCCGTGGGCTCATCACAAATTCCGTGTTTTAACAGAGCGCTGAATAAAACTGGGGAATGCAGACTTCTTCTTGAAGGACCAGGGCTGTCCTGCAGGTGAGGCTGCAGCCAGGGCTCAGCGCCGGGGGCACAGGGATTCTGATGGTGCCATCAAACCATGAGCTGCTTTGGTTCAAATCCCCCATTCCCACCGGGATTTTGCTTGGGGAACATCCATCTCGGTACCCAAATCCTGCTGGCTTCAGAAGGCATCGCGCAGCTCTGAGAAGATGCACCCGAGGCGGGTCTGTGGCACAGCCGGGGGTACTCAAACCCACCATCCATGGATTTCAAGTGCTGTGACAAAGGATTCAACAGGCTCCAGACTGCCCGGAGTGAGGGAAGAGCCTCACAGGGGTGAGCCTGGCTGAGCTCAAAGGTGGCTCCAGACTCTGGTGCTGCTCGAGCCATGAAGGTCATTCTTTGCTCCTTTTGCTTCCCATCATGTCCTCCGGTGAATCTCGCGTGGAACCAGCACTGGGTGAGTCCCACAGAAACAGGAGGAGCAGGCAGGGAAGTGCAGAGAGCAGCAGCTCGGCACTGCTGCCTGCACAGCTCAGCAAACACCACTCGGCTGGTGGGAGGAGCAGGGGCCGCTCTGATGCTGGAAACCAGCCCTGGGCAGTGGGGAATGCCAGGACTGGGATCCCTGGGGCTGTTCCCTGTCCCCAGGTGTCCTGTCCCACCGAGGGGACAGTCAGGCGATGCCATGAGCTCAGGCAGGGGAGGGGTGCCCGGGGGAGCTCCCCAGAAAGTACCTGAAGGGGGGGAAGTCCAGAGAGGGGGTGCCCATACAGGGAGAGCCTGGCGAGAATGTGCCCAGGCGGTGCCAGCACAGGGGCACCCGTGCAGGGGTGCCCAGGGAGGGGATGTCCAGAAAATGCCCACGCACAGATGCACCCGCAGGGGGTGCCCGGGAAGGGGGGGCTCCGGAGATGCCGAAGCATGGGGTGCCTGAGAAAGAGGTGCCCAGGAGATGCCAGGGAAGGGGTGCCCAGGGGATGCCAAGAGATACCCAGGAGGTGCTCGGGAATGGGGTGTCCATGCAGGGGGTGCTAGGGAGACATCCGCCAAGGGGGGGCTGGTGCAGGGGTGCTCAAGAAAGGGGTGCCCAGGAGATGCCCGAGAAGTGTGTGATCATGCCAGGGGTGCCGGGGGAGAGAATGCCCAGGAGATCCCCAGGAAAGGAGTGCCCAGGAGATACTCGGGAAGGAGGTGCCAGGGCAGGAGATGCCCGGGAGATGCCCGGGCAAGGGGGTGCCAGCAGATGCCGGTGCACGGGGTGGCCTAAAAGGGGTGCCCAGGAAACAGCCAGGAAAGGGGTGCCGGGGAAGGAGGTGCTGGGGAAGGAGGTGCCCGGCAGGCGATGCCCGGAGCGGGGTGCTGGGGAAGGAAGTGCCCGGGAGGCGATGCCCGGAGCGGGGTGCCGGGGAAGGAGGTGCCCGGCAGGCGATGCCCGGAGCGGGGTGCTGGGGAAGGAGGTGCCCGGCAGGCGATGCCCGGAGCGGGGTGCCGGGGAAGGAGGTGCCCGGCAGGCGATGCCCGGAGCGGGGTGCTGGGGAAGGAGGTGCCCGGCAGGCGATGCCCGGAGCGGGGCCGGGCGCGGGGGTGCCGCGGCCGCGGGACGCACCTGTTCCAGCGAGCCGCCTTCCGCCGGTAGTAGCGCAGGGCTTCGCGGGCGCCCAGCAGCGGCTCGGCGGGGCCCGGCGGGGCGGCGCGGTACAGCGGGTGGGCGAAGAGGCGGCGCAGCGCGGGGGCGGCGCGGGGGGCGCGGGGCGGCGGGCGCGGCGCGGGGGGCGCGGGGCAGGGGCAGCCCGGGGAGAGCCCCCGCAGCTCCCGCCGCGCCCGCGGCCAGAGGTGGAAGTAGAGGTCGGCGGCCAGCAGCGCCCCGAGCAGCAGCAGCACGGCCGGGCGGTCCCGCCGCGGCCCCGGCATGGCCGGTGCGGGCTGGGGACAGGGACAGGGGACAGGGACAGGGACGGGAGCGCCGGCGGCGGCTCCCGGGGCAGGGCGCACGGGGGAGCTCGAGCGGCGGAGCCGGGGGTGCGGGCACCTCGGGGCGGGGACCGGGCAGGGCGCTCGGGGCCCGGGGCGGGGAGCGGGGACGGGGGCGGCGGCGGGGGAGCCTCCCCCGGACAGGGGCCCGCTGCCGGTGCCGCTGCCGGTGCCGCTGCCGCTGCCGGTGCCGCTGCCGCTGCCGGTGCCGCTGCCGGTGCCGGTGCCGCTGCCGCTGCCGCTGCCGGTGCCGGTGCCGGCGGGGACTGAGCCGAGGGCCCCGGGCTCTGCCCCCCGCCCCCAGCGCCGCCCGCTCGCCCTGCGCAGCCCCCGCGCAGGTGGAGGGTCCCCAGCTCCTTCGGGGCTCCGTCCCCTCTCCCCAAGGCGGAAAGTCGGCCCGGGGAGAGCTGCGGCAGGGGCTGGAGGGTGCGGGGCTGGGCTGCCGGGGTGCTGTGCGGGGATGGGGCGCGGGGATGGGTGCCCGAACCCCTCTGAGGGTCTGCACCCTCCGGATGTCAGCTGTCTGTCCCCCATCAGCTGGGCTCGCAGCCCTTCCGCGGTGCGCGCTCGGCAGATTTTTTATTCCGACGCCGCTTTTATTTTCTTAATTCCTAAAAAAAAAAAAAAAAAAAATCCCCTATAGTTGAGGAAACTCCTCCGTGCAGTTTGCCGGGAGAGGCTGGGCCGTGGGGCTGTGCTCGGGCTGGGACCCCTCGCCTCATCCTGGGGGCTGGAGAGCGCCGGGCCAAGGCAGAGGAGCGAAAGGAGAGGAGGAGAAGCTGGCTGTGCGCTGGGGAAGCGTGACCAGACTGGCCTGGCTCGGGCTCTGTGCTGAAGGGAGAACAGAAAATAAACTGCAGAGAGAGGGGAAAGCCGGCTGTGCTTTCAGCTGGCTGGAGCAGGGCTCGGCTCTGTGTGCAGCACAGCCAGGGAAGAGCGCAGGGCTGGGGGCGTTGGACAGAGCAAAACGGCGTCGGAGGAGAATATCCTGGAGCCTGAGGGACTCCTTTGATCCGGGAGGGGACAGAAAACAGCCCCTGGGCTGGGATGAGGCTGCACATCTCTCCTCTTGGTCTCTTGATCTTTGAAAGGCGGGGGTTGGTTCTTACTCTCCTTTAGAAATGCAGTTTCAAAATTCCTTGATCTTTTGATATTTGGAGAGTTCGGGATTCAGGTTTGGGGGGTTTCGCTCTGAATTTCTTTTCTGTAATGCCAAATTTGATGTGTTTTCCACAGGAAAATCGTGAGCACAAGCTGGAGTTGGTGCTGCTGTGGCCAGCGAGGGTCAGAGGGAGCAAAGGAGGCTCCTCACTCTGCTTGGCTTTTGGGGACACCAGCTGTGTCCCCCTTCTGTGTCCTTTGGGGACAAATCTGGTTAAATGGTCTCACTTGGATCCCTTGAGGCCCTAAACCACACATGAGATACCAAGAGGGGAAATTTTAGGGTGCTGCCTGTGTTGAAAGGCTTGGGGGCACTGGGTGGGCAGGAACTCTGCTCAGAGGTGCTGGGTTGGGGTCACAGGATGGGAATCCTCAGAGCTGGTCCTCCTCAGGAGGAGAGAAGGAGCTTTCAGGACAGGAATTTGGAGGTAAATACCTGCCAGCTCCCTGGTCAGGTGGGTTAGGGGACACCAAAGGGTGTGGCAGCTCCCCCAAACAGTGACATCAGAAACCCAGTATTGAGCAACAGCCTGAGTCTAACAACAGGAGTCTTCTTCTCTTCTTATTTTTTTTTTAAACTTAATTTTAAAAAGATTGCCCAGATGAAGCTAGCAAAGCCCAGAATTCAGCAAGCCCGGATGAATCACCAGGAGCCAGCCCTGCTGAAGGGCACTCACCCCTAGCTCCAACAGCAACTTTAGACAAACACTCCATCAAAAACTGGCTGATACTTGCTTGGCTCCTAATCCTCCCTGAGCTGTTTCCCCATTGCTAATCTCTCCCAGGAACCATTAATAAATCTTTCCTGGTTTGGAAGGCTAATTCTGGACGAAGGCACCAGCAGTGCCTGGGCCCGTGGCCCTGTTGTTTGCACGCTCTGCAGGAGGATTGTTTGGCTTTTAATGAGGCAAATTAAAAAGAAACAAAACATAATAAATCAATCCCATTAATCTGTAATAAATTGGAGTGCTACGGTCCTTCCCAAAGCGTTGGTGACTGCCAGCTCCCCACAGGCTGCAATGCAAAATCACTGTTATTATTATTTCGAACAAATCAGTGATTCTCCATAACTCCGCAGTGCCAGCCCAGTGATGTTTCCCAAGAATCCACGGCTTGGAGTCCCTTGGAGCAGGGGGGATCCCTCTGGAGCTTGTCCCACACTCGTTCCTTGGCCTCTCCTCGTGTTCTGGTTTCTCGTTTTGTGGCTGTCCCTGCCCAGTGGGGTCCCTGAGCTGCAGGTGAGCATCGCTGCCCACCCCGAGGCTCAGCAGAGCTCATCCCAGCCTGCTGGAAGGGATGGATGTGTTCCTAAAATTAACCTGGAAATACTGCTCTGATAGGCCACTGACAGCTACAGCGGAACCAAATTACCATTTGGAATTACCATGAGATAATTGGCCTCATTTACTATTTAAAGATGGGGGGAAAAAAAAGCTCCCTCTTCCAGACAACTGCAGTGGAGAAATGTTCAGGCGTAGACGATGTCCCAAAACATATCATTAAAGCTTTAAATAAATGTATGATGACATGTCAGGTTAAGAAATACCTCCTTTCTATTTCAGATGGGAGCCAGCCAGGTCCTTTTCAAAGTCATTTTTTAATAAACAAAGGATATTCCTCTTGTTTTTCCAGACACGCAACTTACAATATTTGGAGTTGTAAGTATGTAATTTAAATTCTTTCACACAGTATGGATTTAAAACTCATCTTCCTTAGAGACGCCTTTTACTTGCCAAAAGGTAAATGCCTCTGTCTGCTGCTTTTTGTCTTTTTTACTTGAAATGCTGCAGAGCTGCCCCGGTCCCACCCTGCAGATTGTAATGTTTGCAAAAGGGAGGAGATGAGAATTATCCCTTTCTCACTGCCATTAATTACGAGGATTAAACACCAAGGCAGCTACACAACATCACAAAGAAAAGAAAAACACGAGTCGGAGGAGCCAAGTTCTGGATTTGCTGCTTCACTGAGAAGATGTGCCTGAGCACAGCCAGGCCAGAAGCCCATCAGGTCTGTCCTCTCCCTGGCGGTGGCGGTGGTGGTTTGTTATTTTGGTTGTCACGGTCATCGCGGTCCCCAAGGAGTATCTCCCATGCCAGGGCTGGGGTTTATTTCCCAGAGAAGGTGGCACTTATTCCAGGATGGGTTCCCCTCTGCCTGAACCCCCAGGGCTGGGGTTTATTTCCCAGAGAAGGTGGCACCTTTTCTGGAATGGGTTCCCCTCTGCCTGATCCCCCAGGGCTGGGGTTTATTTCCCAGAGAAGGTGGCACCTATTCCAGGATGGGTTCCCCTCTGCCTGATCCCCCAGGGCTGGGGCTGTCCCACCCCAGGATGGTGTGAGGTCCCTCCCCAGGCTCCGCTGGTTTGGTGGGAGAAGCTCTCGCTGCTGCTCTGGGCTGTCTCACGCTTTGGCTCGGCTTATAATTAAAAATGAAATATTTGGGCTAAGTGCTTAAATGAAGAACACATTTCTGATAGCTAACAATGCAGAGGAAAGCCCTGGAGACCCCGACAGGGCAATTAGAGCCTCTCCACTTGCACTGGAGAGGAATCTTCTGAGAGAGGAAGCGCGTTCACTCCAGAGGATTTTGTGGTACAAAAATGCAATTATAGGGTATGAAAGGAAATGTTTAGGAACACGCAAAGCGGGAATGAGTCAGGAGCCTCCTCCACTGCGGGACAGGGAAGGCAGAAGGGAAGAGGTGCCCTAGGCTTGACACTGCTAACAATTCCCTTCCCTGGCAGCAGATCCTGGCTTTATTTCCCTCCTCCCCTCTACCTCTCCTGGCTGCTGTTCCAGGCTCATCCCTTGGCCTCGGCAGCTCCCAGCTGCTCAGGGCTGGGGAATATGGGCGGCTCCTATCCCTCTTGGCGATGAACTTGCTCTGCTAAGCACAAGAGGAGAGCACGTCCATGGCCCAAGCGAGCGTTGTCATGGGTTGGGGCCGTGTCCTCCAGCACAGATTTGCTTCCCCTTTCCCTCTCTCCCTCTGAGCATCCCTGGAGCTGGTTTGGAGCAAAACCCTGGGGAGCTGTGGCAGCTTTGCATGGCCAATCCCAACACCGAACCGTCCTTTTCCAGGATGGAGGGGCAGGTCAGAAGTGGTGCGCGGGGGCTGAGAAGGCTCCGCCGCTCCCGTCCGAAATCCAACGGGTGGACACCAACGCTGGGAGCCTGGGGAAGCTCTGTGCGAGCAGAGCTGCTGGACAAGGTGCTGGTGACCTGTCCATGGCAGGGCTGCCTGCTGTCCCTGCAGGGCGGGTGACACGGGGCTGTTTGTCCCGGAACAGACCGGAAAGCGGCGCCGGCCTCTTGAGCAACGCCGCGGGTGTTTGTCCGGCCGGGCAGGGGCTCAGGGCTCAGCTCGTGCTGAGTTTACAGGATCTGATTTCCAAGATAGCAAAAACAAAACAATCCCTCTCCAATGGGCTCGCTGGCTGGAGCCGCCCCTGCCATGGACTCATCGGTGTCATTAAAGGTTAAATTACAGCAAATCGCATTTCTCGTCCGCAAACGACGCCGGGCCGTGCGCACGCATTATTTAATGAGGGTTTAGTTTGTGGAATTACTTTTATTGGTAGTTAACCGTGTAGTGGTCTCCGTGGAACATCTGGTGCACGGTTTGAAAGGAATATCCTTCAACCCTTGCTGAGTGAAATTGTTTTTGTAGACCAGCGGAGGCTCTGGAGCCATTAAGAAGATAAAACGCAGATTGTTTGCAGAGGGTTTTTATTTTATTTTAATGGCTTTCAAAGAGAGGAACTTCTATTATTTTATTTGTCTATTGTTAGCAGGCAGTGCAGTGGAAAGCAGGCAGAAGGGCTGGGAAGAGGCACAGCTGTTCCCTTTGCTGTTGGCTGGCCCAGGCCCCCAAACCCAGGGCAGAGGGTTTCAACCTCTCTCCGAAGCTGCTGTAACGTTTTCCAAAAAGATCTGGGAAAAAAAAAAGATTTGGAAATGGCTCCTCTGCCCACCAGTTTCTCAGTAAAACCACTGAGGGCTGGGGTGGGACTCCCTGTATAATAATTTAGGAGCGTGACAGTGGATGGGACAAGGGTGGTTTACGAACCAGAGAAAATGAAGGGCTTTGTGCTTCCTTGCAGCGATGGGAAAATCATGGATGGATCCCAGGCCTCCAGCTCTCAGCCGAGCCCCCGTTCATGCAGACCACGAAAGAAAACAGCCAAACTCTGGTTTTTGGGCATGGTAGGCTCTGATGGAACTTGGGAGACCTTTATTTTCCAAAGCCAGCACTGTAGAGGAAAGAGCAGCATTAATTTCCAGCAGCTAATGAGCTGTCTCAGGAGTTAATTGGACACACTGTCCCTCTGGAGGAGGCTGCCTGACTCCTGTGTGTCTGCAGAGCAGGGAGCTCAGTTCTTCTGAGGAAGTTCTGCAGTCCTGGTTTGTGTTTGTGGCACATGGTGGCCCTGGGAGAGCCTCGGGCAGAGCCAGGCTGGGGACCGAGGGGTTTTGGTGAGAACTGAAAGTGGAACTGTTAAAAAGGGAGGGATGGATGTGTGTGTCCTGGGGGTGTGTTATGGATGAGATCAGGGATTTGGGAAGGGCCTTGGAAGTGCCAAGGGGTCAGTTATAGGATGGAGAAACCATTCTCTTCCTCTTCCTCTTCCTCCTCAGGAGTGGAACCATCTCTGCCCATGTTTCTCTCCACATTTTCAGTCCTCTGCAGCCCATGGAGAAGGACACAGGTGGATTTTTCCCCTCAAGCCCGGAGTGCTGGATGGAGAAAGCCTTGGAGAAAGCCTTGGAGAAAGCTGGTGCCCATTTCAGCACAAGTTCCTGCAGCAGAAATAGATCTTCCCAAGCTCGCGTTGAAATCTCAGTAAGTTATATCTCAGGTTAAAGTCTTTATTAAAGCGCCGTGGGGGAATTTCAGGCTGGCTGTGTACCTCATCATGGGAGATGGGCTGGAAATTAGAGTCATTTGGAAAGAACACGAATTTGAGTCCTGGGGCCCGTGGTGAAAGTCAGTGCACAGGGAATTATTGCACTCCATTCCTGTTCACACATGGATTCAGCTGGAGCCAGAGCCATTTCCAGAGAATCCTATTTCTCCAGTGAGCTGCGAGGGCTCTTGGGGAGGTTTTGTGCTTTCCCTTGTGTTTTTCATTCCTCTGCCCTCGTTGCTCATCTGGAGGCAAATGCCAATGAGGTGGATTTGTTCATCTGCTGTGAGCAATAACCACAGAGAGCGAGTTTCCATCCTGCCCTTGGTTGCTGGGTTCTGTGGTGGTGGGAAGCCAAAAACTGAGGAGCCCTTGCCATTTGTGTCCTGCCTGGTGGAACTGCTGATGTGTGGGAATGTCGAATATTTATATAAAAAACTGTCAGGAAACTCTTTAATTGGTAAGAGGAGAAGCCCCAGCTGGTGCTGCAAACTTCTGGAATTGTCTCTTTGCTTTCTGCTGCTCCAGATGTTCCTCTGGGTCACCCTGAGAGGGATGGGACAAGGACAGTTTGGGCTCATGAATTATTAAAATGCAGATATAGATCTAATATCGATATCCACCTGAGATGGACAAAGACTCTCTAACTTGTTAAGGTTAGAAAGTGTGTGTTTATTTGAGCTGCAGGGATAGCTCCCAAAGGTACAGCTCCAGAGTAACAATGCAACACAGAACTTATTTA
Source organism: Acanthornis magna (assembly GCA_036785705.1). NCBI lineage: Eukaryota > Metazoa > Chordata > Aves > Passeriformes > Acanthizidae > Acanthornis > Acanthornis magna. The sequence continues at coordinate 2,674,621 of JAWUZG010000150.1, forward strand.
TCCATAACAATAATGCATATTTAAAATACAGATACATATTCATAGCATAAGTGCCTCCCATTCCCTGCTTTGTATGGAAATTAGCAAAAAGTCATTAAGCATGCGCAGTTCCTGCAATGGAATTGGGTCGGTGGTCTTTAATTGAGTCTGAGGGCTGCTTTGGATGAAGTAATATGAGTCTTCCTCAGTGTGACCTTCTTACCTCGCTGATTTTTGACAATACATTTGACCCTGGAAAACTCCCAATGCTCTCTTCTATTGCATCTGGGCAAAATTTCTAACTGTCTAGGCTCTCCTTTGAACTTCTTAAGATTATTAATTGTCTATTCTAAGCACAGCTGAGTAAATATCAAATAATCAAAGGCTACTCTGCACTTAATCATTAATTTCTTTCTAGCTGACTCCAAATCTGCTCAAGAAAGTGACATTTTGGGATCTGTGCCACGGAGGTGTCCCTTTGGTCTGCACCTCCCTCGTGGAAGTGCAGCTGCCTCAGCTCAGGGAAGGCAGCAGCTGCCTCAGCCTCTTAGAGAGTCAGGAATAAATCCCAGAGGGAACCAGCTGATGTGCAAAACTCTGTTGGGTAGCTGAAGTGATCGCCTTCTCCATCAGATCTGGGGGTAGGGAGGTGTTTGTTCTCCCCCTCCATCCTGGCATTGCGTTGTGTTGGTTGGATGAAGCCTCGCGTGGTTTCCAAATCGCCATTTTCAGTGTTTTTCACTGCACAAAATGTGGACATTCAGCCCAGGCACCCAAAATGAGCTCAAAACAGTGAGTTTTCCCCTCAGCCGTGGTGTGGGTGCCCTGTTGGCTCTGACTTCCACATTCTGACAGCTCTTAAAAACATCTGCCAACCAAATGGCTCGAAGAACCTCAATTTTAGCTTTGGTTAAAGTTTTTTTTTGTTTTTTAAATTACCCACCTTTCTTCCCAGCCCAGCTGAGGGGTGGTTTTGGGGGTTTGGGGGTGCAGAAGACAGACCCTGCACTCCTTCCTTCTTTTTGTGGTGTGGGGCCCCAAGAGGGAAAATGTTAAGGTTCTGCTGAGAGGAAAAGGCCGAAAATGAATATTTACACAGCACTCCGTGGCTGCCCATCTTCCCCGTCAAGCTGTGAGCAGTGATTGCTGCTGTTGCTGCATTCCCAACTCGTTCCTGATGTGCAGATTACAGGGCAATAATTATAGCTGAGGTTGCTGTAATTTTGCTGGATCCCTAGGCACCCACATCTCCTAAGGGCTGGAGTTTTTTGCTCATATTCCAACTTTAGCTGGACACAGTTAAGTGGGGGAAGCAGAAGGGCTAAATGCCCTTGAAAACAAGGTGACAGCTGAGCTCTTTCTTTGCCTGGCCTGGGCTTGTTCCATCATATTCTGGATTTTACTCAGCTGGCACAGGCTCTGAGGGGCATTAAAAATGCAAAAATAGCTCTTCTTTCCCCTTTCCCCTTTCCCCTTTCCCCTTTCCCCTTTCCCCTTTCCCCTTTCCCCTTTCCCCTTTCCCCTTTCCCCTTTCCCCTTTCCCCTTTCCCCTTTCCCCTTTCCCCTTTCCCCTTTCCCCTTTCCCCTTTCCCCTTTCCCCTTTCCCCTTCCTTTTCCCTTTCCCCATCCCTCCTTCTCCTTCTCCTTCCCCTTCCCCTTCCCCTTCCCCTTCCCCTTCCCCTTCCCCTTCCCCTTCCCCTTTTCCCTTTTCCCTTTTCCCTTTTCCCTTTTCCCTTTTCCCTTTTCCCTTTTCCCTTTTCCCTTTTCCCTTTTCCCTTTTCCCTTTTCCCTTTTCCCTTTTCCCTTTTCCCTTTTTTCCCCTTTTTTTCCCTTTTCCCTTTTTTTCCCTTTTCCCTTTTTTTCCCTTTTCCCTTTTTTCCCTTTTCCCTTTTTTTCCCTTTTCCCTTTTTTCCCTTTTCCCTTTTTTTCCCTTTTCCCTTTTTTTCCCTTTTCCCTTTTCCCTTTTCCCTTTCCCCTTTTCCCTTTTCCCTTTTCCCTTTTCCCTTTTCCCTTTTCCCTTTTCCCTTTTCCCTTTTCCCTTTTCCCTTTTCCCTTTTCCCTTTCCCCTTTCCCCTTTCCCCTTTCCCCTTTCCCCATCCCTCCTTCTCCTTCTCCTTCTCCTTCTCCCCTTCTCCCCTTCTCCCCTTCTCCCCTTCTCCCCTTCTCCCCTTCTCCCCTTCTCCCCTTCTCCCCTTCTCCCCTTCTCCCCTTCTCCCCTTCTCCCCTTCTCCCCTTCTCCCCTTCTCCCCTTCTCCCCTTCTCCCCTTCTCCCCTTCTCCCCTTCTCCCCTTCTCCCCTTTCCCCCTTTTTCCCTTTTCCCTTCCCCCAGAATCTCTGAGCTCTGTTCCCTGCATGAATTGATTAAATATTTACACACACTTTTAGAGTCAGATATTGCGTACGAACTCAATTTGATCCGAAGTCATTAAATTCATACTTTAAAGCCCATTTTTAATGTCCCCTAGCGGGAGGACATTAAAAGTACATTTCGTGGAGTTGCTAGAGCTGGAGCTCTGTGCTAGGATGCCAGGCAATAGGAGGGGGGCTCAGCCCAGGTGCTGGGGACACAAACAGGCAGATTTTAAACCCAGAAATGGTCAAAATTAAATGTTTAAGAAGAAAAGCAGCAGCTTTTTGAAAGGAATAAGTTGAGTTTGACCCCAAATGTATTTTTTTTTAAAAAAACTTTGTCTTTCCCGTAAACCAGGATCCAAAATCATCGTTTCCCAGCCTCTAAGATGTTCCAAACAAGCAGTATTAATCCCTGGGAAAAAAAACCCCATCCCCTTCTCTCCCAGGTGCCCTCTGCAAATTGAATTCACAGCCCCGAAAACCTGGAGCTGACGCCAAGCATTTTAATCTCACCAAAAGTAAACAGCGAGCGCTGATTTACATAAAAATCGACCTGTGAAATGATTTCGGCGTTAGCATTGTGACTCTCTAAGTGTTTTGGGTGACTTTGGGGCTGCTCGGTGCTTTTTAATGGATGCTGCTGCCACCGCAGATGCTGCTTCTGTTCCTTCTCAGGGGCTTGTTTGGGGAGAAAAAGCTCTGCTTTAGGGAAAACCCAAAGGAAAATGGAATTAAAAGAAGGAGCAGATTCTCCAAGTTCTGGAGTCTTCCCGGCAGGGTGATGTCAGGGAATTTTGGGAGCCTGGAGGATGCTCCCTGTGGCACGTGGTCCCAGTGGGTGATGTTTGTTGGCACTGAGGGTCCCCAGGGTTTGCTCCCTGATTTTCCTTCACGCTCTTCTCCGCCAGCTCCTTTTCCCAGTGCTGTCTGAGAAGTCTCTGGGAAGGAAAATGGGAGTAAAACTTGTTTGTGAGGGCAGGGAGTGAATTAAAGAGCAGCAAGAAGGCAGCGAGAACAACCCCGGCCTGGGGAGCGTCTGTCATTGCAAAGCTCTGAATTATCAAACCTCCAACCCTCTCCAGTTCTTGGATGAAGTATTTTAGCTTGTGGTGAACAGAAGCTCAGGGAAGATGCTTTAATGGCTGCTTCTGATCTGAAAACCAAATATTCCCTGAATTGCTGCCCACACCGAGAAAAACATCCCTGAGCCGTGCTGGCATTTACTGCATGAGGATGTACTGAAGTATATCCGAGCACAGAGTCTGCATTCTCAGACCTTTGGAGATTACTTTTATCTCCTTTCCACTATTAAATATAGCTCAGCTCTGCTGCGCTTTCCCACGAATAAAATTTGCTGGTGATTACTTCTAGGAATCATCCACGGAGTGTTTTTAAGGAGCTGTTCAGCCGTGTGTTTGTGCTAGATGGGATCAGTGTTGTGTAATCCACAGCGTTCCCTCTGCGCTGTGATGATTTTTTTTGGCTGGTTTATGTGGGAAGGAGCCTTCAGTGCTTCGCCACGCTGCCTGGCTCTTAAATCTGAGCTTGCTGAGGGTTCTGGGGAGGGGAGAAGGTTGTGGGGAGACTACAGGGACTCTTTATCGGGAATTGTGGGGACAGGACAAGGGGGAATGGGCTCGAACTGAAAGGGACCAGGTTTAGATGTGATATTAGGAATAAATTTTTCCCTGTGAGGTAGGGAGGGCTGGGATGGAATTCCCAGAGAAGCTGTGGCTGCCCCTGGATCCCTGGGAATGTCCCAGGCCAGGCTGGACAGGGCTTGGAGCAGCCTGGGACAGTGGAAGGTGTCCCTGCCCATGGCAGGGGTGGGATGAGATGATCTCTGAGGTCCCTTCCAACCCAAACCCTTCCATGACTCTTTGATTCTCTCATTTACATCTGTGGAGCTTTCCCCACGGCTGGGAGCGTGGAGGGGACAAGGTTAGAGGAGGGACAAGGTCAGAGGCAGGACAAGGTCAGAGGTGGGTTCGAGGTCAGAGGAGGGACAAGGTCAGAGGCAGGACAAGGTCAGAGGAGGGACAAGGTCAGAGGCAGGACAAGGTCAGAGGAGGGACAAGGTGAGAGGCAGGATGAGGTCAGAGGAGGGACAAGGTGAGAGGCAGGACGAGGTCAGAGGAGGGACAAGGTCAGGGGCAGGACAAGGTCAGAGGAGGGACAAGGTGAGAGGCAGGACAAGGTGAGAGGCAGGACAAGGTCAGAGGAGGGACAAGGTGAGAGGCAGGACAAGGTGAGAGGCAGGACAAGGTCAGAGGAGGGACAAGGCCTCCCCGGGGGATTTCCCAGGCTGGAGGTGCTGCTGTGGGTGGGAGGTTTGGATTGTGTCCGGGGATGCTGATGGCATTGGGGATCAGTGGGATCTGGGATCAGCAGGGCAAGGGGAGCAGCTCCTCATCCCCACTGGGGGAAGGATGCTCATCTCTCCTCCCGAGGAACACCACGGGGGGAGGGAGGGAGGAGAAATCACACACATCCAGTGCCATGATGACTCAAGGGAAAAAAAAAAATAAAATCACACCTCTCTGTTTGACAGATTATTTCCCTGTGCCTGACGAGCAGCACCAGATGCTCCTCTCCTCCGTGGCTTTATTGGATCCTGGGACATCCTCGTAATTGCTGAAAGTGGGAGATGATTCCCCAGCATCTGGCGTGTGTCAGCACTGATCCTGGGCGCCCATCAATCCACTCAGGGACAGCACAGACGTGTCAGAGCCAGCCTGGACCTTCAAAAGCATCGTTTGAGCCTATTTTTGTTCCTTGGAGTTGCTGCAGAATGGCTGAGGCCCTGGATCTGCTGCAGGTTGAACAAAGTGGGGGAGGCATTGCCCAGATTTCCTCGCCATTCCCGAGGATGGGAAGGAAAATGCAGTCCCGGCTCCCCAGCCATGCCCCAGGCTGTGTTTCAGGAGCTGCTGGAATGCTCTCCCACCGTAAGTTGTCCCTCAGCTCATGGAAGTGCATTTAGCACCCAACAGAAATCTTCCAATTAATTGGAATTGCTTCTGTTTTAATTTTGGGGTTAGGTTCAGAAGGTCTCCTGCTGGCAGATATTGGTGAGCAGCTCTTGGGCACCTTTTAACGGAGAAGGGAATCCTGCCCGCTGGATGTGTTTCTCTGGTCAGCTCAGAGCGAGGCAAAAAGAGGAATTAAACCAGCCAAAAGCACATACCTCAAGAATTTCTCCAAAGCTGCCGTTTTCGTTCCAGGTAGGAATGAAAATATACGATTTAGGTGGTTGAAAAATATTTTCTTCCCCACTTCCTTCCTCTGAGCAGCCTGGCAGGGTTTGGTCCAACAAGAGTTCACGCTGGTGTGCGGTCAGCAGTGTTGGCAGCTCCCGTTTTGGAGTTTTGGAGCTGGAGCTTTTGGAGGGACACAATGGTGCAAAAAGGTCTGTCTGAATGAGGGAGAAACACTTCCCGGCTCGAGGAATGCTGCTGGGGGTGAGCCAGCACAGGAGGGCAGGGAGAAGGGATCCTGCAGGGATCCTGCAGTGTCTAGACTCGGCAAGGCAGTGCTGCAGAACCTCCCTCCCTGAACTGCTGCCACAGCCTCTCGGCGCCCTGTAAAGGGGAGCAGAAAAACCTGCCCTGCCAAAGCCTCAGCCGTGCTAGTGAGAGCCCTGGGGGCTCCTGGGGGGTTTGGCAGCTCGGCCCTCTGGAGCGGTGAGCTTGCAGCAGGTGGGGGGAAAGCTCATCGCCCAAAGCCACAGCCCTGGGGGGCACAAGGATGTGTGTGTGGGATGGATGTTCCCATAGGGAACGCTCAGACCACCACCCCACAGAGGAATTGGGGTCAGCGCATCACTCCTGAGTCAAATCACTGTCAAGGCACCCTAAAAAGTGACACTCACTGCCCGAATCAGGGAGAGCTGCCTGGATCCCAGGGGGGGTTCATTCCCGATGGGAATTTAAGCTTGGGATTTTCAGATTTTCAGATCTGCTGAAGCTTCTGGTTCATGGTGTTTTTGCCTCCTGGGCTGACAGTTCATCCGTGGGTTATGCATCAGGGCTGAGGTGTCAGGGCCCATACAGAAATCCTGTTTCCCATAGGAATGTGCTGCTCCAATCCATTCTGGATGAGGTCTGTCATCCCAGGAACGGCAGAGGAGGTGCCCAGGGTGGTAAGCGAGGGCCTTGCAGCTCAGATGAGCGGTCACTTCTTGATTGACATGCAGGGAAACGAGCACAGAGACCTTCTGTGCTAAACCCCGTCACAAATGCTGAGAAAACCTACAAAGTCCTGCTCCCATTTCCTGCTCTAAATCCCCCACAGCAGACCCTGATATCCGGGGCTGGGAGCCAAACCCTCTCGAGTCAATGGAAAGATTCCCCTTGACTTTAATGGTCTTTGCATGAGTGCCTAATTCCTTCCTGTTCACAGCCTCTCTTGGACTTGGCTATGGAAACAACAGCAGCCATGGAGTGCTGCAGTGAACTGTAAACCCTTCAAAGCACATTTCCCTGTCCTCCCAGACGCTTGGAATGGGATTTGTTTGACAAAAAGCCTGATCTGTGTTCTCCCAGCCAGCAGCAGTGTGAATGAGTGTTTTAACAAACATATTGCTGCAGACAGGGTTTGTGGTCAGCCCGCCGGGGCTGGAGCCAAGCTCTTCCCAGCAGGACGGGGAGGGCAGGGCTGGGCCAGGCTGAGCCTCTGTGCCTCTCACAGCTCTGCTCCTGCCTGGTCCAGCTCCTTTTCCCTGCCAGGACCACGTCGCTGACCTGCCCAAGCTCCTCAGCTCGCTTGGGAAATGTGTTTTGCCCCATCCCAGGCCACTTCTGTGCCTCGCTCGGTGGAAAAATCCCATTTTCTCCACACTCAGAAAACGCTTGGCTTTAAGGATTTTCTTAAAACCCAGTAGGTGTGTTTTGCTGGGGACTGAACTCATCTGGCTGGGGAGGGATCTCGGTGGCTCTGTGCGATGCCAGCGAGAGGCACACGGAATTTTCTCCCTGGGAGAAAAGACATTTGGGATTATAAACCAGCCCCTCAAAGCATGTCCCTGCTCCAGCCTCATTGCACAAGCAGCAACAGCAGAAAATGGATTTGTGAGTGTTTAGCAAGCCCAGAGTCACCAAACAGGACTGTGAGAGGAGCAGTGATGCTCACAGAGCTTCTGTCTGAGGGTTTGAGAATGTTTTCTGCTCTGGAAGGTTGTTCAGATGGCTCTCGGGGCAGAGGAGGCTGCTGGTGACTGCTCTTTCTTTTCTTGTGCCCTAAAAACTTCCCAGGCCGAGGCTTTAGGTTGTTTTACTTCTCTGTTCAAACACAGATGGGTTTTGCTGTTTTTTTTTTCCCAAAGACAAGTGGGTGTTTGCACCTGCCACCCGCCCATCCCTCTCATCCTGTGCAACCTGAATCTGAATGTGATCCCAGGATGTGAACCTGAGATGTGATCCCAAAATGTGATCCCAAGATGTGAAGCCAAGATGTGAACCCAAAATATGAACCCAAGATGTGAACCCAGAATGTGATCCCAAAATGTGATCTGAAGATGTGAACCCAGAATGTGAACCCAAGATGTGAACCCAAAATGTGATCCTGAGAAGTGATCCCAAGATGTGAACCCAGAATGTGATCCCAGAGTGTGAACCCAAGATGTGAACCCAAAATGTGATCCTGAGATGTGATCCCAGAATGTGAACCCAAAATGTGATCCAAAGATATGATCCCAAGATGTGATCCCAGAATGTGAACCCAGAATGTGATCCCAAGGTGTGACCCCAGGATGTGACCCCAGGATGTGGTCCCAGTGTGGCCCTGTGCCTCGGGCACAAATCCCCACTTCTGGAGCCACGTCCTGCCGGAGGAACCTCGACCTCTCTTCCGCAGCTGTGCATTCCCGAGATGCAAAGGGCACTCAGGCTGGGCTGCTCCTGTTCCGCAGCACAAAATCCGACCTGGGTGATCCACAGAAAAATCTGGCAGCTGCTGGAAAAATCCGGAGCGAGCTTCCTCCTGTCACCCTGAATTTGGGATCTCTGCCCTTTCGGATTTTCAGTGTTTGCCCATCGGTCTCCCTAGAAACATGGCTGCGGGAGCACTGCAGCCCAGCCATGTAGGAATTGCGCTGGCCTGGCTCTGCTGGAAGGATTATTTGCTTTTTAAAGCCCTTGTCTGCAGCCCAGGCGATTGTTCTGCTGCAGAGGAGAGCAGGCAGAGACGTGGATGAAGTAATGAGTTCATCTCTCTGCAGTCTAGCCAGGTACACATTTTTTTGCTCCCAGGATTTAATTAAAATGCACGCGTCTTTCCTCACATTTTTATGGAGTTCAATGGCAAATTACGGTCACTCTCATTTTACGTCATCATTAACTTTTTTTCTTGGCTGAAAAGGAGAGATCCAAGGGTAATATCCTTCCTTGCTCTGCGTTTGGTTGTTCTGGGATGTGCACCTCCAGCAAGCAGCGAGAAACCCAGGGTTTGTATCGGCACCAGGACTCACTGCTGATGCCTTCAAGTATTTCTAGTTTTTTACTCTCCATGTATCTTGTATTTTGGGTGTTGTCCCCAACGGGGCTTTGCTTGCCCGAATGGACCTTCAAGGCCTTTGCAGGCCTTGAATAAATTGTCTGCTTTTACAGTCCTAATTTGTCTTGGCCTCTGTTTCAGGTAGCCTGTCCTTTAGGCATCACTGGGGCTGGACTGCTCTGGGGAGAGACGGAGAAAATGGAATTTCAGTGGAAAATACCTGCGTTCGTCTGGAATGGCTGATGGTTCCTTAGGTGGCTGATGCTGTCCCTGTTGTGTGCTGTTGGCATCGGCACTGACCCCACGGACATGGGCACTGACCCCATGGACACTGGCACTGACCCCATGGAATCGGCACTGACCCCACGGACACTGGCACTGACCCCATGGACATCGGCACTGACCCCACGGCCATCGGCACTGACCCCATGGAATCAGCACTGACCCCACGGCCATTGGCACTGACCCCACGGCCATCGGCACTGACCCCACGGCCATCGGCACTGACCCCGTGGACATTGGCACTGACCCCATGGAATCAACACTGACCCCATGGCCATTGGCACTGACCCCATGGAATCAGCACTGCCCCATGGCCATCGGCACTGACCCCATGGACATCGGCACTGACCCCGTGGACATCGGCACTGACCCCATGGAATCAGCACTGACCCCATGGCCATTGGCACTGACCCCATGGAATCAGCACTGCCCCATGGCCATCGGCACTGACCCCGTGGACATCGGCACTGACCCCATGGAATCAGCACTGACCCCGTGGACATCGGCACTGACCCCATGGAATCAGCACTGCCCCATGGCCATCGGCACTGACCCCACGGCCATCGGCATTGACCCCATGGAATCAGCACTGACCCCATGGAATCAGCACTGACCCCATGGAATCGGCACTGACCCCATGGACATTGGCACTGACCCCATGGACATTGGCACTCACCCCATGGACATTGGCACTGCCCCATGACCATCGGCACTGACCTTATGGACATTGTCCTGCCCAGGCTCTGCAGCCATGGGCTCTCTCCTGCCTGGACTCCTCCCGGACTCCCCAGAGCTCACTGGAGAAAAGGAAAATCAAAATCCCAGCAGGTTTGAGTGAATAATGAATCAGTTATTCACCCAGCCACAAACGCGGGCACATTCCCCCAGAGCAGAATGGAACAGGCCCCGGCGGTGCCCCAGAATCTCTGCCCTGCAGAGGAACGCGGCGGCTCTGCAGTGGGAGGGTGTGAAGCTGTTGATGTGCCGTGGCCTCGCAGGGCTCTGTGATTTTGGCTGCTCCAGGCTGTGATCAGCACTGCCAGAGCTGTCCCCAGCCCAGCCCAGCCCCGTTGGCCGCTGGCCCCAGTGGCTGCTGTGGCTTCCTGGGGACTTTGTGCAGTGCCACAAATGTCTTTGTGCTGCTTTGGAACCTCCGCCCAGCTTGGCTGCACCCTGCAGGGTCAGTGCTTATGGGACGGCTGAGTGTACAGGGGCATTAAAAAATTAAAATTAATTTATATTTTTATACAATTAATTTATATATTTTATTATATATTTATATTTATTTTATAATATATAATATATAGTATATACTATATACTATATACTACATATTATATATTATATATTGTATATTTAATAATATATATTATATATTGTATATGATATATTGGATATTGTATATGATATATTGTATATAATATATAATACAGTTATTTTATATTTTATATTTTATATTTTATATTTTATATTTTATATATTTATTTAAAATATTTATGTTTTTCTTTTCTATATTTCATTATATTATATATAATAGATATTTTTTTATATATATATAATTATCTATACATTTAATGACAGGTTTTAAATGAAAAACTAAAAAAGCTCTCTTTAATATGGAATTGGTGTCCCCTGGTATGAATCTCTCAGTGCTGTGTTCTGCTTGAAAAGATGCTGCTCGAGCGAGCCGGAGCCGAGCATTGTTTGTTCCATTTTCCTGTCTAACCCATAAAATCAAAACCTCTCCCAAAATGCTGTAATTTCTCAGATTATACTTCATGCATGGGGAATGGACTTTTTTAGATGATATTGCCGTGTTGGCTGCACTGGGAGAGAAGGTTTTGCTCTATAGGAGAAAGTTTTGCATGAGGAAAGAAGGTTTTGCACTGTGGGGAGAAAGTTTTGCTCTATGTGGAGAAGATTTTGCATGAAGAGAGAAGGTTTGGCACTATGGGAGAAGGTTTTTTTTACTATGGGAAGAAGGTTTTTGCACTAGGGGAGAAAGTTTTGCTCTATGGGAGGTTTTTTCACCATGGGAGAAGGTTTTTGCACTGTGAGAGAAGGTTCTACACTATGGGAAGAAGGTTTTTTCACCATGGGAGAAGGTTTTTTCACTATGGGAGAAGGTTTTGCATGAGGAGAGAAGGTTTTTCACTATGGGGAGAAAGTTTTGCACTATGGGGAGAATGTTTTGCTCTATGGGGATAAAGTTTTGCACTGTGGGAGAAGGTTTTTTCACCATGGGAGAAAGTTTTGCTCTACGGGAGAAGGTTTTTTCACTATGGGAAAAGGTTTTTTCACCATGGGAGAAGGTTTTGCTCTACGGGAGAAGGTTTTTTCACCATGGGAGAAGGTTTTTCACTATGGGAGAAGGTTTTTGCACTATAGGAGCAGGTTTTTCACCACGGGAGCAGGTTTTGCCCCACGAGAGCCTGTGCAAACCCAACACAACTCCGCCGTGGGTGGTTCGTGTCCCATCCCAGACGAGGACAGCCGAAGGAAGGAAGCAGGTGGCTCTGCCCGTCCCCAGCGAGGACAAGGAGGTGACATCCTTCACACCCACCCTGCGATCCCCGCGTGCCTGGGGAGGGCACAGCGAGCTGCCGTGGGTTCAAAGTCACTCCGGGGTGACAAATGGCTCATCCTTGGGATTTCCAGAAGGCTGTGGCTGGAGCCGTGGGCACAGCAGCGAGAGCAGAGTGTTCCGAGGGCTGAGTTGATCATCTGGAACACGAAGGTGAGCACATGGAGCTGAGGAGCGGCGGGGATGGCACAAAACCCTCCTGAGATGAGATTTACGGAGCTCTGAGGGTGTCTCTCACTCCTCAGCGGCAGATGCCTCATCAGATGTGACATTTAGCGCAGGGTGGGAGAGGTTTGACTGCAGGAAACCATTCCTGTCTGCCAGGAGGGCCTGGGCTGGGCTGGGCTGAGCTGTTTGGTTCCCAGAGAGGGAATTTTCTAAATCAGATTTTTATGAGGTGTCTAATTGACTCATCATCCCTGCCCCCCCCCCACTCCGTGTGCACAAACATTTGCTCTGCCCTGAAATGTGAGAGGAGCCAGGCTGGCGAGAAATATCTGAATATAGCAGGGCAGCGAGGAGGGGCGAGGAAGGAGAGAATTCCTTCCTCGCCAGTCTTTCAAACAAGATTGTAAAAAATCCCCCAGGAAAAATAACAACAACACAGAGAGGCTGTGGTTTCCTAAGCTGGTTTGCATTTCTGGAAGTTGATGACACCCTGGATTGCTGTTGTTTTTTTAGACCTCTCAGTTTTTTTAGACCTCTCTCGGTTTTTTTTTTTAGGGTAGTTTGTCTGCAGTGTGGCTATGTGTGGGTAGAGAGCTGGGGAATATGCAGAGGGAAAGAAAAAAGCTAAAAATGGGCAGGAAAAGGAGGACTGCATATGCTTTTTTACTCCTTATGTTAAAAAAAAAAATTAAAAAGAGCTTGAAGCTGTTAAAGATTTGGGTTTGTAGGGGTGGAGCAGAGGGAAATGGAGCTGACCCTGAAGACAATGTTTAATACAGAATTTTTGTGCTTTAGTAATACAGAATTTTTGTGCTTTGTTAATACAGAATTTTTGTGCTTTGTTAATACAGAATTTTTGTGCTTTGTTGATACAGAATTTTCGTGCTTTGTTAATACAGAATTTTCATGCTTTGTTAATACAGAATTTTTGTGCTTTGTTAAGCACCATCTCTCCTCAACTGCAGGACTTTGCAGAATAATCACTCCAAATTTCTGATTTGCATCCCCTGGAAGCTGCAGAGAGGAGAAGGGTGCTGGGAGCTGCTCTGGCCTGGTGCTCGTGTGCCGCTGCCACCAGGAAATAAATGTGTGCCTTGCGCTGGCCAGCGTTTGGTGTCACATCTCAGTTTGGTGTTTTTGCTCAGAGAACGGTCTGATCCTTCAGAAATATTCAGAAATAGTAATATAATTCAGAATATTTGGTATATAATATTATTATATTATTATATATGTAATTCAGAATATTATGTATATAATATTATTGCATTATTATATGTTATTATGCATAATAATTATAGTGTTTTATATTATAATATATACTATCTAATATATTATAATATATTGTAATATATAGTATATAATATATACAACATAAAACAAGTAATATATATTATAATCTATTATAGTATGTATTATAATGTAGTGTATATAATAATATAAAATATAATATATATTATATATTATGATTATATAATGTATATATAATATATAATATATATTATATATAAAATCTATATATAATGCCTATATATAATATTATATCTATCTATCTACCTATCTATATCTCTATATGTAAACAAAAAAAAATTAAGAAATAATTCAGAAATATCTCTCTTTTCTCTGTGATGTTCGTGCATACGCTGAGCTGAGCCCTGCTGCTCTCCTTGGGACGTGGCTGCTTTGCAGGAACTCTAAAAAATGGAGATTTCCCTCAGCTTGAAGAATAATCATTAAAATCTACATTCAAAATATAATTTTCACTTACAACAAAAAAATGAAAAGAACAGCTAAACTAAAGAGAAAGAACAAAAAAAAGCGTTCCCCATATCAATTCCACAAATACATCACGAGACAAAAAGATGAATTACACAAAATCCGCCCCTAGAACTTTCACTACAATTACCACACAAACACCTCACTCTCATTCTGCTTTAAAACCACAGTTTAATACTCGTTTTGCTCATTATTTTCTCCCAATTTGTGTCCTTTTCTCCAGGTCCTCGTGGCCACCCTGAGTGGCACAGAGGGACAGTCCCCGAGGGCTGAGGGCTCCTCCCGTGGCTGTGTCCAGCCCATGGCGCCGCTGTCCCACGCTGGGCTCTGGATTGTCACTGCTGCCACCGCGAGAGGTCCAGGAGGGGACTCGGAGCACAGAGCCATTGGTGCCGTGTGGCTGGAGGTGACAAATGCCATTTCCCGCTCCGCCGGGGTGTGAGTGCTCCTGGGGACGCGGCTCTGTGCCGCCAGCGCTTGGCTCAGACGTCCAATTCTGCTCCAAGCCCTTCTCCGCCCTGAAGCTCTGCAGACAAGAATGCATTTTTTAATTTTAAATGCCAAGAATGCATTTTTTTAATTTTAAATGCCAGGAAAGCGTTTTTAAGTTTTATTTTTTTCCCCGTTCCCAAAGCAGAGCCCGCCATTCCCAGCCAGTGCATCCAACTGCTGCCCATCGCTCCTTTCCAGCACAATAAAGTTTGATTTGAAAAATTCAGCTTTGCTCTCTTCCTTTTTTTTGCCCTCAGCTGGAAGCTTCCTTTTAAAAAATTCATATCCCTATTATTTTTTTTTTCTCCCCCAGCAGGTTAATTAATTAATAAATTAATAAATAACTTCATTCATCACCTTGAAAGCTGATGGGTATTTATCCGTATCCTGAAGGCAATGAGTGCCTGCTATAAATACATCCCTAACAATCTATCTTTATTTATTCTCCTTCAGGGAGCAACCCCTGCTTGGTTCTAAAGAGTTAATCCTGACTTTTCCAGGCTCAGTTTGGGTTAGGCCTGGCTCAGTGTTTTCCTGAGCTTTACTTTGGTGCCTTTTAATGAGGGAAAACAGAATTTTTGGGGAGAGAGACCCAGAGCTGAGCAGATCACTCGGGCCTGGCTCAGCAAAAAACGTTGCACTGAAACATAGGTTTGCTTTTAGACACTTAAATGTAGAGATTTTAGATAAAAGTTAGTTCTGTTAAAATCAACTAGAATAGAAAAAGACGCAGAACTCAGCCAGAAAGAAATTAATGATTAAATGCAGACTAGCCTTTGATTATTTGATATTTACTCAGCTGTGCTTAGAATAGACAATTAATAATCTTAAGAAAAGAGGTTCAAAGGAGAGCCTAGACAGTTACAAATTTTGCCCAGATGCAATAGAAGAGAGCATTGGGAGTTTTCCAGGGTCAAATGGATTGTCAAAAACCAGCGAGGTAAGAAGGTCAAAGTGAGGAAGACTCATATTACTTCATCCAAAGCAGCCCTCAGACTCAATTAATGACCACCGACCCAATTAACTGCGCATGCTTAATGACTTTTTGCTAATTTCCATCCGAAGTGGGGAATGGGAGGCGCTTATGCTATGAATATGTATCTGTATTTTAAATATGCATTTTTGTTATAGATAAATAAGTTCTGTGTTGCATTTTCACTCCGGAGCTGTACATTTCCTGCAGCTCAAATAAACACACACTTTGTAACCTTAACAAGTTAGAGAGTCTTTGTCCATCTCAGGTGGATATCGATATTAGATCTATATCTGCATTTTAATAATTCAACGCTTTGGGGTTTTGTGGCTGGGAGGGCTCTCGGAAATGTTATTTAATTTTGGTTCACGGAGAGCCTTTCCCAAGCTCTCATATGCTGCGAATTAAATGCGAATAAATAATTGGATAAAAAATGCTCGCTGGCTCCGCCTCTCCTGCTGTTGTCGCTGTGAGCTCAGGCAGGAGCGCGAGAAATGACAGCGAGCTTGTCACTGAGGCAGAATGACAGAGTCGTTGTTTGGTGATGGTCACTGTGTGAAAAAAAAGAAGAAAAAAAAGAAGAAAAAAGAAAAAAAGAAGGCAAAAAAGAAGGAAAAAAGAAGAATGCAAAAGAAGAAAAAAAGAAGAAAAAAAAAGAAGAAAAAAAAGAAAAAAGAAGAAAAAAAGAAGAAAAACAAGAAACGAAGGAAAAAAGAAAAATACAAGAGAAGAAAAAAAAAGAAGAAAAAAAGAAGGAAAAAAAGAAAAAAGAAGAATAAAAAAGAAGAAAAAAAAGAAGAAAAAAAGAAGAAAAAAAAGAAGAAAAAGAGAAGAAAAAAAGAAGAAAAAGAAGAAGAAAAAAAGAAGAAAAAAAGAAGAAAAAAAGAAACGAAGGAAAAAAGAAAAATACAAGAGAAGAAAAAAAGAAGACAAAAAGAAGGAAAAAAAAGAAAAAAAGAAGCATAAAAAAGAAAAAAAAAAGAAGAAAAAAGAAGGAAAAAAAGAAGAAAAAAAGAAGAAAAAAAGAAGAAAAAAAGAAGAAAAAAAGAAGAAAAAAAGAAGAAAAAAAGAAAAAAAAAAGAAGAAAACAGAAGAAAAAAAGAAGACAAAAAGAAGAAAAAAAAGAAAAAAAAGAAGAAAAAAAGAAGAAAAAAAGAAGAAAAAAGAAGAAAAAAAGAAGACAAAAAAAAGAAAAAAAGAAAAAAAGAAGAAAAAAAGAAGAAAAAAAAGAAGAAAAAAAAGAAAAAAGAAGAATAAAAAAGAAGAAAAAAAAGAAGAAAAAAAGAAGAAAAAAAAGAAGAAAAAAAGAAGAAAAAAAAGAAGAAAAAAAAGAAGAAAAAAAGAAGAAAAAAAAGAAGAAAAAAAAGAAGAAAAAAAGAAGAAAAAAGAAGAAGGAAAAGAAGACAAAAAAAAGAAAAAAAGAAAAAAAAGAAGAAAAAAAGAAGAAAAAAAAGAAGAAAAAAAGAAGAAAACAGAAGAAAAAAAGAAGACAAAAAGAAGAAAAAAAAGAAAAAAAAGAAGAAAAAAAGAAGAAAAAAAAAGAAACGAAGGAAAAAAGAAAAATACAAGAGAAGAAAAAAAAAGAAGAAAAAAAGAGGGAAAAAAAAGAAAAAAAGAAGAATAAAAAAGAAAAAAAAGAAGAAAAAAGAGGGAAAAAAAAGAAAAAAAGAAGAATAAAAAAGAAAAAAAGAAAAAAAGAAGAAAAAAAAGACAAAAGAAGAAAAAAGAAAAAAAAGAATAAAAAAGAAGAAAAAAGAAGAATAAAAAAGAAAAAAGAAGAAAAAAGAAGGAAAAAAAGGAAAAAAAAGAAGAAAAAAGAAGAAAAAAAGAAGAATGAAAAGAAGAAAAAAAAGAAGAAAAAAGAAGAAAAAAGAAGAGAAAAAGAAGAAAAAAAGAAGAAAAAAGAAAAAAGAAGAAAAAAAAGAAGAAAAAAGGAAGAATAAAAAAAGAATCACAAAAAGAAGAATAAAAAGAAGAAAAATAGAAGAAAAAAGAAGAAAAAAAGAAGAATAAAACAGAAGAAAAAAAGGAGAAAAAAAGAAGAAAAAATAGAAGAAAAAAAGGAGAAAAAAAAAAGAAAAAAGAGAAAAAACAAAGGAAAAAAAAAGAAGAAAAAAAAGAAGAAAAAAAGAAGAAAAAAAGGAAAACAGGAAAAAAGGAAGGATTAAAAAAGGAAAAAAGAAAACAAGAAAAAATTTAAAAAGAAAAGATAACAAAAAAGAAAAAAAAAATTAAAAAAGGAAAAAGAGAAAAAGAAAGAAAAAGAAAAAAGAAAAAAGAAAAAATTTAAAAAGAAAAAACAGAAAAAAGGAAAATAAATAATACAAAAGGAAAAATTTTTTAAAAAAGGAAAAAAGAAAAAGAAAAAAGAACAAAGGAAAAAATAAAAAAAAAAAACCAGAAAAAAAGGAAAAATTTAAATAATAAAAAAAGAAAAAAGAAAAAACAAAAAAGAAAAATGAAAAAAGAAAAAATTAAAAAAGGAAAAATAAAAAAGGAAAAAATTTAAAAAGAAAAAAGAAGAAAAAACAAAAAAAGAAAAAAGGAAAAAAGAAAAAAAGAAAAATGAAATAAGGAAAAACGAAAAGCATTAAAAAAAACAGAAAAAGGAAAAAATTTGAAAAATAAAAAAAAGGAAAACATTTCAAAAAGAAAAAATAAAAAAGAAAATAAATTTTTTAAATGAAGGGAAAAAAGGGAAAAAAGGGAAAAAAGAAAACGAAAAAATTTAAATAAAAAAGAAAAAATTAAAAAAATTAAAGAAAAAGAGAAAATAAAAAAAGAAAAAAAATTTAAAAAGAGAAAACAAAAAAAGGAAAAAATGAAAAAAAAAGAAAAAAGGAAAAAAGAAAAAAATTAAAAAAGAAAAATGAAAAAAAATAAAAAAGAAGAAAGAAAAAGAAAACAAAGAAAAAGTTTCCTTTTTCCTTTTGCCATTTTTCTTTTTTCATTTTTCATTTTTTCTTTTTTTTTATTTTTCCATTTTTCTTTTTTCTGTTTTCCTTTTTTCCATTTAAAATTTTTTATTTAAAAAATTTTTTCTTTTTAAATTTTTTTCTTTTAAAATTTTCTTCTTTTGAAATTTTTTCTTTTTTTCTTTTTTCTTTTTTTGATTTTTTTCTCTTCAAAATTTTTAAAAAATTTTTTTCTTTTAAACTATTTCTTTTTTCTTTTTTCTTTTTTTTGTTTTTTTTTCTTTTTAAAATTTTGTTAAAAATTTTTTCTTTTAAATTTTTTCTTTTTTGTTTTTTTCTTTTTTTTGTAATTTTTCTTTTTAAAAGTTTTTAAAAATTTTTTTCTTTTAAAATAATTTCTTTTTTCCCTTTTTTCAAATTTTTTCTTTTTAAATTTTTTTCTTTTAAATTTTTAAAAAAATTTTTTTCTTATAAATCTTTTCTTTATTCTTTTTTCTTTTTTTGTTATTTTCTTTTTAAAATTTTTCTAAAATTTTTTTCTTTTTGTTTTTTTAATTTTTTAAAAAATTTTTTTCTTTTAAAATTTTTTCTTTTTTCTTTTTTCTTTTTTTTTGTTATTTTTCTTTTTAAAATTTTTTAAAATTTTTTTCTTTAAAAATTTTGTCTTTTTTTCTTTTTTTGTTTTTTGGTTTTTAAATTTTTAAAAAAATCTTTTCTTTTAAAATTTTTTCTTTTTTCTTTTTTCTTTTTTTGTTATTTTTCTTTTTAAAATTTTTTAAATTTTTTTTCTTTTAAAATTTTTTTCTTTTTTTTTTTTTAATTTTTTAAAAATGTTTTTCTTTCAAAATTTTTTCTTTTTTCCTTTTTTAAAAATTTTGTCTTTTAAAATTTTTTTCTTTTAAAATTTTTTCTTTTTTTTTTGTTATTTTTCTTTTTAAAATTTAAAAATAAAATTTTTCTTTTAAAATTTTTTCTTTTTGTCTTTTTTAAAATTTTTAAAAAAATTTTTTCTTTAAAAATTTCTTTCCTTTTTTTCTTTTTTTTTCTTTTTTTTTTTTCCTTTTTTTCTTTTATTTTCCTTTGTTTCATTTTTTCTTTTTTCTTTTTTTCTTTTTTAATTTTTAGAATTTTTTCTTTTTTGTTTTTTGGGTTTTTTTCTTATTTTAAAATTTTTACTTTTTTCCTTTAAATTTTTTTCTTTTTTCTTTTATACTTTTTTCTTTTTCCTTTTTTCCCCCTAATTTTAAAATCTTTTTTCTTTTTCTTTTATTTTTTAAGTTTTTTTCCTTTTTTCTGTTTTTTCTCTTTTTAAAATTTTTCCCTTTTTTTTCTTTTTTCTTTTTCTTTTTTAATTTTTATAATTTTTTCTTTTTTTCTATTTTTTAAAAAATTTTTTTCCTTTTTATATTCTTTCTATTTTCCTTTTTCCTGTAATTTTAAAAATTTTTTCTTTTTTCCTTTATTTTTAAAATATTTTCCTTTTTTCTGTTTTTTCTTTTAATTATTTTTCCATTTTCTGCTTTTTTCTTTTTTATTTCTTTTTTCTTTTTTCTTTTTTCTTTTTTCTTCTATTTTTTAAACATTTTTCTTTTTCTCTTTTTAAATTTCTTAACTTCTTTCTTTTTTTTCTATTTCTTTCTTTTTCTTTTTTCCCTTTTTTAAAAAAAAAATTTGTTATTTTTTCTTTTCAAATTTTTTTCCTTTTTTCTTTTTTAATTTTTCTTTTTTCTTTGTTTTTCAACTTTTTTCTTTTTTCTTTTTAATTTTTTATTTCTCCTTTTTCTTTTTAAATTTTTTCCTTTTTTTCCTTCCTTTTTTCTTTTTTCTTTTTTTTCTTCTTTTTTTCCTTTTTTTCTTCTTTTTTTTCTTTTTTTTTCCTTTTTTTTCTTATTTTTTCTCCTTTTTTTTCTTTTTTCTCCTTTTTTTTTTTCTTTTTTTCAAAATAAAATATAAAAAATATTTAGTATACATTATATATAATGTCTATTATATACATAATGTATATAATAAAAATAGAAAAATGTAAATATAAAGATAAATATAAAAATAAGCATAAATATAAACAACAATGAATATATAAACATGAACATAAATGAATATATAACTATATAAAGAAATAAAGATAAATATATAAAAATAAAAATAAAAATAAAAATAAAAATAAAAATAAAAATAAAACCGAACATAATTAACTATAAATGTAATGAAAAGAAGAAAAAAAAGAAGAAAAAAGAAGAAAAAAGAAGAGAAAAAGAAGAAAAAAAGAAGAAAAAAGAAAAAAGAAGAAAAAAAAGAAGAAAAAAGGAAGAATAAAAAAAGAATCACAAAAAGAAGAATAAAAAGAAGAAAAAAAGAAGAAAAAAGAAGAAAAAAAGAAGAATAAAACAGAAGAAAAAAAGGAGAAAAAAGAAGAAAAAATAGAAGAAAAAAAGGAGAAAAAAAAAGAAAAAAGAGAAAAAACAAAGGAAAAAAAAAGAAGAAAAAAAAGAAGAAAAAAAGGAAAACAGGAAAAAAGAAAAAAATAAAAATAAAAAAAAATTAAAACAGGAAAAACGGAAGGATTAAAAAAGGAAAAAAGAAAACAAGAAAAAATTTAAAAAGAAAAGATAACAAAAAAGAAAAAAAAATTTAAAAAAGGAAAAAAAGAAAAAGAAAGAAAAAGAAAAAAGAAAAAAGAAAAAATTTAAAAAGAAAAAACAGAAAAAAGGAAAATAAATAATACAAAAAGAAAAATTTTTTAAAAAAGGAAAAAAGAAAAAGAATAAAAGAACAAAGGAAAAAATAAAAAAAAACAGAAAAAAAGGAAAAAATTTAAATAATAAAAAAAGAAAAAAGAAAAAACAAAAAAGAAAAACGAAAAAAGAAAAAATTAAAAAAGGAAAAATAAAAAAGGAAAAAAATTTAAAAAGAAAAAAGAAGAAAAAACAAAAAAAGAAAAAAGGAAAAAAGAAAAATGAAAAATGAAATAAGGAAAACCGAAAAACATTAAAAAAAACAGAAAAAGGAAAAAATTTGAAAAATAAAAAAAAAGGAAAACATTTCAAAAAGAAAAAATAAAAAAGAAAATAAATCTTTTTAAATTAAGGGAAAAAAGGGAAAAAGGGAAAAAAGAAAACGAAAAAATTTAAATAAAAAAAGAAAAAATTAAAAAAATTAAAGAAAAAAGAGAAAATAAAAAAAATTTAAAAAGAGAAAACAAAAAAGGAAAAAATGAAAAAAAAATAAAAAAAGGAAAAAAAGAAAAAAATAAAAAAGAAAAATGAAAAAAAATTAAAAAAGAAGAAAGAAAAAGAAAACAAAGAAAAAGTTTCCTTTTTCCTTTTTCCATTTTTCTTTTTTCATTTTTCATTTTTTCTTTTTTTTTTATTTTTCCATTTTTCTTTTTTCTGTTTTCCTTTTTTCCATTTAAAATTTTTTATTTAAAAAATTTTTTCTTTTTAAATTTTTTTCTTTTAAAATTTTCTTCTTTTGAAATTTTTTCTTTTTTTCTTTTTTCTTTTTTTGATTTTTTTCTCTTCAAAATTTTTAAAAAATTTTTTTCTTTTAAACTATTTCTTTTTTCTTTTTTCTTTTTTTTGTTTTTTTTTCTTTTTAAAATTTTGTTAAAAATTTTTTCTTTTAAATTTTTTCTTTTTTGTTTTTTCTTTTTTTTGTAATTTTTCTTTTTAAAAGTTTTTAAAAATTTTTTTCTTTTAAAATAATTTCTTTTTTCCCTTTTTTCAAATTTTTTCTTTTTAAATTTTTTTCTTTTAAATTTTTTAAAAAATTTTTTTCTTTTAAATCTTTTCTTTATTCTTTTTTCTTTTTTTGTTATTTTCTTTTTAAAATTTTTCTAAAATTTTTTTCTTTTTGTTTTTTTAATTTTTTAAAAAATTTTTTTCTTTTAAAATTTTTTCTTTTTTCTTTTTTCTTTTTTTTTGTTATTTTTCTTTTTAAAATTTTTTAAAATTTTTTTCTTTAAAAATTTTGTCTTTTTTTCTTTTTTTGTTTTTTGGTTTTTAAATTTTTAAAAAAATCTTTTCTTTTAAAATTTTTTCTTTTTTCTTTTTTCTTTTTTTGTTATTTTTCTTTTTAAAATTTTTTAAATTTTTTTTCTTTTAAAATTTTTTTCTTTTTTTTTTTTTAATTTTTTAAAAATGTTTTTCTTTCAAAATTTTTTCTTTTTTCCTTTTTTAAAAATTTTGTCTTTTAAAATTTTTTTCTTTTAAAATTTTTTCTTTTTTTTTTTGTTATTTTTCTTTTTAAAATTTAAAAATAAAATTTTTCTTTTAAAATTTTTTCTTTTTGTCTTTTTTAAAATTTTTAAAAAAATTTTTTTCTTTAAAAATTTCTTTCCTTTTTTTCTTTTTTTTTCTTTTTTTTTTTTTCCTTTTTTTCTTTTATTTTCCTTTGTTTCATTTTTTCTTTTTTCTTTTTTTCTTTTTTAATTTTTAGAATTTTTTCTTTTTTGTTTTTTGGGTTTTTTTCTTATTTTAAAATTTTTACTTTTTTCCTTTAAATTTTTTTCTTTTTTTCTTTTATACTTTTTTCTTTTTCCTTTTTTTCCCCCTAATTTTAAAATCTTTTTTCTTTTTCTTTTATTTTTTAAGTTTTTTTCCTTTTTTCTGTTTTTTCTCTTTTTAAAATTTTTCCCTTTTTTTTCTTTTTTCTTTTTCTTTTTTAATTTTTATAATTTTTTTCTTTTTTTCTATTTTTTAAAAAAATTTTTTCCTGTTTATATTCTTTCTATTTTCCTTTTTACTGTAATTTTAAAAATTTTTTCTTTTTTCCTTTATTTTTAAAATATTTTCCTTTTTTCTGTTTTTTCTTTTAATTATTTTTCCATTTTCTGCTTTTTTCTTTTTTATTTCTTTTTTCTTTTTTCTTTTTTCTTTTTTCTTCTATTTTTTAAACATTTTTCTTTTTCTCTTTTTAAATTTCTTAACTTCTTTCTTTTTTTCTATTTCTTTCTTTTTCTTTTTTTCCTTTTTTTAAAAAAATTTTTGTTATTTTTTCTTTTAAAATTTTTTTCCTTTTTTCTTTTTTAATTTTTCTTTTTTTCTTTGTTTTTAAACTTTTTTCTTTTTTCTTTTTAATTTTTTATTTTTTCTTTTTAAATTTTTTCTTTTTTTCCTTTTTTTCTTTTTTCTTTTTTTCCTTTTTTTCCTTTTTTTCTTCTTTTTTTTCTTTTTTTTTCCTTTTTTTCTTCTTTTTTCTCCTTTTTTTTCTTTTTTTCAAAATAAAATATAAAAAATATTTAGTATGTATTATATATAATGTCTATTATATACATAATGTATATAATAAAAATAGAAAAATGTAAATATAAAGATAAATATAAAAATAAGCATAAATATAAACATCAATGAATATATAAACATAAACATAAATAAATATATAACTATATAAAGAAATAAAGATAAATATATAAAAATAAAAATAAAAATAAAAATAAAAATAAAACCGAACATAATTAACTATAAATGTAATTAAATATATAAATACGTAAACATTAAATTTTTAAAGATATAAATATATAAATAGAAAAGAAATATATAAAAATAAAAATAAAAATAAAAATAAAAATAAAAATAAAAATAATTAGATTTAAATTTAAATGAATATATAAAAATAAAAATTAATTTTTTAATATAAATTAAAAAATTAATTTATAAATTTAATTAAAAATTATTTTTATATAAATATATAAAAAAAATAAAGATAAATATATTAAAAAACTAAAATAATTAAATATAAATGTAATTAAATATATAAATATATAAACATTAAATTTATAAAGATATAAATATATAAATATACATAGAAATATATAAAAATAAAAATGAAAATAAAAATAAAAATAATAAGATTTAAATTTAAATAAATATATAAAAATAAAAATAGAAATATTAATATATAAAAAATATAAAGATAAATACATTAAAAACCTGAAATAATGAAATATAAATATAATTACATATTTAAACATTAAATTTATAAAGATATAAATATATAAATATACATAGAAATACATAAAATAAAAATAAAAATAAAAATAAAAATAAAAATAAAATTTAAAAAATTATATTTAAATTTAAATAAATATATAGAAATAGAAATATAAATATAAATATATAAAAATATATTAAAATATATAAATATAAAAATAAAAACTAAAATAATGAAATATAAATATAATTAAATTTATAAATATATAAATTTAAAAATAAAAATATAAATATATAGAAATAAAAATAAAAAAATGCATTTAAATTTAAATAAAAATATAAAAATGAAAAAATATAAATATAAATATATAAAATAAATATATAGAAAAATGCATAAATATAAATATAAATGTAAATATAAATATAAATATAAATATAAATATAAATGTATACACAAATATATAAATATATAACTATAACTGTAACTGTAAATATATACATATATAAATATATAAATATATAAATATATAAATATATAAATATATAAATATATAAATATATAAATATATAAATATATAGATATATAAATATATAAATATATAAATATACAAATACATAAATATATAAATATATAAATAGGCAAATAGATAAATTGATAAATATATAAATACGCAAATAGATAAATAGATAAATATATAAATACATAAATCTATAAAAACATATCTATCCATATAAATATCATTTGGGCTCACAGAAGCAGCAGTCTCTGCTAAGGTGGAGCCCAGCACAGCCCTCCCTGTGCTGAGCTCTGCCAGTGCCCCACGGGAGCTGAAGGATTTCCTTGTCCCAGAGCTGAAATTCCATCTCTGGATTGTCATTGCTTTGATCTCCGCGGAGCCCTGGGGGAGCCTGGGCTGGGCCACTTCCCTTTGGTTCTAGAGGCACCGAGCAGTGTGACACTCCTGGTTTATCTGTGGTGTTTCCATGAGGCAGCGCCGCAGCTCCGACCTGCCCTGGGCTGGGCCACTTCCCTTTGGTTCTGTGGGCACCGAGCAGTGCTACACTCCTGGTTTATCTGTGGTGTTTCCATGAGGCAGCGCCACAGCTCTGACCTGTCCTGAGCTGGGCGAATTCAGTTCGGTTCTGTGGGCACCGAGCAGTGTGACACTCCTGATTTATCTGTGGTGTTTCCATGAGGCAGCACCGCAGCTCTGACCTGCCCTGAGCTGGGCCAATTCAGTTCTGTGGGCACCGAGCACTTTTACACTCCTGATTTATCTGTGATGTCTCAATGAGGCAGCGCCGCAGCTTTGACCTGTCCTGGGCGAATTCAGTTCGGTTCTGTGGGCACCGAGCACTTTTACACTCCTGATTTCTTTGTGATGTTTCCATGAGGCAGCGCCGCAGCTCTGACCTGCCCTGGGCTGGGCCACTTCCCTTTGGTTCTAGAGGCACCGAGCACTTTTACACTCCTGGTTTATCTGTGGTGTTTCCATGAGGCAGCGCCGCAGCTCCGACCTGTCCTGAGCTGGGTGAATTCAGTTCGGTTCTGTGGGCACCGAGCAGTGCTACACTCCTGATTTATCTGTGATGTTTCCATGAGGCAGCGCCGCAGCTCCGACCTGTCCTGAGCTGGGCCAGTTCAGTTCGATTCTGTGGGCACCGAGCACTTTTACACTCCTGATTTATCTGTGATGTTTCCATGAGGCAGCACCGCAGCTCTGACCTGCCCTGGGCTGGGCCAATTCAGTTTGGTTCTGTGGGCACCGAGCAGTGCTACACTCCTGATTTCTTTGTGATGTTTCCATGAGGCAGCGCCACAGCTCCGACCTGCCCTGGGCTGGGCGAATTCCCTTTGGTTCTAGAGGCACCGAGCAGTGCTACACTCCTGGTTTATCTGTGGTGTTTCCATGAGGCAGCGCCACAGCTCTGACCTGCCCTGAGCTGGGCCTGGGCAGAGAGAGCTGAAACAGAATTCGTGAGGGATCTGCTGGGAAAAGAGCAGAGATGGGCACAGGGAAAGGCTGGCGAGGGTGCTGGGGAGGATGAAATAGGAAAGTATTACAAATATGATTACTGGCAAAAGATGCTGAGAATATGGAAACTATGAGCGAGATTGAAATGAAGAGAAGCTTTGAGATACCAAACCCCAGTGACTGAACAACTGGAAAACAATGGCATGGCCACCGAAGGTAATCACCTTTGGATTAAACAATTCCCCTTTTGATTAAACAATTCCCCTTTTGATTCAACAATCCCCTCTGCTTGCAGACAGCTCCAAGGGTCAGAGCAGACCCTACCAGCTTAGCAGAGGGTCCAAAAAGCAGTTTTTAGAGTTTCAAATATAACGCCGTACGGTAATGCAATGACTCTCATAGGCTGTGTGTAAATGTTGTAGGATTTGTAGCTTGTTCTAGATTGGTTAGTGAAAATTAGAATATTCAGCACAGAAGATGATTTATTGGATTGTAAATGGCAACCAGGGCAATCTATTCTATTCTATTCTATTCTATTCTATTCTATTCTATTCTATTCTATTCTATTCTATTCTATTCTATTCTATTCTATTCTAATATATTCTATTCTCTATTCTGTACTTTTCCTCTCTCTCTCTCACCTCTCTGCCCTGCTCTGAGCTGTGTCTGGCAGCTCCTGGCAGCTCCCCTACCCCCACGCCCTTTCCCAAAAACCTCATGCTCTAAGACCAAACTCCAGAGATCTCTCGTCTCTGTCCTGACCATCCCAAACAAAACCAGGACCAAATCCTACAGAGTATGCTCAGGGAAGCAGAGTGAGGAGCTCAACGTGAAGAAGACTCCTTACTTCATCAGAGGAAGACTCTTTTACTTCATCCGAGACCCTCACCCACGACCACCAGGCAGCACTGCGCAGGAGCAAGTGCATTGAAATGAACTTTGGACTCATTATAATACAAAGCAGGAATAGATAATGAATATGTATAGGGCATTGTGCAGCTTCATGCATATGGAACCTGCAGCTCAATATAAACCAAGCAAAGTGCCACAGACGGCACATGAAATTTAGGGAGCTCTCCCTCGTGTGTCCCAGCGCTGGAATAAACACACCTACTTTACAACTTCTGTTGTGGAGTCCTCTCCGCGCCGCAATGTCTGCCAGGGATGAAGAGATGGCACAAGGCAGAGGGACATGGAGGGCATCACTGGGGCTCTGTTTGGCATCAGATCCTGGAGCTCCAGCAGGGAAATCTGTGAGGAAAACGGAGAAAAAGGAATCTTGTCTGGGTCTGGTGCTGGGCACCTCCAGCCCTGCAGGATGGGGAGAATCCATCTCGGAGCCCTCCGGGTCTTTTGGGGCTGTGATTCCCAAATGTCAGCTTCCCTGAGCTCCCAGCCAGGACACCTGGAGATGATCTTGGCCTTGGGCTCCACCCTGGGCACCCCAAAAACGCCTGGGCAGGGGCGGCAGGGCCAGGCTGCCCCACGGCAGCTCCAGGGGTGCACGGCGTGATCCCCTCGCAGTGCCTGGAGGATTCAGGGCTCTGGAGCCACCAAAGCAACCCAAACCCACAGCTTTGTCCCAGCTGTGTCCCCCTCCAGCAGTGTCCCCAGCCCCGGGGCTGGCGCTGTGCTGCTGACCTGGTGGAGATGGCAAGAAAAGCAATTTTTTTGGTTTTTTCCCATTCCCAGCTTGTCACAAACCGTTGTCACCTTCTCATCTGCCAGCCCAGGACAGGAGTGCTGCTTTAGCTCGGCGTGGCCGAGGAGAGCTTCAATATTGTCATTTAAAAATTCCGGTCTCGCATCGTCTCCTCAGACACACAGGAAGAAACCTGTGCAATTAAATTCCCTCTGCTCCAGCGGGAGGGCAGAAGTTCCTCCTTTTTTTTTTTCTTTTCCTTTTTCTGTGATGATGATATTCTGGGATTTTAGAGCAGCAGGGATAAAAAAAAGGGAAAAAAAAAAGAAAAAAAAGCCTGTTTGATTTTCCTCATTTTGTTAAGCCTGGTTTTACTTTCTGATTGCCAAAGCACAATAAATGGAACACAGATTACCTAGAGATTTTCAAAGATTTGCTTTCAATTTGATTCTTCCTGAGCCTCATTAAGCCTGCAGGTTTTATCCACACTTTGTTCTTCCAGCAGAGTAACATTACCATATATTAATAGCCATATTCTTTTTTTTTTTCCCCCATTTGAAATTAAAACCAGAGAGAGGCTTCTCATGCCTTACTTTCAAATCCTATTTTAAAAAATATTGATCACCGGTGTGTGCTGTTTTCCCTTTCCCTCTGACCCTGCTGGCTCTGGAAAGGACATTCCTTAGGGAAATGGATCTGCTGGGTGCAGTTTTGTGCATTAAGGGATGGATTTTAGAAGATACGTTGTATAGATATTAAAAAAAAGTGGCTCCCAACAGAGAAGCAGGCAAGAAAAGTAAGGTTTAAAAGCAGGAGCTGTGAAATGAGGGAGTGCAGAGGAGCTGAGCCAGGGTGGGACAGCCCTGGATGTGCCCAGGGGCATCTCTCAGGGGTTAATGCCATCCAGAGAGCTCATCCTCCGTGATTTTGGGAGAAATGGCCCCAAAATCCATGACTTTAGGAGAAATGGTGAGAGCCCCAGGCTGAGCGCTGCTCTCCAGGGAGGACATGACAGGACAGCCCCAAAAACCCTCCCTGCCACCCCAGGACAGCTGACCCACCTTCCGGACCCTCCAGGGGTCTGTCCTCCTCTTCCTGAGCCCTCCAGAGGTCCCCAAGATGCGATGGAAAGGTCTCCCTTCACCTGGGGTGGGAAGCAGCGTCCTCAGGAGTGTCGGGACAAGGTGACAGCGCAGGAGCCGTGTCCTCTGAGCCCTGGGGAAGGGAGAAAACACTCGGGGTGAGCTGTTCTGGGTGGGGAAATGGGGACAGGAGTGGGGTGAGAGCATCTTCAGGGTGTCCCACTGGGGATAAAACACCCAAGGGGAGCTGCTCTGAGCAGGAAAATGGGGACATGGAGTGGGGTGAGAACAGAGCACCCTTGGGGTGTTCCTGCTGGGGATAAAACACTTGGGGAGAGCTGCTCTGAGCAGAAAAATGGGGACAGGAGTGGGGTGAGAGCACAGCACCCTTGGGGTTCCCCTGCTGGGGATAAAACATGCAGGACAAGCCGCTCTGAGCAGAAAAGTGGGGACATGGACTGCGGTGAGAACAGAGCATCCTTGGGGTGTCCCCGCTGGGCATAAAACACTCGGGGAGAGCTGTTCTGAGCGGGAAAGTGGGGACAGAGAGTGGGGTGAGAACATCCTTGGGGTGCCCCTGCACCAACCCCCGAGGGGAAGCACCTCATTCCCAGGGCCAGGCGCTTCCCGAGGTGTTCTGCTCCAGGAGCTGTGCTGGGACCGGGGAGCAGCTCTTTGGAGAGGTTTACTGGGGTTCCTCCAGCCCCACTCCATGAACACAGCAGCTCTTTGCAGAGGTTTCCTGCCGTTCCTCCAGCCCCACTCCATGAACGCTGACAATAACTCACTGCTTTCCATTCACAAAGGAGGGCAGCGCTGCAGAGCTGAGCACCACAGCCCCGCTGCTCCCACCCCACACTCTCACCCGCTGCCACGGAGCTCTTCTGCCCTTCCAGGGCCTCATCCTGCGTGGGAAAAGGCATTTCCCAGCCTTCTTTCCTTGGGATCCACGCACATCTTCATTTTCCCTCTTGTTTATAAGAGAGAATTTTCTTTTTAAGGACGGGGATTGTTTTCGCAGCAGCTCCAACCCTTCCCTGTAAACCAAACATTTCCCAAGCACTCCACGTCTTGGGATGATGCTGTTGTCACTGGAATGCCACTGTGGATATCCAAAATGGTGGAGCCTGGGGGTTTTTGTGCTCAGATGTGGCACAGAGGGGCGGTGTGGCCGAGCCAGAGGGATGCAGGCTGAGCTGGGGCAGGATTTGTGCTTCCCGTGCTGGAGCCCCAGGCCAGCTGTCCCCACCCTGCAGCAGGGGAGTGTCCCCTCTGTCCCCTGGGCCAGCTCGGGCTGAAGGTGCCCTCACTGCTCTGACAAGGACTGGACACTGCTGCTGGCTCTGGTTTCACCCCCAGCGTTGCCTCTGCTCCCTTCCAGCAGCATCAAGCCCTGCACCGGCACTCCTGAGAGAATCCGAAGAGAGTTTTCCCCCAGGAATTTCCTCTCGCTGTCTCCGCTACATGCAGCATTCCAGATTTGATGAAAATGCTCTGATCTGTTCCGACAAATCCTCTGTTCCTAAGTAGATAATAACCAGAAAATCTCCCTAAATAAGCCCTGGTTTCGGATCTGTGCCCACACTTGTTATTCTTTCCGTGCCAATTAACGGCTCCTCCTTGCCCTGAGCTGGAGCATCCCCAGCCCCTCCGAGGGGAAAGGAGCACAGATTTATGGAATTTGGTGTGGGACTGGGTGGAGAGTTACGACTGCGGAAAATGAGAGTTTGATTTGGCAGCATCGAGACACGAGTGACCAGAAACTCTCTCCTCAGCCGAGCAGGGATCGAGGGCTGCACATAGCCATAATCCCGAACTGCAGCGGGAAGGGCTGGGACACCTTCCCATCGTACAGGATCCTAGAATGGGATTGAATTTGGGTTGGAATAAAAACCATCTCATTTCCCATCCCCTTGCCATGGGCATGGCACTATTCCAATGAAGCTGGCACTGGAGGAGAGAGAGGGATAGACTGGAATAACACTCCTTGGATTTTCCTCTCTCTTCCTCCAGTTTCAAGTTGATATATTTGATATTGAGATGTCTCTTTGGCAAAGGGGAGTCCAAGATCCGTCTGCACCCAAACCTGGGCCAGCTCTGGTGCCACTAACGAGGTCGGAGCTTCACCACGGCCAGGCTGAAGCTGTGAACATCCCTCCGGTGGTGGCTGCTGTGCTCCCGTGGCCACCAGCCACAGCCACAGCGCTGTGCTCTGGCGCTTGGATCTCTCCTTCCCTCGGCCTGGAGCCGGAGCCACCCAAGGGCAGCGCCGAGCAGAGCAAAGCTCCGGCGGATGAAAGTCAGGCTGGCTCAGCTGGGCAGCAAAACCACAAAATCCTGGGGATGGAGAGCGAGGGGGGCTGGGATTTGGGCAGGGATGCAGGGATGAGGGATGGGGGATGAGGGATGAAGGATGAGGGGTGAGGGATGAGGAATGAGGGATGAGGGATGAGGGATGCAGGGATGAGGGACACAAGGATGAGGGATGAGGGATGCAGGGATGAGAGACGAGAGATGAGAGACGAGAGATGAGGGATGAGGGGTGAGGGATGCAGGGATACAGGGATGATGGAATCAGGGATGAGGGACACAGGGATGAGGGATGAGGGATGCAGGGGTGAAGGGATGAGGGATGCAGGGATGCAGGATGCAGGGATGCAGGGATGCAGGGATGAGGAATGCAGGGATGAGGGATGAGGGATGAGGGATGAGGGATGAGGGATGAGGGATGCAGGGATGCAGGGATGCAGGGATGCAGGGATGAGGGATACAGGGATGATGGAATCAGGGATGACGGATGAGGGGTGAGGGGTGAGGGATGCAGGGATGATGGAATTAGGGATGCAGGGATGAGGGATAAAGGATGCAGGGATGAGGGATGATGGAATCAGGGATGCAGGGCTGGAGTAAGAGGGGTGAGGAATGCACCGCCCGCCGTCACCAGGAGGTGGCACAGCCCGAGCGCGGATGTCGCACTGGGTCGCGCCCCCGCACCAGGACCCCCCAAAAAGCCGCGAGGTGATTCATCGCTTCCAGCAAAGCCAAGGAGAAGTCTCGCCTCTTCTTTCTGGGAAATTCCTTTCGCGTGGAGAACAAACAAACAACAGCAAAAAAAAAGGCACAAACTCTCGGTTTGTTTTGGAGAGAAGGGAAAAACGAGCCCAGTTTTGAGAGCACGCAGCTGTCGGGGCACCCTCCGTGTCCCCACGGCCCCTGTGCCTCCTGTCCTCTCCCCAGGGCCCTCATTCCCTGTCCCACACCCAGCTGTCTGTATTTTCCTTAAGGAACCTTCCTCCCCGGCTGTGTTAGCTCTGAGGTTGTTCCTGCAGAAGCAGAGCCAGCGGCAGCACCAAGAGCAGGAGGGGTCCATGGAGAAGGGGTCTGGGGGTCCCTGAGCCTCCCACCCGCAGGTCTCCATCTCTCCCCAGGTGGGATCGGATGCGTTTTCCCCACAGGACACGCTCAGCCCATGGGAGTGCTCCTTAGGCAGCTGGGGCTGGGGTGGGACAGCTGGAAATGGCAAATCAAGTGTTATTTTCCTGAAAAATGGCAATTTTTCCCTTTCGAGCAAAGTCAGAAGAGAGGCTGCAAAAGGAAGAGATCAGCCAATAACACTCGGGCTTGATGATCTTAGAGGCCTTTCCAACCTTGTGATGGCAGAGCAGAAAGGTTTGTTTGGGAGGAAACACTGACCTGTAGCCCTTCTGCTGGAAACGTGGCAATTCTGGAAAATTATTGTCTCGATTCCACCTGAAGGGGTGATTTTAAAGTGCATTGCTATTGTTGGTAAAATAGAGAATCCCGGACTGGTTTGGGTCGGAAAGGACCTTAAAGTTCATCTCATTCCACCCCTGCCATGGGCAGGGACAGCTCCCACTGTCCCAAGCTGCTCAGAGCCTCACCCAGCCTGCCCTCGGCCACTGGGCCATCACTCACTGTGCCACTTTGTGGCCATGCCTCGTTTTTAACCAAAAAAAGGAGAATTTCTTCCCAAAAAAATAAGAGTTCCTTCTCTCTCAATTTTCTTTCCTTGGGTTCTGAAGTTAACTGGAATATGTCACTCCCCATCTGTTTGCCCCGTGAGTGCTCTCCCTCAACTTCCAGGAAAGGCCCAGGGCAGGCGATGGATGTTGTGCAAACACAGGGATCAGATGGAGGAGGTGTTGTGCAATCGTTTCCTCAGCGGAGCCCATTTCTGCCTCCTCAGTCCTTCGCGAGAGGCAATCGCAAATCCTCATGTGAAATGTGGTGGAGCCCTTGACGTGATGTTGGCAGGAGGAGGCTCCTGTCCTCTCCTGAGAAGGAAACAAACAGCAGATCCAAGGCCAGCTATTTCTCAAATTAAAACAAAAAAAGTTAAACAAAACCAAAACAAAATAAAACAAAAAAAAAAACCCAAAAAAAACCCAACAAAAAAACTAAACCCAACAAAAACAAAAAACAACCAACCCCACCCTTGCTTCTTTCTGTTATTCTTTCTGAATTCCTCCTTAGCATCCTGAGAACCCTTGAGAGGATTTGCATTTGGAAGATGAAATGAATTTCTCACAATGAGGCCAAAGAAAACCAAGGTCTGTGGGTGGAGGAAGCTGTGGCCGTGCCAGCAAGGAGATGTCCCCAGCTGCCCATGGAGAGAAAATAGGTGAGAGAAAGGAAAGGAAGAAAAGGAAGAAAAGGAAGAAAAGGAAGGAAGGAAGAAAAGGAAGGAAGGAAGAAAAGGAAGGAAGGAAGAAAAGGAAGGAAGGAAGAAAAGGAAGGAAGGAAGGAAGGAAGGAAGGAAGGAAGGAAGGAAGGAAGGAAGGAAGGAAGGAAGGAAGGAAGGAAGGAAGGAAGGAAGGAAGGAAGGAAGGAAGGAAGGAAGGAAGGAAGGAAGGAAGGAAGGAAGGAAGGAAGGAAGGAAGGAAGGAAGGAAGGAAGGAAGGAAGGAAGGAAGGAAGGAAGGAAGGAAGGAAGGAAGGAAGGATTTGCCAACCTGCAAGAGCTGAAATTTACAGACATTTCAACATTTCAATTTCCTAAAGCTGCATCCATTCCACTCACCTGGCAGGGACAGGGCTGTGACAGGCAGGGACAACTCTCGCAGCAAAGCTGTGACATCTCACAGCCACAATAACCCAGCAGAAGCTGTCCCAGCCAGCCCCAAATCACGGGAATGGTTTACCTTTGGCACACAGCCTCCCACTGACATCCATCAACCATGAGCTCTCCAGGGAAATCACTGGCCTGGATGGCTTCTGATATTTTCAAATGGCCAAAAGTCCTCCCGAGAGCCACAAAGCCCTGCAGGAGGGGTGGGTTCCATCCTCCAGCCCGGCACCCAGCGGGACCGTGGGCACACAGGAGTTTCTGTCTCAGCTGCTGCACAGCCCAGGTCCTTCCTCACCCATCCATCAAACCAGGATGGAGATGCACAGGAACCAATCCAACACCTCCATCCTGCCTGGAACACGAGTTCATGAACTGTTGGGATCGCTCAGGGCTGTTCTAATTGAAACATCATGTCTTACACAATCATCTCCCTCTCCATCCCCTTCCTTCACTCTTTCAGAAACCATTTCCTGCTTTTTCCAGCTGGACATGCCATCCTTCTTCCTGCTTTGGAGCAAATGTTTTGTTGGGTTTGGCTGCCGCCACAGCCACACATCGTTTTCTGCCTGATGCTTTATCCATCTGCTGCTAAGGAGAGGATTTGGAGCCGGAAGCCTCCGGAAGGTTTTGAGGCGCTGAGATGAACCAGGAAGCAGCAGCACAGGAGGAAAATCCTTCTCAGCTTCACATGCAGAGAAATTCAGGCTGGAACACCTTAAAAATGGAATGCTGAGAGATTGGATTTCATCTTGGTGCTCACAGGCTGAGAGGCCGAGCCACCCTGAGCCCACTCCCCACGGGGGCATGGAATCCAACCCTCATCTCCTCTTCTGTCCCAAAAAGAGAATTGGACGAGTCTGCCACATCTGCCTTGCCTCGTTGCTTCTGCCTGGAGAACATCTGGCTCTGCTCTGGGACAGCCCCCGGGGCCACAAGCTGTGTGTCCCGGGGTGAAGGTGCCACCCCTTGTGCCACCCCTGCCCACGGTGCCTTTCCTGCTACCACCACACACAAAGAACTTTCTCTTTGGTGCTGCTCCTGTCTCCTGTTGGTTTGGGGTTTTTTTTGCCTGGGTTTCTTTGGAGAAAGGGTGGTTCTTGCCCAGGGTTTCCTCTGCAGGACACCGGCCCTGTGCTTGGCATCCCCCAGAGTTCCCTTCCTCCTACCCCGCAGGACTTTGTCTCAGCTCTTTTGGAGTTTGTTTTGTCACTGCTTTTTGGGAAGTTCCTTGGAATTCTCGGAAATATTGCATTTTGTTGGGTTTGCTTCCTTGCACTTCAGGGGAGTCGCTTAATTAGCATTTAAATGTTCATCTCCACCACAGCTTTGCGGAGACCTGGAAAACCCAATATTCCCATCCAGACACCAAATACCCTTTGCTCCCCAAATCTCGCAGCGTGAAACGCTGTCCCTGACCCCCCAAACCATGAGCACGCACATTCCTTGCTCCCCTGTCCCCCAAAATAATAAAATTGGTCAAAAAAAACACCAACAAGATGAGTTCTTCTCACCTAACCTGAAAGGCTTGGGCTGCTCCTTGCTGTCTCTCCCAGAGGGGACAATTTGGGACACGGTGCCTGGGGATCAGTGCTGGAGGCAGCTGGTGAATGGCCCTTTGTCCCTTTGCTGGATAAAGAGGGCATTATTAGACCAGGAAATAAGGATTTCCCTGTTCCCCAGCCCGAATTCTCGCCCGGGTTCCTGCGGGAGGGTGCGGCACCTGCCGTGGGATCTGCCTCGCCATGCCAGGCTGGAGGGACACAGCCCGGGTTTATCGGCAAAGGAGCGGTGGGAAATGCAGAATAATCGGTGTCAGGGTGGTTTGGGCAGTTTGGAGCTGGTTTGTGCTGGAGCAGAGCACATCCCCATGGGATCTGCCTCGCCATGCCGGGCTGGATGGACACAGCCCGGGTTTATCGGCAAAGGAGCGCTGGGAAATGCAGAATAATCAGTGTCAGGGTGCTTTGGAGCTGGTTTGGGCTGGAGCAGGGAGCATCCCCATGGGATCTGCCTCGCCCATGCCGGGCTGGATGATGGACACAGATGGCTTACTGGCAAAGGAGGGCTGGGAAATGCAGAATAATTGGTGTCAGGGTGGTTTGGAGCTGGTTTGGGGCCGGAGCAGAGCACATCCCCATGGGATCTGCCTCGCCATGCCGGGCTGGATGGACGCAGCCTGGGTTTATCGGCAAAGGAGGGCTGGGAAATGCAGAATAATCGGTGTCAGGGTGCTTTGGAGCTGGTTTGGGCTGGAGCAGAGCACATCCCCCCGGGATCTGCCAGGCCCTGCTCCCAGAGCAGCTGCAGCACTGCTGGGATGGAGTTCCTCCCTCAGCCTCCAGCTCCACCAGAGAGGCAATGACAGGCTCCAGAGGGAACATTGACAGAGTCAGTTCATTTCCAGGAAAGCTTTCTCTTGTTCTTTCTTTCTTTCTTTCTTCTTTTTTTTTCTTTCCAATGGAAAAGTTAAGTCCTCGTGAACTTTTTGAGAACTTTTGTTCGTTCCCTCTTGCCAGCTGAGCTCTGCTTTGTGCTGGTGACAGAGCCCCTTTCTCCAGGCCCTGGCCATGGGCCAGAGCTCTCCTCTGTGTGATGGCAATGCCACCAGCCCTGTCCCCTTCCCTCGGGGCTGCTGCAGAGCCCCAGCTCCTCTCTGGGACTCCCTGTGGGTCTTTTTGCTTCTCCTCCTTGTGATGGAGTGAGCTCTGCTCGCTTCACTTTCCCTGCAAAGGAAAATGTCAAATATCGGGGGAATAATCAGTCAAACCTGTGGAAGGGGAGGGCAGTAGTTCCTTGGAAGAAACACAAGTGCAGGAGGTGTCAGAAGGAATTCCTCTTTCCCTCTCCAGATCCAGAGATGTCCTCTCTGAGACAGGACTCGTTCAGCGCTGTTTGAGTCTTTACTCGAGGTAAAAAGCAGGTCCCACCACACTGGGCGGTAAAGGGGAGAGATTTCCTGGAGTTTCTGTAAGAGCAGGACACAGAGCAGAGGGGAGCAGTGGATTTCACACATCCCCTCCAAGCCCCATCACCAGCAGCACCTGCAGAGGCACAAACCACGAAATGCTGAGGAAAAAATCCAACAACAACGGATCATATAAATGACATTTATCTCTGGAGGTTCGTGGCTTGAGCTCTTCACCACTACCGATACCCCCAAAAATGAAAATTTCCAACCAAAAATTTCCACCAAATGAGAATTTCCCTTTCCCAGAATCCCCATTTCCCAGAGCCGAGTGTGCGGACAGGTGACACAAAGTTTGGTGACTTCACTCACCCATTTCTCGGGGGCGCAGGGGAGGAAGGGATCTGTTGTGCAAGCAGGAGGGGAGCAGCCAGGATGTCTCCGAAGATGTGTCCTCCGACTGCCAAAATCTGTTTTGAAGCCGAGTGTGGGACGTGCACAAGCAGTGATTGCAACACAGCCGCCACGGGACTGTGTGAAGAGAACGGGAGTGAATAATTTCTGTCAGTTTACAAACGAGCTGGGCACAGGGAAAAAAGGAGGGAAGTCATTGAATAATTTGGGTGGGAAGAGGCCATTAAAGGCCATTGAATCCAACCCCTCTGCAGTGACCAGGTTACCCCAAGCTCAACCCAGCCTGGCTTTGAGTGTTCCCAGGGGCAGCCGCAGCCTCTCTGGGCATCCTGTGCCTTTCCCACCCTCACAGGGAACAATTCCTTCCTGAAATCCAATCTAAACTTACTCTGCTCCAGTTTGAAGCCATTCCCCCTTGTTCTATCACTCCATGTCCTGGTAAGAAGTCCCTCCCCAGCTCTCTTTAGCTGCTGGAAGGGGCACCGAGGAATCCCTGGAACCTCCTCTTCTCCGGAGTGGTTTCCAGGGGCAGGACTGACAGCCACTCGGAGTGAAAGAAGGGCAGGGGTGAGCCCTTTTTGAGCCAAGCCAACATCTCCCTGCCCTCTGCTGCACCTCCAACCCCCAGGGGAAGGAGCTGGGGCTGCTCCTGAGGGTCCCCAGCAATGATGACAGAGGAGGATGGAACTGCAGTTTCTATAGAGACATTTATTGGAAGGGTATAAAAATAGAGTGCAAATTTCAGTAAGAACACCTCGTAGGCAAACAGTCCCAGACATTGGTGGGAGAGGCACCCAGAATGCTGGCAGTGAGTCCAGACTCCCTGAAGCACCCAGATCCAGAGAGATTTCACCCCCAGAGATGGGTCAGGACCCTTCTTTCTGCAAAGCCTTCAGTCCTTCTGCTGCATCCTGCTCTGCCGGACGAGAGCTCTCACCATTTCATCACCCGACCTTTGGAAGTGCAGCTGGAGGAGGGCTCAGACCCCTGCAGGGTGCAGGTGAAAGCTCTTCTGCCTCAGAGAAGAGCCTGTTCCCCTCTCCTCTGTGCTCTGAGAGCAGCAGTAAATATGTGCAGCTTGGTTAATACTGAGCAATGCATAAATGGCCTCTAGCACTCCTCCTGCTGCAGCTGTTTCCAGTCGAAAGTCCCATCCAAAGTCAGGTCAAAATTATCCTTTTCCTGCTCTCTGGAGAGCTCCAGAAACACCTGAAATGGGCAAGATAACCCTCAGATTATTTCCCTGTGCTGCTCCTTTGCAGGAGGCACAGCTCTGCACCCCTGGGAGAGGAGCAGAGGCTCTGTGGGGCAGCAGGGGAGCTGAGCCTCCTGTGCCCTCTGCGGTGACCCCACAAGTTGATCCAGACAGGCTTTCCCCACCGATGGATTGACTTAAACATTCCTCATCTTTGCCACCAGCCCTGTGTGAGCAGAAATCAATAATTTGCTGCTCCCAGGGCAGGCAGAGGGGCTGGGCATGGGCACCTCCCCAAGATCACCCACCCTCGGATGCTCCGTGTGCCTGTCTGGGCCAGGGCGGCTCTGAGACTTTATCCAGACTTGTTCCCACCATGCAAAATCCCAGAAGTATAAAAAACCAAACCATTTCTCACCACTTTCCCAGCGGAGAACCCCTTACCCACCACCCTCGGGCAGGTTTTTGGTGGCGCTGCCTTTTGCCCCTGCACCAGCCCAGGTTTGGCTGCAGTTTTTTTCCCTGTTCATACCTTTACAGCACAAATAAAAATCACCTGCCTGAGTCAGAGTATTCAAGGAGAAGCTGTACTCCTCGAGGTTGCAGCTCCGTTTGGCTGTGGAGGAATGGGAAGAGCGTTGGAAATGAGCAGCTCTGCCTTTTCAAAAATCACCTGCTTTTGCTCTTACCTTCCTCTAGCTTGGAGAAGGACTGAGACAGAGGCAGTGCATCTTGCATCGGGACCTTGTAGACAAGCAAAGAGGGGAACCTTGAAGAAAGAGAAGAAAAAGGTGATTGTTGCCCTGCACTGAGGTTTTGGGATCAGAACTTTATGGGTGTATGGATGTTCTGCTGCCGGGATCACAGCAGGGCTGGATGTGGTGACTTTATCAAATCAGATCCCCTTGCAGGGACTGTTCATCCCTCTCCAGCTGAGATCCTGTCCCTGCCCTTCACACTGGGCTCATTTTTAGGGATGAGGCAGTGCTGAAACAACTCCTCATCCCGCAGTTCATAGTTACCGCTCCTGGCGGGCTGCGCCCGGGAAAATCTTCAGAATCTCAGCGTGGAGAACGTCGGTGCTCTCTGCATCCTTGACCTTGATCTCCAGCAGGTACCCTTTGCCAAACTTGTTCTTCAGGTACTGGATGGAGCCGATGCACCTGCAGGGCAGGGAGGGACAGAGGTGACAGCGGGAAATCATTGTCACCTCACTGCCTGCTCCCTCCTGAGAGGGAAACCACGGGAGTGATGCCGGAGTGATTTTTGCCTTTTTCCTTTTATAGATTTGTAGCCTTCTCAGTACTTTTCCCTGCCCTTTTCCCCAGCTGAAAAACCCAAACACATTCCAAAGCTCCAAGCCCCAGGGGGAACAAAACACCTCTCCTATCCTGGCTCTTCCTGGGAACCAAGGTTAAGAACAAGGTCTTCAAAGCACATTTTCATAAACAAGTACAGCTTCACCAAAAGTGGGGAGCTCCAGAGAAGGAGCTCGACCTGCAAAAAATTGCATCACCACTTGTCCAACTAATTAGTGCTTTTTACAAACTACGCTAATTTCCTAAAACATTTAGAACGGTATTCACCCCCGTGGTGGTGGGCTTTTCTGGATATTCCTGCAGAACTGCCCCTGGAGCTCCAATAAAAATCTGCTTTTATATTTCCTATACTGAAATTATCTCAAGTTTCATTTCTAGGCTGAAAAGGGCAATGGGAGCACTTCATAAAACCATGGCAGGTGAGGTTGGGGAGAATCTTGGGTCACTCCCAGCTCGGCCAGGCGCTGTCACCCACCGGAGCTGGCCGGACACCAGGATGGCCACGCGGTCACACACAGCCTCCGCCTCCTCCATGTAGTGCGTGGTCAGGATGGCTCCTGACTCCTTGCTTCTCAGGGCATCCCGAATGGTTTTCCTGAGGATCAGAGGGGGACAAATAACAAGTAAAACCTAGCACTCCTTAGAAATTGTTTTTATAGCTTTGTCCATCCAAGTGCCTCTCCCCTAAGTCTCTTTCATTTGGACTTAAATTCTAAGCAGACTCGAGGTTGGATGGGGCTTGGAGCACCCTGGGATAGTGGAAGGTGTCCCCTCACATGGCAGAGGGTGGGATGGGATGAGCTTTAAGGTCCCTTCCAACCCAAACCATTCCATTAAACCTTCACGTGCAGACACTTCGGTGAGTACAAGGCAATGCTTTGAAATAATGACAAAAAATACTTTTGACTTCAGCCTCTATGAATCCTTCCAAATCCCATTTAGTACCGTCCTAAAGTTTGCAAAAAGGATGAAGGTAAAACGGTTTTCCTCTCTCCTTGTTCATTCTTGAACCAAGAAAACAGATTTTCCAACAGAACCAATGGCACATGAGAAACATCACCATCCATGGGTGGGGTAAAACCCTTTTTATCTAACATTAAGCATCTACTTTTGGCTTTGAATTATTAAAATGCAGATATAGATCTAATATCGATATCCACCTGAGACAGACAAGGACTCTCTAACTTGTTAAGGTTAGAAAGTGTGTGTTTATTTGAGCTGCAAGGGTAGCTCCCAAATGTACAGCTCCGCAGTAACAATGCAACACAGAACTTATTTATCTATAACAAAAATGCGTATTTAAAATACAGATACATATTCATAGCACAAGCGCCTCCCATTCCCTGCTTCGTATGGAAATTAGCAAAAAGTCATTAAGCATGCACAGTTCCTGCAATGGAATTGGGTCGGGGGTCTTTAATTGAGTCTGAGGGCTGCTTTGGATGAAGTAATATGAGTCTTCCTCACTTTGACCTTCTTACCTCGCTGGTTTTTGACAATCCATTTGACCCTGGAAAACTCCCAATGCTCTCTTCTATTGCATCTGGGCAAAATTTGTAACTGTCTAGGCTCTCCTTTGAACCTCTTTTCTTAAGATTATTAATTGTCTATTCTAAGCACAGCTGAGTAAATATCAAATAATCAAAGGGCTACTCTGCATTTAATCATTAATTTCTTTCTAGCTGAGTTCTGCGTCTTTTTCTATTCTAGTTGATTTTAACAGAACTAACTTTTATCTAAAATCTCTACATTTAAGTGTGTAAAAGAAAACCCAGTGTTTCAGCTCCCCACCCCTTCCCCACGGGGGTGGCCCCGCTCACCAGACACAGCGCTGCCCCTTGGGGTCCATGCCGGTGGAGGGCTCATCCAGGAGCAGCACGGAGGGGTTGCCCAGCAGGGACAGTGCCACGCAGAGCTGGGACACAAAAAAGGGCTCAGCCAAACCTCTGCACCTCAGCACCGTGACCACAACGAGCTGTGCGTGGTGCCTGCTCATTGATGGAGCCAGGTGGTGATTTATGGGAAATGGGGGTTTGGGAAAGGCTCGTCTCCATCACCCCGCCCCACACTGTGCTCTCCTGGGGAGCTCAGAGCTCCCTCCGCTCAGGAAGGAGAGTTTAAATTAGTGCAGTGCTCATTGTAGGTAACCCAAAACACACCTTTCTGGTTATCCCAACAGGTAATTTTCTGACTTTCTTGTTTAAGTAGTCTTGGAGCTGCAGAGCATTCACAATTCTGCGGGGAAAGGGAACAAGTGAGAAGAGAACATTTTTATTATTCCAAATCAATATTCTCATCAAGGCTTCCCAAAAGGACAAGAAAAAGGAACTTTTCCCCCTTGCTCTTGACTCCTGCTTGTTTTCATTAAACATTTATTGCTTATTAGGCATATAAAATGTGACTATTTGAAACAAAATGTACTGAATAAGCCACAAGCTCTTTTCTGAACCCATCATCAGTGTCAACAGCATTATAAATCCATTCCCCCTCACCAGTGTCAGCTGAGAACCCTTTCTTGTGGTGCCAAGCTCTAACATCAGAGATTTTAGAGAAGCTCCCCAAAGATAACGCACTTAAAAAGGTATTAGTGGTAAATTTATCCCCACCAATGCACTTAGGAAAACTGGAGGTTTTCTTAACCCGCTCGCTCAATCACGGCATTTAGCACAAAAGCTGAGTTTCCTGAGTTCCTTTCAAGGTTCCCTCTGTGATTTTTGACTTTCCGGTGCCCTCCCCATGACTGAGGGGTGGCACACCGGCTGTCCCCACCCTGTGTCCCTACCTGTCCACGGCGGCAGCCGTGTCCTCGCGGCGCAGTCCTTTCACGGCCGCGTAGACCCTGAGGTGCTGCTGCGGGGTCAGGTCCAGCCAGAGCGGATCCTCCTGGGGACAGAGCCCCAGGAACGCGGGAGCCTGGTCCTGGAGATGGGGGTCTCCTCCGTGTCCCCTCTTCATCAGCACCTGCATGGCCAGGCCGGGCATTGTCCCCTCAGAGCGCGAGGGGTGGTTCGGGGAAGGGTGTGGGGTGCAGTGGGGTTGGGGTGAGGAAACCCAGGGTGAGGGAGGCATTTCACACCGTTCTTCAATAGAAACGTGACCAGGTAGGACAGATGCAGCGCCTCGTCAAAATGAGAAGCAGCTCGCGATAATTTTATCAAGATATTATTTAATTAATAGTGCGATTAATTCGGTTCAAACCGCGATCGCTAATAACGCTTTGACCAAAATTGCCGCCTTGATAAAAGTGATAGCTTAGCCTCGGTGCAAGGTTTGCATTTTTGTCACGGACCTATCCCCTATCCCCTTTTCTCCAGATGTCTCCTACCTGCCCAGCAGTCAGGCTTGTCTCTCCAGTAATCATTTTGATAGCTGTGCTTTTCCCAGCTCCGTTGGGCCCCAGAAGTCCTAAAACTTCTCCTGGAATCAATACATAGAATTTCTCAGGACCGCTCCCCATTCAAGAAATATAGCAGGCACAGTCCCACAGGAGAAAAAGAGAAAAGACAGCATTCTGATATTAAAAATGATGGAAAATAAATAGTTTTATTGGATAAAATACATGCTCAGAGAGCAAATTAAATTTCAGCTCAAACTGGTGCTGTGAATTTCTCCCAGGAACCACTGCTAAAGTGGTCTCCTCTCCCCAGGACTGACATTATTTTAGATAATGGACAGCCACAGGTAATTAATAAAATTCACCCACACCAAGCTGATCATTAACAGCTCTAGCCCAGACTGAAGGTGCTTTGACAACAGAACAAATAGATTTGGCCTTTCCGTCCTTGCTCAGATAACTGAGAATCCGCAGGGAATTAACTCAGGGTTCCAAACAGGTCTGGCAGAACAGTCCCAGTTCTCACCTTTTTTAACACAGAAAGAAAGGTTTTTGGTGGCTGTTTTCTTCTTCTGCTTCTTCTTCAGAAATGGGCCAGCTTCCTTTATTTTATATTCCTTGCACAGATTGCTGACGATAATGACTGATTTCTGAAAGTGAGGAGGAAGAAGGAAGATTAATTTATTTTCATGGACAGCATCGATCCTTCAGTTATATTTTTCCATTAAAAAGGCAGAAAACCTTCTAAAGATCTTTTTTTATAGTTCACCAGGAATATGAGCTGCAACAGGACACTTTATCATCTGAGTTCCTCTTAAGAGCTTTTTTCTTCTGATGAAACCCACGCTTTTGGGATTTTGATTTTCCCAATGAGAGCAAAATAGCCAAAGCACTGACCTGGACTGATTGATAGTGGGCGTTTTTTGTTTACCAGGAATAGAATAGAATAGAATAGAATAGAATAGAATAGAATAGAATAGAATAGAATAGAATAGAATAGAATAGAATAGAATAAAATAAAATAAAATAAAATAAAATAAAATAAAATAAAATAAAATAAAATAAAATAAAATAAAATAAAATAAAATAAAATAAAATAAAATAAAATAAAATAGGAGGACAACACTTAGAGGTACCTCCTCCTGACTCAGAGCCACCATGGCATTTCTCACTGCTTCCCTTTCAGCTTTAACATCCTCATCTTCCTCCTCGAGCTCCTTGGGATGCTGCTGGCTGCTTTCTTTCCTTGGGGAAATCCTGAAAATCCACCAAGCTTGTCTTAGGATTTTGTTCTTTTTCCCTTGTTCTCCACCAGTGCATTTTGGAGAGACCAAGAGTGAATTTCCCTCTGATCCAATTTATTAAAATTATTGTCTTGTTAGTATTGTGATTACACTTATTATATTTATAATCTTAATGTTTTGAACCAAAAAGCAGCTGGTACATCCTGTGGAGGCACTAACAAATTTAAGAACTATTTTATATTATCACAAAACTGTAGTATTTAAG
The DNA here is from genome assembly GCA_036785705.1 of Acanthornis magna. NCBI lineage: Eukaryota > Metazoa > Chordata > Aves > Passeriformes > Acanthizidae > Acanthornis > Acanthornis magna. The sequence goes on from JAWUZG010000150.1 coordinate 2,719,022, forward strand.
GGGTTATTTTAGTAATTTTAAAAATCACTTAATATTTTATACTTAAATACAGCTTAAATAAATACTTACATATTTTTAAGTATTTAAAAAATATTTAAAAACAAGGGGACAAAGGCAATGATGTCTTCAAGGAGAAGCAGTGGGGTAGGAGTTTAGAACTCACGTGTGCATTTGTGTTTATACAAACCGAAATATTGGGTCCTTTCTCAGCACGGCTTTTCCACATTTTAACTCCAAAAAGCGCAGGAGAAGAATGAAAGCCACCGAGTGGATGTAAGGCTGGAAAACAGAGGTTGCCACGTTAAGAGCTTTGCCTTCCCTCCCACCACAGCTGGACAGAGGTGGTGGCAGGGCTGTAAAATATGTGTGAGAAACAGAAAATGTGAAAATGAAGTCCATTAGCATCAAAACTCAGGGTAATCAACACTGCAGAAAACACAAAGGGCAGGAAAAAAGACCAATTTATAAAATAGCAGGGCAGCATTAAGGGATCTGGGCTTATTCCATTTTGCTTTCCCCATTCTGAAGGTGTGACATTATTTTAGCAGAGGGGGTAAAATGTCATCCAGACCCAACCAGATCCTCCTCCTGCTTCCTCCTGACTGAGGAGGGGCTTTAGGAGACCCACATTCCTAAATAAAAGTGATATTAAAAGTTTTCTTACTGCGAAGACAGACATCAGTACATCCCATGGAGCCACATCAACTATCGGACCGCCCTCCATGAACATCTGTAAGAATAAAAAAAATACACAAGGAAGACCTGTGATTCTTTAATATTATTCTGGTTAATGCAGTAACACTGAAAAATGCTTTGAAAATCTGCAAGACTTCTGATTGACCCCAAATATTCACCTCACAGATGAGCAAATACAGATGTTTGGCTTTGGGCACCCTGGTCCTACCCCAGAATGTGTCACAGCCCTCAGTACACGGAGCAGACTCTCCTTCCAGATGTGCTGTCCCAGAAAAACATCTGCTCTGCTCTCCTTTGGGTCCCAGGGCAGAGGAGGTGAGTGGGACAGGACAGATGAAGAGTCTCCTCCACTTGGACTTTACTTCTAAGCAGACTCCAGGTTGGATGGCGCTTGGAGCACCCTGGGACAGTGGAAAGTGTCCCCTCACGTGGCAGGGGTGGGACAGGATGAGTTTAAGGGCTTGGAGCACCTTGGGACGGTGGAAGGTGTGCCCTCACATGGCTGGGGATGGGACAGGATGGGATTTAAGGTCCCTTCCAACCCTAACCCATCCATGGTTCCATTGCACGACTCTGCACGGAAAGAATCAGGAGTGAGGACCTCCTCTGCAGCCCCAGTGGCGCAAGAACAGAAGATCTGAGCTGAAACAGTCACCTAACGATGCCCTCTGGAAAATCCCACCAGAATGAGCCTCCCCAGACTGCAGCCTGCAGCTACCACCAGACTTGGGTGCTGTCACCACCAGACTCTGCTCCCGAGGGCCCAGAGTTGTGTTTTGGACCTCTCCTTGCCCGGAACACCGCTCACCTGCACGGTGCTGATCATAAAACCCATCAGGGGGTACACGGGGACCAGGAGGGACAGAGCGTAGAGGGAGGTGTTGGGGTGGATCAGATAATCCACGACTCTGCTGATGAACAGGGAAATCAGGCACGCCTGAAAATAAAACAAGAGGGGAACTCAGATGGGGGGAAGGGTCACTCACTGCCCTTTAAAACCGTGTGGACCTAGCTTTGTAATTCCCTGTTGAATTCATAAAAATGGACAAAAAAGAGAGTCAGCTGCTGGTTTTGGCCAGCTGGGGAGACTTCTTCTCAGGGACAGGGCTGCTCCAGGCAGAAAAATCAAATATGGGATCCCATCCTGTTCATTCCCATCCCGATCCAGGACAAATAATTCATCTCCTGCCAGGTCAGGCGTGGATGATCAGTGTCCAAGCTGATGGCTCCTGTCTCCACACTCTACATCTCTTGGATGTGAAGTGTCAAGCAGAGTGATAAATAACTTTTTTGCCTCCGTTCCTATCTGGATCCAGGTACTTCCCCATGTCACAGCAGGATTGTGGGAGTGGAACACGGTGACACAAATTTAATACAGAATTGGCTGCGATAAAGCACACCCAGATTTGCGTTCCACATCTCCGCTCGCTGTTTTGACATCCAGCTCATCCTTAAGATCTCAAAATACACATCTGCAAGCCCAGCAGTGCATTACCCAACCCTGTGCTCACCACTATCAGGATGAAAGACCAAATATCACAGCTCCATCCTTTGCGGGAGTTGAAGGAGATCAGGTACACTAAGAGAATGAGAGAAATTCCATAACCCAACGTCCCCATGACCTGCAGGGAAAAAAAAGGCTTTTGTTGGAGAAGATGGAGTGATGTGAACCACCAGAAACCCATCTACAGCAATGGGGATCAGTGGAAAAAATCCCACAGTAAGATCAGGGTGTTTAGAAATTACCACAATTTTACTGTGAGGTGTGAAGGAATATATTAAAGCAAGATTTATTCCCTTTATACCCAGCGGGAGGAACCCAAATGATGGGATGTGAAACAAGAAGGTCAATAATGGGACCCAAAGTGTTCCACCATCTTCACCGATGGCATCTCAGACACTCCCACACAAAATATTTTCCCTCAATCCCTCCCAAAGGAGCCACCGGAACGGAACGTACCAGCAAGAAGAAGATGCTGGCGCTCCCGGAAATCCTGCTGCTCATGGCGAACTGGAGCCCAAACATGGAGAAGAGCAGGATCCAGGAGAGCGGGATGTCCACCAGCGCCTGGCCGCACCAGTAGGCCGAGGGGAAGAGCCCCGAGACACGCAGCTGGGCACGAGCTCCTGCCTGGGAAGGCACCATTTGATAGGGCAGGTTATTGTCACCGCCTGGTTGGCCAAGTGCCACCATGGGAACAGCCCCAGGAAATGAAAAGGGAACAAAATCTGCCACCATTGCGATTCTGGGGTAAAATTCGACCTCTTTTTGTCTTTTAGTATTTTGTGCTGGCTGCAAAGCTGCCCACGGATTGAAACACCTCAAGCTGCCAATAATGGGGTTGGACTCAATTACCTCAGAGGTGTTTTCCGACCTAAGTGATTCCATGATTCCATATCTAAACATCCTTCAGGCAGTGCAGTTGTGATCCCTCCTGCCCACCACAAGCACGGTCCATTTTTATTGTTTTTACCTTGTAATCCTGTGTGTAGCCCATTGCGAAGTGAGGAAGAAAACCAGGGAACAACAGCAGCATATAAAAGAGGTAAAAGGATATGAAAATATCCCAATATCGGGGATTGAACAGCTGAAAACAGAAGAACAAAACATTTGTAGAAAATGCCTACAATTCATCTTACCATTCGTCTTACTGCGTTTCTCATGGGTTGCAGGGCAGTAAGAACAAAAAGTGGGATTTGAACTGAAATTTTGGCTGAAGGAATGTTTTTTTTCAAACCAGAGCCATGCAGAGTGCTTGCTGGTGAGGAGATATGAGTGGTGCAACTCCCACTCCTCCATCCCAGACTTGTGGGGAGCTCTCTCTTCCATCAACTGATGGGCCACAGCTTAAATAATGTGATGGAAAGAATAAGGAACCTCCTGGAGAAACCCTCTCAGCCACCCTCTCCATCCAGCAGCCCTCGAGATCCACATGGGAAAAATCAGCTTCGGTTTTCCTGAAATTAAATTCCAGAGGAACCATGGAGGAAATTTGGTATAGAGGTACAGACGCGGCTTCCTTTAAAATCTGATGAATGAGTGAGACCTTGAGCTGTTTGGTGACACCTTCTGGCTTCACTTACAGAGAAGAATGGATGGCTCCAGATCTGGATGTGCCTGGTGGAGTTGAGGGTTCTCAGCAGGGCGTTGCTGATGACGTTGACGAGCACGGGGAAGCAGTTGATGGCCTCCAAGTGGCACAGCACAGTGAACCTGTAGCTCTTCAAAGAGCAGGAAAACAAGGTGAAAACTCCTGGCTTTTCTCATCTGCAGGAGAACCCAGGCTTGAAATGGTTTTGCTTATGCCTTGTTGGCTAAAAAGCAAATTATGAGGTGTTGGAAGTCTGTGTTGCTGTGCTTAAGAATGTACATTTTGTGGTGGAAGGTCAGGGAGATAAGGTCTCCTCTTGGATGAACTTCACTGCTCAAAACACTTCCTAATTTTTGTATCTGTGGTACAAAAAGTCAACAGGGCCATCCCACAGGGAGAGCTGATGGAGGCACTTTGCTTAATTATTCAATGGTTGTGAAGAAAATAGAGGGAGAGAGGAAAAGTCCTCACCTGACCTTCGCGGGACACTTTTATAGCCCCGTTGTGCTTGAGTTCCTCCGTGATATTTTCCTCCTTTGCTATTTCCACTGTCAGATCCTGGCTCTGGAGCACACGGATGAAGTCGTCAATGTCTGTGCCTGGTGTGAGGGCCAAAAGCAGAGGAATTTATAATACTGAAAAACAAAGGAGTCTTTGATGGTTTGGGTTTTTATTTTTATTTTTAAATCCATGACCAAACAAAAGCAGAGGAAATCTAATAACTGTGGACATCAGCCAGAACATGTGTGGTGGATAATTGCACATTAATTTTCGGGAAGTTAGTGGATTTCAGTCTTGTGGACTGAATTACTGCATTGTCCTTTTTTTCTGCCCTGCTTTTTCTGAGATGCTACAAAATGAATTTTCCTTTGGGACTGTCTGATGAAGATACCAATGTCATTCTCTGGCATCCACTGATGGGAATGCTGAAGGTAAAATCCTGAAAGCAGCCCATGAATTTGACTCAGCAGGAGTGAACCTGGAGTGTGGTGCCTGCTTTGAGAATCCCACACTCCAAAATTGCTTGGATAGAGACCTGGATTAGTGGCAGAGACAGAGCCATGTCCCCGTCTGATCCCATTTGCTCTGACATCCTTTTTGTCATCTTTCACCAGGATCTCACTGTGGGAATCGTGGGCACATAATAAGAGCTGCTTTACCGTGAGAACACCTTGTTGTTCTCAATTCTCACAAAAGGCTCTCTGGTGCAAAACAAGCAGGGATTCATAAACAGAGATAGCTGACTTCATGCAGGTGGTGTTTTTCCAAGATGTTGTTCTGGCTGTAGGTAGGCAATGATATTGTGGGGTGGTGAATTGAGAGCCAATGGATGTGTGACGTGAAAGTTAGAAAATAGTATAAAAAATCTCTGGAAAATAAAGAGTTTCCTCTTCCTTTCCTTGGACCCAGAAGCTGCTGTGGTGAATTTGTCCCTCGTGACCATCTTGACCTGACAATCTTAAACCTGCTGGAGCCACAGTAGGTTCCCCCACAACCCTATAAGGACAATCCCTAAGCTCTTCCCTCATTAAAACCTCCATCCCCCTTAGATCCTCCACATCCCACACCCATCTGCTCTGCCCTGACCTTCCTTCAGAGCAGCGAGAAGGCAGGGAAGGCTGAGGAAAGGCTCACCCGTGTCATTGTAGAGCAGCAGGGTGGTGGTCTCCAGGTAGGATGTCCTCCCCAGGGGCAAGAAGTAGCGCGCGGGGGAGAGCTGCCAGGCACTCACGCTCTGCCAGCCGGCCACCACGCACAGTTGCAACACCAGGGGAAGCAGAAAAACCACATAGAGCAGCAAACTATATTAAGAAAGAGATGAATAAACACTCCGGAAACAAATATTCAGCAGAAACGTGCTCGGAGTGCATTTGTGTGCTGGAAACGGTGGGTGGTATTTAGGGTACCGAACACTCTGTTAAAAACTTTTGCAATTTTCATAGAAACACAGAACATCATGATGTGGAACGAGCCCATCAGGATCATCCAGTCCAACTCCTGGCCCTGCACAGCCCACCCTGAGCCCGAGAGTGCTGTCCAAATGCTCCTGGAGGTCTGGCAGCCTGGGGGCCATGTCCATTCCCTGAGGTTCAGTGCCCAACACCCTCTGGGGAAAGAACCTTTTCCTAAAATCCAACCTAAACCTCCCCTGACACAGCTCCAGCTGCCACTGATGACCAGAGAGAATTTTATTTCCAGAAGTCTCAAACCTTGATCGTTCACCAAATGATTCAAAATGTAGCAGAGGGAGGATCTTGGATCTTTAGTGCTCAACTTTTTAGGGCCATGAAATGCCTTTCAGACTTCCTTTACAGATAAGTTTTTAATATATCATCATTTTCCTTTAGTTCCTCGTGCCCCACCAGGAAATTCCAGCTTGAACATCAATGGGACCAAATGAGTCAAACACTGGCAATGTGAGAGAATTTTTTAAAAAAGCAGAGGAAGCTTGAAAGTACTCTCTGTACACACTAACTTATTTTAAAACTTCCTCCATTTGATATAAAAGTATTTCTAAATGGTTCTTTTCTTCAGAAAGAAAATGGGTCTCTCTCGCATAAATTATTCAGCATAGAAATGAAAATGCACAAAAGGGAGATTTTGTGTTACTGGCACTGGGAAGGAAAAAACTTTGCATGAAGATGACCAAGAGCATTCCTAGCCAAGACCTCCCATCAATTAATCCAAGCTCTCATCAAAACAGGGGTGAGGAAACTGTCCCCCGTGACGTGACCGTGTCCAGGAGAGAATCTCTCCGGTACTTACATCGACTGCAGGTTTTTCACCGAGCTCTTGAGCTTCAAGAAGTGCACCCACGCCATGGCAGAGACCTGCTGCCTCCAGAGGGCCCAGCCCTGCAGCGATGCCTTCCCGGTGTCCGAGAGCAGCAGCGAGCCTGGCCTCGCCTCGCCGGGACAGCGCGGCCCCTGTTCCTCCCCGGGGCCGTGCTCATCTGCGGAGAGTTTCCACTTTTATGTCTGGGAACAGCTTCTAGGCTGTGGTTCATGGCAATTCAAGGGCCACCTTTGGAGGTTATTGCGGAGGAGCTGATCTCATTGGCTGTGGGTTGCAAACTCAGAGTTTTTTTTGGGATTGTACCTTCTTGGTGTGCTGTGGCTTCTCCCTCCAGCCGCAGGAACACGTCCTCCAGGGTGGTCATGCTGACTCCGTAGTTGATAATTCCCTGCTCAGAGCATCTGTCGAGGCCACTGAACAGATCTGCAGGGCAGAAATAAAACAAAGGCGTGGACATTGAACTCCAGACCGCTCTGGTTCGGCTGAGCCAACCTGGCTGGAGCACCTCCAGGGACAGAGAAAGCGACAGCGAGGAACTGCAAGGACACAGAGGTGTGGAGGAACACAGAACTGCCCCATCCATTGGTCACAGAGATGGTTTTGTGCTTAGCACCAACATTTCAGACCGTTCTGCGTCCTCCGTGGGATGGTCAGGCTGGAGTGATGGGCACGGTGGCTGAGGAATGGGCACAGGGTGGCACCGATTGTGTGGGGTTTTCTCTTATCTCTGTATTTTCATTTAACAGAAAGAAAACTGAGCTCTTGGTAGCACATGGGGCCCAGTTGAGCCTCATGGGTTTAGATGGGGTTAGTAGAAAAGCATTTGTTGCACAGTTTGATATTAAATGTATGATAAAATGGTGGGGAAAACCCAAAGAGTGACAGTTTTGAAGTCCTGATGTGACTCCTGTAGAAAATCTTCCTTTTCATTTCTCTTTCCCCACCTTTGCAATTATTTTTTTCTCTATGGTTAATTCCCAATTATTTTCATATACATTACCTGGGAATTTGTTCACGTTTTCTAAAGGCAGTTTGTATCTCAGTTCATCTTGGCTGTGTCCTGAGAAGGTGGCACTGGGGATGTACCCTTTCACCAGGGATGTCACATTCTCCAAGTCACAGGACTCACTGACATGAATCCTGTCGGGTGGAGAAAACACAGATGCTCAGGTTTGGAATAAAAACAACCCAAACAAACCCACCCAGACAAACAGCCACCATTTTATGGGCGCATAAAAAAACTCCAGCATTCTTCATTTGTTCCTTACTTCGGATTACCTAATTCCAACCCTAACTCTTACTGCTCTTTCAGTTAACACAACTGAATATTAATTCTGTTAATTTGCTTGCTTTAATGACGTCTTCTCTAGGGTTCCATTAATTCTGGTGTCCCCTTGTACATGCACATCCCCAGAGATCATTTTTGGAATATTAATTCTGTTAATTTGATTGTTTTAATGACATCTTCTCTAGGGTTCCATTGATTCTGGTGTCCCCTTGTACATGCCCATCATTTTTGGGGCTGAAGGAGATACCTTAAATGATAGCAGATCCCCCATTTTTTCTTCAGGAACAGAGAAGAGCCGACACACTTCAGCCTCCCATGCGAAATAAAAGCCTTGCGGTCTAAAGAAAGAAAAAAACCAAAGGGATTTCTATTGCAGAGCACTCGTTCCGATCTTTCAGGGATTTATCTCCAGGGTTATCCCGCGGGGATGTCCCCGACGGAGCCCGTGCTCACCCGCCAGGATATCGGCCTCGTCCATGAACTGCGTGCTGAACAGGATCGCCCTCCCCACGCGCCGCTCCCGCAGCAGGCTCCACACTTGGTGCCTGGAGAGAGGATCCAGCCCGGCCGTCGGCTCATCCAGGAGCAGAACCTGCGGGGAGGATGGATCAGGAATTCCTCACTGCTGGGGAGGCTGTGCGCCTTTTGGGTTTGGCGTTCGGAAGGTCCAGGGCAACTTCTGCACAAGGAAAGCTGCTCTAGGTGTGTGAGAGGTCAGAACTCTCTGTCTGCTTCAAAAGATGCATTAAAAATTATCAAAAAATGAAAGAAATAATGAAATTTATTAATTCTAATTATGAGCACTTCAAAGAAAGTGCTGAAATCTTAGAGCCAAATGCACGCCCAAGGTTTCAGTTACGTTGGACTAAATATATGTAATATTCCCTCTGCTGCAGGGCCATGCCTGCTGCTTTACCTGGGGGTCTCCAAGCATGGCAATTCCAATGGATAACTTCCTTTTCTGTCCCCCACTCAGTTTCTCAGCTTGAGTGTCTTGAATGTTGCTGATATCCAGCAGTTCCAGGATGTTCTGCACCTAGAACAGCAGAAGGATGTCCGTTCTCAGCAGAAGTTATCCCTCCGTCCTTTATTAGGTTTAAATTGGATTTTAGGATGGAATTGTTCCCTGCGAGGGTGGGCACAGAACAGAAGCTGTGGCTGTCCCTGGATCTGTGGAAGTGTCCAAGGCCAGGTTGGACACTGGGGCTTTGAGCTTCGATTTTCAGAAGGTCCAGGCAAAAGGAGCCTTTGTGGAATCGTGGGGAGCACAAACTCACCTCTTGCTCTACCTCTCTGGACTTGATGCCCTTGATCTCTGCGAAGGTTTTCAGGTTTTCTTTCACCGTCAAGACTTCAAACTGTGTGTTGAACTGCGGGCAAATCCCGACCATCTCCCTGATCTCCTCCCTGTCCCCAATTTCCGAGAGTTTGTAGTTGTATATGGTGGCAGAGCCTGTTCGCAAAGATAAATGGGATGAGGAGGAATAAATTGATTTTTACAGTTTTGGGATCAAGGCCACTCCACCCCAGCATTTTCCTACCTTCCGAAGGGAAGCTGAGCCCGCTGAGAACGTTCAGAAGTGTTGTCTTTCCAGCCCCACTGTGGCCCAGCAAGGCAGTGATCTGACCCTCGTAAATGTTTAAAGACAAACCTACAACGAACCGACACCAAGTTTGGGGAAAAGTGAGGTTTGAATTGCGCCCACTCACTGCCAAAGGCAAGAAAAGTCAAGAAATACAAGATTTAAATTGTAATAATTAGCCAGAAGAGCATTGAGTGCAGCAAAGCTGTGCAAACCTTTAACCAAAGGCGTAAGGAGTTGGTCTGTATTTAGCAGAAAAGACAAAAATACAACAATTGAAAAAAATAAATCTTTCTTCTCTTTAGTCTTATGAAAAACAGAAAATCAGTAAAAAGTGAACAAAATAGTAATGTTACATAAATTAATATCTGACATAAATTCCCCAGCAATGCAAGTGTTTTATTGCATTGATTGACTGTTTGCACAACTGTATTTCCTCGTCTTTAGCAGGAAACTATATCACAGCTTTCATACCTCTTAAAGCTTCTGTCTTCTTGTCGTTCTTTTTATAGACTTTTTTAATATTGTGGAGCCTGAAAGGAAGATAAGGAGGTCATTATTTGGAGACTTCCCCAAATGATTTTCCCCAATGCCCTTCTACATTTTTATGGCCCTCAGGCTAAAATTACAGAAATGGCATGGAAAAGATGGGAAACAACACTGAGATTCCCAGGTTTGACAGGCTCTGTGTCCAGGTGTGAACACCATGAGCTGGCACCAAAAATAGGACACCAGGACTGGCAAAGACAAGGCCAAGCCCATTGCAACAGAGGACAGTTTTTTTTAAAAAAGCCTGTTATTTTTCATATCTGAATTTATCCAATTTTCGCCAATAGTGACCAGTTTGGATTATCTTTTTACGTCTAATTTTTCTCTGTGAAAAGAAGTGTTTTGCAAGAGACTGATGAACATGAAAAGCGCCTGGAAATGTCAAACCCAAGCTGATGGAAGGAGCGAAGATCAGTGGGAGCACTAAACCAAAGCTCCCAGGCACAAACAATCCCTTCTCTCCTAACCTGATGGCCTCTTTCCCCAGGAATTCGGGGGGCACAGGTTCTGCATCGCCCCCAAGGAGCTCCTCGGGGTTAGCTGTGGAGCTGGGGATGTTCCTGGTGGAGCCTCTCCTGCTCCGCATCCAATACGAGGCCTTCAGGCAGAACAGAGGAGGGTCTGGGATCCCATATTTGCCTGCCAAGAAAGCAGAGAACGTGACTTGTCATTAACCAAAGCCACGGCCAGGACGCCATTCCAGATTAAACTTTCAGGAGTTTCAAATAAGTACAAAATTTTCCCGTCAAAACCTTCCAGGGTTGGAGCAGAGGTGGAGGAGAAAAGGAGGTTGGATTCATATTATTGTCTGATGATTCAAAACTTTATGTAATGAATTAAGATATTGTCCTACACATTATTACTCTATAATCTCATAAATGCCTCAACAGCAGTATAATTAGAAAGAAAAAATGTTAAATAATTTGTTGTCATTGATTCTGTGAATTACCAGTGTGTGCCAGAAACAGAAGAGTCACTCCATGACATAATACATTTTTTCTAGTCCAAACCTTGTTTTGGTTGACTCAGAGAATGAAGCAGCCCATCATTTCTTTGATATATCACATGCAATCCATTTAAATAAAAATAAATCATTCCTACCTGGCAGAATTTTGTCGAAATACAAAGCCAACAGCATGTACAAGGCTGAGTCAAACACCAGTATTATGTACGTTGAAAATAAAAAATATGCTTCTCCCATAAGGTTGGAAAAGGAGAAACCTATTCCATATTTTTCTAAATGGAAAATCTGAAATAAAGGATAAAAGAAGAATAAATTTCAGGCTGGAAAAATATGCACATGCCATCAAAAAATAGATATAATTGTCTGTGTCAACCTGAAAATTATCTTCAGTACTGACCAACTCTTCTTATTTTCTTTCTAAAGGGGAAGGGAAATAAATATACTCCATGCAGAGATCTTAGTGCTTTAATCCAGTTTTCCAGAACAATCCAGAAAAAGGGGGGAAAAAAAAGAAGAAAATATCAGAGTTTTAGAGGAGAACAATTCAAGAAACCTGGTATAGGCACCCTTGATGTGACAGAGTCATGAGAAAAATGTTATAATTTACATAATGATTGATTTAACCATATGGTAAATTAACAAAGCCGCTAAGCAGATTTTTTAAAAAAAAAAATATCAAGAAATCAAATATTAGATTACCAGAGCTAGAAAACATCACTCAGAGCTATGGAGACGTGACTGATGGAGAACTGGGAAAGTGCCCAGAGTTATCCAGAGTGGGGCTGGAGGGAGGGACAGCAGCAGGAACCAGAGCTGCATTTGGGGGATCCAAGAGGTGCTGTCTCTGATGTCCCCCTGAGGATAACAGGGCTGCCTCGGGGTCGCGTGGAAGCAGCAGGAGGGCACAAGGGCAGGTTTTTTGTGAAAAAGGCCTTGCCTGTCTCTGCATTCCTCTGATTTTAAAGCAGGGGAATGGGATGGGGGCGTCGGAGCCCCTCGGTGCTGCCCCAGTGAGCTCAGCTCCCGTGGGCGTTTCACATCTGGGTGTGGATGGGAATAAAAAGTTAATTTTCTTTTTTTACAGGTGGTTTTTTATCTAAGGACATGAATTCCTGTGCCTTTGTCCGCCAGCTCGGCTCCCGTGGGGGTTTCAGATCTGGGTGTGGATGGGAATAAAAAGCTCATTTTTTTTTTTACAGGTGGATTTTGAGCTAAGGATGTGAATTCCTGTGCCCTTCTCCGGCAGCAGGGGAATTTCAGCCGCAGGGACGGTGCCCCCGTACCTTGGCAATGCCGGTGTTGAAGGCAAAAGGACACACGAGGCCCAGGAACCATTTCAGGGGCTCTGGGACATCCTCGATCAGCACCGCCAGGCTCAGGAAGCCGAAGATAAAGATGATGAGGAACGCCGTGGAGCTGACAAGTTTGGAGGTCCTCAAGAGGGAGCAGAGCATGAAAACCAGGTGGATCTGCAAGAACAGAGCTTTCCTTCAACCGCGGAAGGAAATAAAAACCTTCAACAGCAGCGCTTCCACAGATCTCTGGTGAGCGGAGCCTGCGTGACAAAATTCACTAAGATCCTTCAGGGTGGGTTGATCTGAGTTTCAAACTGGGCCTTTTGGAGCCAAACCAGTGCCTGTCAGAGCCTCAGGCTGCCCAAATCTCCACTGCTGCCTCAGAGGAGGCACTCAGCGCCGCGGCCGCGCAGAATGCGCAGCCCTGAGCGCCGTGTGAAAGGCTCAGAGATCACGGGGTGAGAAAATCTGACTTTAAAGCTGACTTACACACGCCAGGCCATAGAGGAAAAACAGGAGTAGGACTGCAGGGAAGCTGCTGGTGCAGAAAGGATCCTGCAGCACCAGGGCTGTCAGCAGGCAGGAGAAGATCAGCACATAAAGGGAGTACAGCAAACTCCACGAGAGCCTGGGGAGGGAAATGTGCCATTAAACAGCTCTTGTACAGCTTCATCTGTGTGTCAGAATTGTTTTAAATTTAAACATGAATTGTTTCCCATGGAAATTATTTCTCTTTCACACTCTCAGAGCAGAGAGATCGTCCAGCTCAGGAGGAAATGCCCCAGGGAGAAGAGGACACCACTGCCATGGTCAGCCCTCTGGTTTGTCCTTCAGGTGCTGGAGAAAATTTCTGAACTCATTTAACTCATGAACTGACTGCAGAAATGCCCAGAACAGACTGATTTTTGGCCAATTTATTCTGTTTGAAAAAGAACTCACCAGAAAGCCATGTCCTGCAGCCCCATGGTCTTCATCAACACTTTGAGCTTCTTCTTTTCCCTCGTAACGTTCAGCGACAAGAAGTACATGAAGGGGAAGAAGCACATGACCACAACGATCATGAAATAGCAGTACTGGAGGGTGATGGAGAAGACGACGCTCCGGGACTTCATTCGGACCCCGGCAATGGATTCCATTTCTTCCCAAACAGAATGGTTTGCCACCATCTAAAGGAACGCAAGGCCAACAGATCAGTATTTCATTTATTTTTTGCAGGGAGATGCAAAATTTATATAATTTGTATGATTTTAAATAATCTATATATATTTACATAAATTGTAAATTTATATTATAAATTGTATATATTATATTATAGAAATATATACTATATAAAATATATTAAATAGTTAAAATAGAAAAATATATTATATCAATATAATATATAATATAGATAACATAAAATACATAAATTATATGTAATATATATAATAGATATCATATAGATCACATATATTATATATACTATATAAAATATAAATACAATATATAATATAATATATAAAATATATGTAATAGATAATATGTAAAATATATATAATAAATATACTATAAAATATATAAAAATATAAATATAATATCTATAATATATAGGATATATTATATATAATATATACTATATAAAATATAAATATAATATATAATATAATGTATAAAATATATAGAACATATATAATACATAATATATAATATATAAATATAATATATATAATATATATACTATATACAACATATATATAATATATAATTTATATAAGGAGTTTTCTGCTTCATCCCCTCTATATTAGCATTATTTTCTGACAAACCCATCCCTTGCTATTCCCACAGCAGAGTTTGCCTTTCCTGTATCCAATTCAAAACAAAAGGATGCCTAAATGAGTTCCTCAATTGGATTTACCTCAATAATTGCAGCATCAATGCTGGCCTGCAGGGACAGGAAGCCGTGGTACCAATACCTTGGGCTGGAGCAGTGCGTGTCGGAGAACTCAAAGCAGGTGTCTGCAAGGTAAAGGCCATCACACTAATTAAAAGCAATTAATTTTCACTGTTCAATGTAATGGCGAGAATGCATTCGCACTGTGGGAAAATTTTCAAATGGACAGTGACAAAGAAAACCAACCCAAACACCCAAACCCAAACACCTGAAGCCACAATTTATTTCATCGCTGAACAAGCATGGGTTATTCCCACCCTGGCAACCACCCCAAAATTCTCCTTTTGCATTACCTATGTTTCCAAGGACCTCATTGGGAATAACCACGTGGGTAGTAGGAAACCTGAGGTGGTAGGAGAAGTTGTCCTTAAACACAACGCCTATGGTTTCCCTATCTGAAATCCAGGCTTTCTCCATGGCCCTTTCATCATCCAGTTCCTCTAGTTTGATACCTGTGGAGTGTCAGAAAATCACTGCCATGAGTTTTTTTGGGAGTCTGGGAATGTGTCCCCAGGCGCATTTCTTGGCATTGCAACTCCTCCTTTTGCAGTTCTCACTGGCCAGGGAGGCAGCTCGAAATACTTCACACTTTACCAACTGAGAAGAAATGAACCTCAAAAGAGTGAACCAAAGCATTTTAAAAGAATTAGGGAGTATTAGGAAGGCAGAGCTTTACAGTCCAGAAGGACACGTGGTAATTTAAATCCTAGTGAATAAATATTTGTGAAAACAGAGGGTTCAGGATGAATTTTCTCTCTTGATAAAAGATGTTGGAGAGCCACCCAAACACAGAACACGCACAATAGGCTAAACAATGGCAAAATTCAACATTTAAAACGCAAAACCCACCCGACATGAGAGAGCTGGAGGCCACTCTGTTCATGATGCGCCTGGCGGTGGCGGTGGCAGGGGTGAAGGTGACGGTGACCCCGCTGGTGTTGAAGGCAGGGTCATCCAGGTGGCCCAGGTGGCTGAAGGGCACCTCGGGGGATGGGATCTGCAGAACCAGCGAGGACACGAAGAACACCAGCGGCAGGAAGAGCAGGGACAGGATCCACTCCTGCACCAGGAAGGAGAATTTCAGGGCAGTGTGAGAACAAATTCTTTGGGGGATTAAAATATAAGCAAGAGGAATTCAGTCACAGCCGTTGTTAAGATGTCGATGCAGAGAATCTTTGCATTGTGCCCATCACCTGCTCCAAGAGCCCATCTGTGCCCTCATTTGTCACAAACCAGACATAAATATCACCAGTTAAAGAATTAAAGTCTCCAACTGTTCATTACCAGTCAGGCTTTTCAAAAGTACTTTAATTTTTAATTCCATGCAAAGAAATTGGTGTCTGGGGCAGGCAGGGATTAGCCACTGTCAGTGCTTTGCTGCTATTTCGGTTTTATTTTTGATGTTTTCTTACCTGAAAGCTCTGCATCTTCATCCTCCACTTGAGAAGGACATTTTTCCACAGAAGAATTTTAGTTTGCTGGAATACACTGATATTCCTCTGGAGCGTCTTCATCTTTGAACCTGGAAACAACTCCTTTTTGATAATTGTTTTTAAATACAGCAAATGCTAAACCAGCAGCGACTGGTTTTATCTGCACAGCCCTTGCAGACTTTTTCTTGACACTTTTTCTCCCTTTTTACAGCAAGAATGAGTTGAATAAACTCAGATGTTGTGCTGAGCACCACCGCCCCCGCAGCACGGGGGTCAAGAGACCTCATCACCCTCAGCACGCTCCAACCCTCACAGCTCAGCAGCAAACACCGAATAAAATCAGAATTTCAGGCTTCCATGGGGAGTTTGGGAGGAGTTATCGATGAAATAAAAGAGGGAATATCATATTGCATTACCTAATCAGCTTGGGTGGGCTTCACAGCCAAGAAATAACAGCAGTTTAGTCAATTAAAAACACTAAAAACCCTTTTGCTTGCGATTTTAATGCACTGTAGGCTCAACACCAACAAGTGTTGAGCAACTCCTGGCTGTGGTGTGAGCTGAGCTCATTTGGAAAACAGCATCTGTTGAAGGAAACTCAGAGCCACAGGAGAATGAATTCTTGGAAGTGCGTGGGAGAGATGTCAGTGCCGGGTTATTAATGAAAAAGGGGAGAAAAGCAGGGAGCCACGAGCATGTGTTACTCCAAAAGTCATGGCAGAATCCTCCAAATGATGTGGTCAAAGCAAAACGAGGATTATTTTGGATTCATGCTGGTGGTGGGAACTGAAAGAAGTAAAGCATGAAGCTGCCTGTCAGATTTTTGCAGATGAGATATGTGCATATTAACCAGCTATAAAATAATCATGAGGACCTTTAATGAGCGAAAGGATTAAGCACCTCTGTGCAAAAAGCTCTCCTCACACAGCCAAACTGCACTGCTGTCACATCTGCAGCTAAAATCCACTTTTCAACAAGATCCTGATCTTCTCTAAGTGTTTCTCAGGTAGAAATATCAGAGCTTTTACAGACCTAATCCTTTCAAGCCTTCCTGTCATATGGAAGGAAGATTTATGTCGTCCTGTTCCCAGGGAGGACAATGCCTCATGGTGCTGACAGAGTTTATCTTCCTCCAAATATTTCTATTTAGCCCTCGGGGGTTGAATCTCCCTGGGATGAGGCAGCAGGAATGCTGCAAAAGCAGCTGTGACAAATGGGCTGCCCTCTGCAAACTCTTGCCCTGGCTTTGCCATCGTCTCTAAACAGACTTTTCCCCCAAAGATGATCTCACTAAACCCAGGTGTATAGAACTTAGAATTTATATAAGTATAAAATATATGTATAAGTATACATACATATATAAGTACATATATATATATCAGTATATATATATAAAAAAGTATATATATAAGTATATATATAAGTATATATATGTATATAAGTACATATGTAAGTATATATATATAAGTATATATGTATTTATACACACACACACATATATATATAAAATAAAAGTATATATATAAGTATAAAGTATATATATTTGATACTTTATATCAAGTAAAAAACTTGAATTTATCCTGTGTTGATAACCTCTAGGCCCCCTGGAGGATGCTGAATTTAGTTATTTGGTCTCTTTTCCGCCCAGCAGGAGTGAGGTGTGGGATGTTGTGTGTCCTGTGCACATCTCCACCTCCCTGCAGGGATTTGTGCCGCAGGTTGTGCCGAGAGTCCCACGGGGGAGCCCCAAGCTGACACCCCCAGGAGATCCTGGCTGGGATGCAGAGCTGGCACAGTCGTTGCTCATCCCAAAAATCCCACCTGGGTCACCCCTCAGTGCCGACTGAGCCTGGCTGTGCTGCAGAGTTTGCTGCAGGGCAGGGGGAAATGTGGCACAGCTCTGCTCCTGCGCTGTTTCAGGGGGGATTTTTAAGAGTGTAAGATGGACAGAACTTTTAAAATTCGACCTTTATCTTACACTGTGGGTAGGGAAGGAAATCTGCTCCTTGTGTACGCCGGATGATATAAAACACTGAGCTGAACCTACTGGTTCCTCTTAGTGCCTAGAAACACTGGAGATCAACCTCTGCCGTAAACTGAGCTCTGTTTCTGTGTTATTTCATCTCAAAGTGAGGTTTAAAAGACTCTACTGCCTTTAGATACCCCCCAAACTCAATCACAAACTCAACTCAATCTATTAGAGAGATGCTCTGTGCCTCAGCTGCACATTTGTACCCTCGCCCAGCGCTACTAACACCGTTATCATTCACTGGATGTTTTCATACCTTCAAAATAACATTTTTCACTTGCCTTAGGAGGAATGCTTAAGCCTTACCTTGATGGGGAGGTTGGAAGGGAATCCAGAGCTTGTCCTTTGCAGTGTCCTGGAGGAGCAGAGATGCTGAGCCTTCCCGGGCTGGACTCTCCAGCTGTCCGGCCGCTCTCACGGCCCCTTTGTCCACACACTCCTTTTTTCACTCAGGCACTTCTGCAAAAGACATTCCCGACACCATCACTTCTCTTTTCCCTGGCTTCCTTCCCCCTTGCTCCCTGGCAGGGCTTCGGCTTTATTTGTGTCAGAAAAAGCAAATAGAGCACATCTCTGTCGAGGCGCTGGAGCGGATTGTCCGAAAAGTTAACTCAGGAAATTCTTGAGCCGCGGCCAAGAGAAGGAAAACAAGCCTCACAACAAACCACACAAAAATCCTTTCTCTGGCAAACTCCGTTGTGCTCCTCAGTGCAGCAAGAGAGGCTGAAGTCAACAGCGATGTCACGGCACAGGCAGGGGACAAAGGGTGGCAAAGTGTTCCTGCGGCATCAGCCACAGAGCAGGAGCAGAGAAGTGCTGCCTCCTGGATAGCAACAGCTCTTCCAACTCAAAAACAGCATGGAAGCGTTAAAATGAACTTTTGGGGACTAATTCTGCACTTTAAAGGGGATGCGTTTGATTTTCTCCCCAGGCTGTGTGGAGAATATTTTGATTTTCTCCCCTCGGTCACCCAGGGTTGCATCCCTGGGCTCATCGTGGCTGTGGGGTCAGGGTGGGAGGGAGCACGAGCAGGGCTTGGAAAAGTGGAGGAGCTGGATCTGCTTCCCTCTGCTCTGCCTAGCAGGAAAACAAACACCCTAAGGCTGGAATCTCATTCGGATGCTCCAAAGCGAGGCAGACTGCGGAGGTGCAGTGAGGCATGGGATGAAGTCAAGACCTGACCCCAGAACACCTCCCGGGTGTCCAAACCTTCTCCTCCTCTCCCAGCCCCTCCTTTCGAAAGGGAAAACCCAGCCCTGAAGTGGGGAGGGGGAGATGCCAGTGAATCTCTGGTGGAGTGTCTCCCCTGCCCTCCCTGGATCTGTTCAGAGATCCACGCGGAGAGCAGAGCTCGGGAGGTGGGCGCTGCTTTGGGATTTTCCTGGCAGGAGCAGCCCATCCCTGAGCCACGGCAGCCACCTGCTGGTCCCTGCCCTGCCCGAGCTGCATCCCTGCCTGCTGTGCCCATCCCAGGGGAGCCACTGCCCTGTCCTCCCCAGGGTCCCCAGCAGGAGCTGGGGGACAGGACAACGCGGCACCAGGAGAAAAACCTGAATGCAGCAGTTCCTATCTTATTTAGCTTATTCCTTTTTTAAAAATTTACTTTTTGACTCCAGCCCTGGCAGGCAGATCTCCACGAGGAGATGCTGATCTGCTCAGACAGGCTCAGGGCTCTGGTTCTTGCCCCATCCCTCCCTGGCACCAGCGTGGTGGGTGCTGGTGAGGAGCTCACCTCTCCTCCCGATGACCAAAGCAATGTTCAGGCTGCTTACTTAGGGTCAAAACACACCTCATTTTGACTCTAAATAATAACTGGGTTTTCTAGATGATGATGTAAGAGGTGCCAGTTTCCACTCCACTTTTCCAGGCACTGCTGAGTCCTTTCCTCTCTCCATGGCCACAGGGGTGGGGATGAGCTGGGCCAAGCTGGAATTCACAGCAACAGCAGCTTTTTGGGTGAAAATACAGCCCTGTGCCCCTCCCCGATGAGTGAGGGGTCAGAGCCTTCCCTGGTGCTGCTCCTGATTCTCTCCAGGACCTGAGTCCCCTCTCCCAGCCTCAGTGTCCCTCACAGCCTTGGGATCAGGAATTCATCCTCAGCACAGCAAATCTCCACGAGCCGCTCTGAGCAGGGGCACAGAGGAACATCAGGCATCTGTTTGTCAAAGGATAAAGGCTTTATTTATTAAAATAATAATTCTTTTTCTTCTCTGTGAGGCAGAATCCCTGTGTGCTGTGACAAAGTCGTGGGGCTGCAGCTGATCCCAGGTACCAGTGACACCGACGGAATTCGGCGATGCCGACGGAATTCAGTGACACCGAAGGAATCCATGGAATATTTCCTGCAGTGGCTCCAGGGCTCAGGGGTGCAGGGCCCTCTGCTCCACAGCCCCGTTGGATGCCACCTCTGTGTCGTGCTCCTCTGCATCCCTGGTGAGGTCTACAAACACCTGCAATGGGACACGGTGGAAATAACTCCATCACTGCCCAGGACTGACCATATCTGTGCAGCTCACAGGTTATTTCTTCCTTTTCCCAACCGGGAGCTCCTCCCTCAGCCTACCTGGTGCAAAGTGCTCACTGACAAGCTGTACTCCTCAAGCTTGAAATTCCTTTTGGCTGCGGAGGGAGGGAGAAAACGTCCTTAAAAACCAAATCCACGTAAACTATTTGAAATTGATTTTCTTATTTAACTGATTGTTTCCTTTTACCTGCTTCTAGCTTGGAGAAAGACCTGGACAGAGGTAGTGCGTCTGCCGTTGGAATCTTGTAGGTGAGCAGGGAACAAGTCCTGAAAAGGGAATAAAAAATGAATTCTTCATCTTGTGGTTCAGAGTTGCAGTTTGGGGGGGTTTGTAGGATATCTGTGCTGCAGGTAAATCACTGAGGAGGGTCAGCAGGAGGAAAAGAGCAGCCCAGCCCAAAGCCAGGCTGGTGTGAGGCCCAGGGAACTCTGACCTTTCCTGCCGAGCCGCGTGGGGGAAGAGGTTCAGGATTTCGGCGTGGAGAGCATCACTTTGCCCCACGTCTGCCATTTTGAGTTCTAGGTGGTAACTTGTGCCAAATTTCCTTTTCAGGTCCTCAAGGGAACCGATGTACCTGCGGAGGGGGAAAACATTGTTCAGAACATCACAATCAGCAAATAAATCCATCCCTGGTGTCGAGCAGCAGATGAACGTGCTCTTATCCATCAGCTCCTCACAAAATTGGTTGTTACACACATGGGAGCATCCAAACTACTATTTTCTATTAGGCTAAGAATTCAAAACCCCAAACAAACCCCAACAACCCCCAGACTAAACCCCACACCCTGGTGCCCACCGGAGCCGGCCGGACACCACGATGGCCACGCGGTCACACATGGCCGCCGCCTCCTCCAGGGACTGCGTGCACAGGAGCGCTGCCCTCTCCTTGCTCCTCATGGAGGCCTGGATCACCTTCCTGGGAACAGAGGGATCACAGTCACTTCCCGGGAGCAGCCACAGAAAATCTTCTCGTTTACCTCTCCCTCCCTAGAAACAGCTTAATAACGTTTATAATTACTTTATATAATATAATGTATTATATAATATATATAATATAAATATAATAATAATAATATATAATAACTTTTAATAACTCAAATAACTTTAAAAAGTTATTAAAAGAGTGGATGACTATTTGAAACACTTCTGTTTTCTTGTTTAAAGACAACCTGGCTGCCACTGCTATGTAGCAATTTGTCATATCAACATCCCTCCAAATTTTACACTGATGGTGTAAATTTTTGATGACAAGCCAAAGCAAACAGCAGGGCTGAACAACTAAAGAAGAACTACCTATAATTTTTTTTTTCTTTTTGTCTGAAGAAAACAGAAATTTGTGTCCTTTGTACCAAAGGCATGGCTTCAGCTGGTGCCTCCTGAGGTTTTTTGGGGGGGATTAGTGACCATTATATTACAGGGTTTGCTGCCAGCTGAGGGAGGAGCTCAGCAAGTTCTCCCCATCCCCTGGGCAATAGGAAAAAGGGAAAAGACAGATGTTCTCTGCTGCCCAAGAGTTCCATCAGCAGGGAGGGTGAGGCCCAGCAGTCAGATCTGTCCCAGAGCTGTCATTTGTGCCACGCCAGGGCTGCTCACCACATGCGCCGCTGCCCTTGGGGGTCCATGCTCACGGATGGCTCGTCCCAAAGCATCACCGTCGGCTCTCCCAGGATGCTCAGAGCAAAGGACAGCTGGAACAGGAACAACAGGAGGCCAGGGCTGCTTTATTTACCTGCAAAACTGGTGCATCTTATCCCTGGGAATTTCTCAGTCTTATCCCCAGGAATTTCTCAAAGCTGAAGGTCTTGATTCCAAAATGCAGGAGGAACAGAGATTAAAAAAAAAGCCCCAAACATTTCAGGTGTTCTCAGTTAACATTTTGATCTCTCAAAATCAGATTTCCCCAAAACTCCTGAGCCTGCCAAAGATGTGAAAGTCGCTTTCCATCCCATTTGCTGGCAGATGCAGGTGGTGGGGCATGAAGAGTCGATTGCAAATCCAATTTATGGTTAGCACTTATTAAACACAGAGGGCAGGAGAGCGGGGAAAGAGGGTGAGGGATCCTGCCAGGCTGGATTCAGAAGGCATTGATGAAAATAAGCGATGCCAGGACCCCACTCAGCTGAAGGCTTGCTGTGCACACGTCCAAGGAAGAGCGAGCAGGCTTTGCTCAAGGAGAAAAGACGAACCCAGCACGTACCGTTCTGGCTTCTCCAGCAGATAAACTCCGGGCTGGGGTCTTGAAATGCTTCAGGAGATCCAAGGTCTTCCCTATGCTGTGGGGAGTGGAAAGGGAAAAGCCCCAAATGACCATTTTGGTGTGCGAACACTGTGGTCAGGGGCAAGGAGCCACACATGGACATGTTTTGGCTGATAAGCATCACTTCGGGTTACTTGGTGATTTTGCCCCTAACTCAGATGGTAAGTTAAGGAATTTTGGCAGAAATTCAAGGCAGCAATTGCAGCTAATGAGAGAAGCAAGTTACTCAAGGAACTGGCCATGAACTGGAGCAAGTTTGATTTTTTTCCCCTGAATTTTCCTAGGAAAACTTGGGCTACAGCAAGGCAAGGGATTGAGAGCTGTACAAAGCAGCAGAGCTCCTCAGGAGATCCCACCTCTCCA
Organism: Acanthornis magna; assembly: GCA_036785705.1. NCBI lineage: Eukaryota > Metazoa > Chordata > Aves > Passeriformes > Acanthizidae > Acanthornis > Acanthornis magna. Next base: position 2,741,822 of record JAWUZG010000150.1, read on the forward strand.
AGCTGAGAGGCATTGAAGATGTGTCTCTTAATCCCACAAACCAGGTTTGTGAACAGGGAAACCCTTCCCTGCCCTATAAAATCCCAGAGTGATTGGGCTGGAACGTTCCCTGCCTCTGGAGGGAGGGAGAGCCAAGAGGTGAGATCATTTGGCTTCCTACCAGCTGATGGCAAGAGCTGCATCTTTTTCCCTCATCCCTCGGATGGCAGCGAAGGCCTCCAGGTGCTGCAGCACCGTCAGGTGTGGCCAGAGCGGATCCTGCTGCGGGCACCGGCCCAGGGCCCCCGGGCACGGCGGGGCTCCGTCACGGCCCCTGAGCAGCACCTGCAGAAATGCACACAGCTCTGCCTTTGTGGGGTCACACAGTCACAGGGTGGTGTGGGTTGAAGGGATCTTGGAGCTCATCCCATCCCATGGATCCCATCCCGTCCTGTCCTGTCCCGTCCCGTCCCATCCCATCGATCCCATCCCATGGACCCCATCCCATCGCATCCCATGGACCCCATCCCATGGATCCCATCCCATCCCATGGATCCCATCCCGTCCTGTCCTGTCCCATCCTGTCCCGTCCCATCCCATCCCATCCCATCCCATCCCATCCCATGGACCCCATCCCATCCCATTCCATGGATCCCATCCCATCCCATCGATCCCATGGATCCCATCCCATCCCGTCCCACCCCACCCCCCACCAGCCCAGGTTGCCCCAAGCCCTGTCCAGCTGGCCAAGCCGAGCAGTTGTGTGGTCAGTAGCCACCTGTGCGTGGTCACTGTGGCTCCACGAGCAGGACAATGCTGCTCAGTCTGTCCTTTCACTGCCATCACACTCTGGGCCATGTTACCAACACCAGGCTGCCTTTTCCCAGTAACACTTTCCAATTTCCGACCTTCAGTCCCAGATCCGTAACAGCAATGGCATTTCCCCTCCCCCAGCACATGCCATTAATCATTCTGCACGTAATTAAGTGATGGATTGTTACTGGCCCAACGCTGCTCACATTTGTTTCCAATTTCCTGCTTTTGCAAGGCTGTTTATGGAGTGTTATTTTGGGGTTTTTTTAGATGTCAACATTTCTTACAGGGCTTGTGACATTTCACGATGGGTTTCCAATGCCAGCTGAAGATTTCCTGTTGCTCAGACTCTTAAATCTCTAACACTGACTTTGATGAACACTAGAATTTATGCTTGGCATAAATCAACACTTTCTTCTCAGCTCTGTAAATATCCGGGACACACAAATTGTGCATAAACACCCATAAATCCCCTGACTGCAGGGAGATGTTGCTGCTAAAAATCCTTAATTTTTAAAGGCATCAAGGTCATCTCTGCAGCTGCTCCGAAGGAACCACCTACCTCCCCAGCAGTCACTGCTACACCTCCAGAAATCATGTTGATAGTTGTGCTTTTCCCAGCTCCGTTGGGTCCTAACAGACCTAAGACTTCTCCTGGAATAAATATGCAATTGTTAATTGTTATGATTGTTAATATTATTTATTGTTAATATGACTTTCTCCCCTCTATTCTATGCAATATCTAAAAGTACAGTAGGAGAAAGGGTTGTTTTATTAAATAAATAAATTAATTTTATTAAATTAAAACTCTGAATGCAGGAGTCCGGAGCATCGGGTCAGGAAAATTCTAACAAAAATACTGTCTCCAAATGTGACCTTTGCTTTGGATTTTGGTAATTTATATTATAGGGAGTGCAGCAAAGTACTTGAACCTTTTTTAACACCAAAAGAGATGTTTTTGACAGCAAGTTTCTTCTTCTTCTTAAAGATGGACGTGGCTGTCCTGACTTCATATTCCTTGCGCAAACTGTTGACAATGACAAGTGAGTCCTGCGGAGAGATGGAGAGGGAAATAAAAACTCTCCTCCTACCCCACGAGACAGCTGATCTGTTCTTACCCTCGAGCAGGGCTTGGAAAAAGAGAAAATTTCTAAATTAAAAATCCATGGAACAGAGGTAAAAAAGAAAAAAAAAGGAAAATAAGTGGAATGGGAATAAAAATAATAGCGTCTGCTAAAGTCCTGGATGGTGAGATCCTATCAGAAGATTTGAGCTAAGAAAGCAGAGGCAGAGAACGAAAAGGAAGATGATGAAGAGTGAAAATGATGGAGAATGGAAAGGAAAACCATGCAGAAGGTTGGGTTTGGACTCACCTCCTCCTGCTGCAGGGAGGCCATGGCGCTCCGCACCCTCTCCCTCTCCGCCTGCACTTCGGGGGGCTCCTCCCCAGGGTGGTCCTTGTTCTGCTGGGGGATAACACTCCTCTGCTGGATCCTGAGGGGATGAGGAGGGTTGGTTTTACTGGGAATCACTTCCAGAAAGGTTCGTGTTTGGTGCTTTTTTCCCAGGGCAGCACCAATGAAACACAAAATTTATTTAAACTCGGGGATCTCACTGGCTCAGAGCTGGAAGGGACCCACAAGGATCCCTGAGCTGTTCCAGCACTGTTTGCTCAAATATTTATACCTGGGGGAAAAGCTAAACCCCACTGGCATGGCTGAGAAAATAAAGGTCAGCTTTAGCTCCTCCTTCACCTTTAATTATTGAGTGGTTCCCCACCCCACATATGCCAATCATCTGCTGAAGGAGAATTAAAATCCCTGTGGTTTTTAAAGCAATTTGGGCAATTAACTCCCAGCTGAGCCACACTTGGCAATGTTTAATAATTCAGTATTTTTTACAAGTCTTCTCCCACACGACTGAGGTGGTTGGTCACTTGTTGGGGACAGACAAGCAGAGAGCACTTAGACAACCCCAAAATTATGAAGATGATGAAATTCTCCATCCTATTGGGAGCAACGCTGACATGATTGAAAAGGAGCTAAAATTTTTATGTTTCGATTTGGAACTATAATTTATCGCCCCATAGAGAATTTTTCTGAAATCTCAGCTCTGAACCTTCATCAAAAAAAGCTTAAATCACAGTTTTTACCCTCTCAAGGACATTGAAAAAATTAAAAATACGAGCTTTATCCACATTTTGCAGAATGATTGACACACTTCATATTTCTCCCTCTTCTGTCGGAGTCCTGCTGGACTGTGCAGCTCCGAGCCCTCCCTATGGATTGGGATCAGTGTGGCTCATGAGGAATCCCTGGGACACACCTGAAGATGGGATCGAATCCCGTGACTGCTTCTCCATATCTCATCTCCAAACAGCGCAGGAGGAAAGCGAAAATCACACAATGGACGTACGGCTAGAAACCAGAAATTAATGAGGTTTGTGTGGAGACAAGGTAACAACACACTCTATTAATTTTAATTATAAAGGGATAAAGGAACCTGTCTCATTTATTTCAGCTACTGAAAGGGTCTACAAGGGGAAAAAGCTACATCGATGCTTCGCATACATTTCCCTCTGATATGGAAATTATTTGCAAAAGCCTGGACTTCTTACAGCAGTTTTAGCCCAGATGGTCTCCCTGCATCCCACCAGACATCCTCTGGGATGGGAGATCACATCATTCTCTTCTAGAAGCAGCTTTAGATTGATTAATTTATTAATAATATCTCTGCCTCCTACACGAGCTCCACTTAACCCCCCCACCCCATTTTTGCAGCATCCGAGGGCCACATGAGGCACGAGCCCATGATTTCTTGGATGTGCTTCCCCTGCCAAACCTTAATGTGAAATTTTGACTAAAAACCCATCCTTTTTTTTGGGGGAGAGTGTACAGCCCTTTGCATCAGCACAGCCCCAAGCAAGGATCTCCAAACCCCTCCTCACCGCAAAGACAGCCACGTAGATGCGATTCCAGTGTTTAAAGTGGTCATCTTCGTCAAATGCGATGTAACTCTGGAAAAAAAGAAGATCAGTCAGAAAGGACCTTAGCATGGTGTGTCCCATGGTGTGTCAGAGCAATTGTGGCAGGTAGGGATGTTCAGCTTTTCTTCAGGATGGGGTAAAGCACTGGATCTGCGGCCTTTTTCTGGTTCTTACTGCCTCAAAGGGCTCCTTGGCTACAGTAATTCAGTAATCAGTCAGGTGAGGTCGACCTTTTCCATCATTGCTTCTCTCTCCCCAGTTCTTTTTTCAGCTCAGTTCCTCCTCCCTGGTTTTCTATCTCCACCACCTTCCCCCCCTTGCTACCCAGGCTGCCAAAACGCAGACACTGGAACAGCTCTTGGTGACTAAATGAACCAAAACATCCCAATCGAACGAAGAATTTACAAGGCAAATCTCGGCCTGGAACTTCTCTTTTCCTGTTTTCTTTCCTCACTCTCTGTTTTCGACAGGGGATTTGGAAAGCGCCTCTTGCATCGCCAGTTTGCACCGTTAGGATAATTACTGAATTTAGCAGGAGGTGTTTTGCTTACCAGTCCAGAGAGCATAACCCAGCCCAGAGGTGGAAACACAGGGAGCAGAGTGCAGAAGTAGCAAATTATTTCATTATAGACACTGATCACGTCAGCAGTATAATTCACCTGCGATAGAGCACAAAAAGCATTTCCAGTATTAATGCATTGTTGCTAAAATCCAGGTTATTTGTCAGTGATTTGGGTTATTCTGCTGAACACTGATAGATTTGAAATGAAGCCTCAAGGTGTGTAAATCAAACATTTCCAAGCGAAGAAGCTCCTCACTTACCAGAATGAAGACCAAACACCAAATGTACCGATTGCTTCGTCCCGTGCGAAATTTGAAGGCAATTGTATAAACGAAGAGGACGAGAGAGATTCCATAGCCAATGAAGCAAACGATCTACAAAGAGAGAGAGAGAGACATCAGTGATGAGGAGGTGCCTGTGGATATATGAAAACCTGCCCAGAGCAGATTTTAAGAAATTTAAAATTTAATTTTAAATATTTAAAAAATTTATTTAAAATTTTATTTAAAGCAAAATGCTGCCACAAAATGAGGGAGGGGAGCTGTTCCTGCCCACTTCCCCGGAGCTCACCAGGGACACCACACCGCTGGCGTGCAGGGGGCAGGTGCGGCTGACGAGCAGCAGGAGCCCAAACATGAGGAGCGTCAGGGTCCAGAAGAGTGGGATGTCCACCAGAGCCTGCCCACACCAATAGGCCGAGGGGAAGAGCCCCGCCATCCGCAGCTGGGAGCGAGCCTGGAGCTGCAAAAGCAACAAAAATGGGAAGAGTCTAAAACATCATTCCTGCTCCTTCTCCACTCCCTTGCTCCTCCCTTCCCTGGCTGAGCCCTTCTCTCCTTTCCGAGCACTTCCAATTTTGTTTAAAACTGCATCATTCCTAAAGGGAAAGAAATTAAATCATTCTATTCTCTTTGTTAACATCCGAATTATTCTGAGCCCAGCTGATTCCCTGCAATGCAGAGAAGTGCACTTTGGTACTCACATGTGTGGTTTTTTCTGACATCCTACCCAGAAATCATAAAATCCCAGAATGGTTCGGGTTGGAAGGGACCTTAAAGCTCATCCCATTCCACCCCTGCCATGAGCAGGACACCTTCCACTATCCCAGGCTGCTCCAAGCCCTGTCCAGCCTGGCCCTGGACTCTCCCAGGGATGGGCAGCCCAGTTTTTTTGGGCACTCTGTGCTCTCCAGACACCTCACATCACATTCGCTCCTTGCCTATGACCACCTGCAGCTCGTGCTCTTTACCTTGTAATCCTCCACGCTGTTCATGGCGAAGAGAGGAGGCAAACCTGCAGCCAGGACCAGCAGGTGGTTGAATAATGTAAAAAAAACGTAGCTCTTCATGTGTGGGCTGTCTGCCTGTGGAGAGAAATAATTCAGGGTCAGCCGTGATCGACAGCAGTCCAGGGAAAATCTGGCTGGCTCAGAACTCGTAAGGTGCTTGAATGTGCAAGTGAGAACACTAATGGTGAGCCATTTGTGCTTAAGAATAGGAAACGAGGCAAAAAGAGCCAAAAAAAAAAAAAAAAAAAAAAAAAGAAGACATTTAGCATCCTAGAGTTTGCAGAAAAATATTTGGATTGCTGTAAATTGTTGAGGATGGAGACCAACTTTTTGTTGCTGAGGAAAGGCGGGGTTTGCAATATCGCTGTTGTATTCCCACTGTGTTCATCATCGCGGCCTGGGTGGGAAGGGACTTTAAAAATCACCTAATTCCAAATCCCTGCCCCGGGCAGGGACATCCTCCACTATCTCAGGTTGCTCAGAGCCCCATCCAAGCTGGCTTTGTGCAGGGATGGGACAGTCACAGCTTCTCTGGGCACCCTGTGCCAAGGCCTCCCCACCCTCACAGAGAAGAATTTCCTCCTAACACCCAATCGCAATCCATTTTGTCTCAGTGGGAAGCCATTCCCCCTTGTCCTGTCCCTCCAGACCTTCGTAAAAAGTCTCTCTCCACCTTTCTTGAAGGCTCCCTCCAGGGACTGGAAGGCCACAATTAAGTCACCCTGAACTTTCTTTTTCCCAAGAACAATCCCAATTCTCTGCCCACAGCTCAACCTTATGAAACCCCACAGAACCCTCAGACACCGCAGGAGAAATTACCATTAAACACCCCCAGGAACCCCCAGGAGTCAGACCACAGCCCCCAACCCCCGGAACTTGCTCCCCCAGCCAGGTTTCCCAGCTCTACACCCCTCATCCCTTCATCTGTGGAGAACTGCGAGCCCTTGACTCAAAAGCCCTCTGCATTCCCTTGGAGAAAAGCCTGAGGGCAAAAGGACTCAGAGATAAGAAACTCTCTCTGGGTCATGGTGACCACCCATGGTGACCACGCATGGTGATGTGATAAATGACCACCCATGGTGATGTGATAAATGACCACCCATGGTGACCACCCATACTGATATGATAAATGACCACCCATGGTGATGTGATAAATGACCACCCATGGAGATGTGAAAAATGACCACCCATGGTGATGTGAAAAATGACCACCCATGGTGATGTGATAAATGACCACCCATGGTGATGTGAAAAATGACCACCCATGGTGATGTGATAAATGACCACCCATGGTGGTGTGATAAATGACCACCCATGGTGGTGTGATAAATGACCACCCATGGTGGTGTGATAAATGACCACCCAGTGTACCCTGCTTCTCTGTGGTCATACCTTGTGCCCAATTGGCCAGCTGACCCCTACCCCACCCCTGCCTTCCCCATAAAAGACCCCGTGCCTCGGCCTTCGGGCAGGGTGTGACTGCCATCCCTGGCCTCCGCTCCACAAGAGCTGCTGGACAACAAAGTTATCTTGTGGAACTGCCATAAAATGCCCTCCTCTCTCTGTCTATGAGTTTGCCTTGGGTGATTTCACAAGAACTGCTGGTTAATAAAAGTTATCTTGTGGAACTGCCATATGACGCCCTCCTCTCTCTGTCCGCGAGTTTGCCTGAGGTGATTCCGCAAGAGCTGAAATCACAAGAGCTGAAATCACTTGTAGCAGAGAAAACACTACACTTGCTGGAATCACCTAGGGGGTTGCTGAGGCCTCTGGAGAAGCCATTCCTTGAGGGGATCCTTCCCCCAGGAAGGCTGCAGCACACCAGGACACCCTGGTGCCCCCCGTGAAAGCAACGTTCATCCATTAACTTCATCCCGGTTTATTTCCTCACGATGCTCACCCCGTAGAAGAGCGCGCTCCAGACGCGGAAACGCGCGGTGGAGTTGAGGAGCGTCAGGAAGGTGTTGCTGAGGATGTTCACGAGCACAGGGAAGCAGTTGATGGGCTCTGGGCTGCACATCACCGTGTACTGGTGGCTCTGAGGATGGAAAAACAAAAGCTCTTTGTCTCCCTGAGAGGTGTGAGCAGCACTACCAAAATTATTTAATATGCCCAAAAAATGTTCTCCCTTTTCTGATGTGTTTGTTTCTTTTGTTTAAATACTCTTCAGAAAATCCTGTTGGTGTGCAGGATGAAAGAAGGAAAAAATATCCCTCACCTTGCCTTCCAGGGATATTTTTATAGCTCCGTTATAATTTGGAAGGCTTGTGATGTTTTTCTCCAGGGTCATTTCTGGGATTATGTTTTGAGTCTTCAAAGCAGCAATGAAATCTTCGATTTCTGATCCTGAAATCAAGTCAAGGACAGAAATTAGAGTCATTTGAGGGGTTTTTTTTCCTTTATATATAAAGAGTTTCATATAAATGAGTTCCTACTTGCAAAGCGGAGGTATGCTAAAAACCTCAAATACTGAGATTCTAAGCGAACATGTATTTCCTAGATTTTTCCTATTTTAATAAAAATGCTTAAAAAAAACATATGTTTCACACTTAGTTTATTGCTTTTTTAAAATTTGCCTGGTCCATTAGTCTTTTACCTGTAATCTAAATCATCACTAGAGCTGCATTTGCTTTTGCTCAAAAGAAAACACCTCCCAATGTACATTCCTTTATATATTTGTGACATTTGCCATTGGCTGCCAATTATAATAAAAATCAATTTTATTATAAATTATTAAAATGATAACTATAATATCAATTATATATTATATCAATATAATATCAATTATAAAAAAGATGGGTGCAGAAAGCGAGTCACCGTCACATGTTGCTCCTCACCTGTGTCATTGAGGATGAGAAGGTTTGTAGACCTATTTTGGATTTTCCCTTTAGTGGGAAGAAAATAGGGGCTAGCTGTGATTTCCCAGTGGTTGGAGCTCTTCCACAGATGAAATGGGGTTAAAATCATCAACATTGGAAGGACAAATGCTCCAAATAACAGCAATCTAGATGGAAAAACAGACCATAAGTGAGGCAGGGGAACTCCGCCTCAAAGTAATTTTGTGATTTATGGGGAAATATAAAACTTAAGCAAGTCAGAGCCCTCCAGTAAGTTTAGACTGCCCTTATTTCTGCAGTTTTTAAATATTTCCCCCCTAATTCTCTGCTTCCAAACATCTCCAGCAGTATTTAAGCCTTCCCTCAGCCCCTCCAGGGCTGCAGGGTGGGCGGGAGCTCCTGTACTTACATGGCCCTGAGGAACTTTCCTTCATGCCTCAGCTTTAGGAGGCGAATTCTCATCACAGCACACACTTGCTGCCTCCAGAGCATCATCCCACTCATGGCCAGGATCCCCTGCTTGGAAAACACCGGGAGGCCCTGATCCCTCTCCTCGAGGTCTCCATCTCCTGTGTGTTCACCACCAGAAATGACATTATCCACAAAGACACATTTTAATCCCAAACGTTTTTTAATCCCATCAAGGATCTTCTGATCTTCTGACCAGAGGGATGCCTTTTTTTTTTTTTTTTTTTTTTTTCTCAGAGAAAAGGGGGCATAATTTATCCAGAATATAATTTATTTTGGTGGATTCAGGCTGGCTGAACCCAGGCTGGTGTGGCAGCACATCCGATATGTTCCCTGGCCTTGGGAAATGCCTTCTGCAAATTTTTTCTCTTCCCACCTCCTGTCTGGGCTGTTCAAAGGTTAATACCCTTAAACATCAGCCTTAATTCTTGTGCTTAACCACCCCTGGGAAGTCCAGATGGAATCATTTGGGCTTCTCCAAGAGGATATTCCTCACTAAAGGCAAGCGGGATACCACTGCCACTCCACACCTACCAAAACTCACATTTAACAGAAACTTACTGGGTATTCAATAAAAATATAGGTACGGATGGAACTTTATTGATAACGCACTTGCAAATGGGAGTCAGTGCTTTACCTTCTGGGCCGATGGCTTCCTCACCCTGCAGCTTCAGGAAGACATCTGCCAGGGTTGTCCTGCTCACCTCGTAATTAACCACGCCCTGCAGGAAGTTGCTCTCGAGGTGGCTGAACAGACCTGAGTGGAAGAAACAGCCAGACTGAGCCCAGGCACCTGTGCCCAGGTGAGGAGCACAAACTCCGTCAGTTAACATTGGGTATTCCAGAATTCACACCATTAATCTCCACCGCTTAGAAGCCGTGGCAAAATGATCGCGCTCTTTAGAGGTTAAGTAGTGGAAAATTCAGTGGTTTGGGTTTTCATGGGCCATCCTGGAAGCAGATGAGAGTTAATGCATTTTAGTTTGTAAATTAGTTGGTGGATTTTCTTTTTTCCATCTGCATTATTAAAACTCCCATGTGCATTGCAGCCTTTCTGTAACACTGGTGTTCATGCAGCTTCCTAACCCCACACATTATGGACCAAGGAATATATTTATTTCCCTCACGATAACTTTGATTTCTGCTTTTCCCACCGCTGGGTTTCCCTTTAAACCCTGGCACAGTGGCAGGTTCCTCACCTGGGAAGCTGCCAGAGTTTTCCAGAGGCAGCATAAAATCCAGCTCGTCCCTCTTCTGTCCCTTGAGCACGGCATCAGGGATGTATTGTCTGACCACGGATGACACGAGCTCTGGGTCACACTGCTCATTGATGCGCATCCTGTTTAAAAAAACCCCAAAAAACCAACATTTTTGTAATGTTAAATGAGAAAAAAAGATGTGTGCATCATCTGCTTGGAGCACAAAGCCAGTGGTGATTTTTCCAGCCATAGGGAAACCTCCAGAACTGGGCAGCATTTCAGTGGGAATTTTTGCAGCCATCTGCAATGCCCCTGTGTTTGCCATGCGTGCAAGAGATGGTTGAGGTTAAGAATTGTGATCCTGGACAGCGCTGCTAAACCAAGAACTCAGGAATTAAAGTCCTAAGAAAAATAAATTCCCATTAAAGCCATTGCACATCACTCTGGCACCACAGATTGCCTCACCCCGGTCCCCTTTCAGCTGCAGAGGAGGTTGCAAAGTAATTTTTGATACATGATTGGGGCTTTCAGGATTGGGTTCCAGAGAGAAGCAGCTTGTTGTCCAAAAGCAGCAGAATTTTGGCAGCCTTAAAAATCTTCTCAAATGAAATGTCAGGATTTCTATTACTCCATATAGAAGCTCTATAGGAACACAAGCTCTACAAGAAAACTCTCATGAGAACCAGAAGCTTTTCACAAAAAGAGAGGTGACCGAAAGGTTTTACCTTAAGTGATAGCCAATTCCCCATTTTCTCTTCAAGTAGAGAGATGAGCCAACGCTCTGTAATCTCCCACTGGAGAGGAAAGCTTTCCGATCTGAGGAGGAAGGAACAAAAAGGATTTAGGAGGATTTGCCAGACTGACCTCACTCTGCTCCTTCTGCACTCAGCAGACATTTTAATAATGAATCGAGGAGCAAAACCAGGCCAGTGCTCAAGGTCCTTTTTTTTTTTTCTTTTCAAACCAATGCCTTTCTCCTCAACATCACAGTTAATTCTTTTAGTTCTGCATTCTTGTGGGCTTGTGGAGAATTTCCTGGAGAATTTCCCGCGCAGCACAGGAATAATAGGGAAATAGGGAATAGTGTCAAGCGAAATCCAGAAAAGTTAACCGAGTTTCACTGATGTGACGCGTTCAGACAATGTGGGAGTGCTTTATCTTGAAAAGTTTTGGAGGGACGCGTCAGTTTGCTTTTAGCCTTTGCCCAGCTCGCGTTGGGTGGTCACCGCCAGACAGAACGAGCCCAGTGGGCACAGATGGTGCCATGATGGGACCTTCATGTGGGCTCTGCCTTGGGACACCCTAGTTTGCCACCCCCGAGGTGCCAGCCCGGGCTCACCAGCCTGAGCGTCGGCCTCCTCCATGGACTGGGTGCTGAAGAGCGTCACGCGCCCGGCGCGGCGCTCCCGCAGCAGGCTCCACACGTGGTGCCTGGAGAGAGGGTCCAGCCCTGCCGTGGGCTCGTCCAGCAGCAGCACCTGCGAAAACCGAGGGGATCAGAGCTGCCCATGCGGCTCAGTTCCAGTCTTACATCGCTGCATTTCACGCTTTTGATTGCGGGAACTGCAGGCTTGTAGTGAGAGCTGCCTTGCAGTGGGAACTGCTCGTTTACCTCGGTTCATAGGCATCGATTTTAGCCCAAAACAAGCAGGAATTGAGAACGACCTTGTGGTGGGAACTGCTCGTTTGCCTCGGTTCAGAGGCATCGATTCTAGCTCAAAACAATTCATAAACAGCAATATCTGACTTCCCACAGGCGGTGTTATTGCGAGATGGTCCAACCATAGGTAGCCAATGACATTGTGGGATGGTGAATTTTGTGTGACATGAATGTTAGAAAGAGTATAAAAGAGGCCTTGGGAAATAAAGAGGAGTTCCTCTCTTTAACCAGAAGCTGTTGTGGTCAGTTTTTTATATGTTGTGTCCGTCTCAAAATGACATTTGATGGTCTCACTCAGAGGAGAAAATGCATCCTCAAATATTGGTCATTTTTATTGCTCTTTCTCCTATCGCAGTGTGACTGCCCTTTTAATTAAAAATGTGGTTCTGATTGAAGCAGATCCCCCAATCCTTCCAGCAAGTGAATCATTCCAGCCTTGGAATGGCAGAGAAAAACACAACTGTGTCTGTGCCCAGTGAAAATGCAAAGCCATGCCCCAAAGCAGCACACGTTTTGTGTCCATGAACACGGCCGATCCCTACCTGAGGATTCCCTAAAATCGCAATTCCAAGAGACAATTTTCGCTTTTGTCCCCCGCTCAGGGCATCGGCACAAACATCCTGAAGGTCGGTGAGGTCCAGCATGACGAGAACTTTCTGCACCTTGGGAACACAGGAAGACGAGAGTCAGATTTCCAAAGCACTGGGCATGTTTGAATTCATAAATGACAAACATTACAGGAGAGAATAACTTCAAGACTTCAAGCTTACCTACTCTAAATGGCTTTGCTTTGGGATAAATATGACAAATCTGAGTTTTAACTCATGGCATGGGGATAAGAAAGAATTGGAAAATCACTTCACCACTAAATTAGGTTTGTTCTCATTTCCATGGTACAAAATGCTGGTGATAATTTTTATAAATAAAGCACAAAGTGCCCAAGATGCCATAAAACAGAAGCCAGTGGCTGCCAGGCACATACCAACCTCTTGATCGACTTCCTTCCACTGAATCCCCTTGATGTGAGCAAAAATTCGCAGGTTTTCCTTCACCGTTAAGACTTCATAATGCAAATTACGTTGGGGGCAAATCCCAACCCTTGCCTGCATTCCTTCCATGTTCCACACTTCAGAGGCATTGTGGTTGTAAATCACTGCAGAACCTGCGCAGGGCGATGAATGAAATATTTGGCATTAATTCCCGAACCATGGATGTTTCCCAAGCGTTAAAATAAAAATTTTAAAAATTTTAAAAAGCGATGTCACTGTACAGTGCAAAGCTTTAATACCCTTCAAAAATATTTCAGAGCACCAAATTTCTTCCTAAGAAGTAAAAACATATTTGCTACAGGTGTGCAGCTCAAGTAACTGTGTAGTGCAAAGCTTTAATGCCCTTCAAAAATATTTCAGAGCACCAAATTTCTTCCTAAGAAGTAAAAATATATTTGCTACAGGTGTGCAGCTCATGGGAAGCAGCAGAAGGACAAATGACCATGAGTGTATCCATAAGGGACATCCCTGGATAATGAAAGGTGAAACCTGCACTCAAAACAACCCAGCATGGGTGACTGAGGGAAAAACGGGAATTTTTTTAAATATTTCCCCCTTACACTTGAAAATAAACCAACAGCTCCTTCTCTTCAGCACCAGGGCCCATAAACTCACCTGCTGAAGGCTTGGAAAATCCACTGAGCACATTTAGCAGAGCGCTTTTCCCAGCCCCGCTGGGACCCAGCAGTGCCGTGATCTGGCCTTCATACACACTGAGGGACAAACCTGGAATAAAAACAGGACAGCAGTGCGATGGAAGGGTGTGAGAAGCAGACTACGACCCGTGGCTGCTGCCACAGGTGACAAAAGTGACATTTCTGTTGGAGAGGAGAGGCGAAAGCACAGATCCAAAAGCACAGGTTGGTTCTTCAGGAGTTAGGATAAGCTTAGTACAGAATCATGTCTTGATTGAATCTTTAAATATAGAACTATCTTCTATATTTAAAGAATTTTGACTCCAGTTTTCTATGAGGCTCATAACCTTTTATTTTAGTGTGGCTCAGGAGTCCTCAGGAAGAGAAGAGCCTGGAGCTTTTCCAACATGTGAGATTTCAAGACTTATTTCAAAGCAGCCAGACTTTGCTACCTCATTTTCTTTTAAAAAATATACTTATGTCTTTCTGTGGGTTTTTCAGGCTTGATTTGTTTTGGGTTTTTTTACACAATATAGACCTTTGAGACCGTATTGATATTGGTATTTTTCATTTCTGTTATTTTCACTTGGAGTTCTTGTGAAACAAAGACTTTTAACAAACACCCCATGACTTCATTATTGCTGTGTCAACAATTTGCATTGGCAAGTGCTTGGAGAACACAGCTCGGGCAGGGACAGTAAATTTGGCTATCATCAGTGCCTAAGAAAACCCCAAGTTTGCCCAAAAATAGTTTGCATTTTGAAACGGAGGTTTGAGAGGGGATTTCTAGAGTGGCTCATCACTGCAAAACCACAGCTTTTAAGGAGATTTCTGCTGTAGTAAAAAATAATAAACAGTGATTTTCCTGGAGGGAACCGGGAGATAACGACCTGGCAGAAATCTGCCAGTAATTTACCCCAGCAGAAATAACCATTGCACAAAGCAATTTAGCAGGCCCAGAGGCAGAATTCAGCACAGCCAGTACATTTCAAAACATTTTGGGTTCTTATCTAGTGAAAAAAGAATAAAGGAATTTCAAAGCCTCTCCTTACCCTTTAAAGCTTCGGTGCTCTTGTTGTTCTTCTTGTATATTTTTTTAATATTGTTTAGTCTAAAGAAAAGCAAACAAGCCATTACTTATTGAATCACAATTTGGGTCCATTTCTGCCTCAAAATAACCTTTGAAAACTCTTCGGAGAATATTTCCCAACCTCCTCCTCAAACTGGTCCTGCTGAAGGAATCATTTTATGTAATTCATTTCTGATACTTGTAAAGCAGAATTAGGTCCTGTGCTTTTCTAAAAGCTGTTTAAAAGGTTACAAAGCCAAACTCGAGGAACACTTAAGAATGAAGCAGGAGGCTCCAGGGAATGAGATATTTAATTATATTGGGTATTGAATTAAGAGTGATGGCCTAGCTGTTATTTTAGCAGATTTCAGTTTGCTTTTTTGGTAATAAATCCATGAGCAGCACCAGCCACGAGCTCACCCAGCGCTGCAAGGGTGGGCAGAGCAACATTTTGCACAGCACATTCTGTGCTTAACGATGGCGGGGAAAGGGAACAGACTCTGCAGAGAGGAAAGTGCAGGGCAGGGAGTTGGACAATACACATCCCACATCCAATTGGCCCCACATCCAAAAAATGTTCAAATCCAGACCTGGAGTGGGATGAAACATTGGACAGCGCCTCCCTTTCACATGTTGGCCTTGATCGTATCTGTTTTGGGGTTTTTTACACAATTTAGACCTTTGAGAGCATATTGATATTGGTATTTTTCATTTCTGTTGTTTTCCCTTGGAGTTCTTGTCAAACAAAGACATTTAACAAACACCCCATGATTTTACTATGAATTTGCAGCCGAAGAGGAGGAGCTGTTTGCTTTTTTCAAGTGTGAGGGGGAAATATCCAACAACTGTCAGTGTGGCTGTGCCCTCCCGAGCCAAACAATCCCCGAAGAGTTGGATTTTCCTGCCAAAGGGATCCTCACCTGATGGCCTCCATCCCCTCGAATCCCGGCGGCATGGGCTCGGTGTCGCTGCCCAGGACGGGGTCGTGGCTGCTCTCAGTTCTCACCCCCACGTCCCCACCGCTGCCCCCCAGCCAGTAGGAGGGTCTCAGGAAGAAGGCAGGAGGGTGTGGGACCCCGAACTTGCCTAAAGCAGGGGCAGGGAAGGTGAAACGGCAACCCCAAACTTCCACCTGTGAACTCTGATTGATGCCCTGCCCAGCCACCATAGCTGCAGGGCATGGACTTCTATGGAAATGGCAACCCCAAATTTCCGTCTGTGAGCTCTGATTATCGCCCTGTCCAGCCACTGCCTCCCCCACAGCCCCAGGATGTGCACTTCCATGGAAAAGTCAACCCCAGATTTCCACCTGTGAGCTCTGATTGATGCCCTGCCCAGCCACCACAGCCCCAGGACATGGACTTCCATGGAAATGTCAACCCCAAATTTCCGTCTGTGAGCTCTGATTATCTCCCTGTACAGCCACCATAGCTGCAGAACATGGACTTCCATGGAAAAGTCAACCCCAAATTTCCACCTGTGAACTCTGATTATCGCCCTGTCCAGCCACCACAGCTGCAGGACACGGACTTCCACAGAAATGGCGACCCCAAAATTCCATCTACAAACTCTGATTATCGCCCTGCCCAGCCACTGCCTCCCCCACAGCCCCAGGATGTGCACTTCCAGCAGAGTAAAAGAATTGATAAACTCTGCCATTTAACTTGTCCATAGCTGCAAATGCAGGTGGGGAATAATCACACCCAAGACCCTATTTACAACCTCTTGGGTTCAAAAAAATCAGATCGAGTCCTAAATTCTAAATCCACTGCTCGGGGCTTTCAGAGCAGGATCTCAGTGCCTCACTGCTGGGTTACAGTTTTCTCTTATCCCACCCCCCCTTTGGTCATTTTTCCCCTACAAAGGACAGAATTTAGAAGAAAAAGCAATGAAGTTTGCATTTTCCCCCTCATGTTTTCACTTACCAGGCAAAACCTTATCGAAGTAGATGGCCAGCAGGAAATACAGGACACTGTCGAGGCTCAGGATGAGGTACAGGTTATAGAAAGGGTACAGCTCTGGGGGAAATTCTGGTCCATATTTTTCTAGTTTTACCATCTAGGGGAGAGAAGAGGGGAAAAAAAAAAAAAAAAAAAAAAAGCACAGTTCAGATGCAACATTTCCTTCAGGCAGAAACACTTCGTGTGAGCTGCTGCTGTGTCATCACGGCCATTTTTGATAAAACCCCGACTCACTCGTGACCACGACGCTGTTTCTAGGGAGGCAAAGGGTTTATTGTGACCACAAGCGCCAGAAATGCCTCAGTAAGCTGAATTTCAGAGCATGCAGAAGTTGCAGAGGGACGCACGTGCTGTTTTCAGAGGCAGCACTTCCAGCCCTCGCAGCTCTCGGTACCCGCCAGCCTCATCCTACAGCTGAAATATTTTATAGAGGTTTAAATTCACTGTAAAATTCGAGTGTCCAGGCATCTTTGCCATGGAGCAACACAGATTTTTTGGGGCCAAGATTTCTTTCTAAAAGCATCTGAAGCAGAGGGGGGTGACGGGGTTGTTCGGGCGATGCAAATCGCGGATTTTGCTGTTCCCTGGCAGAATTCCGGGCACTGAAATTTTTATTTTGGACATACCGTGGCAAGGCCAGCTGTGAAGGCAAAAGGACTGAAGAGGCTTAAAATCCATTCCAGAGCCCGCGGCAGTTTTTCAAACAGCGTCAAAAAGCCCAGCGTGCCAAAGAGCACGTGAAGGAGAAATCCCACAAAACTGGAAATGTTCGGCTGCTTTAGCAACGAGCTGAGCAGGAAAGTGAAGTGAATCTGCGGCAGAGAAAATCAGTAGTTAGCAGGATGAGTTTCTGCTGCCAATTAAAAAAAAAAAAAACAACAATGAAAATAGGAGCAAAATGAGAAACCCAGCTGAGTTTTGGTTGTTCCCTGCAGATGCACGAGGATTTGTTTAGCAGACAGCTCTGAGATTTAGGGCAGGTTTATAGGGACAGACAAATCACTCCCAGCCTGTTTTAGCACCTCTCTTTACTCTGATTTGGAGTCAGAATCTCTCAAAATTTAACAGGGGTGATATAAAAGTCTACAAATAATAACAATAAATCACAGTAGGGTAAAGTTTTTGTTACTCTCTCATATAATACCCACCCCTAGAGAACTCTGCTGTCTGACTTTCAGATATTTTAATTAGGAAACAGAGAAAAAAAACCAAAAGTGCATCCTGCAAGAACACAAAAGCAGACTTACAGATGCCATGCCGTAAAAGAAATAAAAAAAATAGAGCTCAACAAAGGTGTGGTGATGAAAAGATTCACTCAGGGTGACCAGGGTGAGCAGACTGGCTGTGATGGAGACGTACACGGTGTACAGCAAACTCCAGGAGAGCCTGCGGAGGAAGGCACAGTTATTTTTGTCCCTGGGTATGACAGAGCCAAGACAAGGCACACTCTTTTTATTTCAAGTATTTCGTAATGACATCAATTTAAAATTTCCAGACCGGGAAGGTGCAAATGTCACGGAGTCACATTGGAAGGGACATGGAGGGTCAATGTCTCTGCTCAAAAAGGGTCACCCCAGGGCACAAGGAAGGGTCCCGATGGGTCTGGAGCATCTCCAGTGAGGGACACTCTGCTCCCTCACGTTCAGGTCTTGCACAGCCCCAAATTTCTGCAGGTGCAGCAATGGCAGCAAAGGGACACAGAGCAGCCACAGCCAGGACATTTATCCACGTGCTTTTCCTAATCACGCAAAATATTCGTGCCCAGATGGCTGAGGAAACATGTTTGGATAGGCCCTGTCCCTAATCTGCTTCTCCAGTGAGGGTTTTTCTCGAATCTGTTGTTTCTTCCCTTTTTCTGTGTGCGTCCACCCATTTTCTGGAGGCAAAGGACAATTCCACAGCCAGAGCCCTGCTGCACTCACCCCTGCCCCACGAGGAGGGCTCCTCTTTTTTGGGGGAGAAAAGCGATAAAATAACACCAAAAAACCATTTCAGAGCAACAAAACTACACCAAAAACCCATTTCAGAGCAACAAAACTACACCAAAAACCCATTTCAGAGCAACAAACCAACACCAAAAACCCATTTCAGAGCAACAAACCAACACCAAAAACCCATTTCAGAGCAACAAAATAACACCAAAAAACCCATTTCAGAGCAACAAACCAACACCAAAAACCCATTTCAGAGCAACAGGCTTGGAAACAGAGGTTCCCCAGCAAAGAGAATCCCAGAATGGCTCAGGTCTCTCAAAGATTCCACCCCTGCCGTGGGCAAGGACAAATCCCACGAGATCGAGTTGTTCCACACACATCCCAAATCCATCAAATAATATAATCCCTGCGATTAATTAATTCCTGAGACTCACCAGAAGGCAAAATCCTGCAAACCCATCGCTCTCATCAGTATTTTCAGCCTCTTCTTCTCCTTGAGGATTTTCACCGATAAGAAGTACATGTATGGGGAGTAGCACAGTATGGCTATGATGATGAACCAGGCGTAATCCAATTTAAACAGTGATTTCACCAGGGGGTCTTTCAGATAGACTCCGCTAAGGGACTGCATTTCTTCCCAGACAGAGTGGTTGGTTTTCATCTAAAAAAAAAATTCAGTCATTAATTTCATTTTTGCAATCAAACAGCCACTGCCAGAACAAACACGGAAACCCCTGAGCATTAAATTTACGGGTTTGTTAATTTTTTTTTAATTTAAATTTTTTTCTATATTTAGTATATATAATATAACATAATATATAATAAATATTTATTTATATAGAAATATTTTAAATAATGTATTTATAGTATCTATTTATTAAATTATATTATATTATTTTAAATTTTAATAAACTATACATATTAAATAAAATTATACAATATATTAAAATATATAAATACATATTTTATATATAACTGTATTTTTATACATAATACATATTGTATATATTATATATAATATATAAATATAAATGAATTTAAATAAATTTAAATTTAAATCTATTAAATTTAAATTTAAATGCTTATTAAATTATAAGCATTAAAATTATGGGTTTGTTAATAATAAGGCTATGTTTGTAGGCAAATAAACAGTATTTGCTATCTTTTTGTATTGCCTTTGACAAACACTATTAAATCCTTGTTCCATTCGCTGCCTGGAGCCATGAGAATGATCTGTCATTCCTTTATCTTCTGAATGAAAATATGTATGTAAGAAGTTAATGATCACAAAAAATCAGAGGGTCACAGAATCCCAGAATGGTTAGGGTTGGAAGGGACCTTAAAATCTCCTCATGCCACCCTCTCCCATGGGCAGGGACACCTTCACTGTCCCAAGGTGCACCAAGCCCTGTCCAACCTGGCCCTGGACACTCCCAGGGATGGAAAAATGAATGGTGGTTTTGTGGGTTTCTTGGTTTTGTTTTTTGGGTTTTTTTTTTTTGTTTATTTGGTTTGGTTTGGGTTTTTTTCAGTTAGTTTGGGTTTTTGTCTGTTTGTTTGGTTTTTAAATGGGTTTTTGTCTGTTTGGTTGGTTTTTAAATGTACACATAAGCCTGGAAAGAGCAGCAAACATCTTTTCCACCCTGAGCACACTTACCTCTATGACTGCGGCATCGATGCTGGACTGCACCGAGAGGAACCCCCCGTACCAGTACAGAGGAACTTTGCAGTCACGGGATGAAAAATCCCAGCAGGATTCTGTTGGGGGAAACAAATCCAAAAAATAATAATTTAATCATCAACTCCTCCATGCATTTCCATATATATGTGCGTATAAATACTTGTGCATAACGTGGGGTTGAAAATGTGTTTTACTTAAGTGTCGGGAAATCAAGATTTAGTTTTAAACCTTTCTGTGACTGTGGATTACATTTATGTTATTGATGTTCTTCAAACATTTTTCTCTGACATTTTTTCCTTTTTACGGAAATAAACACTCCGATTTTAACTCATGTCTTTCTTGAGCCATTTGGCACCTGCAGCACAGGTTGCATAGCACAGAAATCCAGCTAAACAATTTTTAACTTAAAATCAAAGTTTCATTTATTTCGTTACCGACGTGTTCAAAGACATCATCTGCAAACACCCCTCTGCCCATCTGGAATCTCAGAGTGTAGGAGAAGTCATCCTTAAAAACAACACCGATAGCTTCATCATCCAAAATTCCTTTTTCTTCCATTTTCCTCTCGTTTTCCATCGCTTCTATTGTTATACCTGCCGTCGGAATAAATAAATAATATTTTAAAAAAATACAATAATAAAACCATTGCAGCTGAAACTCTGATTAGTCAGGCAATGACATCAAAATGGGCATCACCACAAAAACCACATGGGACGAATTTCTCCTCCCTCGCCACCACCAGGGTGGGTCGGGGCCAGTTCAGAAAGCGCTGCTGGAATGTGGATTTAGGAGAATTTACCCTTGAGTGCCGAATTCGAAGCCACTTTTGCCATGATTTTCCGGGTGGTGTTGGTTTCGGGGGTGTACATGAGGGTGACCCCCGTGGCCTTGAAGGCTGGGTCATCCAACCGGCCCAGGAACTTGTAGGGATATTCCTGCGTCGACGAGTAAATGATCATGCTGGCCACGTCCCGCAGGATAAAGAGGAAAACCACGGATGCGAGCCATTCCTGGGGAGAAGGAGGGAAGGCAGAGGTGAGAGGCAGCCCGGGGAATTTCTGCTGTGGGGAGGCTCCGACAGGACCCTCCTGACCCAGCTCCGACCCCATTTTTCCTGGGCGTGAGGGAGAGCTGTCCCACAGGTGTGATGGGTTTCGAATCTGAGGAATGTCCCAGATGGAAAATGTGTTTTCCTAGTCCCGCAGCCAGTGAGGTCTGTGGATAATTTGACACCGCAACCGCGAATCGGACACTGTGTTCCTCTGGGCAGGGTTAGTATCAACAAGTGAAAGCAGCCAGCCAGCTTTGTCACCGGGACATTCTCTAGTGCCACAGGAAGGAGGAACTGCTGACATTTCCCAGGAAACCGCAGCTGAGCCTTCTCACATCCCCTCGCACAAAAACAACGCAACGTGAAAATACTCTGTAGAGGAAATCCTGATTTCCCTTTGGAAGGACCAACACTTGCCTGAAAAGTTTTTGACTTCATCCTCCACACCAGAAGAATATTTTTCCACAGCAGAGCGCATGTTTGCTGAAATATTCGTGAGGCTTTCTTGGATACTCCCTGCATTTTTCCAGCTGAGAAAGAAAATGATATCATTTAGAATAAAACAGGTCACTGGGAGTTCATATATCTACCTGCGTAAATACCGCTTCAGGGGAAGCCAAAAGGGGAGAACTTGTCTCTTAGCTTTGGGCAACTAAGACTCAAAGAAAATAGACCAAGATCATGGAAGGGAACAGAGAGATGGGTTGGACTCAGCTGCCTCTTCCCTGTGCAGATTTAACCTTTGTCATCCACATCCATCCTCCTTCATCCTGATCCATCCCTCCTCATCCAGATCCATCCCTCCTCATCCTGATCCATCCTTCCTCATCCTGATCCATCCTCCTCCATCCTGATCCATCCCTCCTCATCCAGATCCATCTTTCCTCATCCAGATCCATCCTCTTCCATCCAGATCCATCCTCTTTTGTCCAGGTCCCTCCTTCCCTCCTCCAGATCCATCCCTCCTCCTTCATCCTGATCCATCCCTCCTCATCCAGATCCATCCTCCTTCATCCTCATCCATCCTTCCTCATCCAGATCCATCCCTCCTCATCCAGATCCCTCCTCCTTCATCCTGATCCATCCTCCTTCATCCAGATCCACCCCTCCTTCATCCTGATCCATCCCTCCTCATCCAGATCCCTCTTCATCCTGGTCTATCCTTCCTCATCCAGATCCATCCTCCTTCATCCAGATCCATCCTTCCTCCTCTAGATCCATCCTCCCTCATCCAGATCCATCCTTCCTCATCCTGATCCATCCTCCCTCATCCAGATCCATCCTTCCTCATCCTGATCCATCCTCCCTCATCCAGATCCATCCTTCCTCATCCTGATCCATCCTCCTTCATTCAGATCCATCCTCCCTCATCCAGATCCATCCCTCCCTCATCCAGATCCATCCCTCCTCATCCCAAAGAGGTTTTGTGGGATGACACAACTGCTCCCTTTCCACGTTCCACTGCAGAACGTGAGTTCATGTCTTGCCTCAGCCACGTGGTTTTTTGGCAAAGCACCGCTCACGTGCTCCGGGCTCTGAATCACGTTACAAATGCTGCTGAGGTGCTAAAAATAACCTAAAATAGAGGCTGCTGCTGCCTGCCTTCAGCAGGCTGGTGAGAGAACAGTTTGCTCTGTTTTCACGCAAATATTGAGGAACTTTAGTGTGGTTAGAGCAGGGCAGCATCAGAACACCCACGTCCTCCTTAATTTCCTCCTAAATACCGAGCAGAGAGCATTTATTTGGGATGTTTTCATGGGGAATATTTATTTCAGCTCCAAATTTAATCCCGTGGCCAAGCAGCAAAACAGGAGCGAGCTCAGGGTGATGGAGAGCAGGAGAGGGAGGCTCCCAACTTCTTTTTGTGTTTTAAACCCTTAAAATGGCCGAAACCCAAAATCAAAGCAACCTCAAACTCACAGCGCTCCGTTCCCCTCGGACAGCGCTTCCTGATTGCACGGACTGGGCAGCTGCAGTTAATAAAGGGTTCCACTGCTCTGTCCCTTTCACTGCTTGTTTTTTTTGGGAAGAATTAAATATTTGTGTACTGCGGGGGCAAGGGATTTGGGATCCCTGTTTACCTTCTGAGTGTTATCGCAGGGATTTTCTCCCGCGCTCTGCTTTCCCTGCCTGCAGCTTCCTCCCTGCTGCCCACGCTGAAGGATCAAGGTAAATCCAAAGGGATTTCTAGGAAGTGTCATTTTTAATTTTTTTGGCCCAGGTCTGGATTTCAGTCATGAACTGAAAGCAGAGGCTCAGCCCAGGATGTTTGGGCAGTAAACAAAGGTTACTGGATAACGTGGGAAACAGGGGAGTCTTGGAAAAACTGCACGGAATTTCTACGGTCACAACAAACAATTTTAAAAGGGATGGAGCAAATCTAAAACTTTTCAGAAAATTTCATCAAAGTTTCTACTGGTTTTAATTTATTTTTTGCCGGTGGAGCAAGGAGCAAATACCCCTGGGAGCCAAAGATGGAGCCAGAAATTCAAACAAGCGATGCTGCCTACAAGTGCTATAGAATTTAACTTTCAATCAGATACCTAATAAATATTAGCTATTATTAACTTCAAATTAAGTACCTAATTGATCTATTAGGTAATTATCAAAAAGGTAAAAAATATAAGCAAGAGAGAATTCCCTGCAAGGCCTGAGGCTCAAAACTTCAGATTCAGAAGGCAAAATGAACACATCAGAAACTGATTTGTTTGGGAAACATTAATCCAGTTTAGAGCATCACTTGTAAATCTGGATGTCCCTGACGCTCATTAAATGCCTCCAAACTTCCTGCTCTCCAGGAAAGCACTGCCAAGGTGTTGCAATAACTTTTCCTGGATCCTGTGAGCAGCTCTGCTCCACCAAATGTTGTCCCAGGAGGGCACATCCCAAATAATCCCTTTATTTACTACCTCGGGGGATTCCTATTTGGCATCTCTTCAGGCTATTTTCCCTCTCTAAAATTAACTTCTGTTTGAAGATGTCCCTGCTCATTGCAGGGGGGTTGGACTGGATGAATTTTAAAGGTCTCTTCCAACACAAAGTATTGGAGGATTTTCTGATTTTAGTTCCTAAAATCGAGCTGTTCTTTGGGAGCTCCAGCAGGAGCATCCCAAAGGGAGCATCCCACGTTCCCAGAGGATCCAGCGGATTTCCAGGAGCCAAGGATTATTCCCTGCACGCGGACAGTGCAGAGGTGCTCTTTCCATCCCCTGCTGTTTGCCAGCTCTCGCTGTTTTTTGTGTTTGCCTCTGATAAATCCAAGACAGATTTGCGTTGATTCCCCTCCAACACAAACTTTGAAACAGGTTGGTTGTTCCTGCTCTCCACTTGAGAATAACAGCTCTAAGCCTGCCCTCAGTCTAAGCTCAGCACTTCAGCTCACGCAGAGAAGTGAAATTTGGGGTTTTATGTTTTTAGGTGCAAGGCAGGAGGAGGAGAGCAGAGGGAAGGATCACCATCGAATGCTCAACCTGCAGCTCTCCACGGGGAGAGCCAAAACCCACACACACCCTGAAAAACTGAATATTTTTGCTCCTTTTCCCCTTAATTATTTTGATGTGAACTTACAGTCCACCAGAGAACAGAGCCGGAAGGTGGAACTTTTAGCATTCAGCACAACAATGCATTAAAATAACCAGGAAAAATCATCCAACTCAACCCCTGCACGAAACTGCCCTCGGCAGAATTCCTCCATCCCCGTTCCCAAATCAGAAGAAAGAGCAGTCTGTAACTCCTTACCTGCTGGTGTGTTTTCCATGAGGACCAGGTCTCCCCCAGCCGAGGGGTTGGGGCTCTGGTCCCTTTTCAGCCCTGGGGAGGCTCAGCTCGGTGGCCATGCCCCTCTCCAGCCTGACGTCAGCGCCGGGCAAACCCTCCCCAAATTTGTGGAGCGATGACCCAACGTTGGAACAGCATCCACGGCCATCTGGCCCCGAGCCTGGCCGTGTTTACAGCGCGCTTGGGAGGGTTTGGTGCGGCTCCTGCAGATGTTCCAATGGAAGTCCCATTGGGGTGGCCTGGGAAGGGGTGAGCCTTCGCTCCCGAGAGGTGGCAGAGCCACTTTGTCCCTGTCCCAGCTTCTCCAGAGGGAAAAGCCTTGTCCCCATCGTGCCCGGAGCCTGACTCAGCAAATGCTCCGAATGAGGTGAATCCTGCATCCCAGGACCAGCGGGATTTTAGCTCTTCTTCCTCCTTTCCCCATTGTTTTGAGCATTTTTTCCCCCAATTTCCACTCCTTTTAATTGCTTTCCCAGCAGCTGCCGCACAGCTGGAATCGGGAGGGAGCGCGTCGGGCTTTTAAAAACAAAACATCCTTCCAGTGGATCTGCATTCAAAACAGGGAGGTGAGGAAATCACACCAGCCAGGGAATCCAAATGAGCCGGGAGGGCGCAGGGCCACGGGATAATTCAAGGAGTTAAAAGAATTCGACTGTCCCGGAACTTCCCCAGCTTGAGGACTGTGCATGCGATTTGCAGAGCTGCCTGGAACCGCAAGGGCAGTCTGGCTGTTGCTTAACAAAAGGCCAGGGCTCTGCTGCAGCTGCTGATTTACTCATTTTCAAGGCATGAGCTCATTTAGGAGAGGAGCAGAAGTGTTTTCCGGCATCCCTTCGCTTTGGGCAATGGGGGAGGCTCCTCGTGACTGCGAAAAGCCCATCTGAGATGGATTTCATTTTAAAAAAACAGATTTCTGACCAGCCCCTGTGCCTCAGTGTGGGACCAGCCATGGGCAGCCCTGCTCTGAGTGCACATTAGCCACAGAAAAGGTTTTTTCACCTAAAAATGACACCTGCTCTGAGCACTCCTTGGGATTTCCCATCCTGCTGGGACCCTCGGGGCTTCACTAATCAGCAGCAGGAGAGCACAGAGCATTGCAAAATGTCATTAATTAAATCCCCAGAGCAGATGCTCCACAGGATTTCTGAGAAGAGGACTCGGGACCAGACTCTGTCCCTGCCAGGAGGAGCAGAGGGGCTGGGAAGGGAGCCAGAGCCTTCCAGGGGGACATGCCAAGCAAAGGAAAAAGGAACAGTGAGAGCTCCGAGAAACCCTTATCAAAGAGAAATTCAGCATGTTAAACCAGGGACTTTCTGGAGACCTCTTAAAAGAAGCATTATAAGGGAATGAATTAATTTTACAGCTTAAAGAAAAATAAAAAAAAAAAAAAAATGCATGGCACTCTGCCCTTCCACACCATCAGAAACAAACGAGTATGAAATGCTGGGAACTGCCACCAAGCCCAGGCTGAACTTCTTTGGGGTTATTTTCCTCTCCACTGAGGGGCTCGGGGAGCACAAACCCCTTTGATTTTGCTGTACCCTTCACTGAGCCACGAGGCTGGAGGTGACTTGCTCGTCCCCAGGGTGTCCCCAGGGGTGTGGCAGTCCTGCAGGACACCCAAGGAGCAGGCAGTGCCCTCCATCCCTGCAGAGCACATTTCACATCCCTCCTTCAGCCAAACCTCCCCCTTGGCACTGCCCTCACCCCAGAGCCTGCACCCACCCACCCAGTCCACCTTGGGCACAGCTCCAGGCACAAAAATGGATTTTTTTTCCCCCCTGGGGTTCATTTCCCAGTGGCTGGAGGTGACTCAGGGCTGCAGATGGACAGTGTGCCACGCCAGGAGCACACAGCTGCTGCGGGGTCACCGCTGGCCTGAGCTGGGCTGAATGAATCCTGCTGCAAAACACAAGATAGCCACGAGTGGTCAGATCCCGACAGTTGCAACACCGCAGAATTCCCCCAAATCCAGTTAAAAATACTAAATACTGCAGCCTGGGAGCCCTGCCACCACCTGAAACCCTGGTGCACCCCAAAATCAGCCCAAGCTTTTGAAAACCATCCCCATTTCCAGCACGGCAAAACACCCACGCCACAGAAAGCCGAGCGTTGAACAACCCAATCCATCTTTATTTTGGAAGTACTTCCTGCTGGGGAAGGAAAATCCTCACCTTTACAAGTACAGCCAAGTGGTGAAAGAAAGGCAAGTGTGTAAAATAAACCGCACACGGTCCGGCAGCAGGAGGAGCGTCACAAACGTGTCACCTTCGGGCCTGACACCTTCTGCTTCTGCTGCCAGGGCTCTGGGTGTTGACTACGCAATAAATTCCACTCGCTGGACAGGGATAATCTTCAACGAGGACTTTTCTTGGCAATGTAAACAAGATCAGACACATTTAAATTCTCCATAGAAAAATACAACCTTAAGAACAACACCACGAAGTGAAGGCGTTTGCCAAGCTTTGGGGACATGAGCTACTCACAACAGCCCTGCAGGGCAGCCACAGCCATCTCACCTGGGAACGGGGACCAAAACGGGGTGGATTGACCCCAAATCCCCCCAGGCAGCCCAAATCCAGTTTATCTCTGGCTGGGTGTGTGCTGGACGGACGGGGATTTGGAATGGCACTGGGAACAGCTGAACAAAAGGGTTTCGAATCACAGGAATAAAGCTCTGCTGTTCCCAGGGCATTCTCTGGTTTCATTTTGCCAGGGTTTTTTTTTTCCCTATTCTG
This sequence comes from Acanthornis magna, assembly GCA_036785705.1. Taxonomy (NCBI): domain Eukaryota; kingdom Metazoa; phylum Chordata; class Aves; order Passeriformes; family Acanthizidae; genus Acanthornis; species Acanthornis magna. Next base: position 2,769,509 of record JAWUZG010000150.1, read on the forward strand.
GCAATTACGGACATCTTGTGACACTTTGAGATGCTTCCGACACAACAAGTGATGTTTTGGGGTGGAATTTTACCCCACGTTGACACACGGCGTCACCACGCCAAAAAAGATCCCATCCAAATCCAGAATTCATTTAACAAGCCAAATTCTTTGTCTTTTAAGTAGCTGCAAAAAAAAAACAAACAGTGCCACCATCCACTGCGTCCCTCCAAGGAAAACAGCAGCACCAAACTGAGCTAATCTGGCTGCTAATCCAAAATTTTCACATCTGAAACGTCAGGAAATTCAGAAATACCCAAGACAGGGTGGTGTCACCCAGACAGCACAGAACTGTTTTACAGACTATGAACTCCAAGTTAAAGAATGAATTCAAGGCAGACAACAAGGCCCACAGGTCACACTGCGCTTCCCTAAATCCACGCTGGATTGATGGGCAGGTGACGCTTGGCTGCAACACCATTGGCAAAGAGAGACCAAAAAATGTGAGATTTGGGAAAAACGCACTTAACTTGGACAGACCTATGTGGGAAAGTGCCGTCAGAGAGAATTCTGAGGCCCAAATTGCTCTGAAGAAAGGGAAAAGCTCAGAGCTAGCAGCCAGCAGCAGGGCTGGGGCTAAATAAACCAAACCCTTGGATGTGGGGCATTTTTTCTTTTCTGACAGGGAACTGCACCCCTGTAAGGCAGCGCTGGAGCTGCAGTTTGGGGGCTGGAGCTTTACTCCTGTGCTCTGTTTCAGTTCCAGGGCTGTGGTTTCCTGGGATGTCCGAGGCTTTCTGCAGGGCTTGGGCTCAAATTTTAACTACAACCCCAAAACTGTGCATTTATACACAACCTGTGGGTACAGAGGAGGGAGTAAAGTGTACAACAAGAGTTCAAACCTCCCTAGGTAAGAACGAATGAAAACAGATTTTGGCTCAACACAGATAAACCATTATCAGACACTTTACACACAGCACTGCCTGGTAATTACAAACAGCTGGAACACACAACAACTCCACCTTAACCCATTTTTTGAGTTTTTGCAAGGAAAACAAAAGTCTTTTCTAACTTTAACATGAAGATCCATAAATGATATGACTTATGAAGCCAACGTCTCAACATAGTTAACACATCTCTGTATCTGTTCACTGCAGAGCAAAATGAACTGGGAGCAATCTTTTAACTTCACCTTATAAAACTAAAAAAAAAAAGTGATGATAGCTTTGTGTAGAAAAACCCCAAAAAATAATACATTTTCGACACACATCTGTCGTTTCTCAAGCTAAAGGACCACACACTCTAATCCTAGTGTTTCTACGCAAACCAAAGGCACCTTTCTTATGGATGAGGCTGTGAACTGGGACCATTTCATTGAGTGTTAAACGAAGGGGGGGTGACAAACGGCCGAGCAAACACCCCCGTGCCACCGACCGCGACCACAGCAAGGAGGGATTAGGGAGCGCTGGTGCTCATGAATGCACTGGCAAGGGAAAGGAAAACATCTCGGCGGGGCTGTGTGTGAGAGCAGCTGGCAGGACACATGTTGTTACACCCGTGAAAGAACCAGACTGTTCCTGATGGAGACGAGGCAGGACCGCAGCTCCGCAAACCCCACGGGGACACAGCCGCGGCTTTGTCCTCTTCCCGGGCGGGGGAAGGAGCACATCCACACTCTGTCCCCTCCCCGTGACCCCCAGAGCGCAGGACAAACACCAGGGCACCCGCACGGCTGCCAGGCTGCAGGGACAGGGCTGGCAGTGCCCGTGAGCGCCGCGGTTTATCCGAAAATGAACATTTCCGTGCCGGTGGGACGCCGAGACGAGCCCGCAGCGCAATTCGGGACCCTCCTCGCCACTCTGGGGTGGTTTTCCCCCCTCTCTTCCAAGCAGGTGAATCTTCAAAGCAGAAGCAGGGTGGAGGAGAGGGATCTGGCAGGGATGGGGCTGCAGGACAGGCAGAGTGCCCAGCCAGGCCCTGCCACCTCCCCACGGGGCAGGGGCTCCAGCCCGGCTCAGACACGGGGGTTTTTAAGGACAGCCCCACCTCTGGCCCAGCAGAGCCAAGGGAAGGCAGGTGGGAGCTCCTTCAGCAGCCACCAGCAGCAGGAGATGCCCTCCTGCCCACCACGAGCCGGGAGCAGCGAGGGGAGGAGGGTTTGGGGTCACCAGAGGAGCAGCGGGATGCTCACCGCCCCCGCGGCATTATTCCCAAGGCCAGGACACGCTCAGGGCTTCCAAACACAGCTCTCCCTGTCCAGCCCAGCTCCGGTGGCCTTCCCCAGGAGCAGAGAGAGGGTCTCCAGCGGCACGAGGAGCTCAGAAAATGACTCTGTCCTCCTGCGTCCTGTCCCACCACAGGCTGCTGTTCAGGGTGCCGAAGCCGCTGTCCTCCTCCTCCTGCTCCTTGGCCAGCTCCACAAACACCTGCAACACACGGGAAAGGCCCCACGCCCCTTGGAGGAACTTGCTTGGTGACAAATCCAACTCACACTAAAAACCTGATGAGTAACGGGTGTGTTGCTTCATCCCTGAGGAGCCAATTTTCAGCATTTTGAGGTTTTTCTCCTCACTCCTACCCCCCCCCACCTCTTTCCTTCAACAGCACAATGAAAAGGAAGTTCAGCACTGGAGGGCATTAATTGTCAGCAGTAATTATTCCACAATAAGCAATAAAGAGTCTGAGCTTCGCCCTCCTTCCAGGCACGAACAGCAAATTGCCCTTCTTGGAATAAATCAGAGCATTTCCACTAACCCCACACATTCGCTTTCTTCCAGTCACTGCAGTTGGCATCTTATTTTTGAAGGGGAGAATGGGAACAAGGAGGAGCTGGAGAACTGGCAGCCATGATTCACTTGGGAAAAAGGGAATTTAATTTCCCAAAAATGCCCCAAGAAGCAACAGAAAGTGGCCCCAGTGGCCTGAGAGCAGAGTGTGGGGGATGAGCTGCCTGCACAGGGATCGTGGAATGGAATCATGGAATTCTTTGGGTTGGAAGGGACCTTAAATCCCATCCCATTCCAACCCCATCCATGGGCAGGGACACCTTCCATTATCCCAGGCTGCTCCAGCCTGGCCTTGGACACTCCCAGGGATCCAGGGGCAGCCACAGCGGCTCTGGGAATTCCATCCCAGCCCCTCATCACCCTCACAGGGAGGAATTCCTTCCCAGCATCACATCTAACCCTGCCCTGTGTCTGCCACCTTCACCTGGCAGGGTTTGCGTTCACAAAATAGAATTTAACACACCTGTTCCAGAGTTGCTTGAGAAAAGCTGTAGTCCTCAATGTTAAAGGCGTGTTTTACTAGGGAAGGAATTGATAAGAGTGGTTTTAGGGACACGTGACTTACTCTTGATTTCACAAGAAAGAGAGTTGGGGACGATGACAGTAAAAGGAAAATAAATTAAATAAATTTGGGATAGAAATGGAGGAGTGTCCCCACGTGGCAAAAGTGTCAGTTATGGGAGACAAAAGGACTGGTGTGTGTGATGTATGGCAAGTGCTTCCTTACCTTCTTCCAGCTTGGAAAAAGAATGTGAAAGCGACTGTACATCCTCTTTAGGAATTTTATATGCCAGGATCGAAGCAAAGCTGGAACAAAAAAACAAAGTAAATTCAGCTTCAAGCAAATCACTCCGAGTAAAAAAATTACCACCCAATGGAACGGATTTAAACCCCTTTTCTGAAGGTTCTGCGGGGATTTTGAGCAGTCATGATCACACAGGACAAGGGGAACGAGGCAGCTCCAGGTGCATCAGCTGAGACCCCCTGGGACTGTTCCCCTACACACTCTTCCACTCAGATTCAACCCTTTTATTCCGCTTACTCATGGAAGATTCGCTGCCTGGAACTCCCAGAGCTCTGAGGTTCTGCCGTTCAGCTGAGCTGGGAGGTCCCAGCACCTCTGGGAAGTTTGAATCGTTCCCTGGGAGCTGCTCTGCCCCCACTGCTGCTGGGAAGGGAACTCCCCTCCCTCCACACCCCCCACCTCTGAGGAACACTCCTCAAAAACCTCCCCACGGCAGGAGAAAGGGCCCGCAGTGCCGTTTTTGGAGTGTCCACAGTCCCTGAGCCAAACCCTCGGCTCCGCAGGGCAGAAATTCGGAGCTGCTGGTGGGAGAGCAGCCAGCCCACCCTCAAACCCAGACCCCCAGAGCCCTCCGGCATTTCCAGGTAGGGGCAGTGAGTCAGAGACTTGGATTGCAGCCCTTTCCCGGGGGCCCTGACCCAGCAGGAAGCTGTCAGGCCACAGCTCTGCAGAAATCCAGTTTTGCTTCCTCCGCGCCGAACATCTGCGCGGGCTCGCGGCCCCGCCCCGGCAGCTCGGGCTCTGCCGCCTTCCAGATCCCTTCCTCTTTTTCAGGTTTTATTATTTTCAAGCCGTGTGTAAATATTGACATTCCCTCCCCGGTGCCAAGGGGCTGCTGTGAAATCAGAAGGTTTTATTAATATCGATTTTCCCGTGTGTTTATCCGACCTCACCTTTCCTGGCGGTTGGCGTTGGGGAAGATGTGCAAAATCTGGCTCTGCAGATACTCCACCTGCTGCACGTCTGCTGTGTCCCTCAATTTCATTTCCAAGAGGTATCCCCTGCCAAATTTGCTCTTCAGGTGCTGCACAGTGCCTATACACCTACAAACCACAGACACAAAATAAGAGTTGTGCTCTGGAACGGCCTGAACTCAAACAGGCCTTTTTTGCTGTTAAGGATGAATTCTGCTCCCAATTTAAGGTACAAAATGGATCTGTGGGGGGCTCTGGGGGTACCTGAGCTGCCCTGACACCAGGATGGCCACGCGGTCGCAGACGGCGTCTGCCTCCTCCATGTAGTGCGTGGTGAGGATGGCTGCTCTCTCCTTGTTCTTAAAGGCTGCTCGGATGGCCCTCCTGCAAAAACACAGCCCAAAGCAGCCCTGAACGAACACACCCCGCAGGGAACAGCAAATCCTGGCTTGGCAGGAAACCAGAGCTGCGATGGACCCTCTGTTGATGGAGCAGCGCTGCTCCCACAGCAGCGATTCACACCTCAATTTCCCAAAGATGGCTCAGATCTGCACTCCTCGTGTTATTTTAAGGATTTCTTTCAACTTTTAAGCTTTTAATTCCCAAGCTCTTCTGGGAGAGACCACGGCTGCACTGCACCTGGCACAAAGGCTGGGCTGGGTCTCCCCTCTTGTGAGACCCCCGGGTCCACTCTGGGGCTCCCAGCACAGGAGGACACCAAGGAGATGCTCCGAGAGCTCAGAGCCCCTGCCAGGACCTGAAGGGCTCCAGGAGAGCTGCAGAGGGACTGGGGACAAGGCATGGAGGGACAGGACACAGGGAATGGCTTCCCACTGCCGGAGGGCAGGGCTGGATGGGATTTTGGGCAGGAATTATTCTGCTCCAGCAGAAGGTGTCCCTGTGCGAGGCTGGGATGATCTCTACAGTCCCTTCCAGCCCAACCCGCCCCACACCCCTGCCTGTGGCTCTCCCTGGGCTCAGCAGGGATAACCCCACCCCAAACCACGCAGATTCCCGAGGAACCGCGGCCAGCACTCACCACATGTGCTGCTTGGCCTTGGGGTCCATGCCGGTGGAGGGCTCGTCCAGCAGCGTCACCCGCGGGTTGCCCAGCATGCTGAGGGCAAAGCAGAGCTGAGGGGACCAGAGGGGCAGGGTGAGGATGGGGAGGGGGCTGGTGACACCCAGGGTGACCCCTGAGCCCCCCCATACCTTGCGTTTCAGCCCCACTCCCAACTTCTTCGTCGTCTTCTGCAGGTGGTCCTTCAGATCCAGGGCGCTGGCGATGCTGCGGAGGGGAAGGAGAAAGGCTGGGGGGGAATGGTTTGGCTTTCCCCTCATCAGAGCAGGCAAACAGCTCCTTTTGGAGGGGCCAGTTAAAATATTTGTGCAATATCAGGTGCAAAAAAAGCAGAGCAAAAAGCAGAATTTGTAACTAACCCCCGTTTGAAGGGGTCAGTTAAAATATTTGTGCATCAAGGGCAAAAAAAGCAGAATTTGTAACTAACACCCTTTTGAAAGGGTCAGTTACAAATATTTGTGCATCAAGGGCAAAAAAAGCAGAGTAAAAAGCAGAATTTGTAACCAACTCCCTTTTGAAGGGGTCAGTTAAAATATTTGTGCATCAAGTGCAAAAAAAGCAGAATTTGTAACTAACCCCCTTTTGAAGGGGTTGGTTACAAATATTTGTGCATTAAGTGCAAAAAAAGCAGAGCAAAAAGCAGAATTAGTAACTAACCCCATTTTGAAGGGTTTGGTTACAAATATTTGTGCATGAAGTGCAAAAAAAGCAGAGCAAAAAGCAGAATTGGAGCTTGGTGCTTCCATACAGAACCACCTGGAGGAGCTTGTGGGGATAACCCAGAAAGAGCTCCAAGCCCAGAATTCCCAATCCTTGCAGCTTCTACAAAGGTCACTGATAGTACTTCCTAACCTTAAAAAGGTAACTTTAAAAAAAACACATATCAAAATTAAAAATCGCAATTCAATTTTGTGTGGATGAGTCTTCATCACCTCACCTACAAATTCACAATCGCAGAATTTCAACCAAGCTTAAAACCCAACTTCATAACCTTAAAAAAGTAACTTAAAAAAAAGCACATATCAAAATTAAAAATCCCAACTCAATTTTGTGTGGATGAGTCTTCATCTCCTCACCTATTAATTCAAAACCACAGAATTCCAACCAAGCTTAAAACCCAACTTAAAACAGAGGCTGCATTAGGAAAGGTGAGAAGGGAAAAAAAAATAGCCACCAAAAAAAAAATCTAAACCTCCTCCAGCAATAAGCCTGAAAATAAAAAAAGCCAGTTAAACCACAAAGATTTCTATAATGAACCTCTCACCGCTTGATGACTTCTCTGACATCAGCCTGACTCATGCCTTTGATAGCTCCATAAATCTCGAAGTGCTCCTGCAAGGTGATGTCTGGCCAGAGGGGATTGGTTTGGGGACAGTACCCCACGAACTTCACCGAGTCATCCTCACTGCTCAGCCCCACGGAATCGCCTCCCATCAGAACCTGCCAGGAAAACGCCCGGACCTTAATCCAGAATATTTTACATTTCCGAATTGTTTTTGTGCGACTTTAGCAAAATGCCCTCAGGAATGCTTACAATATTACCAACAAAATTTAAATACAAGTTGATTTTTTTGGGACACACCCAGACCTTAATCCAGAATATTTTACATTTCTGAATTGGCTTTGCACAGCTTTAGCAAAATGCCCTCAGCAATGCTTACAGTATTAGCAATAAAATTTAAATACAGGTTGATTTTTTGTGTCACTAGCATGGGACATATCCAGACCTTAATCCAGAATATTTTACATTTCCGAATTGTTTTTGTGCAACTTTAGCAAAATGCCCTCAGCAATGCTTACAGTAGTACCAATAAAATTTAAATACAGGTTGATTTTTTGTGTCACTAGCATGGGACATACCCAGACCTTAATCCAGAATATTTTACATTTCTGAATTGTTTCTGCATATCTTTAGCAAAATGGCCTCAGCAATGCTTATAATAGTAACAAAAAAATTTAAATACAGGTTGATTTTTTGTGTCACTAGCATGGGACATACCCAGACCTTAATCCAGAATATTTTACATTTCCGAATTGTTTTTGTGCAACTTTAGCAAAATGCCCTCAGCAATGCTTACAGTATTACCAATAAAATTTAAAGATAGGTTGATTTTTTTGGGACACGCCCAGACCTTAATCCAGAATATTTTACATTTCGGAATTGTTTTTGTGCAGCTTTAGCAAAATGCTCTCAGGAAGGCTTACGATATTACCAATAAAATTTAAATATAGTTTGATTTTTGGCATAAGTAGCATGGGACATACTCAGACCTTAATCCAGAATATTTTACATTTCCGAATTGTTTCTGCATATCTTTAGCAAAATGCCCTCAGGAATGCTTACAGTATTACCAATAAAACTTAAATACAGGTTGATTTTTTGTGTCACTAGCATGGGACATACCCAGACCTTAATCCAGAATATTTTACATTTCTGAATTGTTTCTGCATATCTTTAGCAAAATGGCCTCAGCAATGCTTATAATAGTAACAAAAAAATTTAAATACAGGTTGATTTTTTGTGTCACTAGCATGGGACATACCCAGACCTTAATCCAGAATATTTTATATTTCCAAATTGTTTTTGTGCAACTTTAGCAAAATGCCCACAGGAACGCTTACAATATTACCAACAAAATTTAAATACAAGTTGATTTTTTTGGGACATACCCAGACCTTAATCCAGAATATTTTACATTTCCGAATTGCTTTTGTGTAACTTTAGCAAAATACCCTCAGCAATGCTTACAACATTACCAATAAAATTTAAATGTAGGTTGATTCAGCAACCTATATTTACATTTAGCACGGGACATACCTGCCCACTGGTCGGCTCAATCTCTCCAACGAGCATATTAATCAACGTGCTTTTCCCAGCTCCGTTGGGCCCCAACAAACCCAGGATTTCTCCTGAAGAAAGAACAACACAAACATCGCCCACGAGGTCAGAGAAACGCTTCCAAGAGCTGTTTTTACAAACAAACCAGCTCGACAGCAAGCAACCGCGCTCCGACCTTTCTTCACGCAGAGGGAAACGTGTTTCGTTGCCACTTTCTTTATTTTTCTGCCCAGGAGGAATTCCTTCCTTTCATCGAACTCCTTGTGCAGGCTGCTGACGAGGATCGCTGGCATCTGAGAGAGGAGGGAGGTGGCTGCAGGTCCCACCCAGCAGCTCTGGGGAGCCCCCGAATTCGGGGGTTTGGGCGGCGCGGGGATTTTTACCTCCTCACTTTTGGGGCTGCTCAGGATCTCTTTGACTCGCAGCCTCTCCGCCCTCACGTCCTCGTCCTCGTTCTCCTCGTGAGGAACATCGGGGAACTTCCAGCCCTTGGCTCTGGTGGAACATTTTCTGGAAGGGAGAAGAGCACGAGGGCTGCGCTCAGCTCTCGCTGAGGTTGGCTCAGGTTGGGGTTTTGTGTTTGTGGATTCCTGCAGCTCATCCCGGAGCAGGAGCAGCTCAGGGACTGTCCCCGTGTCCCCTCCCTGCTCGGTGAGGGTACAGCAGTTCTGGCCATGTGTTTGTGTTCATATTTTGGATTCCTGCAGCTCATCCTGGAGCAGGAGCAGCTCAGGGACTGTCCCCGTGTCCCCTCCCTGCTCGGTGAGGGCACAGCACCTCTGGCTATGCCATGGGGAAAGCACTTCACCTGTTTTGATATAGGGAAAATCCTTATCAAATCCCTGATTTTGCAGCGATGTCACTCAAAAGGAAACTAAACACACATTTCTACACTTCGGGGACAGTTCCAGATGGGATATAATGAAAAGCATTGTATTTCTTCCCCTTCCAATTCCAGTTTCATCACCAGTTTTTCCCCCCAAAACCAAATTCTTTGTACCACGGCTTGACCAAGGCCCATCCCAGAGACTCACCTGAAGAAGGGATCCTCTCTGACCGTCCTGCCTCCGTTCTTCAGCTCGAAGCAGCGCAGCAGCAACAGCCACACCACGCACTGCACGTAGGGCTGGGGCAGAGAAAAACCACCCTGGTCACTGGCCAGGCTGGGGACACCGAGGGGACACCGCCACGGGGTGGGGGACACGAAGTTCCACACATAAATATATCCCTGGTGCTTCCAAAAATGTAATTAATATATCATTAAATGCTGCCGAGTGCATCCAAAAATATATTTAATATATCATTAAATGTGCTGAGCGGGTCTGAGGATGCACAACCAACCTCTGCTTAGAGCTAAAAGCAATTATTTGGGTTTTTGCACAGAGAAGGTCCCTGCTCCAGCAGCAGGGACTCCTGTAATAATCACAATTAACGCTGGCAGTGTTAACGAGGCCGTGGGGGCAGCAGATGTTGAGCACAGCAGCGTCACTGACTCTGCTCAGCTCAGCACCAGACCCAACCCTCACTGAAAAGGATTTTGAACAGAAGGGGCTCCCAGCAGGAGCCACCATTCCTTACAGCAAATTAGGAATTTTTCCGATTTATAAAATCATATAAAATCCAACGTTCATGCTCACAGCCAGAACTGCCACCAGCAGCCGATCCCAGGGGTCGTGGTATGCCCCACTCTCCCTCTTGCCTTTCCATGAGACCTGGAAATTCAGGGAAAAACAAGCTCAGGTCAATGATCACCCACCGGAGACTCCTGCTCCACTTGCACTGTGGTTTCAACTCAGTCATTCAGGCTGTGGGGCTTGAGAACTTTCTGAGCTCTGCAGGGACTCTCCAAAAAAAAACCCAACAAAAAACCAGAAAACAAAAAATACAAACAAAAAATACAAATAAAAAATACAAACAAAAAATACAAACAAAACATACAAACAAAACATACAAAACAAACAAAAAAACCCAAACCAACAAAAAAACCCCAAAACCAAAACCAAGAAAACCCACAGAAAAAATACCCACAAAAAAATACCAAAACCAAGAAAAACGAAACAAACAAAAAAACCAAACAAAAAAACCCCTTGTCGAGGGTTTGACCCTGGCTAAATGCCAGGCACCTACGACGTTTGCTCTCTATGCTCTCTCCTGCTGCAGCTATGCAGAGGAGAGGGAAAATTAACACAAAACACTGGACTTATGAGTTGAGATAAGACCACTGATAAGGTGACGCACTAGATTCAGGGCAAAAGCAGGCGGTAAAACTTAAAGTTGCAAAAAAAAGTGATTTATTAGTCTAACAGAGTCGGAGGATAAATCAGAGGTAAAAATAAGCTCTCAAGACACCGTTTCTTCACTGACCCCCCTTCCCTCTTAAGGCACCGCTTCCCAGCTCACCCCCTCCCTCCTTTCTAACTAACCAACACCTCCCAGGCAGGGGCAGGGTGTGGGGTTTTTTTCTTTAAGTCAGTCCATCACAATTCTTCTACTACAGACACTGTTTCTCTATTCGCCCCCTCCTTCCATTCAACCAGCAGATCCGGGTTGGGGCAAGATATGTGGCTTTTCTTAGTCAGTCCAACGCCACAATTCTTCTGCTACAAACACTGTTTTTCTGCTCACCCCTCTCCCTATTAAGGCCATTTCTCAGCTCACCCCCTCCCTCCTTCCTTCTAACCAAACAGCTCCGGGGTGGGGGCAGGGTATGGGGGTTTCCTTTGGTCAGGGTCAGTCCATCAGGGGAAAAGAATCCTCTACTTAGCCATGGGGGTCCCTCCCACGAGAGACAGTCCTCTGCGAACTTCTTTGGCGTGGGTCCAATCTCACGAGCAGCCCCGCCCGATTGCTGCTGTCCGAGATTCTCTCCAGGCTGCAGACTTCCAAGCCGAGGCCAGGCTGTTTCCATCCCGGGAGCAAGGCCTTTCTCTCTCCTGCAAGGCTTTTGCAACTCTCAGTCTCTGGGACTCCCACTGGATCACAGCTTCCTGCAGGCTTCCACCTGCTCCTCTGGCGTGGGCACCTCCCCACGGGCTGTGGGGGGTTCTCTGTATCCCCTGGACTCCATGGGCTGCAGGGGGACCACCTGCTCCCCCATGGTCTTCACCACGGCTGGCAGAGGGTTTTCAGCTCCGGCGCCTGGAGCATCTCCTCCCCCACCTTCTCCACTGACCTTGGTGCCTCCATGTTGTTCTCCCTCACATATTTTTACCTCCTCCTCCTCCTTCCCTGGCTACAAAGAAGTGCGTGCTTACCCTGTTTTGTTTTCTTCTTAAATATGTTTTCACAGAGGCGTAACTAACATCTCTAATTGGCCCAGGTTTGGCCAGCAGCATGTCCATCATCTTCAGAGCCATCAGAGATTGGCTCTGCTGGACATGATGGAGAAATTTCCAGAATCTTTACTCAGGACATGCAGGAGCCATCTTTGTACCCCACCCTATCCACTGGCAAAAACTGGGCCAGGCAAAACTACCACACCCCTCAAACAAAATATTCAACAAAACAATCAATCAATCAACAAAACAAACAAACAACAACAAAAAAGCACCCAAAAAAACACGCAACAAAAAAAAGTCCATCCACATCCCTGGGGCTGCTCCTGGTTCCAAGGCACCCCCTCCCAACGAAGCCATGTCCCTCCCTGGGTTTGCTCACTGAGAATATGTGATTTTCCTTGGGATATCACAGAATCATGGAATAGTTTGGGCTGGAAGAGACCTCGAACTCACCTTATTCCCTCCCTGCTGCTCCAAGCCCTGCCCAGCCTGGCCTTGGACACTCCAGGGATCCAGGGACAGCCACAGCTCTCTGGGAATTCCATCTCAGCCCTCCCCACCTCACAGGGAGGAATTCCTTCCCAAAATCCCATCCAAGCCCACTCTCTGTCACCTTGAGGCCATTCCCCCTTTTCCCACCACTCCACATCCTCATTAAAATTCCCTTTCCATCTTTCTCGTAGCCTCCCTCCACTCAGAGAAAGGAAATTTCATGGAAAACTGACTGCCGTCCTCGTTTAACAACCAAACCGCTTCACTCAATGGAAAAAAGGTGTTTTTTTCCCCAATCCTTGTTATTCTTCACGTGTGGAATGGCGACAGAGGACACATCGCAGGCACCCACCCAACCCCAGCCAGCTCCGAGCGTCCCGGGAAGGATCCCTGGGTCCCTTACCTTTATAAAACAGATCAGGCACCCGATCAGGGGATAAATGGGAATGAAGATGGAGAAGACATAATGCAGGATGGTGGTTACGAGGTGTAGATCCAGGAAAAAAGCCACTTCAGTGACCACTGTGCAGAGCAGGGCTGTCTGTATCAAAAAAAAGGGGGAAAAAAGTCCATTTTCATCCACTTCAGACTCTCTGAGCACAACTTATGAGCATAACTTTCTATACCAGTATACCATATAGACACTAGAGAGAATATATATATATATATTGTTTTTTAAAATATATTATTTATATATATATAAATATATATATAAAAAAATATATATAAATATATAGAAAAATATATATAAATATATATAAATATATATATAAATATATATATTAAAATATATATAGATATATAAAAAGATGTGTGTATACACACACATACATGTGTATATACATATGTATATATATGTATATATATATATTTTATACTAATAATTCTGGGTCACACAGAAAGCTCAAGAATGATTAAAACAGCTCAAACCATTCAAAGCTGACATGAGAAGGCATCATTTAAGGAACTTTTAAATAAAGCTTTTACCACTCAGCACACGGCAGTGGGAGAGGGATGTTTGTCAATATTTCACATTTCCTGGGCATTAAGGACAGAGAGCTCAATAAATTAATGTGAAGCTGCCGTGATTTTGGAGATCACTGATCTTCCCACTCAGCCCAGCTCCAGGTCAGGCCACTCACCACTGAAAATATAAATGACCAAAATTCCTTCGTGTTCTGGACTTTTCTGAAGGTGAAGGAGACCACGTAGGTGAAGAGCACCACGGAGGGGACGTAACCAATCAGGCAAAAAATCTGCAGGGACAGGGAAGGATTCTCAGGAGATGTGCAGCAGGAATTGTTTTTGCGTAAGGATCAACTGGAATTACCTCAGTGTGATACAGAACTCTGGATTCATCTGTGTCACTTTATTTGATATATTCAGCAGCCTTGGCGCACAGAGAATTTATTATTAAAGACACAAATTAAAGAGTGTGTGGAGAGGCAAAACCCTCCCTCCCTTGATTTCTTTTAAACTCTTTTCTTTTTTTTTTTTGTAACACGAACACCCATAAATGCTGACCTCAAGATTCTGGCAAATACTAAGAATTCCACCACAGCATTTTTGTAGAAATTCAAACAAGGGTCGAAATTCAAACAAGGGTAGCAAACCAGCCCTGAAGCCACATCCCAAACCTGATTAACTCAGGAAAAGCAGCTGGGAAAAGCTGATTCCTCTCAATTCCTGCCAGCATCACAGGGAATATTCGCTCTGAATATCAAAGCCGTGAAGTCTTGTGGTCTCCTCGATTTCATCACATCTGCAATTCACTGCAGAGATGGGCTGAGCTCAAAGTCACCGTGCCCTTGTCATTAGCAGCAAGCAGAGCAATTATCAACCACAGCACAGAGCTCAGAGCTGGCTGAGGCAGCAGAGAGAAAGGAGAATTTCTTTGGAAAACATGGGGATTTTAAATGACAGAATCAACCAAGCTGGAAAAGATCATTGAGATTGTCAGGTCCAGCCTGGGGCCAACCAGACCACGGCACCAAGAGCCATATCCAGGCTTTCCTTAAAGCCACCACCGCCCTGGGCAGCCCCTTCCAATCCTTTCCATGAAGAAATTCCTCCGATGTCCAACCTAAACCTCCCCTGGCGCTGATTTATTTTATTTCATTCCTGATCTCCAAACTTTGAGCCAATCTGTGGCCAACCAGCACAGCACCAAGAGCCACATCCAGGCCTTCCTTAAACGCCACCACCTCCCTGGGCACCCCTTCCAATCCTTTCCATGAAGAAATTCCTCCTACATCCAACCTAAACCTCCCCTGGTGCTGCTTTATTTTATTTCATTCCTGATCTCCAAACTTTGGGCCAATCTGTGGCCAACCAGACCATGGCACCAACAGCCACATCCAGGCCTTCCTTAAACGCCACCACCTCCCTGGGCAGCTCCTTCCAATCCCCACCACCCTTTCCGTGAAGAAATTCCTCCTACATCCAACCTAAAGCTCCTCTGGTGCTGCTTTATTTTATTCCAGTCCTGAATGAAACTCCAAATTTTGGGCCAACCAGACCATGGCACCAAGAGCCACATCCAGGCTTTCCTTAAACACCACCATCTCCCTGGGCAGCTCCTTCCAATCCTTTCCATGAAGAAATTCCTCCTACATCCAACCTAAACCTCCCCTGGTGATGATTTATTTTATTCCAGTCCTGAACGAAACTCCAAACTTTGGGCCATTTTCCCCACGGAAAGTGATCTGATTTCATGCCAGCAGCGTTTTCCATGTGCATCCATTGGGAAAATCTTGCTGAATGGAGTAAGGAGAAGAAAGACTTGCAGAAAACCACACTCACCACGGCCAGGAACTTGCCCACGTAGAAATAAACGCCGTAGTGGAAGGCGAAGAGGCTGCCGATCATCAGGACGAGGATGAAGAAGAAGAGAGGGAGGTCCACCAGGGCCTGGCCAGTCCAGTAGGCTGAGGGATAGAGCCCTGCGATCTTCAGCTGCGTGTACGCCTTGATCTGCACCAGGGGAGGGAAGTTAAAATTAATGGGAATTAAAATTAACGGGAATTAGAATTAACGTGAATTAAAATTAATGTGATGTGAATCCGCCCCAGTGGTTCCCAGTTATTGCCTTTGCACAGAAAAGATTTTCCCAAATCTGCTCCACCCCCTTGATGCCTTAGGATTTTTAGTTTCTATATTTTTCATGTATCTGTATATTCAGTGTGTGGCTCTGGACTGCATAAAAAGTGCTAAAACTTCTGCTGCCAGCATTTGTTAGACAAAATTCCTCGAAAACTCAAGATCCAAGGGCACTTCGCTGCCTCAGAGCCCCAAAATCTGTAACGAACAGTGAATTGGGGGAGCAAACTTGGGGTAATTAACATCATCACCTGAAGGTGTGATTGGAGGATTAAGGCTTGATGTGTGAATGGACAGAACTTATAAAATGTGCAGAACTCGTGACTCTGTGTCCATTTTGGGTACAGCCTCTCGAGTGGGCTCTGTCTGCCCTAAATGCACCTAAAAGCCTTTCATAAATTAATTTGATTTTTATTCTCCTAACTTTGTTTTAGGCAAGCCCTGCTCAGGCATCACCCCAATGCCATCCACGCTGCCTCTCATGGAATTGCTCTAAACCCCTCTTCAGATTTTGCCCCAAATCCCAGGATTTTGAACTTGCCCTGCATGGTCACCTTGTGGTTCTCCGCGTTGTCCATGGCAAAGTAGGGCGGCATGCCAGTGATGATGATCCCCAGCAACACGGCTTCAAAATAGATCTCCAGCCTGAAAATCGTGTCTGGAAGGTTCTGGAATATAAACCACATTTATTCCATGCCAGAACGTGACCAATAAAAACCCCCACGTTAAGAGCTGGAACAGGATGGTGAATGGTAAAATAAAAATTCTCTGGGTGGCAAGATCGCCTGAGCTGCAGCACAAAGGAAAACACCTATGGAAGTTTTGGGAGTATTTGTATGAGGAATAAATAATAAATAATCAACTCTCAGAGCATTTATGTCCTGCAGCAGGTCCTGTCCCCTGCCACAGGCCACCCCAGCTCTGCACAGGAGACAGCAGACTGAGAACTACAAACCCCTGACAAATTCATAGGATCACAGAATGCTTTGGGTTGGAAAGAACCTTAAAGATCATCTCATTCCAGCCCCCAAACTACTCCTTTTCCCTCGGTTTGGGGGGTGTTTCTGCACTCCCCCTCCCCTGTGTTCTGGGGTGATTTTTTGGGAGCTGCTCACCTGAGCGAAGGGATTGCTCCAGATCTGGATGCTCTCGGTCACGTTTAAGCTGCGCAGGAGGAGGTTGCTGACAAGATTCATCAAAACTGGCAGGGAATGCACCATGGTGCTGTTGAATACGATGGTGAAAATGTAATTCTAGGAAGGAAAAGACGAGCTGTGCTAATCCTTCTGCACAGAGGGCAACTCCCTGGGAGGGCCTCTCCTTAATTAAACCTGAACATTGGGATAAATCTTTGCATAATCAGAACTTTGCAGGGAGCTCTGGGCTGCCCAGAACACACAGCCTAATTCAGGAAAACACTCGTGCTCTCACAGGAGAAACGATTGGGAATGAATTCCCAGCGTGTTCCACGGAGCAGCGAGGCTCTGACAAATGGCACTGCAGGCAATTCCAGCCTGGAAAACAAAACACACAGGAGCTGCTCTGGGATGGTCTTGCTAATGGATTTGAGAGCAGACAGGGCAGGGGCTGGGGCTGCACTGAGTCTGGGAATAAAAAGGGGAACAAGAGGCAGAGCTGACACACGGCAGAGATTAAATGTGATCCCAAAGTTCAGATGCTCCTGTGATCCCACTGACATGGACACGTGCAGCCCAAGAAAATGACTTTTCCTTACACATGGGAGTGCCGTGGAATTACACTTCTGTCAAGCTGTGTAATTCAGTTGGTACAAGAGAAAAAAATAATCATAAAAAACTCCTCAGCCAGGTCTCCTGCGAAGCAGAACATTTCTCCTGGCTTTGTCCTCACGGGGAACAAAAGGGGACGGAAGTTTGATTGGCCTACTGTAATTACAATTACGGAAGAACATTTGTTTTGCTGCTATTCCCATTATAGAATTATAGAATATTAGAATATAGAATTAGAATATAGAATTAGAATATTAGAATATAGAACATAGAAAATATAGAATATAGAATTATAGAATATTCCCATTATAGAATTCTACTTCTGCAGTCTCTTGCACAAGCAGCGTTATATGAGATTATTTGATTTCATGTGTCAACAGGAGCTTTTCAGGCAGGAATTTCACAATTTCACAAGGAATTTCACCAGCAGCTGCCCTTGGGGCCCAGTGTGTGTGCCTCACCTGCCTGCGATGCAGGGGAAACACGTTCAGGGCTGCACTGTGCGGTGCCACCGAGACATAACCGCTGCCATTGAACATCTCCCAGAGGATGTTCATGCTCCCGAGGGAGTGCACAATGTCATCGATATCCGATTCTGGAGAGAGAAAACAGCACGGAATCATTTCGGCTGGAAAAGACCTTTAGGATCGGCAAATCCAGCCATTCCCCCACCCCTAAATCACGTCCCTGAGTGCCACATTTCCACGTCTCCTAAATCCCTTCTCCTCATCACCAGCCTGGAGTATTTTACACAGAATTATTGATGCACCAAATGCTGGTTTCTATGGCCTGGGTTACTGCTGGGCACTTTTAAAACATCCTCAGTTGAAACAAAAAGGAGTTTTCCCAGATTTTTTTACAGAATTTCCCAGAATTTTACAGCAGGGAAATGTTGCTGGATCTCAGTGTTTCCAGCCAGTTCTTTCACATGGATCAGAACAAGGTCATGGAATGGGAGGAGGATCTCCAAACCAATCCCTACAGCACAAACTGTTTACCACTCCTGGGCACTTGGGAACTCTTCATCTGGGTTAATTTCAAGGAAAAAATTCATTCCCAGCCCCAAAAGTTGGGAAAAGGGAAGAAGTGGAGACAGGAGCTGCTGCCCTACCTGTGGAGTTCTGCAGCAGGAGCCGACTCCTGTACTTGTGAGAGTTCTCTCCAGGCTTCAGCAAGTACAAATCTGGGGAGAGTTTGATAGCAGCTACAGAATTTTTGATGATGTGGTGTATGAAAAACAACAAAATCTGAACTACAAGAAAAATGAGGAAAAGCAACAACCTGAAAGAAATAAAAGTTTGGGGTTTATTACGATTCGGTGAAAGCCAGCCCAGTTATATGTGCATGCTATTAAAACAACATCTCCCTCACCCCCCCAAAAAACCCCATTTATTAACAGAAATTACTGCTCCACACTTGCTATTTTTTAAACGTAACTATGGGGGGAAATTCAGGGCAGGATGTGATCTCTGTGGCGTCATTCAGAGAGGTTTTGAGACTTGTGCACCTGAGCGAGGAGCCCCGATACTCACATAACTCTGACACATTTGCTCTCCCGTTTGAGGCTGAGGAAGTGCACTTTGGCCATGGTGGAAACTTGCTTCTTCCACAGCGTTGAGCTGCTCACGGCCGGGGCCTTGGCCTCAGACAGCATCAGCAGGCTCTGCTCCATGTCATCCAGGGATTTGGTGTCCTGCTCGTCCTGCGCTCCTTGCTGCGAGTGGAACACGCTGTAATCTGAAAGAGGGCAGGGAAAAACCCCACGGGGTTGATGCTGAGAGAGCTGTGGGGTGGAAAGGGGAGAGCTGGAGGAGCCAGGGGCCAGAGGCTCCTTGCCCTTCCTGCTGCAGAAGTCACCTCATCCCATCCTATAGATCCCATCTCGTAGATCCCATCCCATCCATCCCATCCCATAGATCCCAGAGATCCCATCCCATCCCACAGATCCCATCCCATAGATCCCATCCCATAGATCCCATATATCCCATTGATCCCATCCCATAGATACCATAGATCCCATCGATCCCATCTCATCCCATCCCACAGATCCCATCCCATGGGTGCCACAGATCCCATCAATCCCATATATCCCATAGATCCCGTGCCATGCCATAGATCACATCCCACAGGTCCCATAGATCCCATCCCATCGATCCCATAGAGCCCATCCCACCCCATCCCATCCCATCCCGTCCCATCAATCCCGTCCCATCAATCCCATCCCATCGTGACTCTGATCCAGCCCAATCACATAAACGGCAGATCCTTAAGCAGATAATTGACATTTTTGCCACCCAAAGGTGCAGGTTTTCCCCATTTTCACACCCCTGGCCTGTGTGTGCACCTTCACCTCTCAGCCCCAGCATTTTCAGCTGTTAAACCCCCTTAAACCCACACAGAAACTCTGTGCAGCAGTCATTAGTCAGGCTAATTAGGGATTAATTAATTTCTATACCAGTATACCATATAGACACTAAAGAGTATATATATCATTTTAGACTATTAATTCTGGGTCACACAGCAAGCTCGAGAATGATTGAAACAGCTCAAACCATTCAAAGTTGACATCAAAAAAACAACTGACTCATTCTGGAGTGATATTAAGCAGTCCCAACTTTTCATTTGGACTGAAAGTTCATTTACAGCGAGATGAGCTGAGCTGCTCCTGCCCTGAGTGCAGCCACTGATGGCACTGCTCACACCAAAGGCTGGGAATTCATTTCATCCTGCACTTTTATAATTGGCTGAAAGCAAACTCCATTAGGAAAATAAAGGGCATTTTAAAAGGCAAGTAAACTGGAAAGCCAAGGAGTCAAGGAGGAAAAACTAATAAATAAAAAACTTCTCCCAAGGATGAAAACTTAATAAATAAAAAGCTTTTCCCCTGGATGCTCCCAAAATCATTCCCCACCCAATTCCCTGCCTTTTCCTCATTTCCATGCTGAATATTTCAACAGCCTGGAATGCTGTGAGACCCAAAGGATGCCTGGGTGCCGGAGCAGCACCACGAGGAAGGACGTTTTTCCTGTTCCCTCCTTCTGGCTTTTCCCCTGGATGCTCCCAGAATCATTCCCCACCCAATTCCCTGCCTTTTCCTGGTTTCCGTGGAATATTTCAACAGCCTGGAACACTGTGAGACCCAAAGGATGCCTGGGTGCTGGAGCAGCACCACGAGAAGGACATTTTTCCTGTTCCCTCCTGCTGGCAGTGACAATTCCACACAGATTGGGACCAAACCAAACCCGAGGGGACCCAAGGGAACAGCCCCAGCCCTTCCCACCTGCTTGATCGATCTCTGCCTCCACCTCCAGCTTGAGGTACACGTCCTCCAGCGTGGTCATGGACACGCCGTAGGTGATGACTCCCAGGTGGGAATGGGTGTCCAGGTCAGAGAACAAGCCTAGGGACACAGGGGACACGCGCAGCTCTGAAATTCTGCTCCACCACCTGCCAAGAACACTTCAGAAATATCCCCAAAGCTTTCTGCTTGCTGGGAAAAAGGAGTAATGGGGGAAGAGAAAATAAATGTGAAGCACAGGACATGGCTTGAGAACCAAGGCTGGGACAAGGTCCTTCAAGCATTAAATTTCAGTCTCTGTGGTCAGGAAATGTGGCAGCTTTTGCTGAAGTTGTGGTGTGTATAAAAACCATCCTAAGGTTTCAAGATTGCCTCTCTTGCAAAAATCACAGCCAGGGTCTGCAGGACAGCTCATCCTATCTAAATCCCTGCCCAAAAGGATTTGTTTCACAAATAAAACCACTGAATTATTTTATATCTATACAAAATATATAGATATATGTAACACAATAATATAAAATACGTAATATATTATATATAATATATAAAATATTTTATATCTATACAAAATATATATATATATATAAAATACAGGGATATAAAACACATAATATATTATATGTAATACAATGTAAAATATCTTATTTTTAAATCTATACAAAATAGCTATATATAATACAATATAAAATGCATAATATACTATATATAATAATATATCTTATTTTTATATCCATACAAAATATATAGCTATATATAATACAACATAAAATACATAATATATTATATATAATAATATAAAATATCTTATTTTTATATCTATAGAAAATACCTATTTTTATATATTTTTTCAAAAATTTACAAAATACCTATTTCTATTTTTTTTTTTAATTTACAAAATACCTATTTTTATATATATATATTTTTTAAATTTACAAAACACCTATTTTTTATTTTTTTTTTTTAAATACCCAGGTGTTTAAAGCCCGGTTAACCAGGCAGGAGATCCTGGAGAGGCCACAGAGCTTGAATACCAACGTGAGGTTCAGAGTGGGAGAACTTAATCAGCACCTTGGGATGAAAAACATTACTGGGCTCTTATCAATCCTACAGAATAAGGACTTAAAATGAGGAGTTTAGAGCCAAGGAGAGGCTGCAGGGAAATTCAAATGTATACCATGGGAAGAGATATTTGACAACACTCCTCAAATCCCCACCATTTCTCCTGCCCCAACCTCAGCTTCTCCTTCCAAGTGTTTGGGGGAATTAATTCAATCTCAGTCTGTTTTTAAAAGTGCACCCAGCGCCTGCTGAAGGTGAGCTGATCAATTATTAACTCCAAAGCCATTTTTGGAATATCAGCCGCATATTCCCATCGATATTGACCCTCCCTTGGCTCTCCGCACAGCAAAAAGGACGCGGTGTTTATTCTGTTTATTTCTGGAGGTGAGCGCGAGCCCTGCCCAGGCTGCTCAGATAATTGCTGCCCTCTAGTGAAATCCTGCCCTGCTCGGAGGGAATTCCACGGCAGTGACACGGTGCTCTTTGCAGGTCACAGCAAGAGTCGTCAACTTTTGGAGGATTTTTGGAGGATTTTTGGAGGATTTTTTCAAGA
Organism: Acanthornis magna; assembly: GCA_036785705.1. Classification (NCBI taxonomy): domain Eukaryota; kingdom Metazoa; phylum Chordata; class Aves; order Passeriformes; family Acanthizidae; genus Acanthornis; species Acanthornis magna. Next base: position 2,791,440 of record JAWUZG010000150.1, read on the forward strand.
TTTTTTCAAGATGTTTGCGAGATTTTTTCAAGATGTTTGCGAGATTTTTTCAAGATTTTTTGGAGGATTTTTTTAATGGAATTTTTGGAAGAGTTTTGGAAGAGTTTTGGAAGAGTTTTGGAAGAGTTTTGGAAGAGTTTTGGAAGAGTTTTGGAAGAGTTTTGGAAGAGTTTTGGAAGAGTTTTGGGGGATTGTTGCGGGATTGTTGTAGGGTTTTTGCAGGATTTTTGGAGGACTTTTGCGGGATATTTGCGGGATGTTTGCAGGATTTTTGCGGGATTTTTGCAGGTGTTTGCGGGATTTTTGTGCGATTTTTGTAGAATTTTTGTACAATTTTTGCAGAATTTTTGCAGAATTTCTGTGGCATTTTTGCGGCATTTGGGACTTTCCTGCTTGCCGCTGCAGGCCAGCCCTGCTCATCGGAACCTCTGCACTAAGATGCAGATTCTGCAGGGCCAGGGGATGCTCAGGTGGAAGGCTCTCCTCACCACAGACACATCTCCCCAGCCCTTGGGGTTGGGTACCAAATCCCTCTGACACCTCAGCCCCCTTGGGGGAGGCCACAAAGTCCTCACTCCCCCGAGAAAGCCCTCGCTATCAGCCAAATAATAATAAATATAAAACCATAAACACACAACTGACATTTTAACAAAAAATTCAGCCTTCAGCCATGCTTAATACACTTTCCCTCTGCAGACACTCACTCGCTGAGAAAGCCCTCCCTGACTCCCACAACCAAATAATAATAAATATAAAACCATAAACACACAACTGGCATTTCAACAAGAAATTCAGGCTACGGCCATGCTTAATACACTTTCCCTCTGCAGTCTCTCACCCACCTGAGAAAGCCCTCCCTGACTCCCTATAACTAAATAATAAATATAAAACCATAAATGCACAACTGGCATTTCAACAAGAAATTCAGGCTTCAGCCATGCTTAATACACTTTCCCTCTGCAGACACTCACCCACCTGAGAAAGACCTCCCTGACTCCCTATAACCAAATAATAATAAATATAAAACCATAAACACACAACTGACATGTTAACAAGAAATTCAGGCTACGGTCACACAATAAACTTCCCCTCCGCACCCCAAAAACCCTTCCACACCTGCAAACTTGTCCATGTCCTTGAGAGGGAGGGTGTACACGAGCTGCTCGTCGTTCTCCTGGATCAGGCTGGCCGCAGGGATGTGCTGCCTTATCAGGGCCGTGGTGGCCTCCGTGTTGCAGTAGGCGTCGATGTGCATGCTGAAAAATCCGGGGGAAATTGGGGTTTGAAGGCTGGAATTGCTCCTGAGGCTGTGCCAGAACAGCACCAGCCACCAGGAATTCGGTGACATCGTTCAGGAGGGTAAAAGGATCTTTTTAGGGGGTGCTTTCTTAGAGATTCTGACAGGAAACAGTAAAAAAGAGATGCACGATGGGCACAGGAAACAATAAAAAAAGAGATACATGATGGCCACAGAAAATAATAAAAAAGAGATGCACGATGGCCACAGGAAACAATAAAAAAAGAGATACATGATGGCCACAGAAGACAACAAAGAAGAGATGCATGATGGCCACAGAAAACAATAGAAAAAGAGATGTACAATGGCCACAGAAAACATAAAGAAAGATATGTGTGATGGCCACAGAAAACATAAAAAAGAGATGCACGATGGCCACAGAAAACATAAAAAAGAGATGCACGAAGGCACGTACGAGGTTCAGAATTGGGCACAACATTACCTCAGGCGGTAGCCAATGCCCCACTTGCTCTTGAGAAAGAGAGAGGATCCAAGGCACTTCAGCATCCCCTGGGAAATCACAGCTTTGCGATCTGGAAATGACAGCCACGACAGCCCCTTTGGAGCAGGAGATGCACAATTCCCTCCCCAATCCTGCTCTGAATCCCGCACAGATCACACTCCAGGGCTGGGGGTGCACTCACCAGCCAGGAGAGCTCCTTTTGGAGCAGGAGATCAACAATTCCCTCCCCAACCCTGCTCTGGATCCTGCACAAATCTCACTCCAGGGGTGCACTCACCAGCCAGGACAGCCCCTTTTGGAGCAGGAGATCAACAACTCCTTCCCCAACCCCACTCTGGATATGACAGCCAGCACTGCCCTTTGGAGCAGGAGATGCACAATTCCTTCCCCAATCCTGCTCTGGATCCTGCACAAATCTCACTCTGGGGCCGGGGGGGCACTCACCAGCCAGGACAGCCCCTTTTGGAGCAGGAGATAGACAATTCCCTCCCCAATCCTGCTCCAGATACGACAGCCAGGACAGTCCCTTTGGAGCAGGAGATGAACAATTCCCTCCCCAGTCCTGCTCTGGACCCCGCAGAGATTGCGCTCCAGGGCTGGGGGTGCACTCACCAGCCAGGACAGCCCCTTTGGAGCAGGAGATCCACAATTCCCTCCCCAGTCCCACTCTGGATCCTGCACAAATCTCACTCCAGGGGTGCACTCACCAGCCAGGACAGCCCCTTTGGAGCAGGAGATGGACAATTCCCTCCCCAATCCTGCTCTGGATATGACAGCCAGGGCGACCCTTTGGAGCAGGAGATGCACAATTCCCTCCCCAGCCCCGCTCCGGATCCCGCACAGATCACCCTCCAGGGCCAGGGGTGACGCTGGGGTGGCAGTGGCACTCACCAGCCAGGATGTCTGCCTCGTCCATGAAGTGGGTGCTGAACACGGTCACACGGTTGGCTTTCCTGTTCCTCAGCAGGTTCCAGACGATGTGGCGCGAGCAGGGATCCATCCCTGCCGTGGGCTCGTCCAGCAGCAAAACCTGGGGGCAAAACAACCAACAGGGGTTCCCAAAGCCACGAGCCCTTCCCCCAAATCGCAGCAATCCCCACCCCACAGAGCCAGAGGGGTTGGTGTGAAGCCTGCAATTATTCCTCTAAAATGGGAAATATCTCAGGGTGGCAATTCAGCTTTTGTCACTGTGCTGTGAATAAATCCATCTCGTGTTGTGACAAATGGAAAAATCCTGCAGTAAATGAATGCCACAGCCTGTTTTATTCTGGTTCCAGTGCAGTTGCGGATTGGAATCACAACTCAGCCATGGATTCTCTCCCTGCTCAGGGATGGTTAATCACTCACACACACACACAGAGCTGCTTTTGGAACCCCCAGGAGCTGTCACACACAGCATTTTGAAACCCAGATCTCAAAGCAGGACTCGTTCTCTTCACAGGCCAGAAATTACAGAGCTCTAACTCCAAAGAGCTCCCTGGCTCTGCTCCTGCTCCCAGATCCTGGGTGGTTTGGAAGGACAGCATCCAACGATTTCACTGCTGGGGGATAAATGCTACCTGCCAGAAACGACACTAAACTTGCCACACTATTTATTTCCCAAAGAGAACAAATCCAGGGCTGCAAACCATGAACAGCCTCAGGCATAAAGGCTGAGCCACTGAAATGATTGTAATTAAACCATAAATGAAGAAAAAAAGGGGCTCAAAGGAACGATTCCTGCATTTTACACATTATTAAACATATTAGTTGGTTTTGACAAGAGACACCAAGCCTTCCACGGATCAGTAACACCAAGTGGGAACTCGGATTTAATAATTCCATCAGGGATTTATTAATTCCATCACTCTCACCTTGGGGTTCCCGAGAACAGCAACTCCCACCGACAGCCTCCTCTTCTGCCCCCCACTCAATTTTTTGGCTTGGTTGTCCCTGATGGGCTGCATCTCCAAATCCAGCAACACCTTCTGCACCTTGGAAACACAAGAAACACGTTTCTTGTTTTAAATAACCTGTGGTTTTTTTTAACCAGATCGTTAACAATTAATATTCAAATTAACTGCTTCAGGTTCCCAGTGTGTTCTGTATCTGAACTGCACATCCTACACATGAAGTTTAATGGTGTCTGTGCTTGAATCCAAATGTCAGATTTAAAACATTTAATGGGCATTTTAATCTCTTAGGAGAAATTAGCAGTTTATCTTTGTCTAAATATCTGCCTGTACCTCTTTTTCTATCGCACCATAAAGCAATATTTCCCCGCAAACCCCATAAGGATATTTTGATTTATAGGTTAAAAATGAACAAGAAAATTGAACAAATTGAACAAGAAAAAACTCCCTGTGTCCAGGGGAGTTACCTCTTGTATGAGATCATTCTGAGGGATCCCTTTAATGGCAGCAAAGATGGAGAGGTTCTCCTCCACAGTTAAAATATCGAAGTGGATGTCGGACTGGGGGCACACGCCCGTGATCTGCCGCACCTCCAGCATCTCATCGATTTCCGACACTTTGTGCCCATAGACTGAGACAAACCCTACCAAAAAAACCATCAGAGAGTCATGGAATGGTTTGGTTGGAGCAGACCTTAAAGATCATCTCATTCCAACCCCTGCCATGGGCTGGGAAAATTCCCACTGGAAGAGCAACCAACAGAGAGGTTTTTACAGCCCTGCGTGGGCAGGAACCCAACGTGGGCTCTTTCAGGCTTTACCCAAAGGAATTCTGGTGCATCCTGGAATAACCCCTGTTGAAAAATGGCTTGAAGAGCAGGACCGTGAGACGCTAGACGCTCTGCTTTTGCAGCATCTGCCACAGAATACAGGCTAGGCATTGTGCGAGCAAAACCTTGAGAGAAAGCTGCAAGGACAATGTCCTTGGTGGTTTGGGAAGTACCGAATTTATGAAAGAGAAATTGTGGTCAAAAGAATGCAAAACATCAGATTAAGGGACCACGAGCTGGGAGGGGACAAGTGATGTAGCTGTGTGCAAGTAACCAATAATGGTGTGGCAAGTAGTCTTACTAACTAATGACATAATGACATGTAAAACCTGCTAGCTGCTGGAAAATGTGCTTAAGTCTGAGAGCCTAGAGAAATAGTTGGAATAAAGCCTGTATTGATCACATTGATCCTGTATTGCTTATTCTCCTCATCGATTGTGGTGTGCAGCCTTAAATGGGATTACCTTAAATAGTGAACACCTTAAATGGTGAATCCCTTAAATGGTGAATCCCTTAAATGGTGAATCCCTTAAATGGCGAATACCTTAAATGGCGAATACCTTAAATGGTGAATACCTTAAATGGTGAATCCCTTAAATGGCGAATCCCTTAAATGGTGAATACCTTAAATGGTGCTACCTTAAGTGGTGAATACCTTAAATGGTGAACACCTTAAACGGTGAATACCTTAAATGGTGAATACCTTAAATGGTGAATACCTTAAATGGTGAACACCTTAAACGGTGAATACCTTAAATGGTGAATACCTTAAATGGTGAATTTTTGTACAGCTTCAAACCCCCAAGGCTCTCAGCCCTGCTTTCCCAGCAGGGGAAACCTGCCCTCACTTTCCAAGCCCTGCACTCACCGTCCGTGGGTGGGCACAGCCCGCAGAGGATGTTCATCAGCGTTGTCTTGCCGGTGCCGCTGTGCCCCAGCAGTGCCGTGATCTGCCCCTCGTAGATGTCGAAGGACAGATCTGTTCCCCAGGGCACAGGGAGAGAGGTGTTAGGGGTGATCCCAGCCCCTTTGGGGTCAGTTTGAATTGACCCTCCCCCTCCAGGGTCAGCTCAAATCAACCCTGCCCCTCCAGGGTCAGCTCAAACCACCACTGCCCCTCCAGGGTCAGCTCAAACCAACCCTGCCCCTTCAGGGTCAGCTCAAACCAACCCTGCCCCTTCAGGGTCAGCTCAAACCAACCCTGCCCCTCCAGGGTCAGCTCAAACCACCATTTCCCCTTCAGGGTCAGTTCAAACCAACCCTGTCCCTCCAGGGTCAGTTTGAATTGTCCCTGCCCCTTCAGGGTCAGCTCAAACCAACCCTGCCCCTTCAGGGTCAGCTCAAACCAACCCTGCCCCTTCAGGGTCAGCTCAAACCAACCCTGCCCCTCCAGGGTCAGCTCAAACCAACCCTGCCCCTTCAGGGTCAGCTCAAACCAACCCTGCCCCTTCAGGGTCAGCTCAAACCAACCCTGTCCCTCCAGGGTCACTTTGAATTGTCCCCGTCCCTCCAGGGTCAGCTCAAACCCTCCACGAGGGCTGTGCATCCACACTCTGCCCAGGGCACCTCATCTCTGTGAGGTGGCCACGTTTGAAAGGCACCCAGGGAAAGGAGGGAGAACACCAGGGAGGGGAGATCACATCACTGCCGGGGCAGAGGAGGGGCTGGGCTGGTGCCAGCAGCCTGTCCTTAGTGACCAAGGGCTCATTTTTGGGGCGCTGGGAGGGAGGACACACACAGGCACCCCTGGCACTCATGCCCCAGGGCCCAATCCTCAAAAAGAAACCAAACCCAGCCTGAGCTGAAACACAAAAGGTCCCTCAGCAGCTCAGCTCCCGCTGCTCTGCACCCAACAAGCAGCTAAAAAGCCAAAATGGATTCATGCATGATGTTCTTACTTCTGAGAGCCTCCACGGTTTCCCCCTTTTTCCTGAATGTTTTCTGAACGCAGCTGATTCTGAAAGAAAACACGTCATTGCAGAAACGATTTCAGGATCTTTTGTGGCATTTTGAATGATCAACACTCAGCAACAATCACAACAAGACAAGCAAAGTGGCACCAGATGTGCTAAAACCCATCGAGGCAAGGCAAGAGACAGGACCCCCAAAACTCTGCCCATCTCCACCCTGACATCAGAAAGCTTCTCCTGGACACCTTCTAAGGTATTTCCTGTGCTGATAAACTGAGTTATTTCAAATCTGTGTCTCTCCCACGGTGGAACAATGCACTACAGACTTCCCAAGCTGGAAAAGGGAACAGCTACTCCCCAGCACAATAGAACACAGACACGGCATGGAAAAGAGGAGTTAGCAGAACAGACTCAAAAGATGTGATTACTGACAGGTCTTGATCAAAATCTGGTAAAAAAAGCAGACATCTTTCTCTCTAAGAAAGGTAAAAAGCTTCCTTCCAGCCCTGCTGTTTTTCCAAATGAAAAAACCAGCCAGTTTATCTGGAGGCACCACATCAACGATGAATTTTGGAAGCCTTTTCACCCTGAAAATGAGTGGATGAGTAATAGGCAAGAGAACCAAAAAAAAAAAACCAAACTCGCACACGGCAAGACAACAAGACAGTGTGAAAATGCTGGAGCTGGCGGAGGGATGCTGGGCAAGGCATCCTGGGAGGATGAAAAATGCAACAGCAGCCACGATGTCCCCACGGGAACATCAGGATTCAAATTGGGCTCTTGAACTCGGGGCAGGTGCCCAAAAGAGATGTGGATGGTGTGGGCAACACGAGGCTGGTGCTGCTCACGGAACTCAAATAATTGAGGGATTTGAGGGATTTGACTCCTGGAGCCAAGCAGGGATGAGGATGCAGAGCTCCCCATCTCCCAGGAGGATGTGCCATTGGAAAACGATGGGAAAAACAGCTGAAAGGAAGAGATTGAAAATAACAACTGAGAAACACCAGAAAGCACAGGACAGCCCAGAGGGAATGCAAGAGGTGACACAAGCACAGCATGGAAAATGAGAGGGTGGAGATGTATTTCTCAGTTTTCTTTCACCCTCTTGCATGTGGCACACAGGTGAAACCACCATGAAATTCCCCTCTGGTCTGGGAGAGCACCGCAGCCTTCCCACAAACCCAGAACTCCACTTTTTCCCCCCAAGAAGGGGAAATCTGGACAGCTACCAGGAACTGCCCCCTCCCAGCACAGTTCCAACATCTGCAAGCGAAAAAGTGAGGGAATGGAAAAGCAGCAGGGCTGGGGAGGGCTCCAGGAGAACACAGCCTCCCCCTGAGCGCAGGGATTTATCCCTGGAGGGATCCCTGTTCCTATCCCCGGAGGGATTCCCTGTCCCTGTCGGGGATCCCTGTCCCTGTCCCTGGAGGGGATCCCTGTTCCTATCCCTGGAGGGATTCCCTGTCCCTGGAACGGATCCTGTCCCTATCCCTGGAGGGATCCCTATCCCTATCCCTGGAGAGGATCCCTGTCCCTATTCCTGGAAGGGATTCCCTGTCCCTGGAGGGATTCCCTGTCCCTGGAAGGGATCCCTGTCCCTGTCCCTGGAGGGATCCCTATCCCTATCCCTGGAGAGGATCCCTGTCCCTATTCCTGGAAGGGATTCCCTGTCCCTGGAGGGATTCCCTGTCCCTGGAAGGGATCCCTGTCCCTGTCCCTGGAGGGATTCCCTGTCCCTGGAAGGATCCCTGTCCATCCCTGGAGGGATCCCTGTCCCTGTCCCTGGAAGGGATCCCTGTCCCTGTCCCTGGAAGGGATCCCTGTCCCTGTCCCTGGAGAGGATCCCTGTCCCTGTCCGGGATCCCTGTCCCTGTCCCTGTCGGGGATCCCTGTCCCTGTCCCTGGAAGGGATCCCTGTCCCTGTCCCTGGAAGGGATCCCTGTCCCAGGAATGATCCCTGTCCCTGTCCCCGGAGGGATTCCCTGTCCCTGGAGGGATTCCCTGTCCCTGGAGGGATCCCTGTCCCTGTCCCTGGAGGGATCCCTGTCCCTATTCCTGGAAGGGATTCCCTGTCCCTGGAGAGGATCCCTGTCCCTGTCCCTGGAGGGATCCCTGTCCCTGTCCCAGGAAAGGATCCCTGTCCCTGACCCTGGAAGGATTCCCTATCCTTGGAAGGATCCCTGTCCCTGTCCCTGGAAGGATTCCCTGTCCCTGGAAGGATCCCTGTCCCAGTCCCTGGAGGGATCCCTGTCCCTGTGGAGGGCACACCATCAAATCCGCACCACTTGAACCCAAGGAGCGCAGAGGGATTTTTTTCAAATTAAAATTTTCCGGTAGAAATCGGAGGTGATCCGCCCAGGCTCTGCAGGGCAGGGGCTGTACCTGATGGCCTCCTTGCCCTGGAATTCCGACGGCACAGGCTCCACGATCTCACTGAAGCTCAGGCTGCCGTTGACGCTGCTCTCGTACAGCTCCTTGTAGTTTTTGCGGTGCTTTGACCAAAACGAGGGTTTCATGAAGAAAAACGGCGTCCGGCGCAGGCCAAACTCCCCTGGGCGACAGCAGAAAGGGCAATTCCTCAGCAGCAACCCCAAATATTCCTCAGCTTTGAGGGTCTGTGTCCCCTCTGCTCCTGAGGGATTCCACCAGCCACGTTTCCATCATTTAAGCCAAAAATCCCTATCCCCGCTGCTGGCAGGCTCCACTTTCACTAAATATATTTAAATATATGTGCAAATCTCCTTCTATTCAAGAGAAATCCCCAGTGCTGAAAGAGCAGTGACTTAACCACGAGAGGAGAACAGAGAGGGATTGGAGGTGAACGGGGCTGAGGGGTTTAGCAGGCTTTAATCTCGAGATTAACAACTTTATTCTGTGTTTCATGTCCAACTGCTCCTGTCACAGGGAAGGATCTGCGAGAGGCAGAGCAGCCTTTGATTTTCAACCCTTTAAGAAGAAATCGGAAAGTTAACTCAGGGAGGAAGTTCATCCTCTAGGGAAAGAGGGGGAAATTAAGCTTTCCAAGGCCAGCAATTCTCACCGTGCCAAAACCCCTCCTCACACCTCACAATTTTAACAGAATATAAATTATTTCAGCTGAAAGTGTCAAATCTGTGTGAACACAGCATCACTTCCTCTCTGCACAGCCGGATTTATGAGATGCCCCCAGCCCGGGGGGCTCAGGATTTTATGAGCTGCACTTTTTGTCAGGAGCATACCTGGGATGACCTCGTCACACCTCAGAGTTTTAAGAGAATATGAATTATTTCAGCTGAAAGCTTAAATCTGTGTGAACACAGCATCACTTCCTCTCTGCACAACTGGATTTCAGTGAGGCGTCCCCAGCCCAGGGGCTCAGGATTTCGGGAGCATACCTGGGATGACTTACTCACACCTCAGAGTTTTAACAGAATATAAAGTATTTCAGCTGAAAGTGTAAAATTCATGTGAACACAGTATCACAGCACAGCCGGATTTAAGTGAGATGTCCCCAGCCCGGGGAGCTCAGGATTTTAGGAACTGCAGTTTTTGTCGGGAGTGTACCTGGGATGACCTGGATTACCTTCTCACACCTCAAAATTTTAACAGAATATAAATTATTTCAGCTGAAAGCATAAAATCTGTGCGAGCAGAGCATCACTTCCTCTCTGCACAGCCGGATTTATGAGATGCCCCCAGCCCGGGGGGCTCATGATTTTATGAGCTGCACTTTTTGTCAGGAGCATACCTGGGATGACCTCGTCACACCTCAGAGTTTTAAGAAAATATGAATTATTTCAGCTGAAAGCTTAAATCTGTGTGAACACAGCATCACTTCCTCTCGGCACAACTGGATTTCAGTGAGATGCCCCCAGCCCGAGGGGCTCAGGATTTTAGGAACTGCAGTTTTTGTCAGGAGCATACCTGGGATGACCTGGATGACATCCTGACACCTCAGCGTTTTAACAGAATATGAATTATTTCAGCTGAAAGCATAAAATCTGTGTAAAAAAAGCATCACTTCCTCTCTGCACAGCTGGATTTAAGTGAGGTGCCCCTAGTCCGGGGGGCTCAAGATTTTAGGAACTGCACTTTTTTTCAGGAGCATACCTGGGATGACCTGGTCCAGGTAGACAGCGACGAGCAGGTAGAAGATGCTGTCCAGCACCAGAAGAATCAGAGAGATGCACAGAGGGTAAGGACCATCGTTGATGTTGGCAAATGTTGCCCCATCCTCGTAATCCTCCAGGTGCATGACCTGCAGGGAGAGTGTTGGGGAAGATGAAATAGGAAAGCATTATAAATATGATTCCCTGGCAAAAGATGCTGAGAATATGGAAACTATGAGCGAGATTGAAATGAAGAGAAGCTTTTAGATACCAAACCCCAGTGACTGAACAACTGGAAAGCAATGGTATGGCCACTGAAGGTAATCCCCTTTTGATTAAACAATTCCCCTTTGGATTAAACAATTCCCTCTGCTTGCAGACAGCTCCAAGGCTCAGAGCAGACCCTACCAACTTGGCAGAGGGTCCAAAAAGCAGTTTTTAGAGTTTAAAATATAACGCCATATGGTAATGCAATGACTCTCATAGGCTGTGTGTAAATGTTGTAGGATTTGGAGCTTGTTCTAGATTGGTTAGTGAAAATTAGAATATTCAGCACAGAAGATGATTTATTGGATTGTAAACAACAACCACAGCATTATTCTATTATTATTCTATGATTATTCTATTATTATTCTATTATTATTCAATCCTCCTCTTCTCTCTCTCACCTCTCTGCCCTGCTCTGAGCTGTGTCTGGCAGCTCCTGGCAGCTCCCCTACCCCCACACCTTTCACAATAAACCTCATGCTCTAAGACCAAACTCCAGAGATCTCTCGTCTCCGCCCCGACCATCCCAAACAAAACCGGCTACAAATTCCCACAGAGAGAGGGAGGTGGTGCACAGAAAAATGGCAGAACTGAGCAAAAAAAACCTCAAAATAATGAGAAAGTGTCTGAGGTCACAATGGCCACAAAGAACGATGGCTCCTGGACGGTGCTGGATGTTAAACTGCTACAAAAAATGCCTTTTCCTCACCATCACCAGCTTATTCAAAATAAAATATCTTTATTTTTTAAAAATTCCCGACCCTCTGCAGTCGGAGGGGATTTACCTGAGCAATACCGATCAGGAAGCTGCACTGGCACAGAGGGCTGAGGATCCACACGAAGGATTTGGGGAAATCCTCCAGCAGGACAATGTTAAGGCCCACGAAGCCAAAAACCAGCGTGGCCAGGAACTCCACGATCCCCACGTGCTTGGACTTCTTGAACAGAGGCGTCAGCATCAGGGCAAAGAAAACCTGAGTGAAAAACAGATAGGAAGGTACTGCTTTAAAAAAAAAAAAGTAATAATAATAATAATAATAACAATAACAATAATAACAATAATAATAATAATAACAATAAAAATAACACAAGTATAGAAAAACAAAGCTTCAGTTTTACCTCTGATATAATTTAAATTGCCTATATAATTTTTATATATATAAATATATATATAAATACGTTTACATGTTTATATATATTATATATAACATATCTTGTATTTATATAGAACATATTAAGATACATTTAATAATATATATTAAATTTCCTATATAATTTGTTATTATATTATAAAAATAGAAATATAATAACTATACTGCTACTACTAATAATATAAATAATACAGGTATAGAAAAACAAAGGGGAAATACCATAGCTTCAGTTTTACCCCTGATATAATTTAAATTGCCCATACAATTTTTGTATCTATATATAATATATATATAAAATTTCCCATGTAATTTATTATTACATTATATAAATATAAATATAAATATAAATATAATGATAATAACTATACTGCTACTACTACTACTAAAAATAACACAGGTATAGAAAAACAAAGGGGAAATACCATAGCTTCAGTTTTACCTCTGATAGAATTTAAATTTCCTGCAGAATTTATTATTATATTATATATATATAACATATTATATATAAAATTTCCTATATAATTGGTTTTATTATTATTATTATTATAATAATGGTATAGAAAAACAAAGGGGAAATACCATAGCTTCAGTTTTACCTCTGACATAATTTAAATTTCCTATATAATTTATATATATTATATACATATAACATACTACATATGTATTACGTTTCCCATATAATTTATTGTATAATATAAATATAAACGCAAATGTAAATGCAAATGTAAATATAAATACAAATATAAATAACACAGGTATAGAAAAACGAAGAGGAAATACCATAGCTTCAATTTCAGCTCTGATATAATATAAATTTCCTGCTGCAGTCACTACAGCATTCACCCACAGAGAATGGTGGAATCACTTTCAGTCGGAAAAGACCTTCAAGGTCGAGTCCAACTGCTCCTCTCATGAACTCAGACAAGAATTGGGTTTATAAATATATTTATAACATATTCTTGTTTCACTCCATGTCCTTCAGTTCGGGTTTGGCATTACATTCTAGAGTGAGAGGAAATGTTTTGAAGAGGTTTGGGACTGCAGAATGATTCTGTGCAGGGAACAGAACTCCAAAGCTGATGTTATAAACTCAGGTATTTCAGGAAGGAAAGGCACTTCCCATAGTGATGGGGGACATCAGGGAAAAAAGAAAAAAAAATAGGAAATAAAGCAGGAAAAACTCAAACAAATGGGGAAAAACATAAATAAATGGGGAAAAAAGGAAACAAATGGGAAGAAAAAGCAAATAAATGGGGAGAAAAAGCAAATAAATGGGGAAAAAAGCAAACAAATGGGGAAAGACATAAACAAATGGGGGAAAACCCCAAACAAATGGGGAAAAAAACAAACAAATGGGGGAAAAGTAAACAAATGAGAAAAACCCAAACAAATAGGGAAAAACATAAACAAATGGGAAAAAAGGCAAACAAATGAGAAAAAACTCCAAACAAATGGGGAGAAAACCACAAACAAACGGGGAGAAAATAAACAGAAAAATGGAAAAAACAATATAAATAACAATACGAACAATACAAACAATATAACAAAATATCCTAAAGAGGAGAAAACCCAAGGAAAGGGATGGGACAGCTCAGATTCCCTGCACCACTCAGCCCTACAGAATCAACATTTACCCCAAATCCTTTGGCAGAGGGAACAAGAGCAGGTGGGAAGGGAAGAAAAATCCCAAACCCCCAGGCTGGGATGGCTGAGGTGAGGAAGGGAATAAAAAACCTAAACCTGGGATGGCTGAGGTGAGGAAGGGAATAAAAATCCCTAACCCCCTGGCTGGGATGAGGGAGGGAATAAAAAATCCCAAAGCCCTGGGGACAGCTGAGGTGAGGAAGGGAATAAAAAACCTAAACTTAGGATGGCTGAGGTGAGGAAGGGAATAAAAATCCCAAACCCCCCAGGCTGGGATGGCTGAGGTGAGGAAGGAATAAAAACCCCAAACCCCTGGGGATAGGTGAGGTGAGGAAGGGAATAAAAAACCTAAACTTGGGATAGCTGAGGTGAGGAAGGAATAAAAACCCCAAACCCCCAGGGATAGCTGAGGTGAGGAAGGGAATAAAAAACCCAAACTCCTGGGGATGGCTGAGGTGAGGAAGGGAATAAAAAACCAAAATCCCCCGGGCTGGGATGAGGAAGGGAATAAAAAACCCAAACCTCTGGGGATAGCTGAGGTGAGGAAGGGAATAAAAAACCTAAACTTGGGATGGCTGAGGTGAGGAAGGAATAAAAACCCCAAACGCGCCAGGCTGGGATGGCTGAGGTGAGGAAGGGAATAAAAACCCCAAATCCCCAGGGATGGCTGAGGCGAGGAAGGGCACGAATACTCACCGAGGACACTCCGTAGAGGAAAAAGAGCAGGAAAATGACGAAGGCACTGCTCTGGGGGAAGAGGGACGAGGCCGTGGCGATCACCGCCATGAGGATGGACATGACAAAAATCAGGCTCACGTAGAGCAGCACCCAGGAGAGCCTAGGGAGAAAAACAGGAAAAACAGAATTTAGGAATGAATCCTCAGCCACCCAAACTGCAAAACCCAATATATTCCAGACCGCTGCAGCAAAGGTCAAAAATGCAAAAAAACCAGAGCCCCCAAATGTTGTGAACATCGCTGGGATTAGTGTGGCACACATCGACACTAAAGATGCACAATCAGCTGATTCATGATGCTTTTTTTTTTAAGTTTCCATAATTAATTCCCCGGTATAGGCAGGAGAGGGTGACAGAGTGGGAGGTTTCAATAATTCAGGAAATTCTGTTGAAAATTTAATGCGGCCGTCATTCAGGGCACCGGGCAGGGTAAGAAAATCTGCTCTTTGGAAAAACAGCTGTGAGTGCTGAGCAACTCTGGCCTGGGCTGTGCACAGGTAGCACAAAATGACACATTTCCTCTGAAACTAATTAAAAAAAAAATTATTCCAAGCACCCCACGTGGTTGTTTCGGTGCTGATGTGAAAACACCGCAGGAAAGGGCAAAGCAAAACCTGCTTTTATCTCTTTAACGATCAATGATTTCAAATTAACACATCATTTGGGAGGAAAATAAAATATTCTGTTATCCAGGACAGTTTTCATCATGGGGAGGAAACAATTGAAAAGCTCTTGCTGAGACTGCCCTGGCATAATTAAAATTATAGAGTTGGGCTTATTTAATTGCATGTCAGGCTGCACCTGTTGGGCCTCTAGGAAAGGAGATAGCCAGCCAAAAATCTCTAAAAAGAATAAAAAACCTCCCTAAAAAATCTCACACATGATGAGGTTTAATCCCTCTAAGTCTGGCACCGCTTTATATTAATAAATGCAGCAGGATTACTTATTAAAACATTCATATTTCTGTGATACTGCAAGTGTCTCTCTGTTTGATTTTACAGAATATCTGAGTTTTTTGTTGTCTTCAGTTCAAAACCGAAAACAATTTAAAAGCTGGAGGGTGGCATTGAAGAGGTTTACTAGGAAGAATTTTTTAAAAATTATTTCTTTACATGTAATTTTTTAAAAATAAAATAAAGGTTATAGCAAACACTCACATACCAGAAGGCAGTGTCATGGAGCCCCAAAATTTTCAAGAACTCCTTCAGCTTCCTCTCCTTCTCTGCCACGATGTGAATTGCCAAATAATACCCAAAGGGGGAGAAAGCAATCACCAGGTAAATTAAAATGATTGCACGAGGGAAATTATCGATTTCCACCACGGCAGCCTCTCCCATAACCATGGCTCGGGTCAGCTCCAGCTGCTCCCAAACTGATTGATTTGTCTTCAGCTGGAAGGAAAAGGAGGAAGAGTTATTTGGAGATTTTTCCTGATTTTTTAGCCCCATCCCAAAGGGTGGCTCCATCCCCCCTGGCAGGGAGAGATCTGGAGACCCCAAAACCTTCCTGACCCCAAATCCCTGTCCAAAAGCAGGGAAACTGGGAAATACCGGAATGCCTGGAGATAAAATTAGCAAATGTGGAATTTCTGTCACTTAAAAAGATGGAATTTGCTGTCATCATGAGAGGGATGAGGGGAGGGAAATTGGGAAAAATCGCTGAGCAATAGTGACACCAAAATAAGACAAATCCCACAGCCCTTTAGGAAAAGGCATTTTGGGGTGAGCACTGTGGGGCCTTTGTGTCCTGAGGAGTGTTGTCCTGACGCTCAGGCTCATTGGGATGCAGAGAGAGACAAATATCCTCTTTAGAGGAGAAAATATCCTCTTTATCCAACCTCATAGGAACAATCCTGGGCAGAACACAGCCACAGGGAACCATTCCCCCTTCCCACGGGGTCCCAGCCGAGCTCGGACACAGAATTTCCCGGGGTGAGCAGGGCCTGGATCTGCCCTGGTTTGGGGTTGGGATGGGATTGGTTTGGGGTTGGGATGGGATTGGTTTGGGGTCGGGATGGGATTGGTTTGGGGTCGGGATGGGATTGGTTTGGGGTCGGGATGGGATTGGTTTGGGGTCGGGATGGGATTGGTTTGGGGTCGGGATGGGATTGGTTTGGGGTCGGGATGGGATTGGTTTGGGGTGGGGATGGGATTTGTTTGGGGTCGGGATGTGATTGGTTTGGGGTCGGGATGGGATTGGTTTGGGGTCGGGATGGGGTTTGTTTGGGGTCGAGGTGGGATGTGTTTGGGGTCGGGGTGCGATTTGTTTGGGGTGGGGATGGGATTGGTTTGGGGTCGGGATGGGATGTGTTTGGGGTCGGGATGGGATGTGTTTGGGGTCGGGATGGGATGTGTTTGGGGTCGGGATGGGATTGGTTTGGGGTGGGGATGGGATTGGTTTGAGGTGGGGATGGGATTGGTTTGGGATCGGGGTGGGATTTGTTTGGGGTGGGGATGGGATTGGTTTGGGGTGGGGATGGGATTTGTTTGGGGTCGGGATGTGATTGGTTTGGGGTCGGGATGGGATGTGTTTGGGGTCGGGATGGGATTGGTTTGGGGTCGGGATGGGGTTTGTTTGGGGTCGGGATGGGATGTGTTTGGGGTCGGGGTGCGATTTGTTTGGGGTGGGGATGGGATTGGTTTGGGGTCGGGATGGGATTGGTTTGGGGTCGGGATGGGATGTGTTTGGGGTCGGGATGGGATTCCCAGGCTCACCTGGATGATGGCAGCGTCGATGCAGGCTTGGAGTGCCGCAAACCCCGAGCTCCAGTAGGTGACAGACTCGCAGCCTGTCCGCAGGCTGGAGCACGTGGCTGCGGGAAAGCAGGGAATGATCCCCTCAAAACCCTTCCAGCCCAGGCAATCCCATAATTCCTCATTAAAATCCCAGTTCCAGCCCGAGCAATCCCATAATTCCTTGTTAAAATCCCACTTCCAGCCCGAGCCATTCCTGCATTCCAAACTAAAATCCCACTTCCAACTGAAGCCATTCCAAGATTCCACACTAAAATCTCACTTCCAACCCAAGCAATCCCTTAATTCCTCATTAAAATCCCACTTCCAGCACAACCCATTTCATGATCCCACATTAAAATCCCATTTCCAGCCCACACCATTTTGGGATTCCATGTTAAAATCCACTTCCAGCCCAAGCCATTTTGGGATTCCATGTTAAAATACTATTTCCAACCCAAGCCATTTCAGGATTCCATATTAAAATCCCACTTCCAGCCCAAGCCATTCCATAATTCCGTGTTAAAATCCCACTTCCAACCCAGCCCAAGCCATTCCAGGATTCCACACTAAAATCTCACTTCCAGCTGAAGCCATTCCATGATTCCATATTAAAATCGCACCTCCAACTCAGCCCAAGCCATTCCAGGATTCCACATTAAAATCCCACACTTCCAGCCCAAGCCATTCCATGATTCCTCATTAAAATCCCACTTCCAGCCCAAGCCGTTCCATGACTCCATGTTAAAATCCTATTTCCAACCCAAGCCATTCCTGCATTCCACATTAAAATCCACTTCCAGCCCAAGCCATTTCAAGATTCCATACTAAAATCCCACTTCCAGCCCAAGCCATTCCATAATTCCTTGTTAAAATCCCACTTCCAGCCCAAGCCATTTTGGGATTCCATGTTAAAATCCTATTTCCAACCCAAGCCGTTTCAGGATCCCACATTAAAATCCACTTCCAGCCCAAGCCATTTCAGGATTCCATACTAAAATCCCACTTCCAGCCCAAGCCATTCCATAATTCCTTGTTAAAATCCCACTTCCAACCCAGCCCAAGCCATTCCAGGATTCCACACTAAAATCCCAAAAAACAGAGTTAAAATCCCCCCAAAAAAAACAGAGAAAAAAATTTTCCCTTTTCCCCCCATTTTTTGCCACTCCCACACTTTCTGTGCCCCAATCCTTCACTGACCTCCCCAAAATTTACTCCCAGCACAGACTGACGGCGCACGTGAATAAATCGATCAAAAACAGAATTACAGCCGATAACGCCGGGAACGACCTCCACAAACCCACACGCGCAGCCAAAAAAAAAAAAAAGAAAATACTGAACGATTTTCCATTCAAATTCCCCGGCGGAGCAGGCGGATTTACCTCGGGATTCCATGTAGACGGAGGACATGGCGATGGAGTCGTGGAACCTCAGCTGGTAGGACATGGAGTCCTTGAACACCACCCCCACGAAGTTGGAGGGCTTGAAGGCGTTGGCTTTTTCCAGCTCCTCCTCGCTCAGATATTCCTCGGTGAGGAGGCCTGGGAGGTGGGAATTAAAATTATAATTATATAATATAATAATAAATAATCATCCCGTCGGTTTCTTTTATTTAGGGAAATAAAAACGGGGGATAAATGACATTTATTCCCTAATGTTTTAGGGAATAAAAACGGGCAGCGCTTGGAAAGAAGTGTGGTGTAAGTCGTTATTGGGGTTTGGAGTCCCAACCCAAACCATTCGGTGATTTTTTGATATTTTTAATTATTTTTGTCACAGGGAGGGAAATATCCTCGTGAGCTGACACTGCAGCTCAGCAGAGGATGAATAATCCAAATTTACCCCAGAATTTTTCCCTTTTCTCCCCATTTTTTGCTGCTCCCACAGTTTCTGTCCCCAGTCCTTTGCTGGCTGTCCTAAATTTTATTCCCAGCACGGACTGATGGATAAATTGATCAAAATGTGGTGTTTTTGTCACTGATTTCTGCAGGGGATGGGAGGAGAAGAAGATCTGAGGAAGATGAAGATGTGGGGCTGGGCTGGGGCTCCAAGGGAATTCTGAGGGAGGAAAAACATGAAGAAAAGAATCAAAGATCCCAAACTTAAAAGAAGAAACGGAGTGGGTTTGGAGAAATAAGTTCCTGTTACATGTGTGAGGTGTGCAGGAGAGCACTGGAGGAAAAGAAAGAAAAAAAAATGGAAAAAAAATGGAAAAACCCCAGAGTGATGGGAAAAAATGCAAACATGGGGGAAAAAAACAAGTGGGAAAAAACCCCAAATGGGGAAAACCCCAAACAAATGGGAAAAAATACAAACAAATGAGAAAAAACATAAACAAATGGGAAAAAAACCCATTCAAATGGGAAAAAAGCAAACAAATCAGGAAAAACCCAAACAAATGGGGAAAAATGCAAACAAATTGGGAAAACCCCAAACAAATGGAGAATATCCCCAAACAAACTGGAAAAAAAAAATAAACAGAAAAACTGGAAGAAATGAACAAGGAAAAAACCCAAACAAATGGGAAAAATAAACAATAGGTGGGAAAAAAAATGCAGAAAACAAAGAGAAAAAAAATCCAGGAAAATCAAAAGGGGGAAAAACCAAACCCAAACGAACACAAAGAAAAATAAAAGGTTAAAAAAGGAAAATTTCTTTTAAAAGAAGAGGTGACAAAGTGTTAATGAGGATCAGCATTTAAAAAAAAAATTAAATTATGTTTTGATGGTGACACCAGGTTAGAAAACAACCTACAGAGGACAGGAATCAATCAGCCCCCAAGTTGCTTTTTTTGGGTTTTTTTTGCTTCTTTTTCCCCTGCAGCCACCCCACACTTGAGGCTGCATCAGGAGAATGGCAATCACTTTGAGATGGCAGTGCCAGAGTATCTTTTAACCCCAAAAAATGGCGTTTTTTAATCAAAAAACCCAAAAACCGGCAAAATATCTCCAACACCACCCCTAGAAAATAAGCAGATTTTTCCACCCCACATGTGAGGCTTCATCAGGAGAATGGGAATCACTTTGAGATGGCAGCGCCAGAATATATTTTAACCCAAAAAATGGGGTTTTTCTAATCAAAAAACCCCAAAAATCCCCCACACCTCCCCCAGAAAATAACCAGATTTTTCCACTCCACACTTGAGGCTGCATCAGAAGAATGGCAATCACTTTGAGATGGCAGTGCCAGAACATATTTTAACCCCAAAAAATTGGCTTTTTTAATAAAAAAACTGCAAAAAAACCCCAACGCCTCCCCTGGAAAAGAACCAGATTTTTCCAACTGGCAGCACCACTGAGCTCCCTCTTCAAACACAAGCTAGAGCACGAGATATGAGCATAAAAGCAGAACATTCAGGCTGGGAATACCATCCTCAAAGTTATCAGAAGCCACTTTGTTCATGATTTCGCGAGCCATCCGCGTGGGCGGCGTGTAGCCGATGACGAAGTTCACCAGGACAGAGGTGTCCAGGGGGCCCAGGATGTCGTTGGCAACCTCATCGTATTTCCTGTGAGGGTGCATCATGCTCATCAGGATCAGCCAGAAGAGGAAAAACAGCGGGAAAAGCACCTCCTGCGCACCAAAAAAATGGAATATTTCAAAGGACGGCCATGGAAATAAAACATTCCCGAAGTTTATCCTGCAGGCGGCTCGAAGGAGGGGCCGAGCGCAGCTTTTTGTTGTGAAATTCCCCGAATGTTTTCGATTTTAATGCCAAATCCTTGCCTGGCGCTGCTGCAGCAGGGTTTTAATCGCAGGCATTAGTAACTTAAGAAGCCATTTTAAAGCCCAAAGGGATCATTCGACAAGCTTTAAACATCTGCAAATTCCTGCTCTTTGGGAAGGGGAAAACAAAAGCTGGGAGGCACTGAAGGAGCCCAGCCAAGCATTTTGAGGGCTCTTCTTGCCCTCAAAATTCATCTTGGAGTGTCATCAAATCATCCACATGCAGGGCTGAGCCAGTAGAAAAGATAAAAAGGTCTTTTGAGGAGGTCTGACCTCAATTTTCTCTGTGGTCACAGCTGGAAAAGCTTTTAATAGCGCTCTGAGTGGGCAATATTCAAGAATATTTTAATTAATATATTGTTAATTTTATTATATAGCATATTATATTATATTATATTATATTATAGTATACTATAGTATATTATAATATATTATTATATAATATACTATATTATAATATACTATAATATACTATAATACAGTATATTATACTGTATTATACTGTATTATACCATATTATACTAGATATTATATTACATTGCATCATATCGTATTATGTTATATTATATTGCATTGTATTATATTGTATTGTATTATATTATATCACATTATATTATATTGTATTGTATTATATTGTATTATATCACATTATATTACATTATGTATTATATTACATTCTATTATATTACATTATATATTATATTACATTTTATTATATGACATTACATTGTATTATATCACATTATATCACATAATATTATATTACACGATATTCTGTTATATCATATATATGTATAGTATATACTGCAGTATATATATAATATTAATGAATGTACCAATATAATTTACTAATATATTAATTAATATGCTATTTTTAAATGAATGATTATCTGTATATACAATTTCATATTCGAGGCTATTTTCTGGCTAAAGCCTTACACACGATGATACTTTTTCAACCAAAGGAGCACAAAACACCTTCTGAAAAAGCCGATTTCACCCCAAAATTCAGAGCAGGCCACAAAGTTTCATAACCATCATAATAAAAGTAAGTTTTGCCTCTGCTTTGGGAGTTATTCAAAGCCATGGGCGTGCTGGCATCCCCCTCACCTGGACACTGCTCTTCTTAGTCCTACACTTAATGAGGCAATTCTTGAACAGGAGAGCTCGGGTTTGCCTCCATACTCCTGCTTCTCTCGGAGCAGCTGGTGCCATTTTTCAGGCCTAGCTGAAAGAAAAAACATAAATCTTTATTAAACGACAAAAGAACTCCCAAAGCCGAAGCCAGGCACTTGCAGCATTCGGCGCCTCGTATTTTTCTATTTTCACAGGAAGTTTTCACTTTTGGTTTTTCACCTCTTAATGCCTTCTGATAGACGTGCTGAGTGCCTGCCACAGGGAGGAATTGGAACGGGAGAAATTGGGAATCCAGCTGGGAATTTGGGCAGGAGATGCTCAGGACACCAAGGGCAGCACCACCTCCAGGCCCACTCGTCAGACTTCCCTTAAGCTGAGCTTATTTCCATTTTTTACTTTCACTCCCCACCCAAATCCCAACCCCACGCGCCTCTCCGGGAGCACAATTCCCGCATCCCCGGCAGCAGCCGAGGGCAGGCAGCCAGAGCAGGGCGGGCAGCGCCAGCTCCCGCGGGCAGGCGGTGCAATTGGGCGTGAGTAACCCCTTTCCCTGCTGGAGCTCCGCCAGCACCGCGCTTTCCCTCCCCATCCCATGCCAACCTTTGCGTTATTCCAGCTGCACGGCCCCGCGGGGCTGGAGATGACCTTTAGCAGAGGGAAAAATGGATTAAATTCATTGGGAAGTGTTTTTCTGGGAGGCGCTGCCCCGCACGTACCTGGGGAGGGATGGGGAAGGGTTCTCTCGCCGGTTTTTGCACCCCTTGTGCTGCCTGAATTTGGGAATATCGGGTCAATCTACATCTCTCTCGGCTTCCTCAGCTGGGGACGTTGGGACATTTCAGCTGTGAAGGTGAAGCAGAGCTGTGAGCACCAGGGAAGGTGTACCCAATCCCACCTGCAGCACCACCAGGGAAAAACTGGGGAATTTCTCAACCCTTCAGCCAAAATGCAGTGCAGATTTCAGGAGTTTATCCATATTCCAGGATTTACAGCTCCCAACACTCATTCCAGAGGCAGGCAGATGTTTCTCTGTTATCTCTCAGACACCACGGGGTTTGAACTTCCCTCCCTGGGTGAATTTTAATAGGGAAATCTTCTTTTTGGAGCACAGACATCACCTCATTAACGGGACACCGGAGCTTCCTCAGACATCAGCACCACTATGAACTTAAATTCACAAATGCTTTGTACACGGAACCTGCCTGAGCATGGGAGGGATGAGAGGAGGGAAAAAGGGCTAAAAGAAACCAAATCTCTGCTCCCAGGCTGGTTTTGGGATCCTCCATGGAGCAGTGACCTTGGCAGCACGAGGGATGTGGGATCTGCACATCACTGGGAGAGAAGCTTTGGGAAGGGATCCCACCCCAGCCTGGAGTGCTGCCCTCACGCTGAGTCTACTCCAAAAATGAAAGTAAAATTTAAAAAAAAAAAAAAAAAGGCATTTTAAAAAAGAAATCCAATCACAAAATGCTTCGACACCAAGCTGTGATAGTAACCAAGCCCTGCAGGAAAAATGAGTACAACTCCTCTGGATATTTTCAGGCAAGAAATGGTTCACAGTGACAGCAGAGTGTTTGAAAAATAATCCAAAGCAGCAGTTCTTGCTCACAGGTCATGCAAATCACTGTGCTTCTCCCCTCTGCTCTCAGCGAGTGCCACTGTTTGCTCCCAGAGCACATTCCGAGAGCACTCACGGGAATGGGAACTCCACCGAGGTCCTTCCTCAATGCCACACCAAAATCTAACACAGAAACCCCTTCCCTCATTTTAATTAAATCCCCAAAACTGGCAAAGATCATTTAATGGCATTCAATCACCAGTGTCAGTTACTGTTTCTCTAATTATTTTCTAGCCACTTATAAAACCCAAAATACTCCCACATCTTCCCTGGAACTCTGCCAGGCTTTCATTTACATCACCTAGGTTGGAGGAAGGGTCATTTTAAGAATGTTAATTAATTTTTCATATTACACCTGCCACCTCCATGTAAGCCACAGAGCACTGAAGAACACTGAAGAAGCATCACTTGAATGACGAAAAATTGTATTTGGGGGAGAAAAAAAACAACCCAAATCCTCCTCGAGAATCCAGATGAAGAAAATGAACACACAGTCTGAGCAGAAAAAGCTGCCAAGGCTTTTAATTGAGTAATAGCAGACAAAATGAAGATACTCTCACCCTGTGATAATCCTCCCCAATTTAGGCACTGTCTTATGATTTGTGCTGCCACGGGAAGTGGGTGACACACAAATGCTGGTGGGCATCTCAATCACAGCCATCTCAAGGGAACGGCTGGGGCTGTGCTCGAATTCCCCATCGGAGATGTCACTGCTCCTTAAATAATGCTCCGATGACACTCGGGGAGTGTCCCCTCCCTCCCCCGGGCACCAACCTGGATGCGGGTTTTAAAGGTCAGATGGTGACTGGTGCTGCACAGCACGTTTGCTTTGCCTTTTAAGCTAAAAAAAAACCCCAAAAAACCTCACCAAAACCCAAACGAGGGGCGTGAGCCTCAGCTAAACGAGGAAAAAACAACTTCTCAGTGAACAATCCCCGCAGAAGGGTAAGAAAATAAGATTATTGATCTTGCTGCTCGAAGACAACTGCCCAGATGATACTTAAGCAGAACTCTTTACTGTGTGTCAATTATTTATATTGTGAGCATAATAACATACAATAATAGAGCCAAATGTTTTATAATTTTTTTTTTTTTTTAAGTGGGCCGAAATTTCTCCCTTATCAGCCCCAAGGGGAGCCCCAGCCCTGCCCGGGGCTGCAAATCCCTCCCTCCCAAACTCATCCCTGCTTTCCTGCGGGGACAAGGAATGACACAGAACACAGCCGGGTCGGGCTGTGCCCGCACGGCTCCCGCAGCATCCTCAGCATCCTCCCGCATCCCGCAGCATCCCCTGAGCATCCTCAGCATCCTCCCGCATCCCGCAGCATCCCCGAGCATCCCCTGAGCATCCTCAGCATCCTCCCGCATCCCGCAGCATCCCCGCAGCATCCCAGAGCATCCTCCTGCATCCCGCAGCATCCCCGAGCATCCTAAGCATCCTCCCGCATCCCAGAGCATCCCCTGAGCATCCTCCTGCACCCGCAGCAGCTCCGAGCATTCTCCCCCATCCCCGAGCATCCTCAGCATCCTCCCGCATCCCACAGCATCCTAGAGCATCCTCCTGCATCCTCAGCATCCTCCCGCATCCCGCAGCATCCCAGAGCATCCCCTGAGCATCCTCCTGCATCCCGCAGCAGCTCCGAGCATTCTCCCCCATCCCCGAGCATCCTTAGCATCCTCCCGCATCCCTAAGCATCCTCCTGGATCCCGCAGCATCTCCGAGCATCCTCTTGCATCCCCTGAGCATCCTCCCGCACCCCGGAGCATCTCCAAGCATCCCCTGAGCATCCTCCTGCATCCCAGAGCAGTCCCGAGCATTCTCAGCATCCTCCCGCATCCCCGACCATCCTCCCGCATCCCCGAGCATCCCCGAGCACCTCCGAGAGCCCTACCGCATCCCCGAGCATCCTCCCGCATCCCCGAACATCCTCCTGCATGCCGGAGCATCTCCGAGCATCCTCCCGCATCCCCGAACATCCTCTGGCACCCTCCGAGCACCCCCAGCGCCCCCGCCGCGCCCCAGCCCCGGGACCCCCGCGGGTGTCGGAGGGAGGGCACCCCCGCTCCGCGCAGCCCCTGTTTCCCCTCCGCAGCCCCGGCGGTGCGGGTCCTCACCGTAGTGCGCGCAGCCCCGCAGCCGCGGCTCCCGCAGCCATGGGCACTCGCGGGCAATGACGCGCACTCAGGTGCAGCCCAACTCCTCCTCTTCCTCTCCGCTCCTTCCCCTTCCCGTCCGACCCAGCCCGGGAGGGGCCGGGCCCCGGCTGTGCCACCGCCCCCCGGCCCCGGGACCGCCCCGCTCCGCGGCGGAGCGCGGCCGGCGGAGCCGCGGTACCTCCTGGTGCCCCTCGGTGTCCCCCGGTACCCCTCGGTACCCTCCGGTGTCCCCCGGTACCCGTCCCGTGCCCGTCCGCAGAACCGGACACGTCCCTCCCGGTGACCTTCGCCCCCTCCCGGGGACACCCCCGCTCCCGGGGACACCTTCCCTCCCGCCCGGGGACCCCTCCCGGGGACTCCGTCCTCCAATGAACCGCGTTCCCAAGGACTCCCCCGGCCCTGGGACCCCATTTGCCGTGTGAGCCCCTGGTCCGAGGACCACCTCCTTCTCCCGGGGACCCCATCCTCCAGGGACCCCATCCCCCCCCGAGAACCCCATCCTCCAGTGACCCCATCCCCCCGAGGACCCCTTTAGCGGGGACCCCATCCTCCCGGTGACCCCATCCTTCCTCAGGACCCCTTTTCTGGGGACCCCATCCTCCAGTGACCCCATCCCCCCCGAGAACCCCTTTTCCAGGGACCCCATCCTCCAGGTGACCCCATCCCTCCTGAGGACCCCATTTCGGGGGGACCCCATGCTCCAGGTGCCCCCATCCCCCCTGAGGACCCCCCTCCCAGTGACCCCATCCTTTCCAAGGACTCCAATCTCTGGCTAACCCTCCCCTCCCAGGGACCCCCATCCTCTGGGTGACCCCCCTTCAAGGGACCCCCCTTTCCAAGGATTCTCTCCTCCCATCCTGACCCCATATCAGCCCTAAAATCAGAAGCCAAAGTGAGGAAGATTAAAGTGAGGAAAAAAGCGATTACCGTTCATTGCAGGTCCTCCAGGCGCACTTAGGGCGGAATGCACACGTCAGACAGGGCTTCGGCACTTTTATAAATTAAGCAAATTAGCATAATTGACAAGAATCCCCAATTAGAAGGACAGTTAATGAAGTAATTCCCCTCCTGGTTCTGCCCCATGCTGAAGGCTCCCCCTTGCTTCCAGCCCCACACTGTTTATATCTGAATATAAAGGAACAAGGAGAGGGACACGGAGAGGGACACTGCCTTGGGTCAGTGAAGCAGCAGGATTAGAGCAGGGCTCCAGGAATGTGTTTGTCCTACAAAGCACTGAGCTAGCTCAGAAACCCTGGAACTGT
This sequence comes from Acanthornis magna, assembly GCA_036785705.1. Taxonomy (NCBI): domain Eukaryota; kingdom Metazoa; phylum Chordata; class Aves; order Passeriformes; family Acanthizidae; genus Acanthornis; species Acanthornis magna. The sequence continues at coordinate 2,818,349 of JAWUZG010000150.1, forward strand.
GCAGGAATGCCCTACAGAGCCACGAATACATCAAAAATACATAAAAAGCAAAAATCTGTGGGCATCGGTCCCTACTGGGGACCTCCCTCTCAGGGACCCTGTCCTCCAGGTGACCACCTCTCCTCAGGGCTCTGTCCTTTGTGTGGCCACCTCTCTCAGGGACCCTCATCCTCTGGGTGACCCCCTCCTCCCAGGGACCTCCTGCTCCAGGGTTTCTCCCCTCCTGGGGAGGCCACGCCTTGCAAGGACACCCCGTCCTTACTGGGGACCCCATTCCCCAGGGACACCCCCTCCTTATTGGGGAGGCCACGCCTTGCAAGGACACCTTGTTCTTTCTGGGGACCCCATTCCCTGGGGACACCCCCTCCTTATTAGGGACTCCATTCCCCAGGGATGCCCCATTTCCCAGGGACACCCTGTCCTTTCTGGGGCCCCCATTCCCCAGGGACGCCCTGTCCTTTCTGGGGACCCCATTCCCCAGGGACACCCCCTCTTTATTGGGTACGCCATTACCCAGGGACATCCCACTCCTTTCTGGGGTTCCCATTCCCCAGGGAAACCCCGTTCTTTCTGGGGATTCCATTCCCCAGGGACACCCCCTCCTTATTGGGGACCCCATTCCCCGGGGACACCCCCTCCTTTTGGGGGACCCCATTCCCCAGGGGAGCTCCGTCCTTATTAGGGTCCCCATTCCCCAGGGGCACCCCATCCTTTCTGGGGCCCCCATTCCCCAGGGACACCCCGTCCTTGCTGGGGCCCCCCTCCCCCAGGACACCCCATTCCCTGGGGACACCCCATCCTTTCTGGGGCCACCCTCCCCCAGGACACCCCTTCCACCTCCCAGCACAGCCGTGGTGGCAGAGGGGCTGAACGCACGTCCTTGGTGCCTGGAGATGTAAGGCTGGGCGGGAGCTGCCTCGCACCATCCCATGCTCCTGGCTCCTGCCTGCACCCAGAAGGTCGCCAGGATTTGATTCCATTACCCAAAATATAATTAACGCACTGAAAGCGCTGCCCTGAATACCAACACGGAATTCCTGCCGTTTACAGGTGGGTGTAGATTTCCTGACGCTTCCCCCCGAGTTATTCCCCTCTGGCAGGTGTCCCTGTCACCCTCTGGTCGGGGCCGAGTCCCTGAGCAGCCTTTTGCTGCTGTGGGGATGTGATCCCCGCACTGAGATGTTCATTAATTACCCTGTTAATCACCCCGTTCCCATCGCTGGGAGCACAGCACAACGTGCTCGGTTTTCCTGAGTGCCTCCTGCGAGAGTCTGAGCTGAGGAGGAATCCCAAATCCCATCCCAAAAACAGCCTGCGGCTCCTGCCCCAGCACGGATTCCCTGCTCAGATCCCTGCAGGGTTGGGAATTCCCTGTCTGGGTTGTTTTGTGCCGGAGCATCACAGCAGGGACCGAGCACAGCTCGGTAAGCACAGCATGGGCTCCATGTTTTTCCCTGGAAAATGGAGATCAGGACACTGTGTCTGGAGAGAGGAAAAGGATCGCACAGCTCTGGAAGCACAGCACGGGCTCCACGTTTTTCCCTGGAAAATGGAGATCAGGACACTGTGTCTGGAGAGAGGAAAAGGATCGCACAGCTCTGGAAGCACAGCACAGACCCCACGTTTTTCCCTGGAAAATGGAGATCAGGACACTGTGTCTGGAGAGAGGAAAAGGATCTCGCAGCACAGGATGAAGTGAAAAGCACTGTTGGCACGAGCGGCTGGCACAGCCATGCAGGAGCCTTTGCATCCACAGCTTCACCCACAGAAAGGATTGGGAATATCCAGGATTTGAGCCCCAGCCTGGTCCCAGGGCCCTCATTAGGGACAAGCCCCCACAGCAGCACAAATCTCATGAAAACTTTCTTGGTTTTCATTAGTTTCCACCTTAACCAAGAGAATGAACTCAAAGGACTCTGATTAAACAATTGCCTAAAGAATAATGAGTAAATAAAATGACATAACTAAAACTTCAGTTTAAAAAAAAATCCCAAAACTTCTTATCTTCATCCATCAAGCATTAAATGCAATAGGAGCCTGTCTGGGGCTGAATTTTTCTGGTCACTTTGTTGTGGTCTCTGTTTATTCATCAACAGTTTTAACTCATATTCATGTTCTGCTTCTTCCTGGCCTAGGGAAGGGGCTGGAATGCGATGGTCTCTAACCCAAACCACTCTATGATTCCATGATTTTATGCTCTGCTTGTAAAGTTCGTAATTCCTTGGCGTTCGGGGTATTTTAGCCAAACAACTCCTCCCTAAGAGGTTCACAGCAACAGCCCTGCAGGACAGTTCATGGTGGCAAAACGAGAGGGGTCTGCACAAAGGACGGGAGGTGGGTGCTCCAAAACATCTGGCTGTGTCCTTAGGGAGGAAAACATCCCCTAAAATGTTCCTGTCAGGTGGGTGAGACACCTCTGACACTGGGTGCTGCTGCAGCCAGGGAAACACCAAAAAAAATTCGCACCTGAGAGTCAAACCCAGCCCGCAGCACAGGGAGAGAACCTCCAGAGAGCCATTAAACCGAAAGCCCTGCGCTGCTTTTCATCTTCAAAGCGCCTTCAAACCAGCACCTCATTAATTTTTGCAGCAGCCCTGTGTGCTCAGGTGCCTCAGACATCGTCTCTGTTTGGAGGTTCAAAGAGCCAAGGGTGATGGAATTTGCTGCAGACCAAAGGGAGTCTGTGCTGAGGTGGAGGTGGGTGCTGTGTTTGCACCACAGACCTGTCCAGGCTACACCTCCGAGAAAAAAGGACTAAAGACAAAGAGAATTTAATCTCTTGAAGTGGAGCGGGGATTTGAACAACTCTGCCAGGCAGTGGTGACAAATGATGGCAATTTCCAGTGGCTCTAGGTGCAGCAAGGCTGAGGGAGTTGGGATTATTCCTGCTGGAGCAGAGGGGAATTTGGGCTGATGGACCCTGCATCGCTCCAGGAGCTCCAAAGCCACAGCAGCACACACAGAACAGCACTTCCTCCCTGCCAGGCAGGGCCATCCCTTCCCCTTTCTGTTGAAAGGATCTCCTCAGAGGGTATTGCACTGAAACAGAAAGTCGTGCCCAGGTGCTCCTGCGAGGAGCTCGGTAAACAGGATATCATGGAAGCACAGCTCCGTGCACTGCAGTGGGAATGCATTCATTCATCCAGAAAGGAAACAGGACTGACTGAACTTCCCCTTCTCGCCTTTCTTTCTCCCTGTGACTCAGCCTTTTGAAAGTAAAGAGGGGAAAAAAATAATAAAAGGCATTAAAATCACAAAGGACCATGCCCAAATTCCTTGGTAGCATCTCTGCTGATGCTGTGGAGCAGAGCAGGAGGGAGGTGCCTCCATCAGGGCAGGCTCTGCTCCTTCCAGTTCAGTGGGGGAGGTCCTTGTGCTGCGCAGAGAGGGCAGGACAGGGTCAGGATGGAGCAGCAAATGAAAGGCCGGAGATGGAACATTATCCTGGCATTTCAGGGGGTTGGATGTGGCCCTTCCATCCCCTCTGGCTCTGAGGCTGGGCTGGGAAGGGCTCGCCTGCCCCACTGCTGTGTGCAGCCTGCAGAGCTCTTGCAGGGAGCCCAGCAGTGCTGGAAAGGTTCTGTGCAGCCGTGCGGAAGCTGCAGGTAAACAGCTGCTCTTTCACAGCTTCTGTTCTCATCCAAGCTTTTGCAGAGCCCTTCGGGAGCCAGAGGCCCATCACAGAAATTTCTCGGATTCAAATGCAGATAAACCCAAATTATTTTACATTTTTCTTTGGGCTTGTTAACCATCCCGAGCCCTGCTCCTCTCTGCATCTTGTGACTGTTCAAATCTATTTTTCTTGCGCACACAGCTGGCTCAGGCACTGAGATATTCTCCACATTTACTGGAGATGATGTGTTTGCATCAATAAACCTGTGGCTGATGCATTTGCATCCTCTCCAGCCCAGGTTCCCTGCCAGGGAAACCCTTCAGCAGGAACTCAGAGCACCTAATTTAGAGACCTGCAAAGAGGCTGAAATAAACTGTGCAAAACCCAAATTCCTCCAGCATTTGCTGCTCTGAGGCTGCACCAAACTGCAGAGGGTGTTCAGGCACTGCCAAAGCCACCAGCAACTGGACACCAAAAACTTCCTGGTGTTCAGACCCAGGGCACGATGAACCAGGACAATTTATCCCCGGATTTAAAGAAAAGAGCTTAAAAACCAGCTGAGAACGGCAGCATTTGCACCTCTAGAAATTGTGATGCAAAATTTAAGTTCTAACCGCGATAGACAGAGATTTTACTCCATACTCTCACCCACCTTCTGGAACAGCATCCAGACTGGCTCAGAATAAAACTTCATAAAAGAAATTTCAATCTTGGCCTAAGATTTGGCACAGCGAGTCCCAGCCCAGAATAGATTTTTACGGGAAGTTAGAAACCTCTGGGAAAAAAAAAAAAAACAAACCCAAGCTTTAAACCGAAGCATCAACAGTCTCAACAACAGTGCCAGCAGTTCAGAACTCAATATATACGTTGTGTGCAATGCATAGAGAATGCCATAATTACAGCCAGATGGTACAAACATATATTCACTCTGGCCACGAGTAATACCTCATGCTTGCAGCAAAAAGAACCCAAAAGCCTATTTTAAATCAGCAGAGTTTGGAGGGGGAAAATGTGAGCCATCCCTGATGGGGACGGGACAGAAAACAAGAGTTTTTCATCAGTTTTTCGTCAGCACTGCCATCACGTGTGGCACCGTCCCCTGGTCCTGCAGGCTCTTGCCCAGCTCCAGCTGTGTGCCCTTCCCCGTGATTTTCCTGCAGGGATTATGAAATAGGATTTCCTGCTTTCCAAAAGCACCTGGCTGCTCTGCACTGCAGCACACTCAGAGAGCCGTGGCTTTTAAGGGAAATGATGTTTCCTGCTGCCATCCCAATAACAAGATCCCTTCAGACAGAGGTGCCTCCTGTCCTTATTTAGCGCTGGAGCTGCTCAGCCTCACTCCACCATGTTTTAGAACATTTTTGCCATGGGTTTCTCCTCCTCCTTCCTCTCCCTGGCTGCTGGTGAGGCCTCAGCTTCTATCCCTGAATATCCAGGTTTCTCCTTGCCTGGAGAGTTTTGAGGCTGGCTGGGACCCCAGCATTGCATCCGTATTCAAAAAATCATTCTGCATCCCTGGGCACCCAGAGCAACGAGCAGTTTATGCCTGAACCCTTAATTGAGTTGTTAATGAACCTGCAGCCCATTTTGCTGGGAAAAACATGGGTGGAATGAAGGAGTTGGGGGAAAAACAAGGAGAACCAAAGTCCAAAGTGCAGAGCAGTGCCCTGAGGTGAAACCCTCCCCCCCCAAAATCCCAAATCCCAAATGCTTACATCTTCCAGGAGTGAGGGGTGCAGGGCTGAGGCCACATCTCCATCCAGCCACCAGCAGGGTCACAGCTCCAGCTTGTTGGGGTTCTGCCCCTCCTCTCCCACCTGGGAAGGAGGGAAAATCCCTCCTCAAACAGGGCCAGGCTGGCAGGTGGTCACTGAGTGTGATTTAGAGATGGTTTGGCTTCGGGGGAGCCTTGATGGGGTAATCAAAAATCCCTGGGAGTGCTGCACTCAGCCTTGTGAAAGGGCCGGGCTGTGGGGGACTGGGCAGAGCTCAGGAGAGCCTCAATTCCCTTTATTGAATTCCCTTTATTGCTCCTGGCTTTGGGATGGAGTCACTGGGTATTCAAACAATGAGTGACCTGCAAATCTTAAACCCCTGGGCACTGAAGGCGATGGATGTGACCCTAAAAGATCAGAACTGAGCAGGGAGCCTGGAGCTCAGGATGTGACCCTAAAAGATCAGAGCTGAGCAGGCACAGGGTGCTGAAGCCTGGAGCTCAGGATGTGACCCTAAAAGATCAGAGCTGAGCAGGGAGCCTGGAGCTCAGGATGTGATCCTAAAAGATCAGAGCTGAGCAGGCACAGGGTGCTGAGCCTGGAGCTCAGGATGTGACCCTGAAAGATCAGAGCTGAGCAGGCACGGGGTGCTGAGCCTGGAGCTCAGGGTGTGCTCCTAAAAGATCAGAGCTGAGCAGGCACATAGTGCTGAGCCTGGACCTCAGGATGTGACCCTAAAAGATCAGAGCTGAGCAGGCACAGGGTGCTGAGCCTGGACCTCAGGATGTGACCCCAAGGATCAGCCAACACCAAAGGGCTGCACTAAGTGCTCCCAGGATGCTCCGAGGATGCATTTGGGGCCATTACTGCAGCAGAGCAAACACAGAATCTGTGCACACGCACACAGAGGTGCAGGCAGGGCAGAAAGGAGTGAATGCAAACACTGAAAAACCCCAGCAGTGTTTGCAGCTTTAAACCCACAGCCAAAGAAATTAAAACCCGCAGCCGAGGGAAAATAACCCAGCACACTCAGCTCTGTCCCTCTGTGACAAACCCCGAGGGTGACAGAGGGATGGCACCTCTGACTTTCTGCAGGGACATCTCTGTGCGGCAGCACGGGCAAAGGTGACCACAAAAAATGGAAGTGGTGAAATTGCAGCCTTTTTATCAGCCTTTTCACAAGAAGTGAAACCATCCCCAAGAGCAGGCTCAGAGGGAGGGACAAGCAGTGTAAGACAGGCCATATAAAAACCCTTTCCCCCCACCCCCAAGTCTGTGATTTCAGAGGTGTGAGGCTGCTTTAGTTCACCTCTGAATCAACTGTGTATTTTTCTAAAAATTTCAAAATTCCTGCCTGGCTCTCCCGCCTCTGTCCCTCCTCTTTGGGTTAACAGACACAAACATCACCCTCACCCCTCCTGGAAGAGAGGTCTTGACCCATCATTATTGCCCAGCCGGATTTATGGCTCTAAAACCTTATTACTACTAAGCTGAAAGTAATTTTTATTTACTGGCCTCTGCCTTTTATGAGCTTCATGTACTTCTTGGGTCATTTTATCCTCACCGTTCCCCACCTGCCCAGCTAGAGCCACGAGGGGAGATTTTACCAACGCCCCACCTTGTGTGTGCTGTTGTTTAACTTCTGAGATTTCCAAGTCCTCCTGGGCTCTAATCCACCTCCTCAGGACCCAGGGTGGAAAAACGTGCTGGGAGTTCAGGAGAGGCTGGAGCAGGAGGAGGAGGAGAGCCAGGAAATTCAGACAAAAGGTGAGATGGGGCAGAACTTGCAGGGGCTGTGTTTGGCTTTAAATTCCTGCAGGCTGCAATTCCCGGGGAACAAAGGAATGCAGGAGAGCAGGAGGCACATTCAGCCCCGGAGGAGCAGATGGTGCCTGCTCCCATCAGCAGCTCTGCTCAGGACAGCTCATTGTTTCTCACCTCCTCTCTCTCCCCCAGACGCATTCTCCTCTCTTTGCTTTGGGTTTTTTCCGAGCTCCTTCCCCAGGGAGGATCCCTTGGGAGTGTTCCTTTTCCCAGCTGGTCCCTCTTGGATTGGAGAACTTCCTGCAGTTTATTCAGCTCATCTGCTGGCCCATGGCAGGCAGAGCCTTTAGTTCCATAATTCCTACGATTTTTCATTCCCAGCTTGCTCCTGTACCTTAGGAGCATTAGGGAATTCTGGCATTCTCTTGTCCAACTGTTCCATGGGGACTGACCACTACCTGAGATAAAAAATGATGAGGATTTTAATGAGATGCTGTCCAGTGGATGGGATCCCACTTGAAAATGTCACTGTGTCATTGTCTCTCACAGGGCAGCCCAAGCCAAACCTTGATAGACCCATCCCACATTATCCTTCCTTCCCATTCCCACGATGGCTGGAAGCAGAATAATCCAATAAAAACATAAACCAGAACGAAAGAAACTGAAATAGCCACTGGATCTTTCAGTAGAGGAACTGCTGGGGCCTGTCTCACCTCCTGCTCCATGGAAGTGGGCTCACCGAGCTCCTCTGCTTGATTTCTTCATTTTCAAATGCATTGCTTTTGGAAAAACTGGGCCTTCTGTCTGTCCCTGTGCAGGGCTGTCATCAGAAATATCCAACAGCTCCAGAGCAATAGCTGTGGCCCCTTGCCACCATATGACACGCTGGGAAAATCCTGATTGAAGCCAAAAATCAGATCTTGGTGTTCAGGGATGCACCAGGAGGTACCACAGGTGTTCTGCACACAGGTGTGCTTCTGTTTCCCACCATCTATGGTTATAACAGCTAAAAATCACAAAGGATCGGTGTCTGAATTCTCCAAATAATTCCTTGTGAAGGGAAATGAACCAGGGGAAAGGACCCTCCCCCTTCAGTGAGTTGTAGAAATTGGGATAGAGAAACAACCTCTGGCAATGGTCCTGCGAGAGTGAAGCAGGAGAATCTGGGGATGCAGGAGCTCCCTGCTGTTTGTGGACAGAGCTCTGGGATTAATTTTTGGCCCAGGATGGAGTGTTCGCACAAACACTGACACTGAATTCTCCGATTGTGTTTTCCCTGGACAAACCCAGCACATGACTCCGCTCGCCTCCCCAGCGATCAAAGCCGATGCTGGAAACAGCCTTGTGCCTAAAACAAAAACATTTTGGGGCAAATCTTCTGTTTGCTGACACACAGAGGAGATTTTTTTCAGCAGTGAAACCACAGGGTTTGTCCAATTTCTCTGCAACAAATTTGTTCCTTAGCAATGAAGGAGCGAGTTGGGAGAAGGAATAAATAAATCAGAACTTGTAGAAAATTCAAACTAGAGAACAAAGTTATGGCCAGACCCAGATGTAGAAATTGGACCTCTTCAGTCAGCCCTGCAGTAATTCTTCTTTTCCTTTCCTTTCCTTTCCTTTCCTTTCTGTCTTCGTTTGATAGACAGGTGTCTGCTTAGGAAGATGGGAACCTTCCTTAGAACAGAGAATGTGAATCCCCTTCCCTCCGAATTATTATAACTTTAGAATCAAGGGCTCTCAGGCAAAGGTATGGGAAAAGGAATAAGAGTTTTTTTACTAGTATCTATACTGAGGCAAACAATCAGTAACAAAAAACAGTAAACAAGGTAAAAAAACAGTAAACAAAACCAAAAAACTCGGTGGCAAATGTCCCTGGACTGTCAGGCACTTTCCCGGTTGGTGCAGTCACGGTCACGGCCAGCAGGGGCGCTGTTGGGCTCCTAGACCAGCAGGACAGGTGCGATGACTCCCGGGAAGCTGCAGATGGCGCTGTGGCGCGAGGTTGGATCTGTGTCGCGCGTAATGGCCGACGGGCTGGAGCAGGGTGGAGCGCAGATGGACGGGGGGCGCAGCAGAGAGCCCAGAGCCGGGAGATGGAGCGGCTGGGTCAGCCCACCCGGGCCAGCCAGCAGAGGAGGCGGCAGGAAACTCCGCAGCTGTGGCAGGCAGGGTGCGGGGCAGCAGGCAGGGCGCGGGGTGGTGGCAGGCGGGGGTCCCGTTCCGCTGCAGTGCAGCTGAGAGATGCACCCTCCCGGAGGGGAAGAGATGACTGGAGTCCCGTGCCCCGAGAACTCACCCACCAGGTAGAGAAAAACTAGTGCAAAGCCGGGCTTTTCTTTTCCTGCAGTCGCAGCCAAAAAAAACGGAGAGCCGTTCCTTCCACTGCTGTCTCCTCCGAGACTTGTGAGCGAGTCCGTGTGTCGTTATCAAGTCTTGCTATCTCTTGTTCCCGTGCCCGCCCAGCCAAAAAGTCTTTGTCTCTTTTGTGAGAGTAAAATGTCCTCTAAGTACCGATCGTTACTTGCCTAGCAACAGAATGGGAAAAATTCCACTTCCCCCCCCCCCAACCTCCAACATTATCCACCCCGAATTTTTTCCATTCCAACATATTACATTGAACTTAAGCCTTTAAACTATATACATACAAGCATTACTCTGAATATACACATACAGATATGCATACAGGCACCGTGTTATGGGCAGTTCAACCCCAACTGAGGTCTCCCTGAGGTATGCATCGTGTCTCTCCATCCTCTTGCATCACCCACCAGGTACACCCTGGTCCTTGAGCAAAGACAACCCCACGGGTGGGTCTATCTTTGCTCAAGGCAGAATTAATCCAAACAGTTTTCCCCAGCATGCCTCTCATTTGCACTACTGGAACCTTATCCCCGTCTGCTGTTTGCAAGGGTTCAGATTGGGCAGGGCCAGCCCTGTTGGTGGAGCCTCGGGTGTTAACTAGCCAGGTGGCCTTGGCTAAATGCTGTTCCCAATTTTTGAAAGTCCCCCCACCTAAAGCCTTCAAGGTGGTTTTTAGCAGGCCGTTGCATCGCTCTACTTTACCAGCAGCAGGTGCGTGATAAGGAATGTGGTACACCCACTCAATGCCATGTTCCTTAGCCCAGGTGTTTATGAGGCTATTTTTGAAATGAGTCCCGTTGTCCGACTCAATTCTCTCAGGGGTACCATGCCTCCAAAGGACTTGCCTTTCAAGGCCCAGGATGGTGTTGCGGGCAGTGGCATGAGGTACAGGGTAGGTCTCCAGCCACCCAGTGGTGGCCTCTACCATTGTGAGCACGTAGCGCTTGCCGTGGCGGGTTTGAGGCAGTGTGATGTAATCAATCTGCCAGGCCTCCCCATACTTATATTTGGTCCACCTTCCCCCATACCACAGGGGTTTCACCCGCTTGGCTTGCTTGATGGCAGCGCATGTCTCACAGTTATGGATCACCTGGGAGATACAGTCCATAGTTAGATCCACCCCTCGGTCTCGTGCCCACTTATAGGTGGCATCTCTGCCCTGATGGCCTGAGGCATCATGGGCCCATCGGGCTAGGAACAACTCTCCTTTGTGCTGCCAATCTAAATCTACCTGTGACACCTGTATTTTTGCAGCCTGATCTACCTGTTCATTGTTTCGGTGTTCCTCATTAGCTCGGCTCTTGGGGACATGGGCATCCACATGACGGACTTTCACAGGTAGCTTCTCTACCCGACTGGCAATGTCTCGCCATTCGTCAGCAGCCCAGATTGGTCTTCCTCTACGTTGCCAGTTGGCCTTTTTCCACCTTTCCAACCAACCCCACAGAGCATTGGCTACCATCCATGAATCAGTGTACAGGTACAGCTTTGGCCACTTCTCTCTTTCAGCAAGGTCCAGGGCCAGCTGAACGGCTTTGAGTTCAGCAAGTTGGCTTGATCCACCTTCTCCTTCTGTAGCCTCTGCGACCTGCCGTGTGGGGCTCCATACAGCTGCTTTCCATTTTCGGTTTGCCCCCACAATGCGACAGGAACCATCAGTGAAGAGAGCGTAGCGTGTTTCATCTTGCGGCAGTTGGTTGTACGGTGGAGCTTCCTCTGCGCGAGTCACCTGTTCCTGCTCCTCTTCATCGGTGAGACCAAAGTTTTCACCTTCGGGCCAATTTGTAATTATTTCCAAGATCCCAGGGCGATTCGGGCTTCCAATACGGGCGCGCTGCGTGATGAGGGCAATCCATTTACTCCACGTGGCATCGGTGGCGTGGTGGGTAGAGGGAACCTTTCCCTTGAACATCCACCCCAGCACCGGTAGTCGGGGTGCAAGAAGAAGTTGTGCTTCCGTGCCAATAACTTCTGAGGCAGCTTGGACGCCTTCATAGGCTGCCAGAATTTCCTTCTCTGTGGGAGTGTAGTTGGCTTCGGACCCTCTGTAGCTTCGGCTCCAGAATCCCAGTGGACGACCTCGAGTCTCACCAGGCACCTTCTGCCAAAGGCTCCAGGACAGACCGTTGCCCCCGGCTGCAGAATAGAGCACATTCTTCACTTCTGGTCCTGTCCTGACAGGACCAAGGGCTACCGCATGAGCGATCTCTTGCTTGATCTGGGCAAAGGCTTGTTGTTGTTCAGGGCCCCAGCGGAAATCATTCTTCTTGCGTGTCACCAGGTAGAGAGGGCTCACAATCTGGCTGTACTCAGGGATGTGCATCCTCCAGAAGCCTATGGCACCTAGGAAAGCTTGTGTCTCCTTCTTGTTGGTTGGTGGGGACATCGCTGTGATTTTATTGATGACTTCGGTGGGAATCTGACGCCGTCCATCTTGCCACTTCACTCCCAGGAACTGGATCTCTTTGGCAGGCCCCTTGACTTTGCTCCTTTTGATGGCGAGACCGGCTTCCAGAAGAATCTGGATGATTTTCTCTCCTTTCTCAAACACTTCTTCTGCTGTGTCCCCCCACACAATGATGTCATCGATGTACTGCAGATGTTCTGGAGCCTCACCCTTTTCCAGTGCAGCCTGGATCAGTCCGTGGCAGATGGTGGGACTGTGTTTCCACCCCTGGGGCAGTCGGTTCCAGGTGTACTGCACGCCCCTCCAGGTGAAAGCAAACTGAGGCCTGCACTCTGCTGCCAGAGGAATGGAGAAAAATGCATTTGCAATGTCAATAGTGGCGTACCACTTTGCTGCTTTGGACTCCAGTTCATACTGGAGCTCCAGCATGTCTGGCACGGCAGCGCTCAGCGGTGGAGTCACCTCGTTCAAGGCACGATAGTCCACAGTCAATCTCCAGTCTCCATCAGATCGGCGCACAGGCCAGATGGGGCTGTTGAAGGGTGAGTGGGCCTTGCTGACCACCCCTTGGCTCTCCAGCTCACGGATCAGCTTGTGGATGGGAATCACAGCATCTCGATTCGTTCGGTACTGCCGGCGGTGCACTGTCGAGGTGGCAATTGGTACATGTTGTTCCTCCTCCTTCAAGAGTCCAACTGCAGAAGGGTTCTCTGACAGTCCAGGCAAGGTGTTCAATTGCCTAACGCCCTCTGCCTCAACAGCAGCTATTCCAAAAGCCCACCTGAGTCCTTTCGGGTCTTTGAAATAGCCATTCCGGAGGAAGTCTATGCCCAGAATACACGGGGCCTTTGGACCAGTCACAATGGGATGTTTCTGCCACTCCTTCCCAGTCAGGCTCACCTCGGCTTCCACCAGCGTCAACTCTTGTGATCCCCCTGTCACCCCAGCAATAGAAATGGGTTCAGCCCCAACATGTCCCGATGGCATTAAGGTACACTGCGCACCTGTATCAACTAATGCTTCATATTTTTGTGGCTCTGATGTACCAGGCCATCGAATCCACACAGTCCAAAAGACACGGTTTTCCCATGCCTCTACCTGGCTAGAGGCAGGGCCCCTCTAGCCCTGGTTATCATTCCCTTCCTGAGCATGCATTCCACCGTCAAGGGAATCTGACACAACATTTTCCCTTCTGTTGTACTCAGCAGGTTGGCTACAGGAAGCTGAGGCTACCTTGGCTCTGGCAGAACCCCCTCGGCTAGCGTTGCCCTCCTTAAGCTGACGCACCCGTTCTGCCAGGACAGAGGTGGGCTTCCCATCCCACCTTTTCATGTCTTCCCCATGGTCATGCAGAAAGAACCACAACTCAGCTCGTGGGGTGTACCCTCTTTCTCTAGCTGGAGGACGTCGGGCTCCAGTGTTGGGGCCTGTGACTCTCACTGGTGCCACACTGTTTTTCCTCACCTCCTCCCTGATCTCCCTCATCTCTTCCTTCAACTCCTTAACCACAGCAGAGATCTGAGCCTGCAATGGGCCATTGATCACACTTGCATAATGCCTGAGCTTGTCAGCTACAGAGCCCACTGTCTCACGGTTGTCATCGGCATTAAACATTGCAATGTAGGTGGCATATTGGGTTGGCCCTAGACTTGCCAGGTTCCACAACATTTGCCCTGTGCATCTGACCTTGTCAGGATCATTTTCGTGCTGTCCATCCCTCCCAAAAAGCACCTCCTGTACTGCCACTTCTCTCAGCCGTTGGATCGCTTCCTCAACGGTCTTCCAGGGCAATCTACGGTAGTTCTCCTGCATTCTGTCTTTGTGAACAAACCTCTCTCTTACACTCATTAAAAGCCTCTCCCAGAGAGAAATGGGTCCCGCCTCCCTCACGAACACCTTTTCAACACCCGCATCCAGGGCCACGGAACCCAAATTCCTGGCCTCATTACCATCCAGCTGCACGCCTGGGCCCATGCGGTCCCAAACCCGAAGTAACCAGGTTGAGAAAGCCTCGCCCTTCCGCCGCACAATGTCATCGTGCAGATTACGGATAGTGTCGTATGGCAGGGACTCGGTGATGATTATAGGCCCAGGCTCCCCTGCGGGTTGTGAAGGCCCTGGTTCCCCATCATCATCAACTGGGCGTACCGATTTGGTCTTATACTTCCTCCGCTGTACAGGGGCAACTGCTGCTGACTGTGACTGCCCTTGAGGTTCAGCTGGAACCTGGACGGTTGTAATGTCCGTGGGTTCCGCTGCTGCACCATCTAACTCTTCCCCTGTGGGGCAAGGAGAGGGCTTCCCACCAGCTGAGGAAGTATATTCCTTCAACACCTGACGTATCTTTTCCCCTCTCACTTGGAATGCAAAGTTGAACAGGCCTATCAGCAACCCCAAGCACTGTAGGACGTCATTGGTATTTAGAGAGTATATGAACCCTCTGAGCCCTGGTAGGGTAGGCCCAAAGAGATGGGTGAAGGGTTGAGAAAAATCTTCCCCTAGTGTCGTCTCGTCACAAAAGGTACCATTACCAAAAAGACTCCAAAAACATGTACTCACGGTGTTAAAGCCCTGTAACCAAGTGACCGCCGTCCAAAGGAAATGGAAAATCCATAGATTCCTCACCTTATTGACCCATTGTGAGAACTGGATAACAGCCACTATAGCCTTAGTTATAGGACCCATGTTTAGATAGGGAGCTGCAAATGGGAAAACCGTGGCCACGAGAATGTGCCAGCCAGACCAAGGTATGCTAGACCACATGGTGTCACTTAGTGAGGTTTCTATGTTCAGCACACTAAAAATGGGTCTCCCAGAAACTGTTATTCCTTTTGCACCCTTTTTTTTTCCTCTCAATGCCCTCGAGCCCCACGTTGGGCGCCAAAATCTGTCTTCGTTTGATAGACAGGTGTCTGCTTAGGAAGATGGGAACCTTCCTTAGAACAGAGAATGTGAATCCCCTTCCCTCCGAATTATTATAACTTTAGAATCAAGGGCTCTCAGGCAAAGGTATGGGAAAAGGAATAAGAGTTTTTTTACTAGTATCTATACTGAGGCAAACAATCAGTAACAAAAAAACAGTAAACAAGGTAAAAAAACAGTAAACAAAACCAAAAAACTCGGTGGCAAATGTCCCTGGACTGTCAGGCACTTTCCCGGTTGGTGCAGTCACGGTCACGGCCAGCAGGGGCGCTGTTGGGCTCCTAGACCAGCAGGACAGGTGCGATGACTCCCGGGAAGCTGCAGATGGCGCTGTGGCGCGAGGTTGGATCTGTGTCGCGCGTAATGGCCGACGGGCTGGAGCAGGGTGGAGCGCAGATGGACGGGGGGCGCAGCAGAGAGCCCAGAGCCGGGAGATGGAGCGGCTGGGTCAGCCCACCCGGGCCAGCCAGCAGAGGAGGCGGCAGGAAACTCCGCAGCTGTGGCAGGCAGGGTGCGGGGCAGCAGGCAGGGCGCGGGGTGGTGGCAGGCGGGGGTCCCGTTCCGCTGCAGTGCAGCTGGGAGATGCACCCTCCCGGAGGGGAAGAGATGACTGGAGTCCCGTGCCCCGAGAACTCACCCACCAGGTAGAGAAAAACTAGTGCAAAGCCGGGCTTTTCTTTTCCTGCAGTCGCAGCCAAAAAAAACGGAGAGCCGTTCCTTCCACTGCTGTCTCCTCCGAGACTTGTGAGCGAGTCCGTGTGTCGTTATCAAGTCTTGCTATCTCTTGTTCCCGTGCCCGCCCAGCCAAAAAGTCTTTGTCTCTTTTGTGAGAGTAAAATGTCCTCTAAGTACCGATCGTTACTTGCCTAGCAACAGAATGGGAAAAATTCCACTTCCCCCCCCCCCAACCTCCAACACTTTCCTTTCCTTTCCTTTCCTTTCCTTTCCTTTCCTTTCCTTTCCTTTCCTTTCCTTTCCTTTCCTTTCCTTTCCTTTCCTTTCCTTTCCTTTCCTTTCCTTTCCTTTCCTTTCCTTTCCTTTCCTTTCCTTTCCTTTCCTTTCCTTTCCTTTCCTTCCCTTCCCTTCCCTTCCCTTTCCTTCCCTTTCCTTCCCTTTCTCTTTTCCTTTTTCCCTTTTCCCTATTCCCTTTTCCCTTTTCCCTTTTCCCTTTTCCCTTTTCCCTTTCCTCCAGGGCAGGAGAGGGCATCCCCCAGGGGCTGGGGGAGCTGCAGCCCCCTCGCACCGGGGACACCCCCGCAGTTTGGGGGTGACCCTGCCGTTCCCCACCCCCGGTCCTGCCGGAGCTCCCACACCCTCCAGCCCTGCACACGCGAAGCACTCATGGGATGGACAAGCCTCTGCAGGTCCCAGCTCAGCCCAAACCCGTGGAAATCGGGAGGAAATTCCCCTCTGCCTCGGCAGGTCGCTGTGCGAGAGTGCCCCAGTCCTGGGGACAGCAGCTGGACCACAGATTCCGGGACACCTCTGGGGAGGGAGAGCAGGAAAAATGTAAAAATGACAGAAAAAGTGACGCTGTGCTGTGGTGGGACACAGGGTTTGCTGCGCTGCCCGAGCCTGTGTGTGTGACAGGGATGCAGGTAGGGGCACAGGGATGCAGATGGGGATGCAGGGATGCACATAGGGATGCAGGCAGGGATGCAGGGATGCAGATAGGGATGCAGGCAGGGGCACAGGGATGCAGGGATGCAGATAGGGATGCAGGCAGGGGCACAGGGATGCAGGCAGGGGCACAGGGATGCAGGTGGGGATGCAGGGATGAAGATATGGATGCAGGCAGGGGCACAGGGATGCAGGGATGCAGATAGGGATGCAGGCAGGGGCACAAGGATGCAGGCAGGGATGCAGATAGGGATGCAGGCAGGGGCACAGGGATGCAGGCACGGATGCAGGAAGGGATGGCGGCTGGCAGGGGCACAAGCAGGGGGCAGGCAGAGGGGCAGGCAGAGGGTCAGGCAGGCGCTTAGCTCGCGCAGGCACAGGCGTTCGGGGAAAGAACACCGCACGGGCGGAGCGGAGCGGAGCGCGGCGGTGTGATGCGGAGCGGTGCGGTACGATGTGATGCGGTGCTGCGCGGCGGGGCGCGGTGCAGGGACGATGGCGATGCTGTGCGGTGCGTGCGGTGCGTTTTGATGCGATTCGATGCGATTCGATGCGATTCGATGCGATTCGATGCGTTCCGAAGCGGTTCGGAGCGATCCGAAGCCGCCGGACTCCGAGCGGAGCCGAGCGAGCTGCGCCGCGCTCACTGCGCCCCCTGCCGGCGGCTCGGCGCGGGTGGCGGCAGGACTACATGTCCCATGCGGCGTTGCGGCGGCGCGGCGCGTGCGCAGTGCGCCCCCCCCCCGCGCGCGCCGGAGGCCGGGGCGGCCGCCCCGGCCCATCATGTAGGTGCAGCCGCGCCGGCCCCGCGCCAGCCGCGCAGGGACCCCCGGCCCGGCCCGGCCCGGTCCGGCCCGGCGCGGCGCGCCCCGAGCCCCGCCGCGCGCAGGCGGGAGCGCGCGCGCCGTGCGGGGAGCGCGCCTCGCATCTTTTGTGTGTTGGGCAACTCGCCCCGGAGGAGCCGCACGGGGAAGTCTCTTTGTGCGCGCGCCCTTCCCCCCACCCAGGCGGGGGACAATGTCTCAGCCCCGAGGTGAGAGGAGCGTGCGCGCGTGCACGCGCGGGCGCGTGTGCAGCCGCGGGCGGGTGCGTGTGCGCGTGCATTTGCGCGTGCAACAGCCGCGGGTGCAGCCGCGGGTGGCGTGTGCGCGTGCAACAGCCGCGGGCGCGCGTGCACGTGCATGCACGCGTGCACGCGCGCGTGCATTCGCTCGTGCAACTTGCGGGTGCAGCCGCGGGTGCAGCTGCCGGGTGCGCGTGCAACTGCGTGCGCGTGTGCATGTGCGTGTGCATGTGCGTGTGCATGTGCAACCGCGCGTGCAGGCGCGCGTGCATGCAGGGGGTGCAGGCGCGCGTGCCCGCGCTCTTGCACGGCCGCGCTGCCCCGGGGGTGCCGCTCCCGGCGCCGCTCCCGGTGCAGCTCCCGCCGCATTTCCTGCCGCCTGGCGCTGCAGCAGCCCCGCGCTGGCTCCGGCCGGGAGCCGCTCCCGGGATGGTGGCCGAGCCGCTCGGCAGCCTTTGGCCCGGCGGCTGCTGCAGGAGCAGCTGCAGCCCGGGCTCGGCGCGGGGCTAAAGCAAACTTTTAAACAAGTCCGCGAGGGAGATGAAAGGTGAAACTGGAGTGGAGTTACGAGGAATTAAATATATACCTATGTTTCCATGGGAAAGTATTGTTCTCGTGCCAGCGCTGAGATCATTTTCCACCCATTTCTCTTCCCCCCCCCCCCCCCCTCCCCCCGACCCCCCCTTAATATTTGGTAACTTTTGGTCAGAGGCGGCAGTGGGGTTTGTCACACCAGCACGCTCGGAGCGTGCAAAAAAAGGCAGGAATGGAGCGTTTGGGAAGTGCAGGGAGGCAGGAGTTGGGTATTCGGGAGCTGCAGAAAGGCAGGAATGGAGCGTTTTGGAACTGCAGGAATGGGAGCATTTTGGAGCTGCAGGAGTGGAGCGTTTAGGAGATGCAGAAGGGCAGAAGTTGAGAGTTTAGGACTTGCAAAAGGGTGGAAAGTGAGGATTTAGGAGCTGCAGAAGGGCAGGAATGGAGCGTTTTGGAACTGCAGGAATGGGAGCATTTTGGAGCTGCAGAAGGGCAGAAGTTGAGATTTTAGGACTTGCAAAAGGATGGAAAGTGAGCATTTAGAAGCTGCAAAAGGGCAGGAATTGGGCATTTGGGAGCTGCAGGAACTGAGCATTTTGGAGCTGCAGGAAGGCAGGAATAGCGTGTTTAGGAGCTGCAGAAGAGCAGAAATTGAGAATTTAGGAGCTGCAGAAGGGCAAAACTTGAGCACTTCAGAGCTGCAAAAGAGCAAAAACTGAGCATTTAGGAGCTGCAAAAAGGCAGGAATTGGGCATTTGGGAGGTGCAGGAATTGAGCATTTGGGAGCTGCAGAAGTTGAGAATTCAGGAGTTGCAAAAGGGCAAAAATTGGGCGTTTGGGAGCTGCAAAAGGGCAGGAGTTGAGCTCCGAGGAGCAGGGGGAGGGGGTTTGGGAAGGGGACAGCAGTGATTTATTTTTGCCAGCGCCGTGGCCAGCGCTCGCTCTGTTCTTTGCTTTTTAACTCGCTGGTTATTCCGGAGTGCCTCTGCCTTGTGCCCTGCAAGGGCGGGCGGGAGGTGGAGAATTTAATATTGCAAAAATGCTGCGGGAATGCAACAGCCCCTGCAAGAGCAGGCGGAGAGAGCTTTAAGGAGGAGTTGCTCCGGCCATTCATTGTGAAAATAGATGCCCATATGTCAGCGAGCGGCCGCACAGATGCAGCTTTTGGAGCTTTTGAAGTGCTTGGATTGGATATTGCAGCTTGGCTCTCCCTGCATCCTGCAGCCCTCGCACATATTTGGTGTTGGGGGGTGAGAGGCAGCGTGTGGCCTGGCGGGAGCAGGTCCCAGACTGGGTTTGGAGCTGCCTCTCGTTGTGTTTATTTATTTATTTATTCAAGCTAAGCCATCTGTGAAAGCCGGTGGCCTTCCACAATAATCCTTGCAAGGGAGGGCATTGGGAAGGAGGTGCCTGCACAGCTCTCGCCGCACAGTTTTCCTTTGTAAAAGAAAAATGTAAAGTTGTTGTATAATTTATTCCTAATTTGGGTTTGCTGCAGTCATCTTTTCCAGCCGAGCGGGGAATTGTAAAAGTTTCCGATGGAAAGAGCCAAGGAAGTTTGATAATGCAGGATTGAACCCGGTGATACCCTGAGCACTCTGCCACTGGCAGGAGGGTCCCTGTGAGACCCTCGGAGGGGCAGGGGCTGGGCAGGGGTCCCCAAAAAGCCTGGGGGTGGCAAAGGCTGAGCGTAAGGAGGTGGTGACAGGCAGGGAGCTGTGCTGGTGGCCCTGCAGGGGTGCTGAGTGTCCCCCACCGTCCCCAGTGCTGGCCTTCTGCATCCTGCCCAGTACCAGGAAAAAGGGAAGATGGAAGTAGCCAACCCACAAAACACGATCTCAATGAATGGCATCATTCTTGAATCCCTTTCCCGTCCTCCTCGCGCTCCTCAGCACCAGCGCCTGCGCCCGCATTCCTCGCACGGATAACTTTTCCAAGTTCAGCTGTTCGGGCCGAGCTTTTGCTCGGGAAGGGGATTCAGCTCCGGGGTTTGCACCAGAGGTGTCGTTCTTCGGGATGAATTAAGGGAAGCATCATCTGCATTTCGCGATCAGCTTTCATGTGTTGCACAGGAGGTTCCTCGGCAGCTCTGGAAAATACAGCCCAGAGCCCCAGCCAGCTGCTGAGCCCTCTCCCTGCTTTGAATCCTTTCCAGAGTTGTTCTGAGAATTTGCCAGAGATTTTTTTTTTCTTTTTTTTTTTTTTGATGCAGCTTGTCAGGGGAACATGTGAGTGGGAGAGTTGTTCTTCCACAAGATTTATTCCCTGCAAGGAGTCCCACCTGGTTCAGGGGGACCCTTACCTGTGCTGCTCAAACAAGCAGAGGGGATCTGCTCCCTGCATGGTCTGGAAAGGTTCAAACTCTCCCTGGAATTCAGAAACAACACTTTTCTCCTGGCCCTTTCCATAGCTGGAACGAGCTGATGCCTCCAGCATTGTGCTCCTAGTTCTCAGCCATGGTTACCTGGCCCCTGAAGGGCTCCCTGAGGGTCCCTGCAAATGCAAAATACACCTGAAGTCAAAGACATCCCTGCATTTTACCCTGTGCTCGTCCCTACCTTCATTCCCTCTTTCAAGCTACAAACTGATATTTTTTTGTTGGCTGGAGCAATCTATAGTGAATAAGCTTTCCCTGAGCACAGCAGGTTCCTGCAGCCTCACCTTCCGAGATGAGCCTGCTCTGGACAAGAGGGCCTTGATGTTGATGGGAGCTCAGAAAAAGTTGAATTGTTGCCCAAATCCAGCCCGTTTGGCTGTCATGACTAATAGGATATTATTTTGGAAGAGGAGGGGGGAAGAAAAAGCGGAAGTCCATATTAATTTCGAGCCAAGCACAGTCTGAGGCTGTAAATCTGAACTCTGGTGACAGCAGCTATATTCAAGAGTCTCCCAAATCTCTGCAATGGGGGAATTATTCCCTGGCAAAGCCCACATGGGAGAAACCACCTGCAAAAATGCAAATTTCTCCATTGAAATAAGAAAAGGGAAGGGGGAGCAGTACCCATTAGAGCACTGATTCATAAATAGTGCGTTGAAATGATATTTAAGCAGTGCTGCCTGTTGCTCTCACACCTAAACCTTAGACTTTGTTGTTTCAAACACAATTTTCAGTGCTCCAGCTGCAAAGGGAGGCTGAGATTATGAGCTGCACGTCCCACGTGATGCTGGCTGAGCATGCACCCTATGGACTTTGACCAAAGGCCCTGCACCTCTTCCAAATACCACAATTTTATGTGAAACGCTCTTGTTTTCCCCAGCTAGAACCCTCAGCAGAGCGGCTGTAAAGCCGAAATGTTCGTTGTTGGTGTGTTTTTTTAAGTCCTAGGTAGGTGGCAGGTTGCTGCTGGTGTAAGATTAACCTGCAAGCAGCTCCTGGGGGTTGTGCAATGTGCATTTTGCCTCGTCAGCACCACCTCAGCTTCTCCCCACTCACACTCCCATGACACAGGCGCTTGGCAAGGGCACAGGGAGCGAAGCCATGGCACGGTCAGCCAGGTGCAAGCCTAGCAAAGCCTGGACTAGCAGCGAATTTCAGCTCCAGTTGTTGATTTATTTTTAATTATATGTGTTTTTCGAATTGGTTTGGCCCTGTTGCAGGTGCTGCCTGTGTGCCTGCTTTGGGTTAAGAGGGGACAAATCTTTCTAAAGAGGTTCCAAAGCCTCACGCAGTGCCAGGCTGGAGGAATCACCCACCTTGGGAAGAGGAAAACCTGCTTGGGGCAGAAAGTGTGTGGCTGGAGATGATGCCTGCCATAAACCAAAGCACTGCTGTGCCCAGGGGAGCCAGTGGGAGCTGAGCCCCTGCCCTCGTCCCTGCTCTGCTCTAAGGAGGTGTTTACCCTGTCCCCATGTCCCAACATGTCCCAAAATGTCCCAACATGTCCCAAAAATGTCCCAACATGTCCCAACACCACTGGTCAGGGCAGCAGCTCCCTGGTGCCACCCCGGCTCCTGGCAGGGACAGCACACAGGCAACTACAGAAGCAATTCCAGCAATAAAAGTGATCAGTGTCAG
Organism: Acanthornis magna; assembly: GCA_036785705.1. NCBI lineage: Eukaryota > Metazoa > Chordata > Aves > Passeriformes > Acanthizidae > Acanthornis > Acanthornis magna. The sequence continues at coordinate 2,840,363 of JAWUZG010000150.1, forward strand.
GAAAAAGGGAGCAAAGAGCTCAGTGCCTCTCCCAAGCTCTTCAGGGTCACCCCGAGTGTGGCTCCTTCTTGTTGTTTTAGTCACCAAAACCTCGGAGCTTCCTTTGGGGTGAATTCCCTCCCGTGACACATCCACAAGCTGCTAAGGTGAAGCAAATGATGCCCCAGTAAAACCACAGGAGTCGTTTGGAGAGGTGAGGCAGTTCATTCCTCCCAGAGCATTGGCATTAATGGAACACGGTTACAGCAGGCTTGCAAATTCTGCCTCCTGTAGTTGCAAATACACAAGATGACTAAAAAAAAATTGCATTTTTCCCCTCAAACGGTGCCTGTGTTTGTTGTCACTTGGGTCACAGCTTTGGTGGCAGTGGGTGGCACAAACAACTCTGAGTAAAAGTTACTCACCAGGGCACGCAGGCGTCCTTTATTGTGGTCACTTACGTTTTGGGGGACCATTTTGGGGTGCATTTTACAGGTTGGCAGTGTGGCCACCAGCAGCATCATTAGATGAAGTGTTGAGTCAGTCTCCAGTGGCCAGATAAATTGCAGGAGTGTTCTTTTCGTTTGAGACACGGACAGAGCTATTATTAAAAAAAAAAAAAAATCTGTTTCATTACCCGTAGAGTTACTTAGCTCCCTTCCTTAGGGCCTGTCTGGGAATAGTTTAAGGGATTAGCATTATCAGCTAGAGCAGTGTTTGCAGGGAAGCAGATCCAGGAGGCTGGAGCTGTGCCACGGCAGATATTATGGTCTGTGGTGGCAAAGTGGTGAAGGCCATTCAGTGCAATTTCCATATCTGCTCGTTGCGCAAAAAGTTGGGGCTTTTTTTTTTTGCTTTTGTCTTCCAAATCCGCAATATTCTGCACTCTGACAAGTGTGAATGGAAAACTGACTCCTGCTCGGCGACCTTGGCTCGGTAAAAAGCACTTTGGAGAGGGGAGGTCTGAGGCTGTTGCTTGTAGGGCTTTCTCCTGCCTCAAAGCCAAAATTCAACCCATCCTTCAAACCTCCCCACCCTTTCAAACTGGGGATCCCAAACCCAGAGGATGAAAGTCTCTGGGGTGCTGAAGCATTTCTGAGTTATCTTTACTTCGGCTGTGGTGCAGAGAGATGCTGAACATCCTCTGGGGAAGCTCCGAGAAGCCACTTGTGCACCCTGGACTGCTGCTGCTGTCAGAGCTGTGGGAAATCCCTCTGGATTCACATCCCACCCTGGAGCAGGAGCCTGGGTTTGTAGGGGCTGTGGGAAATCCCTCTGGATTCACATCCCATCCTGGATTTGTAGGGGCAGGGGCAGAGATGGCATCAGGGAAGGCTCTGTGCTAGGAACTGCTCTGGCTGCATCCCCCAGCTGCTGTTGGAGCTTGTTGGACTGCAAAATCTGGCTGATGTGAAGCCCAGTGCAAACAACCTCTGCAGCTGGGGTAGGATTTCAGATTTGTAAGAGAAAAAGCACTTTTTTCCCCCCTATTCAAGCAGGAAAACTTCACAGAGCAAAGCTGATCCAGTTTCTTGCTGGTGCTGTTTTGTTAGCCTACTTAGCCTGCAATTTTATAATCAAGGCTGGGTTTTCTTAGCCTGCACCCAGGCAGATCAAAAATCGTGAGAAGAACTGAAGCCCGAGCAGCAGCCACTTTTACTGCATTCAGATGAAAACAGTGGGGGGAGAGAAAAAGAAAGAAAAAGCCAGCAGAAGTTGCAGATGAGATGCCAAAGATAAGGCAGCAATAGAAAATCAGCACAGGAGTCAACACTTGACTGTGTCTGCAAGAAGAGGCCTTTAATGAAGGCTGAATCAGCACGGACTTGGGAGCTGCTTTTGAAGGAGAAGCTTTCTCTAAACAAAAATATGTAATTGCACTCAATGAAAAATGCTTATCAGTGCCAAAAGGCCTCGGAGCATCGTGCGTGGTGTTTGTGTGCCTGTGCTCATCCTGTGCTGGGGGCTCATCCCCGAGCCCCTCGCTCCTGTGTTTTCAGCAGGGCTTGTTTCACACTCAGGCAACAAGTTATAAAAATTACAGCTTCACTCCATGTTATGGTTCCTCTTATGAATGTTTATTGCTTCTGCAGTAGTTCAAGGTCAGATGTAGAAAATGACTCAAAAGTCTTTTGTTACTGTGACAGCTCTAAAGTGATGGAGGGCCCAATCCAGCAGAGACAAACCTTCCCGGAGAGCTGGCACCAAAAGGGGAGAGAGAACATCTGAAAGGCAAACCCAGCATGGATTACTGATATTTCAGAGTAGGTTTGGATTGGATATTAGGAAGAAATTGTTCCCTGGGAGGAAAGGTTGTCAGAGAAGCTGTGGCTGCCCCTGGATCCCTGGGAGTGTGCAAGGCCAGCTTGGACAGGGCTTGGAGCAGCCTGGGACAGTGGGAGGTGTCCCTGCCCATGGAATGAGATGAGCTTTAAGGTCACTTCCAACCCAAGCCATTCCGTGATTCAGTGATTCTTTCCCTGGATTGGATTGCATTGGGTGATTCTTTCCCTGACTCCTGCTCGGTGACCTTGGCTCAGTAAAAAGCACTTTGGAGAGGGGAGGTCGGAGGCTGTCACTTGTAGGGCTTTCTCCTGCCTCAAAGCCAAAATCCAGCCATCCTTCAAACCTCCCCACCTTTTCAGACTGGGAATTCTCTCTGCTCTCAGCATCTCCGCTGTGCAGCAGCCCCGGTCAGAGCCCTCTGGAGTCCCAGGCTGCCTCGAGAACCTCATGTGGGAGGTGACACAATCCCTGCCACACCAGGGCACATGAGAATGTCCTTCTGGCCCAGCTCTGCCTTCAGGGTTTGTGCAGCACCGAGCCCAGCCCTGGGCACAGCTCCTTCTTCCAGGGCACCTCTCCAGCGCTGGCAGCTGCCCCCAAACTCGAGCCACACTTCCCAGCTTGGATTTCAACACAGCCCTTTTTCCTCGGGCTGCTTTAATTGCCTGCAATTAGGGTCTCCAGTGCTGCAAAAGTATGAAGAAATAAAACCCAGTCTGGCTTTGTAAGGGCTGGGATTGATTTCTTCTCTCTAACAGCTGTTGCTGTGACCTTTTGGAAAGGAACTGTCAGCCTGTGACTGTGGGGTTTGTGCATGTGACTGGCCAGGGTTAAAGCACAAATATGGGATATTTATTGTGGTTTTATCCGAGGAGAGGAGCACCTGTAGGAGCTGAGAATAGCTGAAGGGAGAGACAGGGACTTTACGTGCTGTCATCAAAATGCCAAACCCCCTTTGGGCTAAGCTATAGCTTAAGTAGATTTGTTTAAGCGCTTGACAAAAATGCCTCGAGCAGAAGTACAAGGCACAGCACGGGGCTCTGGCAGCCCTGGGGGACCCTGGGGGTGCAGGGGTCACCCCAACCCTGCAGGAGGAGGTCAGGCTGTGGCCAGCTCGGCCTCTGCTGCCTCTGAGCTGCAGACACAGCTCTGACCATGATTTCCTGCAGGTCTGGCAGTCACAACAGCACAGGGAAGCTGCTGCACCTAAATCTGAGCACCACTGAGGTTTGGGACGTGGGGATGTGGATAAATCCTGCAGGCAGTCCCCTCTTGCAGCTTTGCTTCCCCGAAGAGGAAGATGCTGCTGGTTCCTGCAGGAGCTCCCTCCCAAGCAGACCTTGGTACTTAACTGTGTTAATTAAATGCTTTCAAAAACCACAAGATTGACCTTCACTGCATGCCCACAGATTTTTCTCTCATTTAACAAGCAGAGGGTTGTCAGAGTAGCCTATTAAAGGAGAAGAAAGGCAGTGCTTTAATACTGTTGGGTTTTGACCTGTTCCAAAGTGTTTTTCTGCTTTTTGACTCCTAAGAGATGAAAACCACAATCCCCTAACAACCTACCGAGACAAACCAGGCTGAGACAAGGAGTTCTTAGCTGAAACAAGGCATAAAATCTGATAAAATAGTGAACATAATAGTTAAAATGTAAGTTTATTCAGATATCTGTGCAATAAGCCAAGACAATATCTACAGGTCCTTGTGTAGTCAGAGCTGTGCTGTGTGGAATTGTCCTTTGGGAGAGACCCTCTGGAAAAAATAAAGGCAAATAACGCAGACTCTGACTTCCTTACCTTTCCCAAGGACAGCAGCGATTTGCTCATTGCTAGTAGAACTTGGAACATCTCTGCAGCAAACTTGGATTCCTGCCAAGGAATCGGTTTTATAAATGAACCCAAAGACCACATCGAGCATTGCATGGAAGGACATCCCACATCCCAAAGCAGCCCCCCAAGAGCAGCATCAGAACTGGGAGGAGAGCCCAAAATAGCCCCTGGCAGCTGGGGAGGGTGACAGAGATGACGAGAAACAAGTTGCTTTCGGGAGACAAGAAATGAGACAAAACTAAATTTGCAGTGCTTGGCAGAGAGAAGGACTCCAGGGCTTGCACCTCTGCAGGTCTCTGTGGGGTGACAGCAGGGGAATGTGCCCTGGGAATGTCCCTTAGAGCCACCTGAGCTGGGCAGCACCTTGGGCTTCCTCCTGGCATGACTTCAGCTCCGTTCATGTCATCAGACAGCTTCCTTTAGAGCCAGCCATGCCATTTTTTCCCTTCCTTTTTTCCTTCCCCTGGAAAACATTTGGTACTTCCCCCGCAAGAAATCAGGAGCTCTCTGTCTGATAAGAAGCTGGAACAGCTTCCTGCAGGAGGAGAGAATTCCTCCTCTGGCTCTTCCTGCGCTGAGCCAGAACAATGCCAGCGCTTCCAGCGTCACTTCACCTCGGAGCGCTCTCATTTAGGGTCCATCCTGTGCGAGCATCTCCTGCCAAGGGGGGCTGCTTTTCCAGCAGTGTGCTTTAAAAAGGGTTTTTAAAAAGGCATCGCTGTGGCAGAAAGGCAGGAGCGATCCTGAGGTTTGCTCTGAGCTGAGGGCCCTGTTTGGAACGGTAGGGGCTGGAGGATTTTTTTCTTTCCCTTTAAAGGAGAAACTAAATAGGATTTTTTTCATGTCTTCATCCTGAAGCTGCACGTGAACGTGCTAAACTCAGAGTGTCCAGGTCCTTTTGCAGGAGTCAGTGGGACTGAATGTGCTTGCTTGGGGTTGAGCACACACATAAGAATTTACGAGGCTGGGGGATGTATTTTGTCCTGGTTACTCAGTGGGATGGACATTATGGATTTGTGTTGATTTATATTATCCTGCTTCTCTTGGTTACTTTTTTTCCCCTATTTCTACTCTCCTTTTTTTGTGTTCCAGCTTATCTGCTCGTGCACATGGAAAGCAGTGTCATTTTTGGGAGTGTGTGTGTGTGAGTGAAAGTACAACCTCGAGCCTCACGTGGGGAGTTCTGTGGAGGCTCTGACAGAAAGGCTCATAAAGGGAGGTTTGTATTTTCAGCTCCTGGGTGGAGAGATGTGACCTGACGGGCTTTGATCCACGTGGACATATGGAGAAAGAAAAAAAATCTGCCCACTTGTGTCAGGGATACTTTATTGGGAGGACAAGACTTGCTGTCACACGTCTGTCACAGCGCTGTGCCGTCATGGATTTCTTCAGTGTGGTTTCCAAATTGAGATAAAGCTGCGTGATAACTGCGGAAGGGCTTTTGTTCTTTAAATATGGCTTGTGTTCTTTGTATGCCAGACGAGCAAGTGTGTGCTCTTCAGCCTGGAGGAGATTGAGGAGAGATCTCAGCAATCTACAGCTTCCTCCTGAGGGAAGGGGCACCTTCAGCCTCTGTGAGCAGGGAGAGGACCCAGGGCAGGGTTGGGGTGGATATCAGGAAAGGTTCTTCCCCCAGAGGGTGCTGGGCACTGCCCAGGCTCCCCAGGGAATGGGCACGGCCCCGAGGCTGCCACAGCTCCAGGAGGGGCTGGACAGCGCTCTCAGGGATGGGCAGGGTGGGATTGTTGGGGTGTCTGTGCAGGGCCAGGAGTTGAACTGGATGGTCCTGCTGAGTCCCTTCCATCTCAGGAGGTGTCTGGAAGGTCGTGCTCTCTGACCTCTGGCTACCATGGGTTTGAGCTTGAAAGAGCTTCCCTGGAAGCTGCATCCACCTCGCCCTGCCCATCCTGGAGCTCCTGGAGCCCCCTTGCCCATGGCAGCCCCCCTGCCCGTGTCTGCAGGACCCACACGTGGTGCCCGCGGTCAGACTCGCTGCTGCTGGAGCAGCTCCAGTTCTCCCTCTCCGTGCCCGAGGTTTCCTGGAGCAGCCCCTGCTGCTGACGGTGCACTAAAGGAGGGCAGGGATTGCCAGCAGCTCCATGCTGCTGGGACAGTGCCCAGGGCTGCAGTGCTGGAGCCCTGCGTGGTGCCAGGGCTCGGAGGGGACGTGGCTTTGGCTTTCCTGCAGCTCCCGTGGCTTCTCCCTGGGAATGGTGTTCTCCGTGTTTTTCAGTAGGACCTACATGTTTGCTGGAGGCATTGCCAGCAGAGGGAGCAGGAGTTAATTCCTCCCTTCTGCACTGTCCAGAAATACGAAATACCATCTTTAATAATTTAAGTATTAAAATAAGCAAGTAAGCCCTTAAATCATTAAAGAATAGCAAGAGGGCTATCTGATGGTGTAGCACATCAAAGCCTTGACCGTGTTGAAACCTAATCACAATATTTGGCTGAACCTTGGCAAAAATTCCCCATGGCAAAATGCAAGGAAGCAGATGCTCTCCATCCATGCTGCTGGTGTTGTGGTGTTCCAACAATGCAGGAAAACTCTGGGCAAAGTTGCCACCTTATTTCTGACCTGCACATGGATGAGCACAGCCCTCCTGTCCGTCAGGGCCTTCTGCAGAAAGTGAGGGTCCTCCATAAAGAAATGGCTTGTGGCACATTCCTCTCTTTCCATGGGTGTTCCCATTTGGCTCTGAAAGTTATTGATATTTTATAACTCCCAGAAAGACCAAATCAGTGGGCAGTGCTCTCTCCGTGGAGCATAAATGGCCCATTTTATCCCGAGGTGTCTTCACTCATGAGCAGAAAATTATAACTCCCAAGCCTTACATGCGGAGCATCAGCAGGAGCAGTGCAGTTGAAACGTCCAAATTTACAATATGCTCAGCAGATCCAATCTGTGCTTGGTAAAATGAGACTCCTGTGCCTGCCTGGAGAAATAAAACTGTTCCTCACACAATATTGCCCTGATTGGATTTTATTCCAGCCTGCTGCGAGGGTGATGCCACCAGGACATGGATCCTGCAAAAGCATCTCTGGGGGGGATTGGGGCTGCATTAAGGCATGGGGAGCAGGAGCTCGAGGATGAGTGTCCTCCATGCCCTTCTGGGGACAGTGACACCCCACAGGGGCTGTTTAAACTCCCAGGTGGGTCCTTCCTTACCCAATCACACCCTCGTGATACCCAAGCCCTGCTTTTGCCATGTTCAAACCTCCTGACTCCTCTGTGCCGCGAGGCAGCGTCGGGAGGGTGATGGTGAGGAGCCACCGCTGTCCGTGTGTGGGGTGTCCCTTCTGGGGCTGAAGGCTGCAGCCAGGTGCCCAGGGACAGGGCTGCAGCTCAGCCAGGAGCCTGGCACAGCCTTGCCAGCCGTGATCCTGCTCAGCCTGGCACTCGGGCCAGCCTTAGTGGGGCTGGGAGCTCAGGCTGAGTCAATGTGAGCAGCAGCGAGGCACAGGAGCTGCAGGGCTGTGTGTGCAGCAGCCAATGTCACCTTCTTCCCCAAAGCCATTTGCATTTCCCTGCAAATTCCATGCCTGCATTTCCATCCGAGAGGCCCTGGCTCGGGAGGTGGGTGCTGGCACTGCCCCTGCCCAGGGGGATGGACTGGGCATCGCTGGGGGCAGAAGCAGGAGCTGATCTGTGATTTCAGGGGAGATGGAGCTCTGCTGCGGAGTTCCCACTCTGCTGCTTCAAAACCCTTTGCAAGATCTGCTGGGAGAAAATCCCAGCTGCACCAAGCACGTAAAAACCTGGAAAGCAATATGGGAGCTGGAGAGAGAGGCCGAGCAAAAATGTGTCTGGGGCGTGTCTGATGGGAGCGCATCTTGTCCCCCTGGGAAAATTGGGGTTTGAGCTCTGCAGAGCAGTGGGGAAAGGATTTGAGCTCCATGACCTTGTGGGTCCCTTCCCACGCGGGATATTCTGTAATTGTGTGAGGTGGATGCTGTTGGGAGCAGTGGGTTTGGGAAGTACAGAAGTGTTTCTGACTGGGCTGGGGCTCAGTGGGTTTGGGAAACACAGAAGTGTTTCTGACTGGGCTGGGGCTCAGTGGGTTTGGGAAACACAGAAGTGTTTCTGACTGGGCTGGGGCTCAGTGGGTTTGGGAAACACAGAAGTGTTTCTGACTGGGCTGGGGCTCATGGATTTAAGGCAAATCCTGCTCCCCTTGTGGCTGGGGCAGATGGAGCACCTGTCTCTATGGTAAATGTAGGACAACTGCTGCTGCCTGCTTGGGATTCATGTGGGAAGTTGGTTGGAGCCCCATGGTCACTCACTGAGGTGTTTTGAGATGAAATCTTGGTGGATGAAGGGAAGTAAAAAAACCCAAGTACTGGGGTGATGGCCAGCTCATGGGCAAACCTGCAGCATCCCCTCGGCTCACCCTCATCCCATCAGCCATGGGGCTGCATGGGGACCGTGGCAGAGTCCCTTGGGAGACATTTTGGGGTGCTGCCACTGCCCTGAGGAGCAGAGCCCTCCCTGCCTTCTGTTCCGGGCACAAAGGCTTGGATGAGCCACCACGCGTGAATATTTGGGAAGCTCTCGGCCTTTCTGTGCTGCTTTTCCGCTGCTGGCAGGTGTGGGAGGTGTCCGTGCCCCTGCCCACGTGTCCCCTGTGCCTGGGCAGTGCCCACCCCCTCCTGTGCCCACCTCCTCCCATCCCACCTCCTCTCCGCCGCGGACAGGTGCTCTTTGGCACGGGGAAAACAGACACGGAGGTAGCGGCAGTGAAAGCAGCCTCGTCCTCCAAATCCTCCTGCACAAAAGCCCTTTTGTTCCCCGGGTGAATTCCAAGAGCTTTTCTCCAGTTTTGATTCCAGCAAACTCCCACTGCAAGCAGACAGGCGAGGGCTGAAAACAAAGCGGCAGCGAAATGAAAAGTCCCTCGTAAAAAAACCCCGGCGAGGGCTGGAGGCTCTTGTCTAACAGCTTCCCTGGCCTGCAGTTCCTGTGGATTTGCTAATTTGAGATAAGCAGCGAAGAAAACAGGCTCTGGGACGAGGAGGCAGCGAAGGCAGTGGGCTGAGGGAGAATGGGGTGTGATTTATGGTGTGCTGGTGCCTGCCCTATCCGCTCACTCCCCAGAGCTCCGCTGGTGGCATTTCCCGTGACATGGGGGATAAGGGGAGAGGCCATGAGGCTCCAGTGGCTGTGGTGTTCTGTGGGATCTCCATCACCATCACATCTTGCCCCGAGCAGCAGGAGGATGTGGCCATCCCACTGCTGGAAGCCACGAGGGATGCAGCCAGCTCCAGTGGCCACGAGGAGCAGAAAACCAAGTCCTGTAGGGCACCTGTTGGACCCCAGCAGGATTTCCCTGAACCTCGTGCAGCTCTGGGCTCAGTGAGATCCTTGAGGGTCCCTTCCAGCAGGGATGTTTTGGGATTCTCTGTCTCCCCCATGGCCATGGATGGGGCTGTTAGAGCTGAAATTGGAGCGTGCACATCCCGGGGCTCCATCGTTTCCTCCAGCACCTCCTCCTGTCTCCATCCCATGGATCCCATGGATCCAGGGCACTTGTCCTTCACTGAGCCTCCTGCAGCTGGGGTGAGCCAGCAGAGAGCTGAGCATTCCCAGTTTGCACCTCCTGGGAGGGTGTCTGGGATCGCCCAGGGCAATGGGGTCAGCTCGGGGCAGCCGAGCCCCCAGGCGGGTGCAATTCCTTGGGATTGGGTGCCGTTCCTGCAGGGTGCAATTCCTTGGGATCGAGCCCCAGGCGGGTGGAGTTCCTTGGGATCGGGCGCTGTTCCTGCAGGGTGCAATTCCTTGGGATCGGGCGCTGTTCCTGCAGGGTGCAATTCCTTGGGATCGGGCGCTGTTCCTGCAGGGTGCAATTCCTTGGGATCGGGCGCTGTTCCTGCAGGGTGCAATTCCTTGGGATCGGGCGCTGTTCCTGCAGGGTGCAATTCCTTGGGATCAGGCGCTGTTCCTGCAGGGTGCAATTCCTTGGGATCGGGCGCTGTTCCTGCAGGGTGCAATTCCTTGGGATCAAGCCCCAGGCAGGTGGAATTCCTTGGGATCGGGCGCTGTTCCTGCAGGGTGCAATTCCTTGGGATCGGGCGCTGTTCCTGCAGTGTGATGTGCCACTGTCTGGGCCGGGGTGCTGCCGTTTGGGAGGAGCTGTGCCCTTTCCCCCAGGCCATGGCAGCTGGATGCACAGGGCAGATGAGTTCAGCCCGATGTTGTAACAGGGTTTTTAATATTCAGCTCTCCTGGCCTGTGCTGAAAGCTGCAGGCAAGCAGAACTCTGCTATCTCCCATCTCCCATTAGCACCTAAGGGATGATGGATCTGGGGCTGCTTTGCATTGCAGCTGCTGTCTGAAGGGAAGCTGCTGATGCCAAGGCTGCCTGGCAGGGCAGGATGGCAGGGGAGGGCTCTGTCTGGCCCTGTCACATCTGCAGATGCCAGCGTGGTGCTGGCACCAGCTCAGCAGGAACAGGATGGGTGGCCCCACGCTGTTCCCTTGATAGATTGGAAGTGATGCTGTGTCTGGGCTGGGAGGGGACATTGTCTGGGAAGGGACATTATCTGGCAAAGCCGTTTGTTGTCACCTCGCCGTTGGCATCAGGAGGGAGCGTGTGGCTGCTCTTTGCTGCTCTGTGAGTGTGGAAATGGACACTGAAGGCCCCATTTCCTCTCGTGTTGGTTTTCCTGCGAGCCAGCGCTGGAATGGGGTGGAGGAAACACATCGGGGCAGAGCCCAGGTGGGAAGTGAAATCCAAAGTCTGCTGATGGCATGTCCAAGGCAGTGTGGGAGCCCCTGAAACAGCTCAGTGAGGTGTCAGGGACTCCACAGGACACAAAGGATCCTAAACTCCCATACCTGGAGCATCCTCTCCATCAGCCTTCATCTCCAGACTGGCCCTGGCTGCTGGTGTCCCTCAAAACCTGCTGGATGATTGCTCCAGCGTGTGATTATCCCAGTGCTCCCTGCAGGAGCTGCAGGGTGGCTCAGTTATGTTTGGTGGGGGACTCGGGGGGCACAGAATTGCCCCAAAGCTGTATCAGCTCCCTGTCCCCTCTCCAGGGTCCCTGGAGCCCCTCTTCAGGACACGTCTGAGCACAGGGTCTCAGGTCTGATCTCTATCAAAGAGTCTCTTCCGCTTTGCACTCAGAAGGTCTGAACTCTTTTCAGATTTGGAAATGCGCTCTTATCAGAGTGACAGACAGCCTCTCGTAACCAAAATGTGCAGATAAACAAGCAGAAATGACATCCCTCTAGTTTCAGTATTGACATGAGTAACCCAGCAGCCTGCAGCCCTTTTGCAGGGAGCGTGAAAAGGAAAATGGGCAAAGTAAGAGAGATTAGCCCGAATCAGGAAATTACCTTCAAAATTGAATTACTGAAGTACAGAGCTTACAGAAAGGCAGGCAAATAGGTCCTGATATTTGCAGAGTTTGGTGACATTTCTCTCTGTGTCCACACTGCAGGATCTACAAATTAAGTCTGCTGGAGTCCGTGTTGCAGAGCTCTGCTCTGCCTTGTTCCAGTGTTTTCTTCTGGTGCTGTTCAGAGCTTCTCCTGCTGGAGGCCAGGCTGAGGCAGGCATGAAGCCCTGACCTTGTGACTGTACCTCGCAGCAAAGCTGAAGATCTTTGTCTCCGTGGTGTTTGTGCCTCGGCAGGGCTGACCTGCGTCAGTCGCCGGCGGTGGGAGCGCGGCTCCCGCGGCAGAGCCGGGCCCTGGGACGCAAATAACCCTGGCATTGCTCAAGCCTGCCAGGTTCAGCGGGTGCACCTCGCCCCGCTCCCTGCACAGCCCTGCTATTTTGGTTTGGAGCCTCTCCTGCCTGGCGTTTATTACAGGTTGCAGGGTTGAGTCAGAGCAGCGAGTTCAGCCCTGCGACGGAGAAACCCCGGGGCAGCAGCTGGCACGGCTGGGTGCTGGGGCATGTCTGGGTGCTGGGACATGCGGAGATGATTGGGCACATCTGGGTGCTGGGGCATGTAGAGATGATTGGGCACATCTGGGTGCTGGGGCACATCTGGGTGCTGGGGCATGTAGAGATGATGGGGCACATCTGGGTGCTGGGGCACATCTGGGTGCTGGGGCATGTCTGGGTGCTGAAGCACATCTGGGTGCTGAGGCACAGCTGGGTGCTGGGGCATGTCTGGGTGCTGGGACATGTGGAGATGACTGGGCACATCTGGATGCTGAAGCCCATCTGGATGCTGGGACACAGCTGGGTCCTGGGACACATCTGGATGCTGGGACACAGCTGGGTCCTGGGACACATCTGGGTGCTGGGACACAGCTGGGTCCTGGGACACATCTGGGTGCTGGGACACAGCTGGGTCCTGGGACACATCTGGATGCTGGGACACAGCTGGGTCCTGGGACACATCTGGATGCTGGTGCACAGACAGGTCGTGGCCATGGCCGCCCTCGGGACGGGACAGTGACTTGCATTCCCACCATCATGGGATTTGGGATCAGCTGGAGCGGTGTCACTGCGGGAGCTGTGCCCAGACCGTGCTTTTCTCTTCAGGAGCCTTGGGAATTAAAACAGGACACGAATGCAGCATCGTCTGCTCGTGTGTTGTGCCAGCGTTTCAGGGTTTCCTGCTGTGCTGATACACATTGGAAAAATTCACCACAGCCATAAAAGTGCTCTTGCCTTTCCTGCTTCCTGACCTGACTCCTGGGTGAAAAAAAGGAAAATAAATAACGCTTTAATTCAGACACGAAGGTGTGAGTTGCAGTGTGGACACGGTGAGGCCGTGGTGTGCTCAGACCTGCATGTGCCAGTGGCTCCCAAATGTGCCAGCAGTTCGGTGGCTTCCAGAGGAGAGGAGGAAAGCCTGGACTGGCATCCACCTCGGCCCCACGACCGTGGCAGGCTCAGCTCCATTCCCCAGGCAGCCCCGAAATGTTGTTAAGGGAACACATTTCAAGTTTGCCGTTTCCAAGGAGTTGCTGCAAACAGCCACGGGGGAAGGCACAGATAAAGGACGTGTGGGAAATGTCCCTGTCCAGCACAGGGGACACACCATCGTCCCTGGAGCATCTCCAGTGGCTTCCAGCAGATCCAGTTGCTCTTGGCAGTGATGGAAGAGCAGCCAGTGGCACTTGGCCACTTGCTGGCAGGGCTAAGGGGAGAGCAGCTCCGTGAGGTTTCAAGGAGAGAAATAGAGCACAAATCCACCTCGTCCCATCCCTTGGCCTTTGGTTGAAACCTCTACAGCTTCTAAACGTCTCTTGCATATTGAATTCTTTTTTTGTGGCTTAATGAGGGGTTGGAAAACAGGATTTCAGACCCACTTTTCCACGTCATTGGTGCTTACATGAGCACCTGGTTTTCGGTTTTCTCCAGAAATTAGGGTTTGGCTAAAGTTCTGTGTTTACAATGGTGGGCACAGCTCAGCCACTCACCCGCCCTGTCCCTGGGGCTCTGCACTGTGGGGATTTAGGCACTTTTACCGAGGGGCTACCAGGACACACAACCCAGCCAGAAATGGTGAGAGAATTTCCCTTGTGCCTCACCCCAGTCACCAAATCCCTGTCACCCATACCCCTGTCACCTGCAGCTCTGTCCCACAGGCGTTCAAATCCAAAAGCCATAGTCTGATTCCACACTTGGATTTAATGAAACACATTAAACACTTCCCTGTGAAGGTCTTAAACCCAATTCCAAAATCCAAAGGATTTCGCCCATTTGGAGCCCATGGGGGGAAGGTGGTGCAGGAGTCACTGTGGAGATGGCACGGGGGACGACAAGTGGGGCTGCCTCGGGGGAGTGACCCCCAGGGTTTTATATTCCAAAACCCACCCAGAGTGGCTCTGTGAAGAGCTGACCCCCATTTGTGTTTGCTCTCTTTGAGGGCTTGATTTCCATTTCAGCTGGAACGGAGCCAGAACGAGTCCGGCTAGGGCTCCAGCAGCTCAGCTCCTGCTCAGGCCCTCTCATTGAGAATATACTTTGTTATCTGTGTGTATTTGAATTTTCCAGCCCAGCAGCTTGGCAGGAACCCCAGGCTCTGCTCCGTGGCTGTTGTTGAGTCTGGAGTGGGCAATGTTTGGCTGTGGGGACACCAGGAATGCTCCCAGCCTCGTGGGATTCATTTTGGGAGGAGATCTGGGCAGGATTAAAGGCTTTTCACCTTTAAAGGAGAGCTGGGCAGAGGTGCTGAGCTGGCGCTGGGGCAGGTGACAGCGCTGAAGGAGAGGGACAAATCCATCCTGTGCCCTCAGACTGTGCCAAGGTGGTTTGGATAACAAACACAAGAATTTGCAAGTATAATTAATATGATTTGTAATATTTGTTAATTTTTTTTTCACTTCCTTGGTAATTTTTGGTCATTTTGTTGTGGAAGTGATGTTAAAAATGAGGTTGCTACACCTACAGCAGCAGTTGGTGACCCTGCTCTGCCCTGGGTGCCACCAGCAGCTTTGAGATGTCTCAGTGCTTGTGTCCAGGAGGGTTAATGAGTGAATTTCTCAGAGATTTGGGTATTTCCAGGTGTCCTGCAAGGCTTAAACTTCCCTTTGACAGCATCAAACCCTCCGTTGTTACTGAAATTTGGGCTGGAGCTGAGCTGGGGGTAAGAGATGCCCTTTGCAGTTGCAGACCAAGGCTTGGCATGAAGAACTCCCTCCTGCAGGACATTTCCAGGGTGGCTGGGACACAAAAAAAATAATCTTAATTCCTCGGTTTTGCAAGAACCGTCTGGGTTTGGGGTTTTGCTCCTAAGCCATGGTCGTGGGTTCTTCCCCTCTGCAAAGTGGCACTGCAGGATCAGACAAAACATTGGTTGTGGAGCCTTGTGGTTCAGAGCTGCCAATTCACTCTTCTCCTGTGGAAATGCACCAAACATTCCCATTTTGCCCTCATTTTTGGGGTCGGGGTTTGCTCTGCAGAGGGTACGGCTGATAGAGGAAAACCAGCTCATTTAGCTTTCAAAATCTTTGAAAAAATCAGCCAAGAAATCCTTGGGAGAGACAGAAATCCTAAATGAGCCACTTTTATCTCCTAAAAAATGGGGGAAAGAGGCATTTCCCGCCTGTGAAACTTTACCAGCAAGTTATATGCTAAAGAGTGTTGTTTGAAAGGAAATGTTGTTACATGGCTATTGAACACAGCTTTAATAATAAATTGTGGTGAAGACAGAACAAGTTAATATCCTTTGAAGGAAATAGGAGCTTTCTGTGGCAAGGCACCATTTATTTTGGATTATATCATAAAAAGTTTTTGACTGCAGTGAAAAGTCTGGAGACGAATGGGATTCTCCTCCAGAAGTCGAAGTTTGTTTTCTGTTACAGTCCATGTGGGCAGCGAATTCCTCCGTCTTCCCTTTCTTTGTTATTCTCAGTTCTTTTCGCTGGGAAACTTTGAAGTTTTGCTGTTTTTCCAAAATGGATGTTGAGCACTGCCCTAAGTGAAGGGAGTTAGCAACATCCATCCCTGAGCTCTGTCAGTGCCAGTGGGAAGAGCTTCTCGAGCCCACTGGAAGTGTGTTCTTCTCCCCTCCCTCAGGAATTGGGTTTAAGACCTTCGCAGGGAAGTATTTAATGTGTTTTTATCAAGTCAAGGCTTCTTTTTCCTGTTGCAGTTTTGCTTTCAGGCCTCGTTTGGTTCTCGGTGTTCTCAGGCTGGGCCAGGTCCTGCAGGAGCCCCTGGGGTTGGTTCGAGTGATGCTGCCCCAAGTGCTGCCGTTAAAACCAGAAAATCAGGGCAGCATTGAGGGTGCAAAATGATGATTTTTCATTTTCCAAACTCATCGATTCCAAACATTGACCTGTTGCGGAAGCTCGTAGGTAATCAGGCAGTCAGCACACGCGAGATGGCGAAAGAGCAAAATTTATTTACAATTTTCTTCTTATATATGCATTAATAGTCTAACAATTATTGGTCGACAGTTTTCCACCCCCTAAGAGGACTGGCTGGAGTCTTACAGTATCCAGTACCAAAATAAAAGATTAGAAAAGCACAAGAATTCATCTTATGCCTATTCCCCATGAGAAAGAAGAGAAAAACTTTTAGAATAGTGCATCCACATTGACCCATGGGTTCCCAGCCCACCCCTAAACCACGTCCCCAAGTGCCACATCCTCATGGCTTTTGAACACTTCGGGGATGGAGATCCCACCCCTGCCCTGGGCAGCCTCTTCCGAAGCCTGGCCACCCTTTTAGTGAAAAAATCCTTCCTAATTTCCAATCTAAACCTCCCCTGGCCCATCTTGAGGCTGTTCCCTCTCATTCTGAGGTGTAACTGCTCCCTCGAGCAGTGCCCTTGAGGGTGGCACTTTCTCCAGCACCAGTTGGTTCCATTTTTACTGTGGGGAATTTTTTTTGGTTAAAAAAAAGTAGATTTAAGCTTGTGCTTGATGCCACAGATACCCTGGAAGTTTTGCTGAATCAAAACTGGGTTCTGGAGATGGCTCTCAGCATCACTCCGAGCCTGGCTTGATTTTTTCCCCCTCAATTATTCTTAAAACTTGGGGTCGGGGTTTGCTCCACAGAGGGTACGGCTGGTAGGGGAAAACCAGCTCATTTAGCTTTCAAAATCTTTCAAGAAATCAGCCAAGAAATCCTTGGGAGAGACAGAAATCCTAAATGAGCCACTTTTATCTCCTAAAAAATGGGGAAAAGAGGCATTGCCCCCACTTTTGAGTCAAGTGCCTGTGGATGTCCCCATGTGCCAAATCGCAGGGAGAGCTCTCAAATGAGCTTTATCTCAAAGGCTCAGGGAGCAGCAAGGCTCCAGGGGCTGTTTACACAGAAATTCATGTTTTTTGTGGGTGCTGGGAGCAGATGTACAATCCCATCTGCTGAGCCACCAGCAGAGCCTTCTGCAGAAGGAGCCACGTTTGGACTTTGTGTTGTGCATGGTGCTGCGCTGGGGCTTTCCTTACTGCAAATCCCATGGGACTGCAGTGAATCCCTGTAGGATTTGGTCCTGGTTTTGTTTGGGATGGTCAGGATGGAGCCGAGAGATCTCTGAAGTGAGGCCTTAGAGCATGAGGTTTATTGTGAAAGGGTTTGGGGGTAGGGGAGCTGCCAGGAGCTGCCAGACACAGCTCAGAGCAGGGCAGAGAGGTGAGAGAGAGAGGAAAAGTACAGAAAATAGAATGGAATAGAATAGAATAGAATAGAATAGAATAGAAAACAGAAAACAATAGAATATAATAGAAAACAGAATATAGAATAGAATTAGAATAGAATAGAATAGAATAGAATAGAATAGAATAGAATAGAAAACAGAAAACAGAAAACAGAAAACAGAAAACAGAATAGAATAGCATAGGATAGCATAGAATAGAATAGAATAGAATAGAATAGAATAGAATAGAATGCCGTGGTTGCCATTTACAATACAATAAATCATCTTCTGTGCTGAATATTCTAATTTTCACTAACCAATCTAGAACAAGCTACAAATCCTACACCATTTACAGACAGCCTATGAGAGTCATTGCATTACCATACGGCGTTATATTTTAAACTCTAAAAACTGCTTTTTGGACCCTCTGCTAAGCTGGTAGGGTCTGCTCTGACCCGTGGACCTGTGTGCTAGCAGAGGGAATTGTTTAATCAAAAGGGGATTGTTTAATCAAAAGGGGGATTATCTTCAGTGGCCATGCCATTGCTTTCCAGTTGTTCAGTCACTGGGGTTTGGTATCTCAAAGCTTCTCTTCATTTCAATCTCACTTATAGTTTCCACATTCTCAGCATTTTTTGCCAGGTAATCATATTTATAATGCTTTCCTATTTCATCTTCCCCAACAAAACCCCTCTGCCCTGGTGGTCTGTGCCTCAGGACTGAGCCCTGAGCTGTTATTTTGGTGTCTGAGGCACCCAGAGCCTGTCATGGGTGGCTTTGTGCTTCAGCCCTGAGGTGGGGACTCCTTTATTGAGTCACCTGCTTTTCTCAGATTTGCAGTCTCCAAAATCCTCTGTCAGACGGGGCTGAAACAGGGACACAGACCGGCAGATAAACACATGTGGTGATTTTGTCCAGGAAACAAAGCTAAAAATAGTAATGATTCATAAAAACGCTGTGGAAAATACTGGTTTTCTGGTGGATGGAACAGGTACCATCCAATTTTGTGTGTTATTGAGCTGCCTCCACGTTTGGAGCTCCTGTGCAGATGATTTTCTCTGCAGTCATCTCCCCAAGCCGACGTCTGCTCTGACAAACTGGGGGATTTTATTTTGACAGCGAGACACTTGCTTGGCAGTTCCTATTGAACAGAACTGATCTTGAGACTTCCAGTTATTTTTTTTTTTTCCCTAAAAAAAAATTCTTCTAAGTATGTTTGTCTTCGGGGAGAAAGCCTTTTCAGGCATGTGTGAGCTGGGCTGTTGAATTTTGGAGCTGGGGATTGGGGTTCCTATGGAACAGAACTGATCTTGAGACTTCCAGTTTTGTTTTTTTCCCCCTAAAAAATCCCTCTAAGTATGTTTGTTTCAGGGAGAAAGCCTTTTGATTGTGTGTGAGCTGGGCTGAATTTGAATTTTGGGGCTGGGGATTGGGGTTCCTATGGGACAGAACTGATCTTGAGACTTCTAGTTTATTTTTTTTCCTAAAAAAATCCCTTTAAGTATGTTTGTTTTGGGGAGAAAGTCTTTCAGGCGTGTGTGAGCTGGGCTGTTGAATTTTGGAGCTGGGGATTGGGGTTCCTATGGAACAGAACTGATCTTGAGACTTCCAGTTTTGTTTTTTTTCCCCTAAAAAATCCCTCTAAATATGTTTGTCTTTGGGGAGAAAGCCTTTCGATCGTGTGTGAGCTGGGCTGTTGAATTTTGGGGCTGGGGATTGGAGTGAAGGGGGATCCTGGTTCCTGCTGAGGTGGCTCTGTTTTTTATTTCTAGTGTCAGAGCAGTGCCATGCTCAGGATTGCTGATTCTTCCTGCAAAAACCACTCACAGGCATTGGCCCCAGAGGCTTGGAGAGATGAGTGCTTTGCATGTTGGAACAAAAAGAGCTCAGAAACTTGGCCTGATCCGCTTGAGAGCCATGAAATCGCCTGATTTCAGCCCAGGATTCATTGAATAACCGTGGAGTCAGCACCTGTGGGTGCTGCAGGTGCAAATCCTGGCCACGGCAATTCCCATTTCCCATCCCTCCTCCCGGTGCCATGGTGAAATCCGTGTCTCTCTGCAGCTACTGTTGTTGCTTTCTCCTTTCTTGAAAAGAAAACCCCAAAGAATGTTAAACTGTGCCTGTGCCTTGGCAGCTCGAATGCACGGACAGATTGTGCTTCAAAAAAATGGCAAAGTTTCAAAATATTGTATTCTGTGAGGAGGAGACGAGGAAAATAAACTCCCCAAAGCGCAGATCTGATTTCGCCGGGAGGCGGAAAAGCTTTTGATGTTTATTTGGGTTTGGCATTTTGCTCCCTGGTTCTGCTGACACCACTTGTGAGCCACAACGAGATCCGAGGCTGCACGACCTGTCCTGGGTCCAGTTCAAATCAGCTCCATTTCCCAGTTCAAATCAGCTCCATTTCCCAGTTCAAATCGGCTCCATTTCCCAGTTCAAATCAGCTCCATTTCCCGGTTCAAATCAGCTCCATTCCCCAGTTCAAATCAGCTCCAGTTCCCAGTTCAAATCAGCTCCAGTTCCCAGTTCAAATCAGCTCCATTTCCCAGTTCAAATCGGCTCCATTTCCCAGTTCAAATCGGCTCCATTTCCCAGTTCAAATCAGTTCCATTTCCCAGTTCAAATCGGCTCCATTTCCCAGTTCAAATCAGCTCCATTTCCCAGTTCAAATCAGCTCCATTTCCCAGTTCATATCAGCTCCATTTCCCAGTTCAAATCAGCTGCATTTCCCAGTTCAAATCAGTTCCATTTCCCAGTTCAAATCAGCTCAAATCAGAGCTGCCTTAGAGCACTGCCCGAGGCTCAGGTACAGCGCACGGGTGGGACAAGCAAAGCGATCAGGGACAGAAATCAAAAAGGAAATAACAGAGAAAATGTGTGCCTGTTTTTAATCAGATTTTGGTCGTGCCTGTGTGACTGCAGCAGAGTGGAGGCCTTGGGGTTGGTCAGGAGGCACTGCTGGGTGTTAATCGGGACAGTTCAGCCCTAAAAGAGGCACTTGGGTGGATTTCTGTCTTGATTCCCCCGTGCAGAATCAGTCTGAAGATGCTTTTCCTGTGCCCGTGGCTGTCTTGTTTCCTTGAGGATGCAGACAGGAGACAGAGAGGTCATGGGATGGCACTTTGGATAATGCCAGAGGAACAGGGATTTTTGTTTGCCTGCAATGTTCTTTTGGGATTCCAGACCTGTTCTTTTGGGATTCCAGATCTGTTCTTTTGGGATTCCAGATCCGTTCTTTTGGGATTCCAGATCTGTTCTTTTGGGATTCCAGATCCGTTCTTTTGGGATTCCAGACCCGTTCTTTTGGGATTCCAGATCTGTTCTTTTGAGATTCCAGATCTCTTCTTTTGAGATTCCAGACTTGTTCTTTTGGGATTCCAGACCTGTTCTTTTGGGATTCCAGATCTCTTCTTTTGAGATTCCAGATCTCTTCTTTTGAGATTCCAGACTTGTTCTTTTGGGATTCCAGATCTGTTCTTTTGAGATTCCAGACCTGTACTTTTGGGATTCCAGATCTCTTCTTTTGGGATTCCAGATCTGTACTTTTGGGATTCCAGATCTCTTCTTTTGGGATTCCAGATCTCTTCTTTTGGGATTCCAGATCTGTTCTTTTGAGAGTCCTTTTTTTGGCTGGTGTGCCAACATCCAGAGCAGCCCTCCCCACTGAGCATCCCCACGGATCTGAGGTGCCCTCGGTGCAGCTCGGGTGGGGAAGGGAATTTGGAGCATCCAGCACAGCAGGGCTTGTTCCTCACTTGTGCCTTCTAGATGCCTGTGTGGTAAAACTGAAAAAAAAAATGGAAGGAAAAGGGTCAAAGAGCAGCTCTGCTCACTGTAGGAATTCCTCCACTGGTTTTTAGAATCGTTTTTACTTCCTGACAGACCAGCTTTTACTTTTTGGGAAAACTGAGAGCTGCTTTTTGCTTCTGCCTGACCTCGCTGCTTTTATTTTGCTTTTTCTATGTGAGATTAGGAACTCCTGAGAGCAGAGAATTGGCTTTTTTAATTTTTTTTTTTTTTTTTGGTTCCCTATGCACATTCACAGCTCTGTTGATTTCTAATCCCAATAGTGAGTGTGCACAGGGGTTTCCAATAAATGCTTTTCACATGAGGTGTCAGCTGTTCCATCCTGGAATGACTCTTTTGAAGCAGACAAGGGGAAAAAAAAATACAAAAAAAAAAAACCCCACCAAAAAAAAAATAAAAATTGTGGTAATCTGAATTGATTAATTGATTCATAAAGGTCATTTTTCCATTCTGGGTGCCTGCACTTTGATCCAGCACCCCTCTGGCACTGGGATGCACAGGCATCTATTGATGTGTCAAAAGGAAAAACAAATCCAGACATGGATAGGTGAAGTTTGAGAGAGAGGGTTGGGAACAGAGAGTAAAACTCATGCTTGAAAGAAAGAGAGTAATTGATATAAATGATTAGGTTAAAAATGCCGAATGCCTAAATTAGATGCTTGTGCCTTTTTTTTGGGGGGGGATCAAGGATTTTATTTCCCAGCCAAACAGCCAGATGTTTACCTTGGGGTTTTGGTGACATGAGTGGTGTTTGCAGGTTATTTTCTCCATGTATTCAAGCCCCCAATTCAAGTGCTGAAGTGTGGCTGGGCTGGATCTGTGCAGCCGTTCAAAGGTTCTTGTGTTTCTCTGCCCTGCCTGGCTCTCGTGCTGCTGCTTTGGACCTCTTTTCCAGGAGAGCTGCAGCTGAGCCTCACAGCTTGAGCTGCATCCAGCTCAGAAAAGCTTGGCTGGTCAGGGTGAATAAAAACAAATGGCTTTGAAGGCTGCAAACTTGAATTCTGCTTTATTTTTGCTGGGTTCGCACAACTTTAATGGCCGGGAGATGAAACATGCAGTTAAATAGAATCAGAATCTGGACTTTCAGAGGCAATTTTAAAAAGATGTTTCATCCTGCCAGGGTTTGCAGCTGTGTATCTGGAATGGTTTTAAATCTAAGAAATGTTTGAAGGGATCCTGCAGGGCTAGGAGGAGGAATACCTTTCCCTTTGCATGTTCTCGTGGCCTGCATTTGCCAGAGCTGTTTTCTGTACCGAGTTGGCAGCCAGAGCTTGCAGGTTGAAATGAAACCTTGCTGAACAAAGGCACTTTATGTTTGAACTCTGTGCCCTGGGTCTGCCCCACCAGCCTGGCTGGGCATTTATGGGAAATAAGGTCAACAAATACAGACAAGCTGTGTTTTGCAAATTATCCCCAAACAAACCATTACAACAACAACAACAACAACAAAAAGTGCCTTTCTCTAACTCTGCCTCTTTCTTGTTTCGCAGGTAAGAAGAAAAACCCTGGGCTGAAAATTCCTAAAGAAGCATTTGAGCAACCACAGACAAGCTCCACGTAAGTCTGCAAACGCTGGGGCAGAGTGGAAAGCAAACCACGAGGCTCAGCTGCCTCCCAGCCTTTGCTGGTGCCTGGAAGTGTCCCAGGCCAGGCTGGATGGAGCTTGGAGCCCCCTGGGATAGTGGAAGGTGTGCCTGCCCGTGGTAGGGCATGGAGTTAAATGATCTTTAAGGTCTCTCCCAACCCAAAGCATTGTTACTCTGTGATAATTTCACAGCCTTGTGCTCCTCGGGGGATCTCAGCCCATGGCCCTCTGCCCATCCCCGCTTGTGTCTCATGATGCAGGAAGAGACAAAAACCCAAATGGACCCCAATTTTGACTGATGTGGCACTTTGGCCAAGGCATAAAATGCACTTGGCCAAGGCTTAAAAGCTCATCCCATTCGCTGCATGCTCAGCCCTGCAGAAGGAATCCCTCCGTTTCTTAGGGGCTTTTTGCAGCTCCAGCCTGCTTGGCTTTCCTTGCTTCTTGGAGGAGTGACTGCTTTTAGCCTGTTCCCTGTGCTGTGGGGCTGAGGTGATGATTTAGAGCAGCTTTAGCTGCTCGTGCCCATTTCATCCATTTTTCACACAGCCTGGCAGGGTTTTGGTGCTTGCCACCTGCCTTGCCTTTCACAGTGAATGCCTCTGGGCTCCTGCGTAGGGGAGCTGGATGTGAGAAATGCCAATTCCAGCAGCTTCTCCCGAGCCCTTTTTGGGGTGATTTGTGGATCTTTGTAGCTGTTGATCCTGCAGAGCCTTCAGGCTGCTCGGGGCCCGGATGTGTGAGGGCATGGCTTGGGGGTTGGACTCACTCACCGAGGGGAAGCTGATCTTTGTAGGGAACATTTCACATCTTTTCCCTTTCCTCTGTGCAGGCCACCCCGAGATCTGGACTCCAAAGCCTGCATCTCTATTGGTGAGGAGGTAAGACTGAGAGAGCTCCGGGATCAGTGACTATCTTGGGGTGGCTTGCTTCACTTCAGATCCCCCAAAAAAGGGCAGATCATTGAATACCGTCTATTAAAAAATAATGCAGCCTGTTTGACTTGAAAGGGAAGGCGGTTGCTGGATGAATAAAAGCTGAGAACATCCAACCTGGGAGTTTGTGAGCTCTGGGGGTTGTGAGCCCTGACAGCCACGTCCAGCCAGAAATATCTGCGTGGCACCTGGTGTTTGTGCTGCTCCGGGCAGGACAGTGTGGGTGGGACCCCGGCATGGCCCCCGGGCCAGCTGGACCTGCTGGTTGGCACCGAGCTGAGCGTGCCCCCAGCGCTCACCCTTTGCCTCCCATGACACGTGGGCTCCCTTCATATTTTCCACCGTGGAAATTCCTTCCTTGCTGCACTGAGGTGCAGCTAATCCCCTGGAAATAACCATTATAAAGCAAGGGCTTGCTAACAGAGGATTTTACGCTCCTCCTCCAGCAGTTCCTTTGCTGATTTAAGGCCTCCATCCAAAGTATTTCCCTTTGCTAATATTGAGGGCCATCTCCTCTGGAGACTAACTCAGGGTGGATGTTCCTGCCCTGGAAGCAAATCCTTCTGACAGCATGGAAACCAATCCACCTGGTCTAAAAAAACAGCAGGGGAAAAAAAAACCAGACCCCAGGACAGTTATTTTGATAGGAGAAAAAGGCAGAGCAGAATTCAAGAAAGCACTTTAAAGCTGGACAATAAATTTATGAGGTGTGAAAGACAGGCCTTGGTGTCAGCGAGGTAATTTATGAAGTGAAACGCTAATCCAATAGTGGTTTAAAATGCCTATCTTTGGGTGCTTTCATTTTGGATTTTGTGTTCTCCCTGGCTCGGAGCAGGGGCTGGGAGGTGGCAACAGCAGGAGATGCAAAATGGTGCAGCACGGAGGCAGAGAGAACGCCTGCTGCTGGAGCAAGCAAATCACCTCTCCCTGCAGTGCCAGGGCTGAGGGAAGGGCTCAGTGCCCCAGAAAGGCTCCGAGCAGGAGGCAGTGAGGCTGTGCTGGACCGTGCAGAGAGGAGCAGAGCCACACTCAGCCCCCAGAGCTCCTCCTGCTCTCCGGGCGCGGATCCGGGGCTGGCTGGGAGCGCCTGGCACACCTTGGCTGGCATTTCCCATGGATCCGTGACCTGTCTGTCCAGCCAGGTTCCTGCAGGATGGGCTCCCTCTTCCCCCAGCATTGCCATACTCCCCTCCTCCCCAGGGGAAGCCACTTTGTCCCCTCTCCCTTTAAACTCTGCTGCTCGTTCGAGGAGAGCGCTCCAAGCGCTTTTTTGGAGCGGCTCCTGGTGAACAGCAGGAGCGGTGTCAGGCAGGCAGAGATGCCCAAATCACTGCTGTTTCTCCAAAATATTAGTCAGGGCTCCTCGTGCACATTCCTGGAGTGTCTCCCTGCTCTCTGTGGCACCCCCAGCCAGCTCATTGCAGGCTGCAGGGTTTTTTCTGCTGCGCAGGCAAAAAGCCGTGTGGGATTATTCCCTGGGAATCAGTTCATTCTCAGCCACTGTCTTCTGCAGGGAGATTGATTGATGTGGTTGTGCTTGCAGCAAGCAGAATGGTTGGGGTCAGTGGCAAAGGCAGGTTCAAAACACCAAAAAAATAATATTATTATTAATATTAATAATAAGAGTAAGAGTAATAGTAATAGCGATAGCAATAGTAATAGCAATAGCAATAGTAATAGTAATAGTAATAGTAATAGTAATAGTAATAAAATAAGGTGGCTCCATGGTATCATGGCAGAAAGAAGAAGGGCAGGGATGCAGGGGCCAAACAAAGTCATCCTTTGCGTAAAGCCAGCAGAAAATGATGGTGGACAAAAGAAATCCTCTGTGGTTTGCAAATGGGGCACACTCAGCTGGTGGTAGGCCCGTCTGCAGGTCTGGAGAAAGAAGCTTTAGAAAACTTGGAGATGTTTCCATGATTGTTTGGGGGAAGAGGAGGATGGAAGGAAAATAAAATGAAGTAAGATTGAAGGTGGTTCCTGGGGGTGTTTTCCATCCCAGCCCTGAGAGGATGGAGAAGCTGAAAGTGCTGCCAGCTGAAGGTGGTTGGGAGGGACAGGACAAGAGCATGGAGTGACAGGACGAGGGGAAATAGATTCAAACTAAAGAAGGGTAGGTTTAGGTTGATATTAGGAGGAAATTCCTCCCAGAGCAGCTGTGGCTGCCCCTGGATCCCTGGAAGTGTCCCAGGCCAGGCTGGACAAGGCTTGGAGCAGCCTGGGACAGTGGAAGGTGTCCCTGCCATGGCAGAATGAAATGAGATGAGCTTTAATGTCTCTCCCACGCCAACCATTCCACGATTCCCACTCGGAATATTCTGTGATCCTGTGATCCGTGATCCCATGACACTGGGGGTGGGCAGAGCATCCACTGAGGGAATGGTCCTGCTCAGGACACTCCTTGACACGGCCTGGATGGCCCAGGGCTGCATTTTGGGGCGGCAGGGCTGCATTTGGGGATGACAGGGCTGCATTTGCGACAGAAGGGTTGCGTTTGGGCGGCAGGGCTGCATTTTGGGGTGGTGGGGCTGCATTTGGGGGCAGTGGGTCTGCATTTGGGGGATGGCAGGGCTGCATTTGGGGACTGCATTTGGGGGATGGCAGGGCTGCATTTTGGGGGTGACAGGGCTGCATTTGGGACAGAAGGGTTGCGTTTGGGACAGAAGGGTTGCGTTTGGGGTGGCAGGGCTGCATTTGGGGCAGCAGGGCTACATTTAGGGGATGGCAGGGCTGCATTTTGGGGGCGGCAGGGCTGCATTTTGGGGTGGTGGGGCTGCATATGGTGGCGGCAGGGCTGCGTTTGGGGGTGGCAGGGCTGCATTTGGGGACTGCATTTGGGGGAGAGGCAGAGCTGCATTTTGAGGGTGACAGGGCTGCATTTTGGGGAGGGGCAGGGCTTCATTTGGGGGATGGCAGAGCTGCATTTTGGGGTGACAGGGCTGCATTTTGGGGGGCGCAGCACAGAACAAACACGCAGGGAGCACTGCTGGCTTTTCCCCGCAGAACTTTGAGGTGAAGGCCGATGACCTGGAGCCCATCTCCGAGCTGGGACGAGGTGCGTACGGGGTGGTGGAGAAGATGCGGCACATGCCCAGCGGGCAGATCATGGCAGTGAAGGTAGAGTGAGCCTCGGGGGGCGCTGGCCTTGTGGGGGTGCTGGGTGCTGGAATCCTCCTGTTCCTTTCCTGGGATTTGCTGCTTTCCTCACGAAATCCTCTCTCCACACAGGGGCCGAGGGACATCGGGGTAATTTCACCAAGAAGAAAGGGTTGTTTTAAAAGTGTAGTTCATCCATCACATTATTCACCTTTATCTGCAATATTCCTGTTTATCTTAGATTTAATATACCATCATTTTTAAAATACACACATAAATGTACATATATTTTCTGATGTAGCCCCTCAGATTCACTCCATAATTATAAAGAAGAGTCAATCTAATTGCAAAAGAGAATTTTCTTCATCTGGGACTCTCCTTGGAACAGGAAGCTTTTGTTGGAATTTTCACATTTTGCCTGCCACAGTGGGACCTTGACTCATGGCAGGCTCGTAGATACTATCACGAAAAGTTTTCATAACAACAGCTTAGACTCATGAATTTGGAGATTAGGGAAATGGTCATGGGAAAAACTGTAGTTTGGGAAGGACCATTTTTTGCTTGGCTGAATTTTAGTTTCAGTTCAGAAGAGATGCAGAGCTGAAAGCTCCGAGCAAACTGGAAGAAAACTCTTCAGTTGTGGGCAGACTTTGCTGTGGGTGTGGCTGGGACAGGACTCAGGGCCTCTCTGCCCTGCATTTGCTCTTTTTGTTTGCTTTGGTGTTCACCAAGCTGCCCAAGAGCTCTCTGGGGGCGATGGGAGATCTCAGGAGCATTGGGGCTCTCTGTGATGCTGAGCACGTGAATTCTGTCCCATGGCTGACCCTGAGTGGCTTTGGCCAAGGAGCCTGAGCGTGTGTGAGCTGTGGTGAGCTGTGCCTGCCCTGCTCGGCAGCTGAGGCTCTCCAGGGGATTCCCAGAAAGGACATCTCTTCCTGGCAGACTGGGAAATGTCCATTTTCAGAGCCATGGCGAGGGCTGGAGCCTTCTCCTGTGCCCAAAACCTGCTGATGTAACTGTGCCCACTGCAGCTCCCAAAGTCCCAAATTCCACCAGCCTGGAATTGGATTTCCTGCTCCTTTCTCTTCTCCCAAGCCGCTTCTTTCCTTTGGCTCTTGCAAAAAGAGCGCTGTTTGCATGGAAGAGCAAAACCAGCGGTGGTGAGAAGACCCCGGGGTGCTCCTGCTGTGGCTGCTGGGCTGGGGATGTGCCTGTGACAACAAATGGTGACACAGGGGTGGCACCGGGGGCGATGGAGGGGTCTAGGCGCGGTGCCAAACCCAGCAGGGAGGATTTCCTGGCACCCACCCCGGCACGCTGTGTCTTGCAGCGGATCCGAGCCACGGTGAACAGCCAGGAGCAGAAGAGGCTGCTGATGGATCTGGACATCTCCATGAGGACGGTGGATTGTCCCTTCACCGTCACCTTCTACGGGGCACTTTTCCGAGAGGTGAGGCTTGCTGGGGCTGCCCCTTCTCCCAGGCTCTGAATTGCTGCTCCTGGGCTCTCTCCAAGCGCCAGGGATTTCATCTCCATCCAGACATGGAGATTTGCTCAGTGCTGGCCTGAGGATGTGGCACTGACTGTGGCTGTGAGTGTGGGGACAGCCACCAGCTCACAGCCTGGTCCCACAGTGTTCAAATTACCCTGGCTTGATTTCCTCCACGTGGAGGAGAGCTGTGGCAAGCTCTGAAAAGCAGAATTTATTGAGGAGCTTTGAGCACAGCTCTGCAGAGCTGAACTTCTCCTGGCTGGGCATTGGGAGCCTCAGTTCTGATAACTTTCTGAGCTCCTAAATCACCAGGGCTCTGCTGTGGGAAGAGGACGCCCTAAATGGTAGGGAATGTGAACAGCACTTAATTCCAGAGCGGGGAAAAGAGAGCCCAGCGCAGCTTTGCTGGATGAGTTTTAAAAAATAGGGAATTGACAGATGGGGCAGCGAAGGGCAAGGGCCAGAGGGCTTGGAAAGGAAAAAGGAAAGGAGAAAGGAAAGGAGAAAGAGGAGAGGAGAGGAGAGGAGAGGAGAGGAGAGGAGAGGAGAGGAGAGGAGAGGAGAGGAAAGGAAAGGAAAGGAAAGGAAAGGAAAGGAAAGGAAAGGAAAGGAAAGGAAAGGAAAGGAAAGGAAAGGAAAGGAAAGGAAAGGAAAGGAAAGGAAAGGAAAGGAAAGGAGAAAGGAAAGGAAAGGAGAAAGGAAAGGGAAGGGAAGGGAAGGGAAGGAAAGGAAAGGAAAGGGAAAATGAAAGGAAAGGATGCTTTGTTCCAATATCTGGATATCTGCTTGCTCCATTCTCCAGGGAGATGTGTGGATTTGCATGGAGCTCATGGATACCTCACTGGACAAATTCTACAAACATGTCATTGACAAAGGCCTGACGATTCCCGAGGACATCCTGGGGAAAATCGCAGTCTCTGTGAGTGTCAGGGTGAGGAGGGGAGGGAAAAGGGGTTTCTCTCTAAGCCAAGTCCTTCATCAGCCAGGCTCCCTGCTGTATTTGCTCCAGGAAGAGCCTGCTCTGTGTGCCAGCCCGTGTGGACATTCCCAGCTGGCCTCACATGGCTGGTCTGAAGTGATGTTATTTATAAGCCATGAATTAGCCCAAATGTGCCCATCCATCCATCATCCATCCATCCATCCATCCATGCACACGATGGAGAAGTGGCACACTGTGAGATGTGGGGAAGCTCCTGCAGCTTCTTTCCCTTCTCCTCGGGGTCCTGGAGCCCCCAGGAAGGTCCATGGGGACCCACCAACCCCTCAGGCTGCAGGGCTGGTGGGGGACATGGTTTTCCTTCCCTCCAGGCAGCTCTGGGGGTGAAGCCAGATCTCATTTCCTCCTGCTCGTGGCGCTGCCAGCTGTGATTGACTCTGGGTTTGTCGTTTCAGATTGTAAAAGCACTAGAACATCTCCACAGTAAGCTCTCCGTGATCCACCGAGGTGAGTGCCAGGCATGCACTGCCCTGCTCTCAGCCTGGCAAGGGCTCCCAAAATACCCGAGAGAAAGTGAACCTTGGGCAGCAGAAACACTCCCCAGCATCTCCTGACTCGCAACAAAACCCAGGCAGAGGAAGTGGCTGCTGGTTTGCTCCTTAAAATCTGCCTGCTGGTCCCAGCGTTCCCCTGAGGCAAAGGGCTGTTTCCCCTGGGTGGTTTT
This sequence comes from Acanthornis magna, assembly GCA_036785705.1. Classification (NCBI taxonomy): domain Eukaryota; kingdom Metazoa; phylum Chordata; class Aves; order Passeriformes; family Acanthizidae; genus Acanthornis; species Acanthornis magna. The sequence continues at coordinate 2,870,089 of JAWUZG010000150.1, forward strand.
TCCCTAAATCCATGGTGTGGAATTCAGCTAGGCTTTGCCCTCTGCCCCTGGGGAGCTCTGGACCAGCCTTTGCCGAGGTTTCTCCCCCAGCTCCACAGCTCCGTGCTGATGAGGAGAGGAATCTCCTGCCAACCTCATCCTCATCCCTTCCTCGAGCTTCCCTGAGTGGAGCCGAACAGTTTGTCACCCAAACCAGCCTCAGATGCAATCAGAAATTCCCTCCTTAAACCGTTTTGGCGTTTTCCCCTCTGGAGCATCCCGAAGTTGCCGTGAGCACACTTAGAGAGAAACAAATTCCCAATTGCTGCTCGACACCTTTATTTTTAAAGGGTCATTTTCAATCTGTCCTGAGGAGGAAAGAGCCCTCCCTGGAGTGAGTGAGTGAGTGAGTGAGTGAGTGAGTGAGTGAGTGAGTGCCTGGGGAGCAGCAGAGTTCAGCTGGAGCAGAACTTGCTCTGGCTACACCCAGCCTTGCCTGGGGGTTGAGTTTCTGCCTTCCCTATCACTTACAGCAGGTGGAAAGCTGCTGGGTTTCTGTGTACATGTTTGATTTCCACTGAGAATTGTCTCATTTCAGCCCAGTGACAGATGGGTGAGGATTTTGGATACCTGAGGCTTTTGATTGCAGAATGCTGATTAGAGAGCAGATGTTAACGAGCTGTAAACGCACAGTTCTGATAAGCAGGACTCAAACACAGCTTCTGGCCTCCTTCGAGAGGTGTTTCAGCTCTTCTAGTTAATATTTTATCACGTGGAGACAGAGAATCTTCCTGCAGAAGTGCCCTGTCATTTCTGGGTGGCAGTAGGGAAAGGGTTGCTCCCTTTGGAGGATCCATGGGACAGCAGTGTCCCTGTGCTGTGCTGAGATTCCATTTGGGATTGACCTCACACAGCAATATTCTCCATCTTCTCCTGGATATCACATCCTGGGTGCCTCAGTTTCCCTTTCTGCTGGGGATTGGAGCTGCCCTGATGAGCCTGAGGCGAGTGTGAGCACAGCAGGGATTGTAAAGCCACGATGGGAAGCAGATAAATCTGACAGCAATAGGTGAATTATTTCCATGAGGTGTGGACCTCCCACTCTGCTGCCACGGCCATCAGAGTTTGGATCCTTAAAATCAGAGGCCATTTCTGAACAGGATCCTTAAAATCAGAGGTCATTTCTGAACAGGATCCTTAAAATCAGAGGCCATTTCTGATCAGGATCCTTAAAATCAGAGGCCATTTCTGAACCCTTGATCCTCAAAATCAGAGGCCATTTCTGAACAGGGTCCTTAAAATCAGAGGCCATTTCTGAACAGGGTCCTTAAAATCAGAGGCCATTTCTGAACAGGATCCTCAAAATCAGAGGCCATTTCTGAACAGGATCCTCAAAATCAGAGGCCATTTCTGAACAGGATCCTCAAAATCAGAGGCCATTTCTGAACAGGATCCTCAAAATCAGAGGCCATTTCTGAACAGGATCCTTAAAATCAGAGGCCATTTCTGAACCCTTGATCCTCATCTCAGTTTAGTGCTCCCTCCTTTCCCTGCAATCCTGTCGCCCTTTCCTGGCCCGCATCCTTCCCCCAGGGGTTTTTCCTTTTGCTGGCATGATTCCAGAGCTCCAGCCCTTTGCAGACACCCCACGGAATCGCCCCCAGTCCTGCAGAGCTGCTCGCTAATCTCCGCGCCCATTCCCCGAGCAGTGCGATGTGATGGCGATGCCCATGATGCCTAAAAGAGAAGCCAAAACAAATTAGGAGTATAAATTCGGACAAATTTATTCGAGGCCTTCAAGGTACATTCGGGCAAACGAACGTCCCCCTCAGGGACTACACCCAAAATGGACAATGGGTCACGAGCCCTTCACCTTTTACAAGTTCTGTCCATTAGCATATTGGCTCCTGATTCTCCAATCGTACCCTCTGGTGATGATGTTCACTACCCCAGGCCTGCCCCCCTCCATCTTACAGTTGTTTACATCTTTTCAGGCCCCAAGGCAATGAATATGTCCTTGGATCTGTGTTCAGAGAGCCTTGTTTTGGCTAAAGGTGCTGGGAACAGAGCATGTTAGCACTTTGTAAGAAGCACTAAACTGCAGCAAGTTACAGGTGCATTAAGAGGAAAAAAACTAGAAATATTCAAAGGCATCACCCAGAGTTACCTCCCGCTCCCCTAAATCACAGAGGGCAGCGTGTGAGTGAAGGGACAGTGGCAGGACACATGACAGCCCCACGAGGCTGTCACCTGCGCGCAGCGGAGTCGCAGCCAGCGCGTTTTTGGCACCGCGCGGATTCCTCGGCTGCCCTCTGCTGCCAGGACCCTCTGTGGCTCTTTGTGGCTTGTCCTGGCCACCCGCACATGACAGTGACTGTGGTCTGTGTTCCTTCTTGCAGATGTAAAGCCCTCTAACGTGTTGATCAATACGCAGGGGCAGGTGAAAATGTGCGATTTTGGGATTAGCGGTTACCTCGTTGACTCGGTTGCTAAAACCATGGATGCAGGATGCAAACCCTACATGGCTGTAAGTTGAGAAGCTGCGTGGGGAGCAGCCAAAGGAACATGAGCCCGGGGGAAAGGATCAGCCTCCGGCATCAATCCTGGGGATTCGTTTGGGAAGACGTGGCCCTGAGGTTAAGGGACACAATCCCCTTGGGAGGGGAGGCAGAGCTCCCGGGGCAGATCACATCTCCTGGGCATGGCTTCCTGCTGCCTGCGAGCCTCCCTGTGACCTTGGGGAAGGCTCTGGGATTGCTCCCTCTTGCCTCTTTGCCATTTCCCTTGTGGGGACAAGAGTGCTTAGCATGGGGAGGAAAAACAGGGATGCCTTGGGCTGCTCCTGGGAGCTGCTGCTCAGGATTCACCCTTTGTGCAGCAGGGTGAAAACAGGCAAGGCTTGTCACCCCTTTTGTGCCAGCTGTGCCACGTCAGCTCCACCACCCCAGCCCTGGTGCAGGTGCCACCTGCTCCTGGTGACTCCTTTTGCTGCCTGTCCCTCTTGGTGAGGATGGGGAACTGGCTGGGCCCAGCAGAACCAGGACAGCGAGGTTCTGCTGAGGGCTCCTGGGCTGCCACCCTGACAGAGCCACCTTGACAGGGCCACCCTGACAGAGCCACCCTGGCTGCCACCTGACAGAGCCACCCCAACAGAGCCACCCTGACAGACCCACCCTGCCAGAGCCACCCCGACAGAGCCACCCTGGCTGCCACCCTGCCAGAGCTACCCTGACAGAGCCACCCTGACAGAGCCACCCTGACAGAGCCACCCTGGCTGCCACCTGAGAGAGTCACCCTGGCTGCCACCCTGACAAAGCCGCTCTGCCAGAGCCACCCTGGCTGTGGGCAAGGCTCTGGGGCTGGCCCTGCTCCTCACCTGCCTTTGTCTGTTCACAGCCCGAGAGAATTAACCCGGAGCTGAACCAGAAGGGGTACAGCGTCAAATCTGACATCTGGAGCCTGGGCATCACCATGGTACTGTCACCTGGGGGCTCGGGGATCCTGGGGACACTGCTTCCCTGGGAGGGTGGCGGGGTGGGAAGGGGAATGACTCGGAGGGGACAGGAGTGTGGCACAGGGCTAAGGAGGAGGAGCTGCTCGGTCAGTCCTGGCTGCTGTGGATGTGGGAGCTGCCGGGAGATGGCAGCATGGGCTAGGGAACAGAGCTGGAGTTGAGTTCCCAGCACAGGAACATCCTCCCGGCGCTCAGATTCACACAGGGAATGGTGGCACTCCCACGCAGTGTTTAGGGGGAATCCATCTGCTCCCAGAGTCGATTCACAGCGCAGTTACCCTGTGCAGCACGGGCTGGTTTGAACTTCCCACCTTTCCCGGGAGATGTGTGACCTGGGGGTGGTGGGGGATTGAATGTGGAGCTCTCGGTCTCCCTCCAGCCTCTCCTGTGTGCTGGGGGAGGATGAGCAGTATGTTGTGGGGTGAGGAAATCACAGAATCCCAGAAGGGTTTGGATTGGAAGGGACCTTAAAACCCATCCAGTGCCACCCCTGCTGTGGCAGGGACACCTCCCACTGTCCCAGGCTGCTCCAAGCCCTGTCCAGCCTGGCCTTGGACACTGCCAGGGATCCAGGGGCAGCCACAGCTTCTCTGGGAATTCCATCCCAGCCCTCCCCACCCTCACAGGGAACAATTTCCTCCTAATATCTGATCTGTATCTCTCCTCTTTTAGTTCAAAACCAATCCCCCTTGTCCTATCACTGTTTGCCTGTGTGAAAAATCTCTCTCCCTCCTTTCCGTGAGCCCCCTTTAGGTCCTGGAAGGGGCTGTAAGATCTTGGAATGTTCCCATCTCCAGGCAGAACAACCCCATTTGTGTGGAGCCTACAAAAACACACCCCTGGGTGGGCACCTCAAATCTGTGGGGCTGGCAGGCTGTGGGGTGCCCACCCCAAAGGCTGAGGCGTGGGCTCTGTGTCCCCAGATCGAGCTGGCCATCCTGCGCTTTCCCTACGACTCCTGGGGGACGCCCTTCCAGCAGCTCAAGCAGGTGGTGGAGGAGCCGTCACCGCAGCTCCCGGTGGAGAAGTTCTCAGCGGAGTTCGTCGATTTTACCTCGCAATGGTAAAATTCCCTCTTTTCCTCGCTCGCCCCGGCCCTGCTCACCTGCACCGAGCTGGTGCCTGTCTCCGCAGGCAGATTTTGGGGGTATGACCCCCAATTTTGGGCAGAACATTCCCTGGGGAAGGGCTGGGCTGAGCCTCGTGCAGGTGCCTGGCCCCGTGCTGGTGGCAGCTCTGGGGTCTCTGGGGGACAGGCTTGGCTGGGGTGGGGGCACGCAGGAGGAAGGGATTTAGGGGGCTCCTCTCTCCAGTTGTCCCCACGCTCCTGTGAGCCTGGCAGGGGCAGGCAGGTGGCTCTGGCATGTCCCTGAGCCCGGGGAGGGCAGCAGGATACGGAATGGCTCCATCCTCTCACGGGGGACACGGCTCTGAGGACAGCAACCCTGCAGACCGTGCCCCGTGGTGGCCCCGCCGGTGTGTGTCCCTGGGGCTGCTGTGCTGCTGTCCCCAGCCCCAGGAGCTGGCAGCAGCGGCTGGGCAAGGGCTGGAGCAGCCGTGCTGCTCTGTGCAGGCTGCAGAGAGAGCTGGGCAGCCCCGAGCACAGCTCCGAGCGCTGCCGGCCGCTCCCTGCGGCTCCCCGGACACCTCCCGCGGCAGGCTTGGGTTTTCCAACCTGCAGTGCCACCCGCCCGCCTGCCAAGCTGGCAGGTGCCTGCTGGGTGTGCGTGGTGGCCAAGAAGGGACGGCAGATGGACAAACAGAGAAATGTGAGACGCTCCCGAGCTGCCAGCGCTGCGGCCGGAGCCTGGCCGGCTCTGCCAGGACTGGGACAGGATTATCAGCTGCTCCTGCCCGGGGACTTGCAGTACCCACGTTCAGATTCTTCAGAGTGTTGTTCAGACATGTTTTCATGTCTCTGGGGTCCAGCTGCTCGCCTGCTGACCCCCGCTGGGGAATACCTGCCGTGCCCACGCTGCCCTGGGGCTGGGAGAGGTGGGAGCTGCCTTGGAAAAACCCTCTCAGAGATGCCCCCCGTTTTGGCAAGGCCCACGCTGAGGTTTTGGAGCAGCTGCTGTTCCTCCAAACAGCTCTGTTATTTCCAAGCTGCTTGGTTGTGCCAGGCTGTTCCTCCCTGAGGGATTTGCTCTTCCAAGTCCCATGTCTTGGAGCTCAGGCTGCGGCTGCTTTAGGAGTTACATCCACAGCCACTTTGGGGAGCACGTGGCGATTTCCCTTTGCAAATCCTGTCCTCCAGGGTCACTGAAGATCCCTTGGAATGGTGAACTTTGCACCAGTTTTGTGTTGTTGGGCTCTGGGAATTTCTTCTGACACCGAACCAGGTCACATCCACTCTGCATTGACCTGACTGAGGTCTGTGCCTGATCCATCTGCTGGAGTCTCATCACCTGCACCCACTGCAGGAAGGCTCCTGGGATGTCTGAGTCAGGAGCAGATCCCAATATGACTCTTCATTCCTGAAAATTTACATTGATTTCAGTAACTTGCCGCCAGATTTCCCGGTATTAATAACCCGGGAATGAATTTTTTTTTGTAGAGGGTCTAAATTAAGAGAGTTCCACCCAATCTGGACACAGCTAACCTTCAAATTCACCTTGTCATGTTGGCTGGGGCTGCTGCCGAGCCGGGAGGATGTGACACATCCCCAACCTTCGCTCCGGCGATATTGGCACGTATCGGCCCCGGGTTCCTCTGTTCATTCACAACATGACACTGAACACGAGCCCTCCACACACAGCAAGCAGGAAATATCTATTCAGTGTGTGTCCTCTGCTTCCTCTGGGCTCCAGCAAATCCCAGCAGAGGTTCTCACTTTTGTTTTGCTCAGTGTGACACCTTTTCCCCGCCACCGCCGTGTACGTGTGTGAAGATCTTTTCAAGTTGCTCCAAGTGTCTTTCCCCTAAATACACTGCCAGGAAGTGAGTAGAGATTACGTCCTGTCTTTTAAAAGCTATTTTCTGCTGGAGGGCAACCAAAATAACTTCCAGCTACAACCCTCCAGGGCCATCTGTTGTAGGAGAGGAGAAAAAAAGGATGTCCCATGGAACCGTCCCCGCTGATAACAGCACGGTGATAAACAAACAGTTGTACACGTGCTCTGCGGCCACTCAGTCGCTGCTCCCAGGCACAGCTCGGAGGCTGAAGCCATTCCCTGAGCCCCTGGCCTGCTGGAGAGCACCCACATGAACCACAGGGTTTTCTTTTAGACACTTAAATGTAGAGATTTTAGATAAAAGTTAGTTCTGTTGAAATCAACTAGAATAGAAAAAGACGCAGAACTCAGCTAGAAAGAAATTAATGATTAAGTGCAGAGTAGCCTTTGATTATTTGATATTTACTCAGCTGTGCTTAGAATAGACAATTAATAATCTTAAGAAAAGAGGTTCAAAGGAGAGCCTAGACAGTTACAAATTTTGCCCAGATGCAATAGAAGAGAGCATTGGGAGTTTTCCAAGGTCAAATGTATTGTCAAAAATCAGCGAAGTAAGAAGGTCACAGTGAGGAAGACTCATATTACTTCATCCAAAGCAGCCCTCAGACTCAAATAAAGACCACCGACTCAATTCCATTGCAGGAACTGCGCATGTTAATGACTTTTTGCTAATTTCCATACAAAGCAGGGAATGGGAGGCACTTATGCTATGAATATGCATCTGTATTTTAAATATGCATCATTGTGATAGATAAATAAGTTCTGTGTTGCATTGTTACTGCGGAGCTGTACCTTTGGGAGCTACCCTTGCAGCTCAAATAAACACACACTTTCTAACCTTAACAAGTTAGAGAGTCCCTGTCCGTCTCAGGCGGATATCGATATTAGATCTATATCTGCATTTTAATAATTCACACAGTCCCAGTTGGACGTGGCCCCCGGAAACAGGCACTGTTTGAAGGTGTTTTTGATGTCTCCAGCTCTCTTCGTGGGCCTCGAGCTCTTGTACCCAGCACTGCTCCGTGTTGGGGCCTGAGCAGTGGAGGAACTGTAAAAGGTATAAAAGAATAATAGAGAGCACTGTGAAGAGTATGAAAGAACAATGAAAGAACTGTAGAAGGTGTGTAAATGAACAATGAAGGGACAGTTGCAAAGCGCTGAGGTGACAAGAGGATGTAGAAGCAAGTGATGAGAATGTGAGAGCAAGTAACAAAATTTTGGGATATTGTAACAAGCAGTAGTGTTGCTTACCAACGCTTATGAATAGTAATTATCCAATCATTAGAGAAATTATCCGTGTGTACAAAGTAGTGCAGCCAATCATGTGCGTGATTATGGTATGATCACGTATACGGAACTAAGTATGTTATAAAAAATAAGCTTTTATAATAATAAAATTTGGCTATCAGAGCATCATATTGGTGTGCTGTAGTCCGTTCCTCACCCGGATCCCAGCACTCCGTGTTGGCTGTCACTGTCCTCAAGGCCTAAGTTGTTTCCTCAGCTCGGATGAGTAGCTGAACTTACCCTACAGAGTCTTTAAACCTTGCTTTTGTCGTGGTATGGTTTTGTGGCCTTGCTTTAATTGCAGACAGAATGTAAATTCTGATTTTTTCTCTTTTTCTTTCCCTTTAAAGCTTGAAGAAGAATTCCAAAGAACGGCCAACATACCCAGAGCTTATGGTGAGTGTGGCTGCACTGAGCAGTGAGTTCAGAGCTGAAATGGGTTACAATGAAGTGCTGAAGGCAGAGATTTCAGTGGTGATGATGATTTAGAGTGCTTAGCATCTCTATTTTCATAGCAGATGGGAGAATTGTGACACTTCAGAGTCCTGGCAGGGTGACTGCAAATCAGAGATGCTCTTTGAAATCTCACTCAAGTGCTTTTCCAGTCAGATCAAGGGAGAAAATACATGTTAAAGCAGGTAACAGGTTTGTTAATCGACAAGAATGAGGCTGTGAAGAATCAGTCAGTGAGGCTAAAATCCTCCTCTTGGCTTTGTGTGCTGCATTCAGACACCTCAGTGAACCACGGATGCTCCATGAGAGCCTTGGAGAGGAGGCTTTTTGGACAGAGTAATTCCTGGATGTTGGGGACAGAGACGAGTCTGTGACTAATAATTCCTGTTATTGAATTTCATCTGCTGCCTAGAGACTGTTTACCGTGAGGGATAACTAAGGAAGAAAATGCCAATAAAGGCTGGTGACAGGGGAAATGCAGGGCACTGCCGTGTGCCCAGCCAGAGCTCTGGGCTCTTGCTCCTGCAGGCAGCAGGAACATTTTTCTGCTTGGGCTCCACAGCTTTGTGGCTTCTCCCTCTCTCCTGACTTTCTGGTATTGGTCCTGGTGCTCCTAAAAGCTGGCAAAAAGCAGGAGAGCTCAGGAAGTTGGTGTTTCACTCCTGAAGGAATCGAATAATTTTTTTACTCTCACACAAGTCACAGCTTTCTAAAGGCAGGAGGGCACCCAAATTTTTTCTTTCTGAAGATCCTGACCCAAATGCTTGCTTGTCCCTACCTTCCCTCCCCTGTCTGGTCTCAGTGGCAAGGTAACCTGGATTAAGGGTGGGAACTGGGCAGGATTTCCTCAGGCGTGATTATTCCCTACCCCACAATTTCTGGGATATGCTTTGTGCCACCGGAGGGTCAGATCCATCACCACCTCCTGCTGTCTGCTGAGGCCAGAACGTGCCAGGGTTTAAGGTGATTTTTACCTGCAGGTCATGCTGGAAATCCATGACCCCGAGTTGTAAGCAGTGAATAATTCCCGTGGCATTTGCTGCTGGGCCCTGTAATGCAATTAAACTATATATAGATCTGATTGACACACAGCTTGCCCCAAGACTGGTTTCAAACAAAGGGAGGCCTGAGATTTATGGCTTTTTTTCCCCAACTTTTTTTTTTTCCCTTTGGTATATTATTGAATAAATACATCTATATATTTTAAGCAAATTTCTGAACTTTGCCAAATGGCCTTTTATCAAAAAAGGTTCGCCGAAGCAGCTCCATCTGCTGCAGCATTAATTCCCATTGGCAAGGGAGTGCATTTCTATTGAATTAGGTTCTTGGATCACCTCTCCGGAGTATCTCAATGCTGTGGTATTTTATGGCTGACATGGATGTTGTGAGGTCCTGTGGTTGAGGTTTTGTTGGGGTTTTTTCCTCTCTCTTATGGCATTAAGTTGCGGTCCTGGATTGGACTTGTCATTTCGACCGAGACTGCTCCCTTGCTTTCCTGTGGAATTGAGGTTTCGCATGGAAAATGTGACTCTGTGCTATCTTGAGCATCAGGAGAACTGATATGAGTGCTTAATTTCATTTAAAAACCCACTTCCCCAGGTGAAGTGGAGCGTGAAACTGCTGCAGTTTGGTGGTCTGCACATCCCTGGCCCGGGGGGCTCTGGGCCATCCCCAGGACTGGGCTTTGCCGAGGGCTGGGGGCACTGCTGTCACCCCTGTCACCCCCAGGGCTGTGGCAGCTCTGCTCTGGGTGTCACTGCACTGAGATTTTCACACCAGACTGGGATAATCATGAGACAGGCCACGGGGTCACCTCTCAGAGTTGTTCAGGACAGTTCATCTCCTTGACTGTCTGACCTAGGGAGACCTTCGGTTTTGCCTGGACCTTTGCCTCAGCCCATTTCAGCCCCGTTTCCCACATAATTGTGCTTCCTCTTCCTTACTGCTGTGCCTTTGGATGGCTTCCCAGCCACTCAGAGCTGCCTCATCTCATTCCCTGCACGACTTTCCACCCAAGCCCACCTTGGAAAGTCTTTTCTTTGCTCTTTTCCCTCTGCTTGGCCACTGCCATAAAAGATCATTGAAACAGCCAGTGCTGAGGGGCTGAGGTGAGGGGCAGCTTGGAAAAACCCTGGAAACCCCAAATTGCCTTTAAAAATCTGGCTCGAAATGAGAGGCTTGGGAATCAAAGCCGACTCCCCCAGCCTGATACAACGCAGAGATCAGAGTCCTGCAGGGCCCTGGCTGCCTTTTGGTTCTCTCCGACACCCTCCCTACAAATAAATCCAATTATCTGCCGGGACAGTGGGTGTCAAACAGTTTTGGGGGATTTCAGGTGGGATCTCAGCTCGGTGTTGCAGCCCCCGACCCAACTGAGTTGCTGGTGCTGGTGGAGAGAGGCTTTCGTTGCTGGCAGGGTGGATTTGGTTGTGTTTTTCCTCCCTACACGTATTTTTCCATTGGAGCTGAAATGCAGGCAGGGTTTTCTGGCAGGATGTCTCCCCACGTCGGTCAGGACGAAGCAGTTAAACACACGAGTGTGGTGGTTTTGCAGTCAAGATGGCTTTCCTGTGCGGTGCTTGGGGTGAAGGAGCCGCTCCTGCTGCGAGGAGGGGCAGTTCAGGGAAGAAATGAGCCTGAGGAGTCAGCAGAGGGTAAATACACACATAGAGCAGGAAGCTGAGGGAAAACCCACTGCAGTCAGCCTTCCTGTGAGGTTTTCCCTGCTCCAGTGTGGGATGGGTACCCATGGTCTGTGGGGTGTGTTATGGGGCAGATGGAGGCGATTTTCTAAGCCTTCCCCTCGCCTCCAGAGCAGCCCAGCTCAGCCCCCCAGGCAGGAAGGGTTTGGGGGAGTCCAGGAGGGCATCACAGCTCCGTGGAGTGGCCCTCGGGCTCCCAACCAAAGCCCCCCATAAAATATGACAATGCTAACAACAAAACCTCCTTCTCTGTCTAGAGGATTGTCTGAAAAGCTTTTTGCTGCAGCCCTCAGCGTGGCGAATAATAAACTTGGCTGTTTCTTCTCTCTCTTCTTTCCCAGCAACATCCTTTCTTCACCCTGCACGAATCCAAAGAGACAGACGTCGCCTCTTTTGTCAAGCTCATCCTGGGAGACTGAGAACTGGACTTGTGAAAGAATTGCCCTTCTGTGGACTGGTGGGTGCAGGGGAGGGGCGCGTGGCAGGACCTGTCATGGAAGCACCAACAGAAAGTCGCCGTGTTTTGTTTTGTTTTGTTTTTATGCTGAGAAACCCCCGCCTCGCCCGAGTTTTTTTAAAGGGTTCTTTGGTATCCATAGTGACATAGAACGAGCTGGTTAGTGGAATGAATTTTAATAAGGTTGGTAACCTTAAAACAAAAACAAAACAACAACAACAAAAAATTTTTGAAAGAGTGATTTACATATTTAATGACAGTCGAAGTTCCTCTTCCTAACTTGCTCCTCATCCCCTTTCCCTTCCCCCTGAACCAGAATTTGCTTTGTCATGGTAATAGGTGCTATGGTAGTCATGAAGTTGTATGTAGATTTATATTTTGTCCCTTCCATTATTTTAATATTTATGTTAAGTGCTTGATGGAATAGATTTCTGTTCTATATGAGGATGAGTGTGTGGTGACGATGATGATGATGATGCAAATTGAGGCCACAGCAAGCAGCACTCGTAGGGCTTTGCTGGGGAAAAGGTGTCCGAGGAGAGCAGAGAGAAGAGGAGAAGTGTCTCTGTTGTGGAATCTATTTAATGTGCATCATAAAAGGAATTGATAACGAGACTCGCAGCTCAGCTGCTCGAGCTGCGCTGGCAGTGTCACGGAGGGAGGCCCCGGTGTCCCCTGTGGTCACCTCCTCTGCGGACACTGCGCTGAGTCCGGCCGGCGCTTCCCAGCCCCCAGCTGGGACAGCCCTGTCCCACCGCCCTGCTCTGCTGGAGAGGGTGGGCTGGGAGCTCTGGGATGGCTGGGATGTCTGGGACAGCAGCCCCGGAGGGGAGGAGGCTGTCGGAGAAGTTGCACAAAGATGAGGAGGAGGCTGCCCTGGTCTGTGCCCACCTGCCCAGCAGCGTTGCAGTGCCCGAGGCTCCCTTGGGCTGGGGATGAGCTGCTTTGGGCCTCAAAGGGAGTTCTCTCTTCTTGTCGGGATCAGACAGGATCACAGGATCACAGGCATGGCACCTGTGAGAAATGGGACGTTGTAGTGATGGTTTCCAGGGCTCGTGGCACTGCGTTGGTGGCAATCCCTCCGTGCTTGCCCACAGGGTTTGGCAGTGTGGGCACTCCAGGAGCTGTGCTGGCACACGGATTGGGCTGTGTCCAGCTCCAGCTGCGAGGCTGGAGGCAGCTCTGCAGGGCTGCAGGTGGGAACTGCAGCCTGGGAAACCACGCAGGGACACCACAGCAGCTCATTGCTGCTGGCTGGGTCCCTGGGGACAAGCAAGGCAGGGGCAGGAGCAGGGGTCTGGTGAGGTGGGAGAGGAGCTGGAGATCGCACTGCCCTCGGGGCACAGGTCTGCAGCAGGGGCACCGTGCCCTGCCAGTGTGGCTGAGCCCGGAGAGAGGCTCCACGTGGCTGCTGGTTTGAGCCACTCCTGCCCAGCTGCCCGGCCTGGCCATGAGCTCCCTCGCCTTTTCCTATGGCTCATTGCTTCCCCCAGCCCTGGAGAGGGGCCTGCTGTGCATTCGGCTGCCCCGGAGGCTGCACAAGTGCCTCGTGCCCCTGCAGGCGCTTCCCGTGCCCACCACGGCTTCGGCACAGCCCCTCGGGGGCAGAAACACGCCTTGCTCTGCAGCACTGAGACCGTGCAGAATGTCCTTCCACCTTGCTGTGCAGTACTGAACTCATGCAGAATGTCATTCCACCTTGCTCTGCAGTACCGACCTGGTGCAGAATGTCGTTCCACCTTGCTCTGCAATATTAAACTCGTGCAGAATGCCCTTCCACCTTGCTGTGCAGTACTGACCTGGTGCAGAATGCTGTTCCACCTTGCTCTGCAATATTGAACTCATGCAGAATGCCATCCCACCTTGCTCTGCAATATTGAACTCATGCAGAATGCCATTCTGCCTTGCTCTGCGGTACTGACCTGGTGCAGAATGTCACTCCACCTTGCTGTGCCACTTTGGCTGCTCCAGGCTCTGCTGGTGCAGGCTGGAACGGTGTGAGGGATTTTGGGAAGCGATCCCGTGGAAGGGCTGATGGGAAGGGTGGCGTTCAGGGGCTGTGCAGGGGTGGCACCTGCGGTGCTGGGGACACGCCAACGCTTTGAAGAGGCGCACAAAGACACCGCCAGTGCCTGGGCTGCCGCTGGCACTGCCACCACAGGGCTGGCTGGGAACCCTGGGATGGGGCAGCTCTGCCCTGGGGCCGGCAGGGACAGAGATAGGAGAGCATTCCTGCCGGGATTTAGGGCAGGGGGCTCAGAGAGGGCTTGCAGGAATCAGGGTGGGACTCACGGGTCAGGCAGGCTTTGGGGAGGGGGTTCCTCTTCCTCAGCCCTGTCCCAGGAGCCTGCCCAGCTCTCGGTGAAGGATAAGCTCTAGATCCCACTCTGTGCCGAGGGGAACCTTTCAGGTTACATTTCGTGGCGGATGAAACACGACGATGTTTTACTTCACAGTGTAATTTTAAGAGGCCTCGCATGGCTCATGATCTGCCCTCTCATATTCCATGGTGTGTGTGTGTGTGTGTGTGTGTGTGTGTTTTCTCTCTCTCACTTTCTCAGAGTCACAGAGGCTGTTTTGATTGATTGTCCTCAGCTGCAGCTGAAAGTCCAGCCAGCCAGTTTATAGACTTGGTTCCAGCATCAATTCTCGCTTTGAAAAACATGACATTTAAAACCACCCTTTGGTTTTCCTACATATGGATCTGATGCTTTTGTTAAAGATTGTTTTTGCTGCTTTTCCCCTGGAATATAAGTCTCATTTGGACACCGCATCTCCTTGACCTCAGAGCACCTTTATTTCAGTGCCATTCTAATTGACAGGTTGAATTTATGAGATACTGTCAAAGTTCAGTATTAATAGCAGATATTAATGTCACCGGCGTTTTCCAATAGAAAATTAATGGCAGGGTTGTCTGCAGCTAGTAACCCTCTAAAAGGATTCCTCCATGCCTCCACCCAGGGCTTGCTTTTATGCTTTCTGCTCTCACCGTGCTTGGGCTGTGTGATCCCTTCGTTTTAATGGCGTTACAATGGGGCACACCACAAATCACTGCCGTGCTCCTTCTCCGTGGCTTTGTTCCCTCCAAAGTCGTTTGCGTCAGCCCAGAATGTGTGGAGCTGTCTGAGCATGAGGATGGGAAGTGAGGTGAGGGGAGCTGAGCAGGGGAGGCCACAGGGCTGCGGGGCTGTCCCTGCATCCCTCGTGGCACCTGAGGACACAAAGCTTGGCCTGATCCAGGAATTTCATAGAGAGAAGCCTGAGCTCGGTGGCCTCAGCCCAGGGAGGAGAGCCAGGGACTCCTGTGTGCTTCAAAGCCCTGCAGACCTGCTGGGCTGCAAGATCAAAGTCAGGCTCCTCTCTCTGCCGTTTGATTGTGACCTCTGTGAAGATAAAAAAAGCCTTTGGTCGCTGCTCGGGTCTTTGCTTGGCCAGAACGTGAGCCCAGCCTTGCCTGGGACAGACGCAGGTTCTGGAACTTCAAACCTTTCCTACCTGCCTTGTTCCCCGAGCAGCCAAGGTGTCGAGGCTTTGGGATGTTTTTCACAAAAGTTTGTCATGTTCACACAGCACAGGGCTGGGGGCAGTGTGGGGGATTGGCGTGGACTGGGATTTTTAGAGAAGCAGGTCTCAAATGCCAGAAACTTGAGAGAGCTCTGAAAGCAGGGAGCAGAGAGAGAGCAAAGCTCTGGAGCTCGGCACAGCTCTGCACCAGCTGTGGATGGATTTGCAGGGCAGGGAGAGCCCCTCCAGTGTGCCACAGGCCATCAGGATGCAGGCAAGAGGCACAGCCCATCCCCAGGGATCCCCAGGTGTGATGTCCATCGTCTTCTTCCCCCAGCACACAGCTCCTGATGCCCCTACACTCTCTGGGATGCTGAAGGCCTGGCCATTGCTGGAGCTCTGAAGGGTCACTGGCAGGAAAGCTCTTTTCTGTGTCCCCAGGAGCCCACTTGTCCCCTAAATCTGATTTTCTGTTGCTGTTTTTAACCACCAGGTTCATGCTGCTGCACTGGGTGCAATGCCCATCTTCCCTGGAGCTTTTCCAGGCGTACAGACCTTGACACAGATATCTCTGTACTGTATTTCTGTGTTTTCCCTGACTCCTGCTGAGTTCACTGGTGACAGAGAGGCAGCTCTGCCTTGCTGAAGAGGTGGGACATCATTTCTGGAGGCAGGTGTGTGCTGGAGGAGGCAGTTGGTGGCTCCCTGCTCAGAAAAAGCTCTAAAAAAAGATCTGCAGTTGATCTGCTGTTGTTGAGCAGGTGCTGCTGGGTCAGTGCTGGTGGGAAGGGCTGCCAGGGGCTGAGGACAGCCTGAACTGGCATTTCTCAATGTACCTGCACATTTCCCTTCTCTCCTGCACGTTTTGGAAGAGGAAATCCTGCCTGGTCAACGCAGCATTGCTTTCATGGCTGGTCTGATGGAGTTCAGACAAGGTTCCCACCAGATCCCATGTTTGATAGACCTCTTTTTTAGCAAAAACAGCCCCCAAACTCCTCTCTCAGAAAAGCCAGCCAAGATGCATTTTTCCCCCCCTCTTCCATCTTGTTCCTCTTCAAGGAACTCTGGGAGCCTGTCTCGGTGCTTTCACTCTTTCACATGCCAAAGATTGCTCCATCCCTCCTGCCAAACCAGATCTTATAGCCTTGCCTCAAAAATCATCCACTTCCCCACTCCTTGGGGTTCCTTTTGTTGCTGTTGCTTTTTCATCGAATTTCCTCGTGTTTATTGACATGTCTATTGTTGAGCTTCCTGGACACATGCAGCTCTCTTTTTGGGATCCAGGGAAAGACAAACAGTTGCCTTCACTTCTCTGCCCCTGCTGTTGGGGAAACACTGTCAGTGCTGTGATTCCTACAGATGGGATGGGTCTCGTTTGGAGCTGGGGTCATGGGGGGTGTAAACTGGAATTGCTCCATGGGCTTGGCTGGAATAAGGCCAGTTTTGTCCAGCTGAGAATCTGTCCTTAATGTCTAAACAGTTATTACACACTAATAAAGATTAATGACTGTAAATCCCCACGGATTATACATAAAATGGCAAGTTTTGCTCATTAATCTTTATTGCCATGTTATGGGTGTTGATTTTAGAGGAGTTTCTGCTCTGGACATGCACTGAGGAGGTGGGGGCTGAGCCTGGGGGAGATGAAGGGTGGACAGAACACAGCAGATGTCCACAAGTTTTACACTTTGTGTCCTCCCCCGGCTCCTTGTTTCCTTGAAAGCCCTTAACCAGCAGCAGAGGATGAATCCCAGAGCTTTGTCTGCTCCTCCGGCCTCTGCCTGGGCTATAAAATCCAGATTGTTGCTGGTGAGAAGGGATCAGATCTCCTCATTAATATTTCAGCTCAGCCTTTACTGGAGCAGATGGAGAATATGGAATTTGCCGTGTGCTCTGCAGAGCTGGGAGATTCTCCCCTGGACTGTGGCTGGAGGAGTGGCAGCTCTGCTGAAGGTTGAAATAACGCCACTCCATTAAAAAAAAGTGGATTTTGTTAATAAATATAGCCAGGAAAAGCTGCACCTCAGTTTTGAGGTGTTTGCAGGTGCACAAACACAGCCAGGAGCTGGCGGTGCCAGTGCTCCAGGCACCGAGATCCATTGCTGTAGAAATGAAGAGAATTCCAAGAGTGAAGGAAACTTTTAGGATGGATTGAATGGCGTAGGGACAAAATGAGTCCTCTGCCAGGTGGCTGGTGTCAGTCCCCTCTGCCAGGGAGGCTCTGGAGCAGAGAGAGAGGGCAGGACACAGCTCCTAGCCCATCCTGAGAGCAGCCTGCTGGCCTTTTCCCTCCCCATGGAACCCTTCCAATTTGTGGGTCCCACTGCATCCCCAGTTCCAGCAGGAGGAGCAAAATCTAAATCCCCCAAAATAACCACAAGTGACCCAGGGCAGGTTGGTTCAGTGTGGCCTCACGCACCGCTGCTCAAATGATGGGAAAAGCCTGGGAGAGGCTGAGCCTGGAGAGGGGAGCTGAGAGAGAAGAGGAGAAACATTTTCAGGTGGTCTCTAACCAGCTTAATGCTGGAAATACCCAATTTCCAGGCCAGCGGGAGGAAGGAGTTCAGCAGGAGGAAGGAATTTACCAGGAGGAGGGAATTTACCAGGAGGAAGGGATTCACCAGGAGGAGGGGATTCAGCAGGAGGAAGGGATTCACCAGGAGGAAGGGATTCAGCAGGAGGAAGGAATTCACCAGGAGGATGGAATTCAGCAGGAGGAAGGGATTCACCAGGAGGAAGGAGTTCACCAGGAGGAAGGAATTCACCAGAAGGAAGGGATTCACCAGGATCCCTCCCAGTGCCGTTTCGCTGGGAGCAGTTGGGGCTGCAGGGTGTTTGTGCCGTGGCTCCTTTAGGGCACCCCTGGGACACTGCAGAGCTCTTGGACCCCTGACATCCCCATCACCTTCACCTTTTTATTTTCCTATCCGCGATTTCGCTGTCAGCCTTTTTTCCAGGCGGGAATGGGAAGGGGCCTCCATCTTTGGGAGAGGAAAGAGCTGCTTGTGCTCTCCTGCTCCCTAATTCCCCAGCCAGGCTGCAGGAAGGGCCACAATCCTTCCTCCAGAGGCTCTTGGTTTTCTCTGAAGGATGGGGCGAGCGTCCAGCGGCCGCGAGGTTCCGCGGGGATAAGGCGGGGGAAGCTTGGAAGCGCCTGAAGCGCGCTGGACGTGGAGATGGAAATCTCAAAAGATCAGACGTCTTTCGGCGATTTCCAAAGCTATCTGGTTTTAGCCAGAGCTGAAAACCCTTCCTAGAAGTTTTATTGCAGGGTATTTTGAGCCGTTACTTTCGCTTTTGGGCTTAGCTAAATCCAGGAAACGCGGAATGGTGTAATTTTTGAATAAAGACTAAACACACCCCAAGTATTCCTGACCCGATCAGGAAAGCTGCTGTTTGGTTTATCTTCCAAGAATAATTCAGGCCAGCTCAGGGTTTAATTCAGTCTGGTTTTGCCCCTCGATAATGATTCTTTTTCAGACCATGGTCTTTCTGAAAGGCTGTGACCCATCAAACCATTCTGGGAGGTGGATGGAAAGAAGTGCTCCGGTGACAGGGACCAAAGTGTGGTGGCTGGAAGAGCAGCTTGGAGTATCCATGACCTCCAAAAACTCACACAGACGCAGTTTCCCTGAGGAATCGTGTGATGGAGGTGTTGGGATCTGCCACAGCTCGGGATTTTTCCCTCTAGGAGAGAACATTCAGCCAATCCAAAAGCCTTCAGCATTCCCAGCTCGGTTGTGCAGGGATTTTTTCAGGATGGGTACTGTGAAAAGTACATGGGAGCATGTACAAGAGCAAGGAGATGTGGATTAAGTGCCTCCTAAGAGCTAAAAAATGGTGTTTATAAAGAGAAATCCCAGTCTCTGTCAGAGCTGGTGAGCCAGGATCCAATTTTCCCAAATCCAGGTACAGCTGCAGAGCTCTCCATCCATATTTAGCCCCAATTTAGTCCTGAGTCCTGCAAAAACACCTCCAGCGTGGACTGTGCCTTCTGGGGGGCTTCTGGCAGGTTGGGGCTCAAAACACAACATCCCCAACGCCAGGATTTGATTCCAAATATTCCCTTTAAAATCGAAGTGTGAAGTGACTTTTCAGGACTCGAGCACCGTTTTTATTTTGGTGAATGGAGTGGTTTGTGCTTGGTGAGAGCTGTCCCTGTGCCAGGGGCTGCTGGAAATAGTCACAACATACAAAATAGCTGCAATTCTGCATTTTTAATAGCAGTACAATGAGGGGAAGCTGCTAAATGTAGCTTCTTGTAAGCTGGAAGTGTGTTGGAGTAAAATTTGTCATTTCTCGTAGAAAAAACCCCCAAAACTGTCTAAAATTGTCCAAAATCTACAGTTTAAGGAATTACAGTTTGAGTGGCAAAGATCCATGTTTAGCATCAATATATGAGATTTCTACACTTTCTGTCTTAAGGTGTGAAATCTGCTTTTTTCTTGAGATGGTGGGAAATCTGTACCAAGGATATTTCTGCATAATTTTGGCTAGAAAAAAACCTCAAAACCCACCAAAATGTGGGGAAAATATGGAAAAGTACCCAGTTCCCAGTGGTCTCTGGTGTTGAAGAGGGCACAGGCAAAGCATCTGAACGTGTTAGGAAGGACAAGACTTTCCAACCTGCTGTAATTCAAGTCCTTATTTTCCTCTCTTTTTAGGATTTTTTTACAGTTACACCATTTGCTTTATAACTGTGAAAGTCTCTGCTTTTCCATCCACATGGAAGGCTGATTATTTTTTCTCATGTTCTTATTATTTATTATTTATCCCTTTCTGGTACTATCCAAGAGGTGCTGAAGGTATCTCCCACCCTGCCCTGGAGCCATATGGAATCCCTGTAGTATCTCCTAGACAGCTAATTATTATTTTAAATTATATTTAGAGCAATTTAGATTTTTTTTTTTTTGTGTGTCCTGGTTTGCTCTAGAATTAGGGATGGGGATAAGGAATCTTTTTTTTTTAAAAATCGTATTTTTAAAAGATTTTTCTTTATCTTGGAGGCTTCTGAAGAAACCTGCTCACTTTGAAGGTTTTTAGTAGGAGAAGCACCAGCTGGGTTTCAGTTGTTCCTTTGAGAAGGAATTGAGTAGCACCAGGGCTCAGTTTAGCTGACAAAATGCTCTGTGTCACGTCATTAAAATCACCCTGAATTCTGAGAAAGCAACCATTTCCCACCTGAAAATGAAAATCTGGTCGGTGACAAACTCGCTTTGTCCAAAGTTTCTCTCAAATTTCCATGGCGTTTGCCTGGAGCCACTGGGATGGTCAGGATTGCCCCAGGGCAGGGCTGGGGACAGCCAGGTGTCACCTGTGGGGATGGAGGACACAGTCCTGCAGGAAGGATGGAGCAATTCATTAGCTCCTTGCTCTGCGGAGGGACATCCCTTAGGTGTGGGAGAGAATCAGGGCTGGGGGCTCAAACCCATCAGGTTTTGTTGTTTTTATTCCCTTTCTCCTCTTGGAAAAGCTTCAAAAGCCTCCCCAGCCTTTCTGATAAAGAATAACAGAATCACTGCACCGCAGAGTGATTTAGGGTGGAAAAGACCTTTCAGATCATCGAGTCCAACCATTCCCCAGCACTGCCAAGGCCACCACTAACCCGTGTCCCCAAGTGCCACATCCAAATGGCTTTTAAACCCCTCCAGGGTGACTCAAGCCCTTCCCTGGGCAGCCTGGCCGCTGTGGTGCATCTGTTTTCAGACAGCTTGCACTGCTTCTCTGGTTTGTTTTTCCTTCCCCTATGTATAAGAAACGTTGGGTAGCAGAATGTGGAATTGATTAGAAGTTCATAAAGCAGGGACCTCAGAAGGATGTGGGTATAAATGCTTTTCAGGCATCCGAGGTGAACTTTAAATGGAGCTTTGGCCCTCGTTCGCTTTCTGCTTTTCAAAAACCATTTATGAGAAAGTGGAGCTGTCAAAGCCATGCATGAACTTTGCCTTCTTGCAAATAACTTGTCTCAAAGTAAATTGTCCAAATGCACAAGAAACTTGTCTCGAAGTAAATCCAGTAGCTCTACAGAGCTGGAATTATGAGCATTAGGGAGTGTGTGTGGTGTGTGTGTGTGTGTGTTGTGCTTCGGGGGGTGCAGGGAGCAACTCGACCATTTTGGAGATTTTTTTAAAAAAACACATTGCAAGTGCTTTTTTTTTAAAAAAAAAAGAGGCAACATAAAATATTTATTTCTTGGCAGAAATACATCAGACCACATCTCCCATCCTTCTGTTAATTGCTTGGTGTTTGTTTGTGTTGTCTGAGGCTTTGCTGGCCCGTTTCCTCCGCGGGGCTCTGTGCTGCTCGCAGTCACCTCACACAACCCCTGAGCACGGGGCAGCTCCAGCCCCTCGGCAGAGCCACTGGGGAGCAAGCAGGGGCAGCAGAGGCAAAGGTGGTGTTGGATTCAAGGCAGGACAGTGCAATCGTGGGGATTTTTAATTTTTAGCCGTGTTGAGGAGGCTCTTTCCTTGTGAAGATCAAATTTGCCACATCCTAGGGCAGGACCCCCTTGCAGAGGGGGCGATTGGGCAGACAGAGCAGGCTTGGAGAGTGTCATCAAAAGAAAAGAGGTGCTGAGGTCTTTGTGAGGTGGCAGTGCTGGGGTAGGTCACCGTGAGCTCTGCCCAGGGTTTGGAGCTGTCCTGTGCTGGGCTGGGCACTCCAAGCTGCTGCTGCAGCCACGAGGAGACCCTGCCGAGTTCTGTCAGTCAGACCCTGCCGAGTTCCATCAGTCAGACCCTGCCGAGTTCCATCAGTCAGACCCTGCCAAGTTCTGTCAGTCTGACCCTGCCGAGTTCTGTCAGTCAGACCCTGCCGAGTTCTGTCAGTCTGACCCTGCCGAGTTCTGTCAGTCAGACCCAGCCGAGTTCTGTCAGTCAGACATTGCCGAGTTCCATCAGTCAGACCCAGCCGAGTTCTGTCAGTCTGACCCTGCCGAGTTCTATCAGTCAGACCCTGCCGAGTTCTGTCAGTCAGACCCTGCCGAATTCTGTCAGTCTGACCCTGCCGAGTTCTATCAGTCAGACCCTGCCGAGTTCTGTCAGTCAGACACTGCTGAGTTCTGTCAGTCAGACCCTGCCGAGTTCTGTCAGACATTGTTGAGTTCTGTCAGCCTGACCCTGCCGAGTTCCATCAGTCAGACCCTGTTGAGTTCTGTCAGTCAGACCCTGCCGAATTCTGTCAGTCTGACCCTGCCGAGTTCTATCAGTCAGACCCTGCCGAGTTCTGTCAGTCAGACCCAGCCGAGTTCTGTCAGTCAGACCCTGCCGAGTTCTGTCAGTCTGACCCTGCCGAGTTCCATCAGTCAGACCCAGCCGAGTTCTGTCAGTCAGACCCTGCCGAGTTCTGTCAGTCAGACATTGCTGAGTTCCATCAGTCAGACCCAGCTGAGTTCTGTCAGTCAGACCCTGCCGAGTTCTGTCAGTCAGACATTGCTGAGTTCCATCAGTCAGACCCTGCTGAGTTCCATCAGTCAGACCCAGCCGAGTTCTCCACTCCGTGCTCACCTGGCTGCCCACCTGTGCAGCTGCACAGCTTCTCTCTCAGGCTCCATCTGCAGCACTTCTCTGTGCTGCCTTCGCCCATCCCAGTGCTGTTCCTGGTGCTCTGGAGGTGAGCAGTAGCAGGAGAGTGACAGTAGGGCTATGTGTAACGTTTGAGAGGATTTTACTCAATGTTGTTTTAATGAGATGCTTTTAGGATCCATGTTAAACTGGTATTCTTCAACCTTCACTGCCACAGATTCTTTCTCCCCACTCTCTCCACTTAAATCATATTGGGAAAATACATTTGACTTGAAAAAAAACCAACCCCAAACCGTGCCGATGGAATAAGTTAATCCTCTTTACCGCGCTTTGATTTTATTTCTCAGGATACCCAGAGGTTTTTCACTGCTGCTGACAGAGGGGACAGTACACCTTTTTGGAAACTTCAACCACTGTAACAGTTTTCCAGATGTGTGTGTGTGCGTGTGCGTGTGTGTAACCCAGCACTGTGTGTGCGTGTGTTCTGCTGAATATCGTGTGCATCTCTGAAACGCTTCAAACAACTGCCTGGAAGTCAAAAACCAACCACCTCTTTCCAGTCATATGTTTGCCGTGACTTTTCATAACCACACTTGAAACTAGTGGTCTTGGATGGAAATATTCAAAGAGCAGGGCATCTTTATAGCAATGGTAATGTCAGTCAAATTACGGAAAATGTACACAAAAATAAATAAATGAAATTTAAAAGTAACGTTCTCTCAGCCTACCTGTGTTTCCCTCAGTGGAAGTGCTGTGAGTGGTGTCGGGACACGCTTTGGGCTGCTTTGGCCATTCCTAGGGGAGGTTTTTAGGGATCATCTTACTCCTAACAGCTTATCATACATTGCTGAAAACTCAGGAATGCTCAGGCTGCTCGACAGGGATAATTCTCAGCCCTGCTGCCGCTGGTTTTCCTCTCCCTGCTCGGGCTGGCGGGAGCAGGCGCAGCCACATCCCGTCCAGCCCACATCAAAGGCTGCGCTGGAGGGACGGGAGCAGCGGCTTCCTGCCCCCCACCCTCCCCAAAACAGCTTTTCCAGGGGCTCAGGGGGACCCAGCCCCGTGCCCAGCGTGGCTCTGGGGTGCAGCTCTCGGGGCTGAGCTCTGTCGGGCTCGGGGGCTCAGCACCTCCCGATGATGTGGCCCAAGGGGTTCGGTTGGGCTGTTGGGCTGCAGAACAGATGTGGAGCTTTGCTCTGTGTCTCCCCAGGTCCTGCACCCAGCCCTGGATTCCCCTGCGGTGAAGCCTTTCTTTAGAGGGTGACTCTCAGTGTTCACCCTGAATTCATTGCCTGAGCCAAAGCGTTTTGCTGGCGTGGAGTGTGCTGGGCTGGGTCATGCTGAAACCTGAATCGCTGCTTCCCTGCTCCTCGTGTAAATAAAATTATCCTCCCATTTATATGAGAATTGCTGAAAACAATATCCCAGCTCCCTCTGCTGATCCTGCAGTCCCAGTCAAGGCGAGAGCACAGAATGAACTCTGGAGAAATAGCCCAGTTAATGGAAGAACTTGGAGGGGGTTAGGAGTCAATGTTTGTCACCTGGAGAAAGCACAGAAGCCTGGGCTGAACGCTTTGGGATTGCAGCAGGAATGTTACCCAGCAGTGGGAATGCCGGTGATGCAGAGATTGCCATAAAAACGTCTGAAGGGAAGAGTTGCAAGAGGCACAGACCCATTTCTGAGAATCCTAAAGCAAACAGCTGCTGCAGTTCTCCCTGCGCTGCCTGTGCGTGTGTGTTCTGTTTAAAAGGAAGAAATTAAGAGCCATACTTTTATTTTATCAAATCAAATTACCCCTGTATGCTCAGAATATTTATGCATCAGTGCTTTTTTTTTATTAGGGCTTTATCTCACTGTAATCAATTCCAAATACAAACCTATTTTTATCGCTGTAATGCAGCAGTAATTTATAAGATGTAGACGGAACGCACACGAGATGCCAAAAGCAATTTTATGGAGCCTCTTTTGTTGTCATCTACAATGCATCAGCTCTTGCCTTCAGCCTCCCATCAATTTTAAAAGCCCCAAGATGAAAAAAAAATAAATAAAAAGGAGCAAGTACAGCGAAGCAGCTGCCAAGGCCTGGAATAGCCTGAGATCCATGTGCACCTTTGGGATGGAGGTTGATTGAACACGGCACAATAATGAAAACCGGGCTGAGCTTTGTAATGCAATTATTTGGGTTGACGAAATGGCAGATCCTGTTCCCTCTGCCTCCCTTGCCTGTTTCATGTATGAAACTGTGAAGTCATTCCTGCGTTATCCCAGCTAACGTCACATGGAAGGGAGGAAAAGGACAGGGGAAGCTGAGGTCCTCGTGGCTGAACACAACTGCTCTTCATCTTTTTTTCCCCTCTCATCTGAGAGCCCTCCTGGACGGGCAGTAATACTGGCTCCCAAAATGCAAATATGCCAGATGAAGCATTCCAAAATCCCCGTCCCCATTTTTACAGCAAGCAGCTGCCCTTGAGCAGCTTCCACCGAGCTCTTGTGCCCCTGAGGGGCACCTGCAACAGGAGCACCCACGGGTGTGTTCATGGTGGGGCTCTTCAAGCCAGAGGGAGGGTTTGGAGGGATTTTGGGAAGGAATCCTTCCCTGATGGAATTCCCAGAGAAGCTGTGGCTGCCCCTGGATCCCTGGGAGTGTCCAAGGCCAGGCTGGACAGGGCTTGGAACAGCCTGGGATAGGGGAAGGTGTCCCTGGACTGGATGAGCTCTAAGATCCCTCCCAACCCAAACCATTTGTGAGTCTATAAATCTCTGAAGATATTGCAAAATTTTTAAAAGAATACACTGCACCTACTAGAGGTGATGCAGTTTGTTGATGTTACAGACACAGATGTTTAATTCTGTTTCATTTACTTGCTGAATCCTACTAACAGACAAATTGGAAGTACCTTCAGAGTAAAAGCACATCCCATTTAATACCCAATGATTGCTTTTAAGGTATGCATATAAATAGTTCTCTTTCAATAGGCTTCTATTAACCACAGGTACTGAAAATAAATGGAGGGACATCACAGAACGCTGACAAATTATGGATGGCAAACATTACCGAGCCACCTTTGTTGTTTGCCTTCGCCTTTCACATCGGAGGGCTTTTGGGAAATCACAATCAAAGCAGTCCCTCCTGGAGGAATCATTACTAAAGCATTTTGCATGCAGATTACTTCAGGCCTCAGCCCCGCGACTCTTGGCTGGGTCAGGAGAGGAAGGCCAAGATTTGCTGATTGAGATCAGATGGCTGGTGGCGAGAAGGAATCTAGATGACTTAACTGGAGGGATTAAACTCAAGTCTTTTGGCTTCCACTTGGCTGTTTTATAAACTGCGCCGCCGGGCCGTGTTCCCCTCGCCGTGTGTGCGATGCGAGCGGGCGGCTTGGGGCACCAGCCAGTCCCTGAGCGCTGGCAGGGCAGCCCTGCTGGGTGAGAAACGCAAATCCAGGGGAAGAGGAGGCTAAAATTATCCCTGGAGTTCCAGCCCTCGCACCTCCAGCCAGGCTGGGCCAGCAGCGCTCTCTGGCACCGCGTGGGTTTGGTGAGCGATGCTGTGGGGCAGAGCTGGCATTCCCAGAGCTCCAGTCCTGTCCCCAGAGCTCCAGCTGCTCGTTCCAGAGCTCCAGCCCTGTTCTGAGCTCCAGTCCTGTTCCAGAGCTCCAGCCCTGTTCCCAGAGCTCCAGCCCTGTTCTGAGCTCCAGCCGGCATTCCCAGAGCTCCAGCCCTGATTCCAGGGCTCCAGCCCTGTTCCAGAGCTCCAGCTGCTCTTCCCAGAGCTCCAGCCCTGATCCAGAGCTTCAGCCCTGTTCCCAGAGCTCCAGCTGCTCTTCCCAGAGCTCCAGTCCTGTTCCAGAGCTCCAGCCCTGTTCCCAGAGCTCCAGCCCTGTCCCAGAGCTCCAGCCCTGTTCCAGAGCTCCAGCCACTCTTCCCAGAGCTCCAGCCACTCTTCCCAGAGCTCCAGCTGCTCTTCCCAGAGCTCCAGCCACTCTTCCCAGAGCTCCAGCCACTCTTCCCAGAGCTCCAGCTGCTCTTCCCAGAGCTCCAGCCCTGTCCCAGAGCTCCAGCCCTGTTCCCTGCCCTCCCCAGTGCCCCCGAGGTACCCAAACACAACCAAAGTCCCCATGGCTGGCACTTGGCCGCAGGGTAACAAACCCTCAGAGGGTTTTGCTGTCGGCAGTTCCCGTTTGAAGCCTCACCCATTGGATGTATCCCCACGGGAGCAGATGGAGCTTTCTCCTGTCTCTCAGAGCCTAACCTTTAATTTTATAGCGCTGATTGAAACCAAGAGTGGAAATAAAAAGTCAGAGCTGCTCTGTTTTCCTTCCCCTCCCTTCCATTATCTTCTTTCTTTTCCATCCATCCTCGTTTCACATGCCTCTCGGATTGCGTCCCCCTGGTTCTCCAGTTATTTATTGACCCAGACCTAATTTCTTATTTCCAGAAATGTGTCATGAATCCTGCCTTGGAGTCATTTGCTTTTTGCTTTCCAGGCTCACCTCTTTGACCACGTTTTCCTGTAAAAGATAAGGATATAGGGTTTGTGGAGTAATCTCAGCAGGATGCCTGGGTTTCATTCATGGATCTGTTGCCACTGGCTCATTACGGAAAATTAGGAGAGTTATTTCACCTTTCAGTGCCTCACCTCGGTGTCACCATCTGTAAAACAAGGCTCATAATTGTTATCTCTTCCTCGCAGGAGAACTGGGGAGCTTCGCTAATGACCATCTGCTAAATGTTCTCGGAGCCTCACATGAACATTTCTACTGAAGTGCAAATTATTATTAGAAACCAGGGATTGTTACTGGATTGATATCAAATCATTGTCGACAGCTTCTCTGCAGGGAAAACTTAGGCCCAGCCAACAAGAACAAGCTGCATGTTTTGAAGTTGTGCAGTTGATTATGTTGGCTTTCATCTTCTGGTAAGAGGATCCTCTGCCATCTGAACTCTCTGATCTCTGGGAACACAATTCATCCAATGGCTCTGGAGGAAAATAACCCTCCGCAGACAAAAACAGAAAGTATCCACCTGAGATCAGATGAAGATGGAAGATGTTAATTAATTCCCAGCCCCCAGGCCTTAACTCTTGCAAAGCCGGAGGTTCTCTGGCGCACCGGGCAGGGCTGAAGGGGAGCACAGAACATCCATGGCCCATCCCAGGGTTGCAGACTCTCCTGGGCCTGCCTGGGCTCCGTTGTAATTGGAAACATGCAAATATTTAATGATGAAATTTGTGCCACCGCAGGCTCCTATGGACAGTCTGGGGTCACGTGTTGATCTCGAGGTCACATTTGGACATTCCAGGTGCCAGGACAGATTCCAGCTGTGGCTCCCTCCCAGCTGTTGTGGTTTAACCCCAGCCCCAGCAGCTCAACCCCACAGAGAACCAGAGGGGTAAAAGTGAGAAAATTTATGGGCTGAGCTAAAGACTGTTTAATAATTAAAGCAAAAGCCACACACACAATCAGAGCAGAACAAGGAATTCATTCCCTACTTCCCATGGCTGGCAGGGGCTCAGCCATCCCCAGGACAGCAGGGGATGATGTCCTCCTCACACATAACAAGGAGGACAAATCACTCCAAATGTCCTCCCCTTCCTCCTTCTTTCCCCCACTTTATACACCAAACCTGGCCCTGCATGGCCTGGGATGTCCCTGGGGTCACTTGGGGTCAGCTGTCCTGGCTGTGTCCCTTCTCCCAGCTCCTTGTGCCCCCCAGGCTCCTCTCTGGAGGGGTGAGGAGCAGGAAAAGCCTTGACTGTGCAAGCAGAGCTCAGCAAGAACAAAAACATGGCCCTGTTATCAGCACAAATCCCAAACACAGCCCCAGAGTGGCCCTGGGGAAGAAAATCAGCTCCACCCCGGGCAGAACCAGCCCACCCGGGGCTGAAGGACATCCCTGCACCTCTGCAGAGCCTGACCCTGGCTGGGTTTAGCTGAGCCTGGAGTTGACATTTAGGACACACAGGCACAGAAGCCCTCCCTGGGACCCCACAGGTGTGTGGGGACAGAGAGCTCTGCAGGAGACCTTTCAGGGAACCTCTGCCTGCAGTGAGAGTGCCCTCCCACCTTTTAGTGCTGGGCCCCATCTGCGGTGCTTTCCCCGAGCTGGGAATGGATGGCTGCAGGCTCCAACCCATTATGGGGCATTCAATAGGATCGGCTCAATAGGGCCGAGCGGAGATGGGCTGGGGGTGATTACAGCAGCCCAGAGAGCTCAGCTCTGCTGTGACACCAAAAGTGACAACTTACAGCTGGAAAGGTTTACGAACAGCCCCGAGGTTTAGGAACATCCCCCTCCGATGCCGTTATGTGCCATTGTGGTCACTGTCTTATTTTGTAGGGTTTAAGTAAAATAAATGCGGTTTAATGATGCTGTAATTCAAAATCATCGTCAGGGCTGCACTCACGCAAGCAAAGCAACGCTAGGGGGGAAGGTGGGTGAGTTTTTGGGAGCTGCCAGGGGATTATCAATGTGGAAAATGGGTAACTCTGGGATTTTGGGAGCTGCCAGGGGAATATCAACATGGAAAATGGGTAACTCTGGGATTTTGGGACATGTCAAGGGAATATCAACATGGAAAATGGGTAACTCCGAGATTTTGGGAGCTGCCAGGGGAATATCAACATGGAAAATGGGTGGCTCTGAGCTTTTGGGACCTGCCAGGGGAATATCAACATGGAAAATGGGTAACTCTGAGATTTTGGGAGCTGCCAGGAGAATATCAACATGGAAAATGGGTAACTCTGAGATTTTGGGAGCTGCCAAGGGAACATCAACATGGAAAATGGGTGGCTCTGAGCTTTTGGGACCTGCCAGGGGAATATCAACATGGAAAATGGGTGGCTCTGAGCTTTTGGGACCTGCCAGGGGAATATCAACATCCCTGCACTACACAGGGGCTCTGGGGACAGAGCTTGGTTCTCTCCTGCAGTGCAGAGCATATTGCAAATGGAAAAAAAAAAAAATAACCCAGCAATTTTTTAATTAAAAAAGGATAATAACCTCTGGTGTTAAAATTTTCAAAATCAGTCCCCTACATTTAAAAATGGACTTGTAAAAGAATACATGCCTTTTGGCTATTTCCTATAATATATAACTCGGGTCACATGGCTCTCATTAAGACACCAGAAAATGTTGTAAACTGGCATTTATAAGCTCGACATCGGAAATTTCTGTATTTTTATTTTGAATTTATAATCCCACTCCAAGATTTGCTGAAAGATATGAAACTCTACTTGAGGTTTTGGAAAGGGAATGATGTCTGAGCAAAACAGTCTCCTCTTGGAAAAAACTCCCATCTGTTCAAGTCCTGACATGTTCTTCAGGCAAATAGGATTTTTTTTCCTAGATATATTAAAAAAATAACAAAGCAGATCTGGCTAAGAGCACAGTCACTAATACTTTAACTGTTAATATTTCACAACATTGCATTTTTTGAAAGATAAAATGACTTTAAATACGTGGCAGGATAAACACACTCGCTCCCATATCAGCAGAGCTGAGGAGGCTGCTGTGGATCCCTGGGTGAATTTAACACTGAAAACAGGGAAGTTTTGGTCTCAAAGTGAACAGGGTCATTAAGATCAGTGATGATTTTAACACCATCTTTTTTACACCACTGTTTGAATAATGCTACCCCAGGTTGTAAATAATGCCACGAAATGGAAATTTCCCTATTTCCTCCCAGCTCGCATCTCTGGGCATGGATCAAGCTATGAAATTAGAAAGAAAATAAGCTAATTCACTTAAAGAGTGATGAAATAAGGGCTGTTGCCTGTCACTCCCGGATAACGGAGGGATTTGGAAGCAGCAGGTTGAAGAGCAGCCTGCAGGGCTGATTCCAGCAGCTCTTTCCCGAGCAGGCTGCAGGTGGCAATACATTTATTGCTGTTGGTGTCTCTCCCTGAAATCGCGGGATCCGGGCGGAGGAGGCTGCTCTCGAAGAAGGAATCCATCGGGAGGGAAACCTGACCGGTGTAATTGCAGGGAAGAGGTCAGGAGGAGATCAAATCGCTTTCCTTTCGGTGGGAAGGGCTCCTTTCTCCGAGCAGCCGCTGTGGATTTTCTGTGTCACCCTCCCAGCCTGTCCCCAGCCCCTGGAATTCGGGGAGCTGCGTGGGGAAATCAGCTGGGAGATGGGCAAAGCTCTGGGGCACGACACAGAACGTCCTGAAAGTGGGAAAAATGTGAAATGAGGCATCTTTAATTCTCCTTCCCCAATCCCATTGTGGGGTTGTTCCCCCAGGAGCCTCACAGCTCTCCCTCCTTCCTCAAGGAAGATTAGGGAGGGTGAGACTCAGATTAATGAATTAGACGATGATTTATAACATTCCTAAGTGCCTCAGAGAGCCCTGGCAGTGCCCGTGCAGCAATGCCACTGCTCTGGGTGCTCCAGCAGGGCTCACCCATCACTAAGGGCATCTCGGAGGGGTTTTTCCGCTGGGGTTTTGCTGCTCAGCCATGGGGCAGCGATTTTCATCCTGGGACGTGGAGGGGAAGCAGCCTGGGAATGCAGGAGGGGAGAAACATCGTTTTCCAGGTGGAGAAATGCTTCTGGAAGTGGGGCAGCTTTGCCAGGAGCGCCGGGAGAGCTGCACTGAGGCCCCTGGTGTCGCCCAGGACAGGGCAGAGCAGGGATTTCACCTGGCTCTGTCCTGGGTGCAAAACAAGAGGCTGGGAAAGGCTCAGGCTCCTTGGGTTCTTCACATCAGCCCAGGGGAGGGAGTGGTGCTTTCTGCCTTTTTGTGTGGCCTGTGAATCTTCCATCTCTGCTGAGTGCCTCCTCTGGAAAATGGCCCTCGTTCGCTCTGCTGTGGGAGCAGGATTATTATTCAAGGGTCGCAGGGAGTAAATGCCTTTAAATAATCTTGCAGAGTGCTCGCTGTGCTCTCACTCAGGAACTCTGATAGCAGCTTGATCAGCCCTGAGCGATGCCCCTGTTAATTCACCAAATCAGCCCCAAAAGGCCCTTCCTGACAGGAAAGGGTGCCCTGTTTCACTGCAAAACAACAGGTTTTAATCGATCCACCCCTGCTGAAGTGTCCTGGTGACACCGCTCCGGCTGCTCCCTCAGGGCTGTGGCACTGTGGCTGTGAATATCCACGGAGCATTCCCTGCACGTGGCCAGGGCATGCTGGGGCCTCTCCCTGCTTTCTCCACCTCACCTGAGCTTTTGTTTGGGTTTCCATTGCCCCTGAGCGATGGTCTGCCCTCACAGAAGAGCCCAGGTTGGAAGGGACCCTAGAGATCACTCGGTTCCACCCACACCTTCCACCATCCCAGGCTGCTCCAAGCCCTGTCCAGCCTGGCCTGGGACACTCCAGGGACCCAGGGACAGCCACAGCTTCTCTGGCAATTCCATCCCAGCCCCTCCCCACCACACAGGGAAGGATTTCTTCCCAATATCCCATCCAACCCTGCCCTCTGTGAGTCTGAAGCCATTCCCCTTGTCCTGGCACTCCACACTCTCATCCTAAGCCCTTCTGAGCACAAAACCTTCTCATTAGCTCCAGGATTTTAATCAGGTCTGGGTGGTGGATGGGCAGGACACCTCGACAGCCTCCAACCTTCCCTCGGGAGCTTCCAAACTGCAGAACAACCCATGGGGTGAAGGCTGGGGGAAGCACCTGGGGATGGCAATTTCCTTGGAGAAAAGGAAATGTTTCTTTGCTGGCACCAGGAGGGTGCAGGGGACAGACCCAGGACCCCCTCCCCATGTGGGTGCTCCTCTCTCCCCTGATCCCATCTGAGCCAGGCAAAAGGGCAAATCCAGCACTACCTCTGGCTTATCAGTGACAGGACAAATTGATACCAGACTTTTAAGAGGGGTGGGGGAAACGTCTCTCCATAAAAAGAATCTAAATTTACCATCGTGTTAACAATTCTGTAAGAGTTTTTGGCAACTCTGAATGGAAATTTCAGGAGCAGATGGAAATATTTGGAAACGTATAGAACACATGAGCCTGCAACATCCATTTTTATTTTCTCATTGGGAGCGTGGAGTGGTTTCAGGTTGCCTTTAAATTCTTTTTTTTTTTTCTTTCTTTCTTCTGGATACTAAGAAAAGCAAGAGGGGAAGTAGGAGATGATGGATATAGGCAGGAGGGGTTTTTTTTTTGGTGTTGCTCACTTGATTCCCCTGTGTGGTCTGTGATAGATTGGAGGGAATGGCACCAGCACAAATAACATGGTCCCAGGTTATCTGGGAGCTGGGCAGGAACGGGAGGGCACCTGGGAGGTCCAATTTACCTTTTCCAGCTTAAATTGAGCTGGATTGCCTGCATTCACCTCGCAGGCAGCACGTGAAGTTTGATTAATGAGTATAAAAACAGCCCCAGGGTATTCTGATGGAAAATAATGCCAAACTCTGCAGGATGGGAGGGACTGCCCCTGATGGCCAAGGTCACAGCCTCCCCCAGAGAGGAAAATCCACGGAGAACAGTGAAAATGTGGATCAAATATTTCCAATCCCTGCTGCCCACAGGGCAGGAAAAGCTTCTGCTTTTCAGGTGTTTCAACCCATGCTAGAGGCATGGAATTTGGTGCCGCAGGAGAGGGATCCATGACAGTAATAGACACTTCCACACAAAAGCTGAGGGGAAAAAAGCTCCCAGCTGCCAAATTTCTGGACCTCTGCTGATCGGGAATGATCAGGAATGAAGGAATTTTTCCACTTCTGTGCTGTTTGAGGGACTGCCGCACTGCCCCGGTGGATCGGGGTTTATGGGGAGCTCGTGTGGAGGCTGAGGCCTTTCGCGGGTGTTTTGTGGGGAACTCATGTGGAGGCTGAGGCCTTTCACAGTGTTTTTTGGGGATTTCATGTGGAGGCCAAGGCCTTTCCTGGGTGTTCTGTGGGGATCTCGTGGAGGCCGAGGTCTTTCCCGCATGTTTTGAGAGGATCTCGTGGAGGCCGAAGCCTTTCCCGGGTGTTTTGTGGGGATCTCGTGGACGCCGAGGCCTTTCCCGCGTGTTTTTTGGGGAGCTCATGAAGGCCAAGGCCTTTCCTGGGTGTTTCGTGGGGATCTCGTGGAGGCCGAGGCCTTTCCCAAGGCCTTTACGTTGTCCTGCTTCCCCCGGATCTCAGCGGTGCTTGGCATATCCACCCCTAAGGTCTTTCATCAGCAGAGAGTTCTGGGGCTGGTGGTCAAAGAAGCTTTTATCGTGCTCGGAAGGGCCCTGAGCCGAGGGGCAGCAGCAGCTCCCACAGCCATCCCAGCCAGGGCTCCGGGACGGGGCAGGGAATGAGAATCCTGAGGAAACGGAGCTGGGAGATGGCAGAGGCTCTGGCACAGCCCCCGGGGCAGCTGGTGGGGAGAAGGAGCCTCCAGCCCTCGCTGTGTGTGCTCTGACAGCAGCACGGGCAGGGCTCCCACTGAGCCTGGGATGCTCTGGGAATTGCTGCCTTTCCTGGGATGTTTTGGGAATTGCTGCCATTCCCAGGATGTTTTGGGAATCGCTGTCTTTCCCAGGATGCTCTGGGAATCGCTGCCTTTCCTGGCATGTTTTAGGAATCGCTGCCTTTTCTGGGATGTTTTAGGAATCTCTGCCTTTCCTGGCACACTCTGGGAATCGCTGCCTTTCCCAGAATGTTTTGGGAATTGCTACCTTTCCCAGGATGTTTTAGGAATCGCTGCCTTTCCCGGGATGTTTTGGGAATTGCTACCTTTCCCAGGATGTTTTAGGAATCGCTGCCTTTCCCGGGATGTTTTAGGAATCGGTGCCTTTCCTGGGATGCTCTGGGAATCGCTGCCTTTCCCGGGACTGTTGTCACCCCCAGTCCCGCAGTGACAGGAGCAGCTCTGTGGCAGTGTCCAGGCCATCCTGCTGGCCCTGGCCTCTGCCCGTCCCCTCTCCGCTTTCCCAGCACAAACCCTTTTTCCATGGTGGGATTAACTGAGGGATTGGGGTTCAATTTCCCTGCACGTTGGCTGCGATACAGAACCGCATCTGCCCAGGCCTGCAGAAGTCATTCAGGTCCGAAATGCTCTCGCCTGTGTCCCTTGCCAGCGGTTCCTGTGACAAAGGAGTGCTGGCTGGAGAGCGTGACAGGCTCGTGTCTCTCCCAGGGCTGCAGGGAGGTGACACTTGTTTGATCCTGGCACCTTCTCCTTGGTCCAGAGGCAGCAGGGACTCAGGCACAGAGATTCAGGATGTCATTCCTCCCTGGAAATGCTGCCTTTGGGACCTTGTAAAACACCCGGGAAGCATTTGGAATGATTAACTGTGGGCTCTTCCTCCCTAATTTTGGTGTGATCCCATGTGTGACAGGGAAGCTGTTGGGATAATTCCCTTTTTATTGACCAGTAGCGAATAATTGTGTTACAATACCTGATAAATATGCAGAGCACACTTGCAACTGCTCCGAGGCAGGTTGGAACCACACGCTCACACAACTTCACCAGATGCTGTGTACTTCTATTTGTCCCAAATCATCACAAAACCCAGACAAATTCCAAATTGTTTTTATTCAAAACAGGCATCAGATATAAACACTGAAATTAATAAGATTCTATGGGTTGAGAATAATGTACCCATGAAACCATCTGATGGCAAACATAGTAAAGAAACTACTGTTTTATTTGCAGGCCACTTTTTATCCCCGAAACACTTGATGTGAAACCACTCGAAGATAAATGTGAAACCAACCCAAATTAATTTTACTCTCAAGCATGAGGCAACCAGGTAGGGCATTAATAACAAAAAGCAGATGGGCTTTTAAGAACTAATCCTTTTTTAGTCAGCTAAGGAAGGGGTCTTATTCATAATGCAGGCAAACGTCTTGCCTAGACTGTGACTCAGGAGCTGGCAGTGACTCTTCCTTTCCTGCTGTCCTTCCTCTGAGCTGCTTCACCTTTCTCTCCAGACCTTCCTGGATGAGATTTTATCAGCCAGGATCGTTCCCATCCAACCCTGAGAGCATGGCCGGAGCAGGGCTGGGGGAGCTGCCACCCTTGGCCACCATCATTGAGGAGATGCTGGGGAAATAAAACCTCACTGAGCTCAGGGGAAGCCCCAGGAACTTGGCTGGAGGGGCCACAGGGTGAGGAGAGATGCCAAAAATGGAGGTTCAGTCCCTCTCAGACGTTGAAGGGAGTTTTCTTACCCTGTAGCCCACGTGAGCTGGACCAGCTCCTGGTTTCTGATCCCTCTGTCCTGTCTATTCAATCATTCCTAGAGCTGCATCAAGTCCCTCCAGTGCAGCTGTAGCTCTCCAGCCTTTTCCTCTCTCCATTTTGGTCTCCTGTCAGCACAAATACTCAGGTCTACGTTCCCTTTTTTGTGCCCTGCTGAAGGTAATTCAGGCTAAAAGCCAAAACGGCATTTTCAAAGGCCATTTTTGTTTGGGATTTTTTTCATTGCCAAGAGGTGCTGCTGCCTGGGGCCAGCTTGGGGCCAGCTCAGGAGCTGCTCCCCAGCCTGCCCCAAGGGGACAAGTGGTGTTGGAAAACAAATGAAAAAACCCCAAAACATAAATTCCCCCCCTTCCTTTGAAGTCTGGAAAACTCTGACCTGCTGGGGGGATGGAGGGAGGTTAAACACCCTCCAGGTAATAGGGTAAGCTGAGCCTCCCCTGGCAGGGGAAAGCGATGCTGGGTGCTGAGTGTTTGACAAAAAACTGGCTCGAGTTACCTCAAATCGTTTCCTCACCATCAGTCAAAATTACCCTTCCCTTCCTCCTCCTCCTCTCCCTCCTGAAACACAAGATGATGAAAAGAAGGGAGGGGGACAAGGGGAGGGGATTGGGACAGTTCACTGTGGCGATGGACAGGTTCCCTTCTGTGGCTGCCTCTGACCCATCCCAGGGGATGGGGATTGTTCTTTCCTCACTCCAGTGGATGCCTGAGCACTTCCCTCACAAGCCCTGGTGGGGGTGAAATGCAAAATGCAGCTTTGCCTCCTCTCCCTCGTGCCACAGGCTCTGCCCAGGGATCGCTGTGGCTGCTGCGAATTCACGTCAGGATCTACAGGAATAACCATGGAAAATACTTGGCGTCGCTCAGCCCCACATAGATCACAATTAAATATATCTCACAATTGTGCTTTGTCTAAAATTGTAGCCCCTTAAATACCTTGCATGCCTCTCACAGCTGGTGGAGCTAAATTTAGGGATCCCCTGTGCGCGGCGCAGTGGGATCACGCACCACTGTGGGAGGGGACGCGGTGGGGACACTCAGGTCACCCTGTGGCCACAACATTTTGCTTTTCCAAATCCCTCTGGGAACTTCCACAGCTGTTTGAAGGCCCCACCACTGTGCAGGTGTGGCACAGGTGGGAATGGCATTGTGGT
Source organism: Acanthornis magna (assembly GCA_036785705.1). Classification (NCBI taxonomy): domain Eukaryota; kingdom Metazoa; phylum Chordata; class Aves; order Passeriformes; family Acanthizidae; genus Acanthornis; species Acanthornis magna. Next base: position 2,906,753 of record JAWUZG010000150.1, read on the forward strand.
TCCCACTCATCCCAGCACTCACCCACCCACCCCAGCACCCCGGGCACGGCTCTGCCCCTGCCCTGCAGCCTCAGGGAAGGAAAGGGCTCCTTCAGCTCCTTATTTCCCAATGGGACTTTATTTTTCTTTCCACCACCTCTTGACCCTGGATGTGGAAATAACGTCCAGAGAGCTGAGAAAGTTCTCAGCATCTTCTTTCCTTCCTGCAGACATCAAAAGGGGATTGTGGGCTCCATCACAAATTACATCATGGCTGGTTTTGATCCTCTCAGCACAGGAGACATAAATCTTCTTCCTCTTTCTTTCTCTGTTTGGGTGTCGATTCTTTCCTGTGTTCTGAAGTTTCTCAGGAGAAAATGTAAACGGCTTTAATAAGCTGATTTTCTGCCTGCAGGTTTTTACCACGGTGATTCTTATCATCGCTGCTGGGCAGAAAATGAACTGGCAGGTTTTGGAAAGGACCAGCCCCAGGTTCCTCATTCAGAGCTCCCTGCCCATCTCTGATGGAGGCTGGAGGACCCAGAGGGAGGGAGGAAGGTGAGAAAGGTGAATTACACAGAACAGGAGTGACCAGGGCCAGATCTGCAGGTGTTAGAGCATTGCCTTAGCTGCTCCTGGAGCGAGGGAGCATCGCCTGTGTCACCAACAGCTTCACCTGCTGTGTCTCATCCTCTGTGTGCAGTGACTCCTGTCTGGATAGGCCACGTGAGGACAATCCTGATGGATTTGTGATGTCCTTTTAATCTGCTGGAGAAGCTAACAAATCTATTCCACGGAGGAATTTCTATTTTCCCATGTGTATGTCTGTGAACTTGCTCTGCAGGCCCAACGGGTGTGGGCCTGGAGCTGCTCACCATCATCATCATCACGGAATTACAGAATCATCGTGGTGGGAAAAGATATTTCAGATTATTTAGTCCAACCATTCACCCAACACTGCCAAGGCCACCACCAAACCATGTCCCCAAGTGCCACATATACAGGTTTTTAACCCCTCCATCCGTGCCCGGGGCTGTTGTGCAGGCTCGGCTCAGGTGTCTGGGCAGGGAAGGCACAAACTGCACGCAGCAATGTCCCTGGGGACACCTGGCGGCACGTCCCCTGTCCCAGCTCCTGTCCCAGCTCCTGTCCCAGCTCCCTGCTGCATCTCCCACCACAGAGGTGACACACGCCATGGCATCACCCACACAGACCCTCCCTGGGCTTCTTTAACCGAGCACAACCTCCCGAACGCAGAAATTCCAGTGATTTACAGCCAGGAGCGTGGAAAAAAAACAAAACGCAGTGGGAATGGGGGCGGGGGGAGGGAAGGTCATCCCAGTTTCTTCCTGCTCGCAGCCCTGCAGCTTTCGGATACAGGATATGGCTGAATGGCAGCCTCCACGCTGCATTTATTTTTAAGCCACTGATATCTTGCGGAGTGACCTCGCCGTGCAGCAGCAACAGCAGCCAAGGAGCTGTTTTTTTCCGGCCCTTCGACGTCAGATTGCTTCCTTTGACACCTCTGAGAGCCAAAAAATGGGAAGCATTCTCTTCCCAAGGTGACTTTATTTTTTTCCCCTGTGATACCAGCACTGGGCCTCGCTCTCAGGCTCGGGGCCATCGATGCCACTGCCCTGGGGACACGGCCCGTGGCGACAGGCGGAGGTTGCTGCTTTAGGGCACAGGTGCCCAAATTGTCCAGTCCCTGGGAAAAAAACCTGCCTTGGCTGGAGTCAGAGTTGGGGCAATTTCACCTCCAATTAAACAACTCTGGAATGCACTTGAAACTTTTGTCTTTTTTTTTTCCTCATTTTATTTTCCTTTCCAGGATATCCCAGCTCCCATCTCCATAACCTGTTTACTGAAATCTCAGATTTAGATTCCCAAGTTCATTCACAGCTAAGTGCAAACAACTGAGGGCTGCTCGGGAGGCTCTGAACACTAGGAAAATGCTTCACCCCCACTTTTTGAAAGCACAGGAAATTTTAAGCATCCTCACAGAGAAATAACACTAAAATCTCCCCGAGTTTATTTGTGACTCCAGCAAATTTCTTGCTTCAGTTTGACTATTCCTAAACCATGGCTTTGCAGTGACTTCCTGATTTTTGCACCCCACATTGTGCAGTGGGGGAGATGCCTCTATCCACTCCTCCACTGCAAACTGCAGGAGAGATTTTTATTTTTAAAAAAAGGTGGAATTGGTTCAGCTCAAGGTGCAGGTCCCAGCAGCATCTGATTTTCTCAGAACCTCCCTGAACAATCAGGTCTGAGGAAGGTGCCCCTGCCCTGGAGCAAGGTGAGCTTTAAAGCCACTTCCAACCCAAACCATTCCATGGTTTCTGTGATGATTCCACTAGAAAAACCCCTTGGAATTCAACAGGAAGAGCCTGGCTGGAGGACACCCTCATGTGAGTAAATGAACCTGCTCTGCACAGACCTCCAGGGCTGTTTTGAGGCTGGGAAAAGGAGACAGCCCCAGGCTGGGCCGTGGTGGGCTCCCATCCCCAGCTCTGCTTTGTCTCTGTCCTGCCTCCAGCACTTCAAAGCCGCCAGGCACAAAAATCTGCCCGAGAGGGATCCTTCAAAGGCTCTTCTTCCTGCGTCACTCGTCAAGGAGAGGGCACCAGGGCTCAGATAGGGATTTCTGAGCTCAGAAATGTCAGGAGGAAGTGATGGACTCGGAGGAAATTCTTGCGACGGTCTAGGAGGAAACGGGAGATGTGAAAATACACGATGTATTTTCCTCCCACAAGCTGTGCGCTCTGTTTTTATTATCATAAACCTGGGCCCGGAGGATGTCAGCTTGTTTATTTATTTGTTTAAATGAGGTTTCGCTCCTTGTTCAAACATTCCCATGTTGGCAGCTGCTGTGCTGCCGGGCCCTGTCCCTGTTCCCAGCTCCCCTCCCATAAGCAGGGACGTGCCAGCCCAGACAGCGTCCCCAGCAATGGGAGATGCTGAAGGTGGGGGAAATTCTTGTGTGACCCCCCCAGGGTATCACTGGAACCCCCTCGGGATGGTGACACCGCCACATCCTCATGTGTGACACCACAGCCTCCCCAGGCTCACGGCTCCTTTCCAAACTCTTGGAGTAATAATAGGATTACCCAATTTTTTGGCCTGTCCCCCTGAGTCAGTGTCTGCCTTCGTCTTCCTTGTCACCACCAGCAACTCCTGCAAGTGTGTGCTGGGGCTGGGTGGCACCAGTGCCTGCTTTTCTGTCATTTTGAGGTGCTCTCTGGAAAATCCCACTGCACCCCTGGACCCCGAGGCCTTTCCAAGGGCTGCCCAGGCAGTGCTGCATTTTCTGCTGGTGGTGGTCCCTTCCGCCCTGAGCTCCCCCAACACTCGGGGCTGTTCCCAAGGAGGCTGGAGGATTCCAGGAGCCCTGGATGGACCCAAATTACTCTGTGCTCAGCGCAGGTCCTGCTCTCTTTTATTTATCACCTCCCAACGCCAGCAAGCCTGAGCCCCCTGGCTGGGGGGCTTCTCCCTTGGACAAGGGGCTTGTCCCCAAGGGGTCCCCCCGGCTGCTCCCGGCCTTTCCCATGGGGTCACTCCGGCAGGAAGCTGCTCTCGCCCCGGGGAGCCGCGGGAGATGCACCTGGGAGGAGAAGCACTTTGCTGGAGGAAGAAAACAGGATCTAACATATAAACAACATCCTCAATGGCTCAGCGAGTGAGTCGCTCTTTCCAGAGGCTGTTTTCGAGCCATTGTTGTGGCCCCCATGGCCCCCCCAGCTACAAAGTGGAATTCAACCCAGCAGGAGCCCCCAGAGCCCCCGGGATGGTGCTGTGCCACTGCTTCTTCCAGTGATCCATCCTCGGATGGACCCGGTGAGGGCGAGTGCTGCAGAGGTGGAGGGTAAGGATAGCTCCTGGCTGCTCTCCAGGGGATGTCTGAGGCTGAAATGTACCTGTAGGATGGGAATTCCACCTTCCAAGCCGTTTGTGGTTAATCCAAAGCTTGTCGGGGGCTGAAAGGTTCCAGTAAGCAAATGGGACAGGGCATCTCTTGGGACAAAGCCGGGGCTTTCCCACAGACTCACTTGTGCTCCTTCCAGAGAATTCCTCAGCATGAGGAGAGTTTTTCTGGATTTTGCATCCAGGTGCTAGAATCTCCATATTTCTGGAATGCATTCTCCTGTATTCTGGACTCCTTGGCCATGGCACTAAGGAGAAGATCTGAACTTCACAGATCTGAACTTTGACTGGAAAAACTTTTAATATAAAAACAAAAACCGAACAACTTTCATTTTTCTTCATTTATTCCTTCCTTCTCTCCACAAAGCACAGATAACTGAGGCCAGAATTCCTGGCAGCCCGTGAGTCCAAACCCATGCAGTTTCCCAATGGGATCCCACTGGACCAACCAGGACATGGCACATCCCAAAGGGTTAAACCGCTGCCCAGCACAGGAAACCTGCAGATTCCCAGGGAGGAAACATTCCGTTTGTTGTGGGAGAGAAGGCGAGCGAAGTGTTAACGCGATTCCCGCGCGGAGCAGAGGTCAGCGGCGTATCCTGCTGCAAACTTCCTGAGCAACCTCCGAGGAGAAAACAACAACCCCGGCGTGGGATGGGACGTGGTGGGTTTGTTTTTAACTCCCATCACCTTGGACCTACTTTCTCACCCTGGCTGATGGCTGCCCACCCTCTGTCCTGCCCCAGCTCCATCTCCTCCTGCTGCTCCAGCACTGGATTCCACCTGGAAAATCCACCAGGGATTTTTTAATGTTTCTCTGGTTGTGGTTTTTGCCCTGAACTGGAGTGGAAGGGCAGCAAGATGAACGTTTCAGGCTCTTTGAGATGCAAGAGCAGAGTAGCCCCACACCAGACCTCAACAGAAGGAAAATCCTGTATTGTAAAACTTCCTGTATTGTGGTTTTTTTGGTCCTTCTGAATCTCAGGACACAGAGCAGAGGGCTGGGGGATAACTGTAGGAACACTTGGGAAGAACACCAGTGGGACTAAAAGTGCCTCATTGCCTTCCCCAGCCTGTAAAAAGGAGCAAAAGTTGAGACAAAAGTTTGGAAAAAGGGAGCAGAAGTGTCTCTGCTGCTTCATCCATCCCTGATTTGCATTAAAATTAAGGTTTTTACAGTAGCTGGTGTCCCTGAAAAGAATAAAAAAAGGTAGAAAATGCCCAGTATCGTACACCAAAAATGATGTTCAGATAGAAATGGCTCAGAGGTTTCAAAGCTGAAGTGTGATGTGAACAGCTTTATTTACATACAGGCATAAGAGCAGTGGCAGGTCATGATTAGTGTGTGAAATTGGTTCATTCAGTCCAGCTTTTCTGTGTGCTTCCACAGAAAATACTTGGGAGAAAGAGAAGACTCTTGGAGTTTGAAATTTTCTCTTTGAGGACACAGGTCCAACACTCAAACAGGGCCGGCTCAGCTCTCTCTTTGGGCCTTTGCTCATTGCTGCAGGAGGAGCATCCCAGGAGGGATTTCAGTGGTGCTCAGGATGTGCAGCCCATGGGCACAGTGGTGGGAAGCTGCCACGGTGTGTCCTCCTGGCTGTGTCCTCCTGTCCCCACAGCCATGTCCTCCTGCCCCCTTTGTTCCTTCCACCTTCCCTGGCAGGGTGGGCAGGCCCTGGCAGAGATTTCCCAGAGAAGCTGTGGCTGCCCCTGGATCCCTGGGAGTGTCCAAGGCCAGGCTGGACAGGGCTTGGGGCCACCTGGGATAGTTGAAAGTGTCCCTGCCCCTGAACAAGATAATCTTTAAGATCTCTTCCAACCCAAAACATTCCATGATTCCATATATCATCCTATGGATGATCTAAGATGGAAAATCCAAGGATCCCAGGCCCAGCTGCTGCTGAAGATGCCTAAAGAGACTTCCAGGCTTCCCAATTCCCATGGACACACCAGCCATGGCCAACTCCAGTGGACTGAACTGAATTTTAATTCCTTCTTTTCCCTTCCCTTGGGATCCAGCCACAAGAGCTATCCCTCAGCCACCACCACGGGGCTGATGTGCCCAAGGGTAGGCCAAGGGGAGAAGAACCCTGCAGGGATGTGCTCTGGAGCCCAGAGCAGCCCCTGGAGCGATGCCAGGGAGAGCCATCGATGCCGGGGCTGGTTTTGCTAAATTGGAATCTGATGATCTCGGGGGTGGTTCCATAAAATGCCAATTAGGATGCGGTCGGCGTCGCTGCACGGAAATGTTTTCCATTATATTTTGCTGTCAGCAAATGCTGGTGTGAAACCAGTTGTCAGCCCTCATGTGGCCACCACGAGGAGGTTGGGAAAAGATTTGTTAAAGATTTGTTATCCCGGTCACCCGGCGTGGGAGCAGCGTCTTTCCTTTGGGCAGCGGGAGGGATAATTTTGTGTTGGGAGGGACAATCCCCGAGGTCTGGGGGCTCCACAGGACCCACCGAGGCTTTCCTGATGACTTCCCCCAGTTCTTCTCATCTGCAAGTGCTGCTTGTTGCCTCTTCCCATTGTATTTTTCACACCATTTCTGTGAGGATGAAGTGCTGAGTCACAGGATCCGAGGAATCCTGAGCAGAAGAGCCGCAAGGGACTCGCTCTGATTTGTTAAGATGTCTGGGATGCTTCCTATTAAATAATAACAAAATGCTGCAATAATAACTTGGCAGCTCTCCGCCTCCGCCAGGCTGATGCTCAATGGGAGTTTGCCTTCCGAAAATTCCTCGCAGTGTCTCGACAAGTTGCAGGGTAGGGAGGAAGGACACTTCACTCCCGACTTTTCCCTGATTAAGTTCTTGTGATGAGCCTTGAGAAGATGATGAGGAGGAAAACTTCCTCCTGGGGATGTTCCTGGCAATGGCTGGGGTTGGCGTTCCGTGGATTTGTGGATGAAGCAGGGACAGGTCATGGATCCTGCAGAGCTGTGGCCTTGGCAGGGGTCACCAGACATCGAAATCTTCCCCAAAATTCTACAATTTTTTCCCCTGAATTCAGGATTTTAGAAGTTGAACCAAATGAAAGAGCAGATACATTGTGCTGACTGCAGTATGGGTTTTGGTTTGGGGTTTTTTTAAATGAGAAATGCCATACAGAGGGTTTGTTAAAATGTTTTACATTAATTACTGCTTCACTTTGGAAATCTTCTGAACAATCTGATCTGCCATGACAGAATTTCGGTCTGTATTCACCACATATTCTGCATTACTGCTTTCCTTCCATTTGCTCCTTAAATGTCAGGGATTTTCTTGCTCCCCTTGAGGTCACCTGTGTTAGTGGGACATGGATCTCCCCTCTAACAGGAAAATAGGAGAGGTTGGTTTGGCTCATCCCTGTGCAGTGAAGGCTCAAAAGACATGAAAAACCATCAGGATGAACCTATAAGTGATGCAAAGGTCTGTGTTAGGAGGCAAAATCGACCCTGGATGCAGTGGGGAAGTTTTTTAACCATCAGAGCAAGTGGGACTGGAGGAACCGTCACCTGTAGAAGAGGCAAATGTTAAAGCTGGAGCTAAATCCCTTTGGAAATGTGTGCAGTGGAATGGAGGGTAGGGATGCAGTGCCCCTGTGCCAGCCTGGTTTCACAGCTGGCCCAGAAATGGTTCTAAAATAAAATAAAAAAAAATAAATACAGGGATTTACTCTGTCCCAAACTGGGCTGCAATCGGGTGAAGGGCAATTTACCACTGATTTAATGTGATTAGGATTTTTTTCCCCCATGAGCTCATACCTGTCTATTTATATTATCTGGAGGATGAGTGTGGAGTCCTGAGTCAGGCAAAGACCTCCCTTCCATCCATCCCCTCTGGTTTGACTTCAGAGTGATCCATGCATGTGCTTAACATTAAGGTTCTGCTTCCAGCCTGTCCTGAATAATAGGCTCGAGTGTATTTTGAGAACTCATTTTTACTTTTTATTGCAATAATAACTTCTACAGTGACATGAATTCCACCACGGAGCCCTGAGGAATAACATCCCCTTCCAAATGGTTTTTCTCTTCGCACTGGAATTAGAGCACACATGAGCAGAGCAGCCCATTACAAGACAAAGCACTTTTTCGAGGTGTATTTTTCTCAGCCTCCCAGCAGTTCCTTTATAGTCAAAGATTAATTATGTTCCCAAGTCTGCTCCTGCAAATTGCAGTCAAATGGATCATTAAGGGAGAAGGAAGGCTAAGGGATTGCTGCTGAAGGGTGCAGCTCTTGGAGGTGCTGAGCTCCCGGAGCTTAGCTTGGCCTTTCTTTCCCTATTTCCTTTTCAGATTTCATGCTGGAATTCCATCAAATGATGTGTTTGCAAAGCTGTCCTGCTGCCATTCCGACAGGATATTGCACTGCTCCTGAGCAGAACCACCACAGGTACTAAACCTGGGATTATATTGAGCAGCAGCTCCCGGGGGATGGGGGAATGTCTCATAATTCCCCTTGTCCTTAATGAGAATTGCCATCCAAGCCCTAAATAGCACTGTCAGACACTCCAAACCCTGCCCATGAGCCTTGGTGGGGGGAGAAGAAAAACCCCAGGCAGTGCAATAACACCAGGGAAGGTGGAAAACAACTTGGACTCCAAGGAAAACGCTGGGACAAGGTTCTCAGCTCAGGGGGGATTGTTGGTGTGTCCTGTGCAGGGCCAGGAGCTGAACAGGGTGATCCTTGTGAGTCCTATCGAGCCCAGGATATTCTGGGATCCTCTGGAATGGAGGTCCATCCTCTACTCCTCCCAGAGTTGGTTGTAGGATGGGATTCCCGTGGGTGTGTGAGGAGGAGAAGGGAAGGACCACATCCAACCAGGATTGCTCCTCCTCCATCCCTTCAGCTCTGCACATTCACATTGCTGCCAATTCCTGTTGGTCCATGGCACTTTTTAGACCAAATTTTTGGGTTTTGTTGGGGTTCTTTTTTTTTCGTTTGGGGTTTTTTGTTTGTTGGTTTTTTTGTTTGGTTGGTTTTTTTTTAAAGAAGATTTCTCTAAGTGTAAGCTAAGAGGAAAAACCAAACTTTTACTCTCAGGCTGATGTTTTATCTCCCAGTGCTCTGACAACCTGAGCCACGTCTCCTCTGCAGGAAGGAGGTGATAAACTCAAATTACTCACGCTCCTCTCTCAGTGTCTTCAGGGGAGAGCAATGATGACAAGATTTCCACTTAAAACCAAGCAGCAGAAAGCAAAACAAAACTCAGACTCAGCTCATTTCATCTGTGGTTTAAAAAAGGAACAGCAACCCCCCCAAAAAGCCAGTTAATAAAAAACAAAAACACAATGGGAGAAATGAGCAATATCTGCCAAATAAAATCAGTCACTCTCGGCTCGTATTAGTCAGGAGAAGAAACTTTTAGAAGGGCTCACAGGAAAAGAGCTCCCCAAGTGCAGTTTGAAAAGGAGTTGAGATTCCTGCTGGAGCCTGAACCGTGCTGAGATTTCCTGGCTGCAGGATGGTACCTGAGCCCCCAGGATCTGGAAATATGGAGTTATTTCAACCAATTTTTGCTGCAATCTACACAAGAGATGGAGCAATTGAGGCAGTTTGGGTGGGAGAGCACTTGGTGGTGTCACATCTCCTTTTTTTGGGGTCCCACCTGGGCTCATGGAGGCTGAGGCTGAGCAGGAGATGCTGGGACTCACCTGAGGAGCAGGCGGTGGTGCCTGAGTGCCCTTCCTGCCCAAGCTTTCCTCTTTCCCCAAAAGCAGAGAAATTCCTGGGCTGGAAAGAGCAGAGCAGTGACCCCTGGAGCACCTGTGAGCCCCCAGCAGTGCTGAGGGTGGCAGAGGAGGAGCAGTTTGTGTGCAGAGGGTGCTGAGGAGTTCCCGGAATTCCCAAGGAATGCCCGTGCGGACTGTGCTCTGCCACACCAACTTCTGGGGAATTTTTCACGGTTTCACAGAGAGGCAGAATCCTCCAGTTCATCTCCCTGGCTCCTCCAGCATTCCCAATGCATCCTGGAGACCCCAAAACCATCAGACCCCATTACTGCTGCTCCCTTTCCCTGGGTGGGATTTCAGCCCACCTCCACAACTTTTTGCAGATATCCACTCCCCATGGGAGCTGGGTGCTCCAAAGAGCTCCCACATTGCTTTTCCCCATGGAAATTCCACTCATTCCCACCTCAAAGACCCCATTTGGAGACCCCATGGATCTCCCCCTGCTCCCGCTCGTTGCTCTGTGTATTTTGGCAGGTGCCCGCTGGTTCTGCAATGGAGAAGCTTTCGTGCCTCTGCAGACAAATTTTTTTGTAGGTGCAACTCCAGAGAAACCTTTGATGTGTTGGGCTGAGAGGTCACCCAAGGGATGTCCGTGTTTGTCATCAGGAATTGGGGCCAAGTCCTGCTCACCTCCCAAAACGACGCCTTTGAAGTCGGGAGAAACACTCACAGGCACAAGGGGAAATTTTGGGCACTAGAACATAAAGGTAAATTTCACATCATGACCTTTTATTCTTTTTCTTCTTAATTTATTATCTCACAGAAGTTTTTCCTCCCTCCTTCCCCCCTCCTTGCCTGCTTTTCCCTGAATTTGACACCAATGTTGGTCAGGCAAAAAGTCAAACGCCCAATCATCGTTGGAAAACTGATCCAGGAGAGTTCAAAGGGCTGGGAAATGTAATTTCTTTGCTGAATGTTGAATATAAACCTGAGTTTATGCAACCTCATCCTTCAGGGGCGTTGGGAAGGTGCTGAAAATCACGGCAACAAACAGCTTTTTTTTCTGGGATAAAATCCCAAAGATACTGAGAAATCCAAAGATACTGAGAAATACAACAAATAGAGAAAAGGTCCTGGGGAAAAGTTGGCAGAACCTTCACAAAGACGGCACCAGATGCCCCCAAAGAGGAAATTACAACATGTGGCAGCTGTGTTTTTTTGGTTAAGCAACTTTTTCTCAAAGTTCAAAGCATCTGGGGAAAGTAACTGCTAACAGGGTGAGACAGATTTATGGAGCCCACACATGGCAATATTTTGGTATAAAATTAGTAAAAAATGATTATATCCCCGAGATGAAGAGATTAATTCCTACGAGTTTGCATTCTTTGAAGAGCAATCATATTTTGACTTTGTCAACTGGAAGAACTGAGTAATTTCTTGGATTAACTGATCACAAGAGTTGTAATCCATAATAAAAGTCCAGGCAAAGCTGCCAGGCTTTGTTTCTCCAAGGATTTGGGTAATGAGTTGATTTGACATTAACAGAATGTATCCCAGACTGCAACCCCGTGCCCTGGGTCTGAAGGGGGGATTCGGGAAGATGAGGCAGTTAATCAAAGCCTTCAACATCTTTTTCTAATATGGGGAAATGATTGTTTATATGAGTTGCTGGATTGATCAATTTGGGAGAAAGGTTTTGCATAAATCTCTGGTGCATGGCATGAGCATTGCCTGGGTTTAGGTAGCCAGACTCCGGTGTGATATAAATAGATAAAAATATATATAAACCCCTAGAAATGCCCTTTGGAGCCACAAAAAGGACAATTTGCAGCAGTTCTCACTGCAGGTTTGTGTTTATTCTCCCTTTTTACAGCACTTCTGTGGTTTTATGCTTTGTGTTTTAGTGAGAGCCAGAAGAGCCCCTGCCCATCTGCTGCCAGATTCAGGCTTTGAAATACTTCATTTAGAGCTAACAAAGCCCTAAATTCAATTCCTAAATAAAGCTCACGCTCCCGAGGCTTGGGGAGGCTCTGGGTACCTGCAGGGAGGGCAGCACGAGGTCTTTCCCTGCTTGGTTCCCTCCTTTTCCAGCAGCTCAGCTCCTCCAGGGCTGGCACGTGCTGCGAGCCAGATCGGGGAAGCCATGCTCCTTCCAATTAAACCAAATGTTCTTTTGCTGCTGGGCCCAGCGATGCTCCTTCCAATTAAACCAAATGTTCTTTTGCTGCTGGGCCCAACGATGCTCCTTCCAATTAAACCAAATGTCCTTTTGCTGCTGGGCCCTTGCAGCGCCAGCTCGCTCCCCAGGCTGCTCGGTGGTGCAATCTCCGCGGGGCTGGAGCAGGGGGAGCCTGGCTCAGGGCTCTGGGAGATGAGCACAGGGCTCAGATCAGCCCTGGCAGCTCCAGAGTGTGAAATCACACTCAGGAGCAGCTCCAGAGGGCTGGTTTTACTGTCTGTCACCTCCCTCCCCGTCTGCCCCGAGTGCAGGGGGTGACACTCTAACAGGAATTGTTGGATCAATTCAAACCCTTCCGGATCCTTTTCCAGTCCTTTTGGGCCAGCAGGGACCTCAGCACAGCACAGGCAGCTCATCACATGCACGTTCCTTCAGATCTTCCGCGAGGCTCTGGATTTTCATCCCAAAACCTGCTGTGGATTCAGTCCCCGACTGAATTAACCCTTCTGCACGTGAGGCAGGGCAAGAGCCCTGCAGGTGCCCTGGAGCGGGGAGGGATGAGGTGCTGAATGTGCTTCTGAACCCCTTCCTCCTCCTGACCTGCCCATCCTGGGGTGAAGTGACCATCCCTGGGGTGAAGTGACCATCCCTGGGGTGTAGTGACCATCCCTGGGCTGTAGTGACCATCCCTGGGGTGCAGTGACCATCCCTGGGGTGCAGTGACCATCCCTGGGCTGTAGTGACCATCCCTGGGGTGCAGTGACCATCCCTGGGCTGTAGTGACCATCCCTGGGGTGCAGTGACCATCCAGTGACCATCCCTGGGGTGCAGTGACCATCCTTGGGGTGCAGTGACCATCCCTGGGGTGCAGTGACCATCCCTGGGTGAAGTGACCATCCTTGGGGTGCAGTGACCATCCTTGGGGTGCAGTGACCGTCCCTGGGGTGCAGTGACCATCCTTGGGGTGCAGTGACCATCCCTGGGGTGCAGTGACCATCCCTGGGGTGCAGTGACCATCCCTGGGCTGTAGTGACCATCCCTGGGGTGCAGTGACCATCCTTGGGGTGCAGTGACCTTCCCTGGGGTGCAGTGACCATCCCTGGGGTGCAGTGACTGTCCCTGGGTGAAGTGACCATCCCTGGGGTGAAGTGACCATCCAGTGACCATCCCTGGGGTGCAGTGACCATCCCTGGGGTGCAGTGACCATCCCTGGGTGCAGTGACCATCCTAGGGGTGCAGTGACCATCCAGTGACCATCCCTGTTGTGCACTGGCCATCCCTGGGGTGCAGTGACCATCCAGTGGCCATCTCTGCTGTGCACTGACCATCCCTGGGGTGAAGTGGCCACCCCTGATGTGAAGTGACCACCCCTGCTGTGCACTGGCCACCCCCGGGGTCACCCCCCTGCCCATGCCTGTGGCCAGGGACATTTCTGCTGGCCTGCCCCAGGGACACACAGGTGTTCCCACATGGAAATGGCACTTCCCGAAGGCGGCAGGGGCCGGAGGAAGCCGCAGTCACGCGAGCTGCCTGTGGTTTGAGGAGCAAGTGCCAACATCTCTCACTCTCACTGTCCCAGTGCTGCTCCGAGGGCAACCTGATCTGCCTTTAATCTGCTCTGACCACAGGACAAATGGTTTGAATCAAATCCTGCCCGCTTGAGTCACTGCAGCTCTGGCTTTTGGGGGATGCGCTGAGGAGAGACGGTTTGCTCTGCCTGAGTAACAAAATTAATGGGGGAGAAATGTTTTTGTTGTGTGGGAACTAAGAAAAAAACAAAACCAAACAACAGCAGCAACAACAACAAAAACCAGCAAAAAACCCCACCAAAAACAAAACAAACGAACAAACAAAAAAACCCCAAAACCCAACCAAAAAAACCCCAAAACAAAACAAACAACAATAACAACAAAAACCAGCAACCCCCCCCCAAACAAACCAAACAAAACCCAAAACCCAACCAAAAAAACCCCAAAACCAAAACAAACAAACAAACAAAAAACAATACTCAAAACCCAACAAAAAAACCCACCAAAAACAAAACAAACAAACAAAAAACCCCAAAACCCAACCAAACCCCCCCCCCCCAAGGAACAAACAAACAAACAACAACAAAAAAAACCCAGAAAAAGAGTGTAAAGAAATTCGGGTGGGATGTGTGTGCATGATGAAGGGAAAATTAAGGGAATGACAGAAGTCGCTTTTCTTGGAACAGCAGGTAAAAGTAGGAATGGATAAACATCCTCAGAGGGAGGATGAGGGCTCTGCTTTGGCAAATGAGTTATTTTCAGGTAAAAATCCATGGATTCCCTGGGATCCTTCCTCTGCCTGGGCAAGGACGACGGTGTAGGAAAGAGAACCAATGTTTCAAATGTTATGAGATGCAGCGTTTGGTGGGAAAGAAAAAGGCAAATGGGAAAAATATTGTGCTTTTTCAGTCTCTGAAAGAAGTTATAACCAGAAAAAATGGGCTGTGTGTGCAAATCTGAAATGCTGAGCTACACCTCCACAACTTTTGCAGCTCCCTGAGTCGGGAAAGGCTCTCCCTGATTTTTCAGCTCTCTCCTGCTTGTAATCCACACTTTGCAGACACGGAACACACTTATGGATTTGTGTTTTGCAGTGTTTTGGGGTCATAAACAAAACAAAGTCAGCAAAGACCATGAGATCCCCGTGTACTTCCCTTTATTGTCTCTGGATTACGCTGCTGAAGGTGAGTCAGTGTTTATCGATATAAAAATGTAAGAAACAATGCGGGATCAGAGCTCTGCATTTTCCCATGTGTGCATTGTCCTCTCCCTTGCTGCGAAATCCCTGGGATGAGGAATTAATGAGGGGACACCTGCTTGCTTGGCAGAACCCAGGTTTTATTTTTAAATTTTAAGTATTTTTAAGTATTCCCTGAAAGAGATTACAAAGGCAGAAAAACAAACTCTGCCCTCGCAGGTGGGAAGGGGAGATGTTTGGTGGACATCCAGGAAGGACTGAACTGAGACTTTTCTGTGTCTTCTCTGCAATCCAGGGGTGTGAATTTGGGATCCACCTCCGGGATACCAAATATTCCTCACCCTGTAAGGCAGGAAATGTCCAACCACGCTGCACCACGCAGCAGTTAAATGCTGAATAAAACACTTGAGTGTTTGAGGGCTTGTTTTTTCCATCTCTCCTTCATTTCCTCACTCGTTGACGGCTCCAGTAGCCCGAGACACCGAAATCTTGCAGCCAGATTTCTAATTTGAGAAACTCTTCGCTGTCACTGCAGGATCAGACGGGCTCTGAGCACTCCCCTTCCCTCCGCCGCTCCTCGGAGCTCCTGGAAGCACAAGCTCTGTTTTGCAAGATGATGTTTACACTCAGCAAACACACGGGGAAATGGTCATTTGCAACGCAGCCTGGGCCAGAAAGCCACACCAGAGAATCCAAAAATAGCTGGAGGAGGGAGCGGAGGGGAAGGAGAAGCGGTGCAGTCTCGAAATTCGTCGAGCGGTGGGAAAAACAAACTCTGTGCCCACGTCTTGTTTTCTCCCTGGCAGACAGACAGATCATCCCAGCTAAAGGAGGTGAATTGTGAGAGAATTGCAGGGCTGAGAGGTGACAGTAATGCTGTTTTGGAGCAATTTAGCCTCACGTGTAACCTGGCAGTGCGATCAGCCTGCGAGGAGCGAGCGATCCATCAGGAGAGGAAAGGCACAGGATCTGTCACCCTTCGGGAAATGTGGAGTTCTTCATTTAATTCCCAGTTCCCTCCCAGCCCAAGGACTCTGGAGTGATCACACAGCTTCTTTGGGGGTGGTTTGTTTGTTATTTTTGTGTTTTGGCAGGCGGTGGAGCTGGAAGGGCTGAACCCAGGCAGAGCAGAGAGTACAAATTCCCCCTGCTCCTCCCAGATGGATTTACCAGCCCTCCTCTCCTTCACCTGGAAGTGTTTCTGTGGAGGGGATCCAAATTTATGACAAATTCCGCTCGTTTCCAGCCAAACAGGGATCCTCTCCAGGGACGTGGAATTTGGGGGAGAGCAGCTTTCATCAGATCTGCACAGCAGGCCTGGATTTAGGGTATAAATAACAACCTGAGGGGTCAGAAAGGCTCCTCTGGACACTGCTGAGGGCCTCCCACCCCAATTCCCACCGCATCTAATGCACTTTTGTCAGGAAAATTAATCCACAAACACCAGAGGTTTGTGTCCAAAAAGGAGAGAGAGTCCTGTGACTTTATTAATGAATAAAGGGACAGACCCCATGGGAAATGCCCATGACCTCTCCCTTTATTCATCAATAAAGTTACAGGACTTTGTCTCCTTTTTGGACACAAACCTCTGGTGTTTGAAGATTAATTTTCCTGACATGAGGCTCTGGTGATGGAGATGATGGCCATGGAAATGAGGGGAGGAGCAGGTTGGCCTCACCTCTGTGAAACCCCATGAGATATTGGGGTTTTTGCTATCTGCTGGATTCTCCAGGCTTGGAAAACAAGAGGCACAAACATTTTTGTGTCAGATTAATTCCCACAAATGAGGGAATACCAGAAAAAATATCCATTTCTCGCTATTATTTTAGCCAGCCTGGCAGGTGTGGGGCATTTTCAGAGCCGTATTTCCCACTCCTGGATAATTTGCTTGGCTTTGTCATGCACAAAGTTGTCCTGAGTGCAGAAATTATGATGCAATTGTGACGTCAGATGGCTGCAGGTGACATTCTGATGTCACACAGAACATGACAACTCCAGAATTCACAAGCACCACCTCCCATCTGACACAATAATAAGCTTATTTTTGTCGAATTGCCCTCAGTTTTAATAGAAAAACCCAGCAAATATGGGCCACAGCAGCAGAATAATCTCAAAACAGGATGCTCCTAAAGTTTCCATAGAGGATCAGCTGCTTTTTAATTAGACACCAGAGGGACAGCAAAGAAAAGTTGCTAATTATGAGATCATAAAAATGTAAACACCGTGGCCCAGTTTTATGATGGCAACACCTTTCTGTGAATTCAAGAGCGAGCCTGGATTGGCTAATGAATGGAAAAATCGTGGGATTTTTCTTGAACAGCTCACCAAGAGGCATCTGCAGTTATAAAATCAACCATTTCCTCTGGAAAAAGAATGGAAATATTTGACAAAAATACCTTCAAGATTGGTTGTTTGGGCTTGTTTTGAGTCGGTTTTTTTTTAAATATATCCCAGGAATAATCAAGAAGTGCAGTTTTTGAAAGAGAAATCCTAAATCAAGATGGGTTTATTGAAAACCATTGGTACTTTCAGCATTTTATGACGCCTGAAATCTTCTTCATTCCAGCTGCTTTTGTTTGCTGGTTCTGCCTCTTAAAAGGATTCTGTGATTCTATGGGTGATTAAGGCAGATAATGAGCTCCTCTCAAGTCTGTGCTCCAGGAAATAAGAAGAGAAGCAGGGAAGGTGCCTGAGGTGTTTAAAACCAAGGATTTGAGCTGGTTTCTGATTTAGGTTTCTTCAGTTTTGGAAATCCAGGCTGACCTCTCTCCGGTCTGACTTTCAGAAATGCTTGAGTTGCTTGGATAATGAAGGTGCTCAGGACTCCTTTAAACAAACTCAATTTATGTCTTGTTGGGCACAGAACTCAAATTGCAATTCCCTATAATTTACCAACTTGAAGGAACAGATAATTCAATATTTCTTTCATAAAGTCTTTAAAAATCGTGCACTTTTTTTGGTTGATTTTTATTTTGAGGGAGGATATATTAGAATAATTAAGAAAGAAGAACAAACATTGCTGAAATATGTTTTTCCTTTCTTATTAATGCTGTGAGGGGGTTGACAGCTATTTATGGAGTGATTCAAAGAAATGTAGAATGTGGCAAATCCCGATCCCAAATCCCAATCCCAAAACCCTACACAGAGGGGACAGCTCTGCCCGAGTGGGCAGCACTTGCTCTTGAGGCCACAACTGAATAAATCAACCCAAAATAACAATTCCCAAATATTTCCCTCTTAGGATTCAGTCCCATCACAGCAACAAGAGGAGTTAGCAGGAGAGCACTGCAAAGGGAACCCCAAACTCGAAGGTGATTTGGGCAATCCTGAATTAAAGGGATGGATTTGGGCAGGTTGAGCGGGTCAGGGCTGTGGGGTTGATGGATGACCCCTCAGCAGGGCCTGCAGGGTGTGATGTGCCAAAAACAAGCAGAAAATTCATCAATCAGCCCAGAGTTATGGGAATTCTCTCTGCAGAGGGACTGGGGAGCAGCAGCATCCCTGGGCAGCCCATCTGTGTCCCATAAAGAAACAGATCCCTGGAATTGTGGCCATGAGTTCTCCCAAGGGCTCAGTGTCCCCTGATGCACCCCAAAAGGGCCCAGAGACACTTCAGAGACACAGTCAGAGCAGTGGGGATTTGCTTTATTTTTTATTTTATTTTATTTGCTTTATTCTGTGCTGGCTGTGGGGATTCACTCCTCCAAACACACAAACCCGGCACTGCCAACTCACAATATTATGGTAACATTCATGAATATTCATCACATTCCCTGGGATAGGAGTGGTTATACAAATCATTTCTCGGAAATCATTAATATCATTAGAATGTGTGTCCTGGTGGTCTTTGGGGGTCAGCTTGTGATGAAGATCTGTAGTCTCCATCACAGTGCACTTTTCCCCTTTCTCTCTGGAGCATGGGCAGTCCTTGGTGGGTGATTCAGGGTTTCTGTGCTGGCCTCAGACAGATTCTTGTCCCTCTTATCTCGACAAGATAAGGGAATTCTGTTTTCTAGGTTTTAGAATTTACATATTCTGTCTCTCAATAGTTGAGTTACCTATTGACCTCTCCTTTTCACCCCACGCTCCATCCGCAGGGACAGCACCTTGCACGGGGAGGATTCTGCAGGGAGAGATCCAACCCAGCTGGAAGTTCCCCTGGAAGCTCTCCAAGACGTTTGAGGCTGAAGCTCTCTCTCGCCAGCATGGGAGAAATCGAAGATTCGGAGCTGAATGCATTTCCAAGAAACAAACCAGGGAAACTCAGCCAGGGCTGCAGGGAAGGTGCACTGGAGTTCATCCCATGCAGTCCCACAGGCTTCCAGCTCCAAGGGGCTCCAGCCAGGTGCCAGAGTGCCCCTGGACATTAGATCTATCGGGAAAATTGGATTTTGTTTGAGTTCTTCAAAGCCAAATGGGGGAACCTGGGATCCATTTTCCCTCCCCGTCCCTGCTTCGCTCTTTGCTGAGGCTCAAACCGAAGGCCGAGGAGGTCACTGCAGAGCAAATGAGGCCCTAAATTCAGCACCGGGGACGACGAGAGGCTGTTAAGGTTTTATCGGATTACAATAAAGGCTGTGGTTTGATTCCCGGCACTGCTGGCAGGGCTGGGAATCAGAACCACAGATTACAGCAGAAAGCTTCCAAATTCCCCCGTTCCAGCCAGGGCTGCTGCTCCCCAGAATGGGCAGGACTGGGCAAGGTGAGGATCCAGCCTGGGACCTTTTCAGCAATAAGAGAGAGGTCACACCTCATTAGCAATTTAATTATTCAGCGGGAATTTAAAAATAAACTCCTTCATCATTATGCTTTCAAACTATAACTTTTCAGCTCAGGAGCTTTTTGCCTTCCTCCCAGACTCCTCCCAGCAGAGAGAAGCAGAGCAGATTATGGCAAATAAATTTTCCCCTCTATGGACAAACCTTGTTGTTTGGGTTTTGTATTTGCCTTTTTTTTGGGGGGAGGGGGGGTGATTTTTGTTTTGGTTTTTTTATTTTTATTTTTATTTTTATTTTTATTTTTATTTTTATTTTTATTTTTACTTTTATTTTTATTTTTATTTTTATTTTTGTTTTGTTTGTTTCTTTTTGGGTTTTTTTTTTTTTTTGGTGGTGTGGTTTTTTTTGTTTTTTTGTTGGGTTTGGTTTTTTTTTTTTTTTCAGGCTTAAATTTAATTTGGAAAACAATTTTATTAATATAACACATCTTCTTCCAGCCCAGGAGTGCTGGCATTTTGTTTGCCAGAGGGAGCAGGTCCAAAGGAGGCGTTTAACCCTTTAAATAATGAGCATTGAGAAGCCAAAGGGAATGAGATTAAACTTTTTATACTTCCCTGGGAGGGTGGGCAGGCCCTGGCAGAGGTTTTCCAGAGAAGCTGTGGCTGCCCCTGGATCCCTGGCAGTGTCCAAGGCCAGGCTGGACAGGGCTTGGAGCACCCTGGGATGGTGGGAGGTGTTGGAATGAGAAGAATTTTGAGGTCTCTTCCTACCCGAATCATTCCATGATTCTACTGATGCCCTTGAAAAGTTGTTCTGCTCTCCTTGGGAGGGAATTCCCTTCTCCTTGGCCTGAGCCAAAAATGTCTGACAGGGCAGTGAAGGATCCCATCCATAATTGGATGTAGACAAGTCCATAAACTTTATTTATTTCTTCATCATTTGACATGGGTGCCAATAAACCTGGAGGGATCTGATGGAAAAAACATGGAAGCAAAGGACAGTTGGACACCATTCCTCTGTGCCACTCTCCATTAATTTTCTCTTCAAAAAACAGCAGCTGGAGCTTTGAATCGAGGCTGGAAGTGTGATAAAAAATAAATTTGATTGGTCCTTCAGCAGGACTATGAAAGATGAGGCCTCCGTTGAGTCCTTCAAGGCCAACACAGCCTCCAGCCCTTTGTCACAAACCAGTCTGTGCAAAGCTCCAAAGTCACATTTTCCACAGGAAGAATCCAGAAAATGTTTTCTGTAGATAAAACCGTTTATTTTCGTTATGGCTCTGGAATTTTTCTTTCTATAATACAGTATAATATATTTGCTATAAAAGAAAAAAGTTAGAGAAAATGTAGCAAAACCAAAAAATTCAAAACAAAATCCATTCCGAACAGGAAACTCTAAACATTTTGTTCTGAAATAGTCAAAACAGAATATTTTGACATTGTCAGAATTTTTTCCCTCAGGTTCTCTTCCAAAACAAAATTCCAGAGGAAAAATCCCCCCCAACATTAAATTATATTTAACTTCCACCTCAGCCTTGCAGAATCCAACAGAAAATGGGATTTTTTTGTAGGAACTTTAGCACTTCCACACAACCATGCAGAACAAATGACCAGGTATTTGGGTTTGACAGGTGCTTTTATGGCTTTGTATGTAAATAAGCTGGGTATTAATTAATCAGATTAGAAACCTTGCTAAAGTCAGTTTGCACTTTAATTCAGCTCCTGCTGAACCAGGAAAATAGATGCAGTGGATGATCAGATTAATATTAATGAGCATAATTACCTCTCTGTTCGAAGGATGGCATCCCGCTAATGGTAATATCCTTGTTAAACAAGGAAGGTCGTGGAACTTATTTACACTGAATTTATGGAAAATTAATTAATTAATTACTGGTGTTGATTCCAACGTGAAAACGTCCATGGATATTTTTATTTTTTCCTCAATGGGGAGTGGTCCTTGAGGCGTTGGTGGCCCTGAAAGGACCTGCGAGATCTGCAAAGCTTTTCCAGTAATGGCTTCATGAGCTGTCTCCTATTATTGCACACATTTGGGTTGAAAACGGAGCTTTGCCAGAGGCAGGCTCACGATATTGCACAAAATTCCACCCAATGAGTGGCAGGCTATAAGAAAAACAATATTGGTGTATTTTCCTCCCGATTTGTGGTTTCTTTTGTCCACAGAGTGTTTTTTGTCTCGCAATGACGTCAAAGCAAAAATTCTCTTGCAAAATGACAACTGGAAAATAACCCTGAGAAGATATTGGATTTCCTACCTAGTAATTAACTAACTTGGGCTTAATGGAACCTATTATATATTTTACCAAGTCTACAGAAGATTAGTAAAACAAAAGTATTATTTTCCTTTGTTTTGATTGCAGTGCTGGAGGCAAAGACAGCTTAAGACTTCGCAAGGAAGCGTTTTGTGTTCCTAAAGTATCCCTGAGCTCCAGCATCATCCTCATGGGAGGTGACAACGACCACACCGTGGCATGCCCCAGGATAGGGATGATGATGATGGCACAGTTTGGTGACAGGGATTTCATCCTTCTCAACAGCAATTCACATTTTCCTAGGAAAAATGTATTTCCTGGTTTCCTCCATCACCTGTGGACAGACCCTTGGCTGTTTTTTCCCATTTCTTCCGCCAAAAAAGAGGGGAAAATGTTCCCAGTGATCACCAGCAGGAGTTGGGAGGTTTAACAAGCCCTTTCCCCACAGATAAATGTGAATTTGTTGTGGCCACCAGAGCTCAGTAAATGATTCAGGTCACTCTGGTTCTCTGTTTCTGTGAAGTCAGCACACTCTCGAGGACAGAGTTTAATGCACTTTGCTGTTCGTGGCTTTCTAGAGGACAAAAGTCATCACAGAATTCCCTGCCTTTAAGGCTGCCTCGCGGAATGGGAAATACAAATTTCGGCTGCGCTGTGGAACGTCAGAAGGACCAACTTTTATTGAGCCTCCTCAGGACAAATTCAAACAAAAAAAGATGTTTTCCTTTCCTCTATAAACAGCTTTTCCATACCTTTACACTCTGAGGTGCTGTGCAGGAATGGGTAAGAACTAAGACTCAAACGTGAATTTTAAAAGCTTTGCCAAAGCCCTTTTGGTGTTTCAGTCACTGTTGCTGAGGATGTTCTGCCCTCACAGAACATGGACCACGTTCAGTAGACCTTGGCATGGTCCCATTTCAGGCCCATGGGTAAAGAGTGACTAGGAAACCCATCAGGCCTCTAAAATGTCATTTATTCAATTTTAATAAATTTATAAACTTGATTAATATGAATTTATTAATGTTCTAGTTATTAATTTAAGTAGGTAACTTAAATGCCAGTCATCCATTGTTTCAGTGGAGCCCGAAGGGTATAATCAACCAAACTTCTCTGAATCTCCAGATCCCTTCAGAGGGAACATCCCCCCGAGCCATGGAGCACAGCACCCACACAGATTTGGTGGCCTAAAGTTCCTTTCCAGTTTTATTTTGGATATAATCTCTTTCTTCCTCTTTCTCCTCTTTGTCCACGTGGATCCACAATCACCATGGGAAAAAATTACTTTTGATTTCTTGTGCATCTTGCTGCATTTAGTGAAAGTATTCTTTTGCTTATATCCCATAAAAAGAGACTTTGCCATCATTTATTCCAGGTTCCTCGAACCAGAATTTTACTTTCTTGAAAGAGATTGAGTTTCCCAGGAAGATGCTTTTTCAGGGTCTCAGTGAAGCACCAATGTGTTTTAATAAAATGCAATAAAGCGGATCTGTGTCAGGGAAGATTTAATGCTGATAGTGGCATTGGGCTTTGGAGATTCAATTATCCTTGGGTGGAAAAGATGGGAACGTTCCCGAGCGCACGAATGAAAAGGGAAGATGAAGAAAAAATATCCTTTTAATCCAGCCAAAGTGGGAATGAGGTGAATGAATAAGGATCTGTTTTAGCCACAGGAGCAGCTGAACATGTGTTCTGCACCATGAGGGACCTTCCTGTCAGACAGACACGGGGTTTGGGGATCTGGGAAACAAGTGCTGCTCACGGAGCAGCAAAATTCACCCTGTAAGGAACTGGAGCTGACATTCTTTCCTAGAGCTGGAAAACTTCCAGCCTGGAAACCACAGATCCAACACTCAAACAGGGCCGGCTCAGCTCTCTCTTTGGGCCTTTGCTCATTGCTGCAGGAGGAGCATCCCAGGAGGGATTTCAGTGGTGCTCAGGATGTGCAGCCCATGGGCACAGCGGTGGGAAGCTGCCACGGTGTGTCCTCCTGGCTGTGTCCTCCTGTCCCCACAGCCATGCCCTCCTGCCCCCTTTCTTCCTTCCACCTTCCCTGGCAGGGTGGGCAGGCCCTGGCAGAGGTTTCCCAGAGAAGCTGTGGCTGTCCCTGGATCCCTGGGAGTGTCCAAGGCCAGGCTGGACAGGGCTTGGGGCAACCTGGGACAGTGGAAGGTGTCCTTGCCCACGGCAGGAGGTGGAACAGGATGATTTGTAGGATCCCTTCCAACCCATTCCATGACTCTATGATGTAAAACAGTGTCAGTGAACATTCCATCTGGGAAAGGGAGCTCTCCTCTCCACAAAGCTGAGTGACAGCTTCGAACCTGTTGCTTCCCAGCTGACCTGGGAAAAATACACTTGGATTTCAAGGGAGAGGAAATATAAAGTGTTTCCTCATCAAACTTGGCACTATCTCCTTAGCAGGCAGGGCTGTCTCCCTCTCTACAATGACTTTCCATTGTGTCGAATCAAACTTTATCTTCAATTCTTCTTCCCCATTCTAATAATAACAACGAGACATTCCGAGTGTGTCTTCCCAAGTGATTCACTCGCTGTTGATTGGGACTTTACACCACTTCAAAGGTAGGCAGCAATTTGGCTCTTTAACACATTAGAGATAACATTTCTTTTGCATTGGGATGAACTCATTATGGACTGTAGGACTGGGACACGATTATTTGCAGACACTTTTCTGCTGATAGCAAAGAAGAGATGAGGCCAAGTAATGGGTTGGGGGAGAACTCATTAAATGTCGAGTCAGAACAATGGGTTCTCCCGGCCTTTAACTCCTTAGATTCATCTGGATCTTTCAATCTCAGCATCCTCCAGCCACTGGAGACTAAAACAACAATGGGCTGAAGGCGGCAAGAAAAGCCAGGCAATTATTTCACTTCAGTAGGAGTTTAATGAAATTCTCCCCATCGGAGGCAGATAACGGCCGGAGGAGTAAATTGGGTCGCTGAGACTCTGACGTGGGAGAGCAAAATGGGAGAAGATCAGGGAGAAACTGCTCCCCTTTGGGGGCTCGAATGGCTTTAGAAGGAGCCCTAAATTCGAGCATTGGCACACCTTGGAGGGTTTGTCTATCAACATCTGCCTACAGATGCTTCACTCTGCAGAGCCTTGGGGTGCCCACAATTTAGCACCTAAATATAGACTTAGACAATTGTCTGGGCCTTATATTTGGCTGGTTCAGGTTTTTTTTAATGTCTCACACGTCTGACAGGCCCTGTTTTTTTTCTATTGGCCCTACAAATGCAAAAAGGCTGCTACAATAGCCAATTCTTTCTTTTCTGAGGTTTACATTATCATCTTTGTCTCATTACTCCTGGAGGGCTGCCCATAATTTCTTATAGGGTCTTTATTGAAAAGGTGCAAGGAGAAGGGTGTGGGAAGGGAGCAGAAAGAAAGGGATTTTTTTTTTTTTCTAGAAAAAAAGAGAAAATAATTCATTAAACTGCCCAGGTTTTATTATTTATTCATCACACATGGGCAGAAGATGCTTGTCCCCCCTGTGCTTACCTGCACTTAGAGGTTCTTCACTGAGGGAAAGGAAGACGCTGAAGACCTGCAAACCTTGAATATTCAGTGATCAGCTGTGTCCTTTATAGAGAATGAAATTCACAGCCAAATCCCAGCATGGGGAACACTCACACCCAGGCAGAGATCTTGAGAAGGACACACTGGAGGTGTTTGAGGGATGGCTTTGACCTGGGAATAACACTCACCCTTCTGCTGGGATCAAGGACAAGCAGAGGTGCTGCTGCTCCCAATCCCCACAGCCCCAGCTGCAGGTTGCACACACAGCCCAGCAAAGAGGGGGATTTTTTTTTTGCCTCTCTGTTGTTTCTTGCAGGTGAATTCCTCAGCCATCTGCAGAAAATTTTCCCTCCGTGGCCAGGAACACGTGGCCCAAGGCTTGGTGGGGGTGTGGGTTTAATTCCCCCCTTCCTCCCCCAGGCTGAACAAAGCCTTTGATTGAGAGATCAACTCTGGGCTTTGCAAGAAAAGCGAGCTTGGGGCTTGTGAGTGTGTGTGAGTGAGTGTGTGTGTGTGTATTTTTCTTTTCTTTCCATCATACTAATGAAATTTGCAGACACAGAGAGGAAACTGAGAGTTATTTATAGGAGTGAGAGGAATGTGAGGGCTAATTGTGCTTAGTCTATTGCTAAGTATGTAATCTGTTTGCTATTACCCTGCCCAGTCCTGCACTCAGGTCCTGGCGGGGGTTAAGTGCAACACAGACATCTGATGAAGGGAAAGTATCAGGTGAAGGGGTTTGCAAAGTTGGAGAACAAGTGAGACAAGGAGGCAGAGGCATTTTTGGGGTTAATTAGGTTGGGAAATCAGGTTTTTTTTTAAGGTTTTCTTTTCCTAATTACCTTTTCCCAGTTTCAGGGCTTCTGTGTCCCTGTCCCTGTTGTGCTGGGGGTACCTGGAGCATGCACAGGGTGAGGGTTTAGGAGCAGGAGCTTTGCCCTCCCCTTCTTTACCCACCTCACCAACCATCCCAGCTCTGAAAGGCTGCTGATAAAAAGCTGAACTGCTCTGTAGAAATACAGAATTGGGGCATCCTTGCACTTTTCCACACTGTTATCAGTCAGAACCCTCTCCAGCTCGCCCCTAACCCCCCTCTGTGGGGCAGCCCCAGGGTGAAGCTGAGCCTGGAGCAGGGGCTGAGCGTATGGACCTGAGCTGCTGAGTTGAGCCTCATTCCTCATGGAAAAAGAGGAAAAGTCAGGCGTGCAACCCGATACAGCTGCTAATATCTCCCAGGCTGGAGTGGAGCACTCCAACAGCTCAGGGCTGAGCTGCTTTTTGCTGCTTATCATTGTCCACTCGTGCTGGAATATTCCATTCCTACAACTTTGGAGAGGCTCTGAAGGATCCTGTCACCTCTCCTGGGTTGAGGTTCCTCAGTTTTTCGGACAAACACTTTTCCCGGGATGTTTTGCCAAATGCCATAATGACTCACCCTTGTCGCTCCTCTTCGCTGGGATAACAACACTTAAAGGGAAAAACAAATGCTATTTACTGCCATGTCCAAAATTGGCTTTGACACGGGGAGCGGAATTTAGAAAGACAGAAATAGAGGAGTGATTATGGAGTGCGTTGTAATTAAGAGGCAGCCCTCAGGATTCTCCTGCAGAGGTGGGCTGGCCCCATCAGGGCTGCCTGCCCTGCATGGGTGTCTTGGTTTGAAAGACAGGTGCCTGCTAAGAAAGGTGGGAATCCCCCTTAGAATAGAGAATGTGACACCCCTTCCCTCCGAATTATTATAACTTTGGAATCAAGGGCTGTCAGGCAAAGATATGGGAAAAGGAATAACAGTTCTTTACTCGTATCTATAACGAGGCACACAATCAACAACAACAGCAGCAATAACAAACAAAACCCAACCCTGGTGGCAGATGCCCCTGGGCTGCCAGGCACTGTCCCTTTGGTGCAGTCCCGGTCACAGCCAGCAGGGGCGCTGTTGGCTCCTGGCTGGGCAGGGCAGGTGCAGTGACTGCCATGGAGCTGCAGGGGGCGCTGTGGAGCGAGGTCAGGTGTGTGTCACGTGGGGAATGGGGGAGGGGCTGGGCAGGGATAGTGTGAGATAGTGTGAGCAGGACAGGCTGGGCAGGGATGGCACAGCAGGACAGGGCTGGGCAGGGATGGCACAGCAGGACAGGCTGGGCAGGGATGGTGTGAGCAGGACAGGCTGGGCAGGGATGGTGTGAGCAGGACAGGCTGGGCACGGATGGTGTGAGCAGGACAGGCTGGGCAGGGATGGTGTGAGCAGGACAGGCTGGGCAGGGATGGCACAGCAGGACAGGCTGGGCAGGGATGGTGTGAGCAGGACAGGCTGGGCAGGGATGGCGTGAGCAGGACAGGCTGGGCAGGGATGGCACAGCAGGACAGGCTGGGCAGGGATGGCACAGCAGGACAGGCTGGGCAGGGATGGCATGAGCAGGACAGGCTGGGCATGGAGCTCAGAGCAGGGAGATGGAGCGGTAAGTTTACCAATATCCAGATCTCTCCTCCCCTCACCCCACCCTGGCTACATCTTTTGTCGCTTAAATGGTCCTTAAATATCTGGTTGTTGGTTGCCTAGCAACAGAATGGGGAAACTTTCTGTCCCCCCAACCTTCACCAATGGGATGGGAAGCTGCTGGAAATTTGGGAGGGATGCAGGATGCTACTCCCAGCTGGGCTCACCGAGCAGTCTGCCCCTTCCCAAATGGGTTCAGAGACAGCTGGTGGCAACAAAGCCAAGGCAGGGATGAAGAACTGCAAGAACTTTGCTCCTTGGCTGGTGAACCCAGCACACACACCCAGGGCTGGGACCATCCCCTGCCATGTTCCCTGCAAGCAAATTCAAAAGAAAAAGGAAAAAACCTCAAGCTATAAAGTGGCAGGTGACATTTTGGGCTGAATCCCTCGGAAACGTCCACTGTGCATCTCCATGGAATGATCCAACCCTTCTCCAGCTTGCTGGCATTTCCCTTTCAGGCCCTGCTCCTAACTCTAAAATAAATTGACTTTATTCAGTGGGAGAGTGAGGGCCTGTCCTGGTTACCACCTTTCTGCCAGGCCACCAAGGAAACACTGATTGAAGGTGTAACATTTGGGGTTTTTGTGGGATAAACAGGAGGAAATGGCAGGCAGGTGACCTGCAGCCAGGCCCTCGAGCCCTCCTCCATTGTGAATAAAACATGGGATGCCAGCTGGCCACTGGCCACTTATTTGGCCACTGACCAACTGGCTGACATTCCTGTCTTCCATCCTTTCCTGCTGGAGCCGGTGGGATCGGGGTTTTACTGCAGCAATGAGTTTATTCCTGGGGTAAACAGGAGGAATTGGAGGGTGATTGCAGCAGGGAGTTCGCTTCCTGTTCCAGCACGAGGAACCCGCTGGATGCCAACTGGATGTCAGCCCTCCAAACGGGAGGCCAGTTGGCAGCTGCTCGGCGTTTGTCCCTCTCAGGGCTTCCAGAGGGGCGTTGGGAAGTGTGGGAATGGGGTCCCATCACTGAGGGGATGCTGCAGGCAGGACATGGGGGAGGGCTGAGGGTGAGGGCTGTGCTGGGGGGCAGAGAACCAGCAGGTTCTGAAGGGAATAACTGCTGCAGATAGCTACAGCGACATCTTTACCTTGTAGAAACAACATCTTCAACTGGGTTTCAGCTGCTCGTGTCAGGAAAAGGACAAGTCTGAAATCAGAAATTCAGCCTGGGCAATCTGCTCTGTATCATGTGCTGAATTGGCTCAGGGAGAGGCAACAGCTGGCAAGAAGCTTTTGTTTTATTTATCTTTTTTTGGTTTTTTTTTTTTTTTTTTGGTAATCAATTAAAAATCAAATTCTTTCGGTTGTCTTCTGCTGCTAACAAAGGCTCTGCAGTGCCAGCTTGGTGTGTTTGTGTCACTATTTGGGTATTGTTTGGATGTGGCTGTGATGTCAAAGGATGTCATTGGCTGCCTGAAATCCCAGGCCAGGTTATGGCTCTTCACAGCTACAAACATGCAGGCTTTGAACTTCTACTTGCTGACTTTCCCAGCATCCTTCCTATTAATTAGCCCTCAGGAATTAATAATTCAAAAGTCTTTCCTCCTGCTGCAGCATTCTGACAGCAGCGAGCGTGGCTGTGCTGTTGTAGATAACAACAGTGAAATATTCATCATTTCATATCCTTGTTCTCTCCCAGCAGTGAGACAGAGACATCCCAGGCTCCCAGCATCTGCTTTAGAGCTCAGTTCCCCCTGCTTTGGTGGCAGTTTGAGCTGAATCCCTGGGAGATGTCCACTGTGCATCTCCATGGAATGATCCAATCCTTCTCCAGCTCGCTGGCATTTCCCTTTCAGGCCCTGCTCCTAACTCTAAAATAAATTGACTTTATTCAGTGGGAGAGTGAGGGCCTGTCCTGGTTACCACATTTGGGTGCCTGAGCTCAGAGGTGGCTCATGAGGTGTGTCCCAGTTGTGGCAGGGCCACCACACAAGGAGAAACCAATTCCCTTTCATTTCCATCCGCTGCTGGAAGTCTGTAGGATCAGTGCATATTGGGATAAATGCAGGATTTGTATCCTGGTTTGGACACATTGACCCCAAAAGGTGCAAGTCCCACCCTCACCTGGAGGGAACTGGAATGACCAAAGGAAATCACTGGAATGACCAAACAGGAAAAAATCTCTTGGAAATCTTTCAGCTGATGGACATTTGGGAGTAGTAACTCAAACACAGCACTGGGATCGATGGATAAGTGACCAGCCACACATTCAGCTGCCCCAGTGGGTGAATAAATCCCAGGGAGGACCAAGCAGAACCTCCCCCAGGATAGAAAAGCAGCCCTGTGCCTCCCATGGACACCAGGAATGTGTGTCATGGCACGTGCAGGAGTCTTGCCCTGAGAAAAGCACAGGCTGTTCCAAGAACTTCCATGAAAACAGCAACAACAGCAAAAAATGATGCAGCCAACACAAAGCAGAGGTCAGGGGGTGCAGCTGAGAGAGGCTTTGCTGTCCCTAAATCCACTCATGGCAAACCCACCCCATAGCTCCGGATCCTGCCTTGTTTCCTTTAGCTGGTTGGTGAGAAATGTTGATTTTCCACATTTTATTCTGCCCACAGCCATGAATATTCATAATATATTGACAACAGGGAAAGAAAAAAGAGTTTGTTTAGTTAGTAAGTATCAAAATAAAAAGTGCCTCTTTGTTTAAGATGAGACACCTAAACCATAATCAACTACTTCTCTTGAGTCAGAAACCATGAATCATCCGTTGAAATCAGATCACATTCAAGATTAGTTTCTCATGGTATTGCTGAGGAATTTCAGATATTTCCATTGGGAATAGAGTTATTTCTTTAATCACCTCAAGGTTAGTGTGTTCAGTCCTAATTTTTTCTTGTATAATGAAGGTTGCCCAAAGGTAAGGAATGCTTAGATCTAAAAGTAGAGTGGAAAAAAAACCAAAACAAAACAGTGAGATGAGGACAAGATTTAGAGGCCAAAGTGAAGTGCAGACACAAATTGGACTCTTTTGCCCTGGCAGAAAGTTCATAAAGGCTTATGACCCTCTTGTTAAATACCACACAAAAATAGAACAGGTCACTGATAGAAGCTTTCTCCAGCCAGCTGTAAAGAAAGCAATAGAGATCTCTACTTGAACACAGGTTTCACGAATTTTTGCTGTTATCAGGGAGAATAATAAGGAGGGTTGGGATGGATTTCAGGAAAAGGTTCTTCTCCCAGAGGGTGCTGAGCACTGCCCAGGCTCCCAAGGGAATGTGCAAGGCCCAGGGGCTGCCAGAGCTCCAGGAGTGTTTGGACAGGGTGGGATTGTTGGGGTGTCTGTGCAGGGCCAGGAGCTGGACTGGGTGATCCTTGTGGATCCTTCCAGCTCAGGATATTCCGTGATTCTCTGTCTCTTTTATTTCTGCATTCTCTCCTTGCTCTATGACACATCAGCAAGCACGAGTACCCCCAGCTCCGGGGAATGTGGGGCGAGGAGCCTGAGCCAGCGCCCATCGCACCCCACACAGCCATTCCAGAGTGTCCCAGAGCGTCCCAGAGTGTCCCAGAGCGTCCCAGAGTGTCCCAGAGCGTCCCCGCTCTGCCCTGGCAGCAGGGCATGGCAGGAGCATGCAGAGGGTGGTTCATGGGCCCCGCCCATGAATCACCCTGACACAGCCATGCTCCAGCCACAGGGACTGCAGACAGCTTGTGATGAGCTTTATATAGATAATCAACCTTAAATTGATAAACTCCCGCGAAATCAATCCCACCCGGCAGGATTTTCTATCCAATATGCATGTCCCATTACTACTTTCTTTGGGAATATCTTTCAAGTCATGACATCCATCTAGGCAAAATCTTCCCTGCTGCTTGGACAACGGTGGGAATTTTCTCAAGTGTGATGTTTTTGGTTAGATCAAGCCTTTGGCCAATCGCACTGAATCAGCAGCTCTGAGCAACAGCAGAAAGTGGAGCTCCAAGTGCAGGGGCAGAAATTTTGATGCAGAGGGTGAATAATACATGGAAGTGAAAAGTATCCTGCTATTTTCACCTCCTGCTTTTCAAAGGGGATGGAAGGAGAGAGAGAGAAGGCGCTCACTGAAAATCCGACTTAGATTTTTAATAACGCAGATTTCTCCCCCACTTTTCTCCCCTTCTTTCCCTTCACATAGTGAGAAACTTCCGAGGTTGCCAATGGCACTAAAACAGCCCGTCCACTTTCAGAATTTCAGTCACCTCTTAAACACTTAGAGGCTGAATTGAGTGAAAACCCGTTTTCAGAAGAGTTTCCAAGGAAGTAGAAAGTTTCCACACCCTGAATCTTGCACTCAAAGAAGTGGAAACTGGCTGGTGGCTGCCAGCAGTCTGAATTGTTGTATCATGGGCTGCTGAATGCTTTATTCTGTCATAAAAGACACGAACATGCTTGGTGCTCCACTAAAACACACAAATACCCTTTGAGAAGCGTAGCTGCACAATATATGACTTGTGAATTCTCCTCTCCTTGCATTTTCTTGGCAAAATGTTGCTTTTCAGCTGCCTCCTACCAAATAAATTCAGATGAAATTGCACAGCTTGTGTTTTGCAAAATTCAAGCGTCGCAATCGCAGCAAAAAAAAAAAAGAAAAAGAGGGAGGAATGTGCCTTGTACTAAAGACACCTGGATGAGAATCTGTAGCCCCAACTGTTTGGGGATGACTAATCAGGGACCACATGTTCTGTGAACTTTTACTGATCTTACCTATTTATGGCTTCAAATCGAAAGCCTGGACTCCGCAGAGTGCTACAAAGAGAAATGAATGATCAACAAGGCATTGAGCTGAGACCCCCCACTGGAGATCACAGATTTGGATTTCAATTTACTTTGAAGTAAATTTGGGGAATTTTAGGATTGCTGAACCTTCTCACTCTGCAGTAAGGAGGGAGAGACTTGTGCCCAACTTTTCCTCATTTCTTCACATGGGAGGACCCAGCTAGGGAACCAGGAATGACCATTTGGAGGATTAATGCCCCAACTGGCCGAGGAGTTTATCTCTGGGCAGGTTTTCTTATTGACTGGGTCTCTTTTCTCATCTTGCAGCTCACACAGGTCTGAGCAGCTAATGTTGGCAAAAAGCATTTTTAGTCTGGAAGTCCATGGAGAAAGGGCACTGGAAGTCTCAGAGGTGGGTGCAGCTTTCTGCCAATTCCAGAAGACTTGACCACACCAAAAGGAACTGTGCAATCAGCAAAATCTAGAGTTTAAAAAGCCTTTCCTTGCTGTTGACCCTTTCTACTTTGTGCAAGAAGATTTGCTGCTTACAAGATTCCAACTAATGGCTGCTTTAATGCAAGGGTAAATGTAATAAAGCAAAAGGTAATACTGAATTATGAAATTCATCCTCATTCAGTGCTTAAAGTCCACGGAAAAGCTCTGACTGGACTTAGGGGTTCTGGGTGGGGGATTATGGGGTTCCCACTGTTTGATCCTGCTTGATGATCCTGATACTAAAAAACATTTTTCAACCCATTCACCCACCGTCTGCCAAAGATTTTATTTAATTTCCAGATTGGAGTGTAAATAATAACAAAGCTGTCCAAGGTTTGAGAATGAAGTTGCTTAGGGGTGCTGGTTAGAATCCTGGAGAGTGTTCCATGATATTTTGGGATTCCTCAGTGCTCTGCACTGGTATTTGCTGCCAGTGGCAGGCTTAGTCTCGTTATCATTTTGGTACAGGGCGGTAAAGCTGAATTAAATTATTGTAATTAAATGGTTGTTATGTAAAAGCTCTTTGCTTTCCATTGCTTTTCGTATTATACAATAGAAAGCAGTTATTATATAAAGCAACCAATCAAAGAAAACAAAACCCTTTTCCAGAAAATCCTTCTCCTTTAAAGTGTGATCAAATTCTAAAAGCTTTTGTAATGAGTGAATAAAGTTTGTGAACAAGATTTATTTCTCTACAAACTAACTTATTTTCCATTCTAATCCAGAAAAAGAAATCATCACCTTTTCCTGTTGATAAATTTTCAAAATGCCAAGTCATGGGTGGGTTAGGAAAATCTTGTTTGTAATCAAAGGCTTGGCCAACTTCCTACATTTTTTACATTTTAATTATACACTGCATTGGCATCCTGCTATAAAGACATTACTTTCTGGAAACTCCCAACTATTTACATGACTAAGAACTTAATTGAATCAAGAATTTTTGCTCTTTCTTCACTCTCTCTCTTTTTTTGGTTTTTTTTTTTTGAATAAAGAGCCATAATTCCCATTCCTTGCTGCAGAAAACATTCCTTTGCTCCCGTTGGATGTTGGTAGCAAACACAAACAAGACTTTTGTCCTCAAGCAGCACTTCAGACACGTGGCCTGATGTCTCAGGACGTCTGTCTTTCAAGGAACTGTTAATTACTGCTGCCAAATGAGATTAACAATTCCTTTAAACCCACATAGGTGTCCAAGCTGTGAGGTTTTCCCCTGGCTGGAAGTGCTCAGATCTGGTTGGTACCTCCTTAGGAGAGTTAATCCCCTCTAATCCTGCACGTCTGAACTGGGGATTACTGCACTTTAACGGATTCATTGGGGAAAAGTGATCTCAGATCCCCTTTCCCAAGTATCCACGGGGAAGGAGAAGAAAAAATGGATCAAATTTTGGTCCATGAGGAGCATCAGTAAAACCCAGAGCTGTTCTAAGTGAGACCATGAAGGCAAACGTGGTGCCTGAGGGCATCCAGAGAGCAGTAGAGCTGGGAGCAAGTGCTGGATGCTCATTTCTGTGCCCTGCTACAGCTTCAGGGGGGAGGGAAGGAGGGAGGGAGGGAGGAATGGGTGGTGGATGGATGGATGGATGGATGGATGGATGATGGATGGATGGACAAGGATGGATGGACGGATGGATGGATGGATGGATGGATGGATGGACAGGAATGGATGGATGATGGATGGATGGATTATGGATGGATGATGGATGGATGGATGGATGATGGATGGATGGATGATGGGTGGATGGATGGATGGATGATGGATGGATGGATGATGGATGGATGATGGATGGAGGGATGGATGGACAGGGATGGATGGATGGATGATGGATGGATGGATGGACAGGGATGGATGGATGGATGGATGATGGATGGATGATGGATGGATGATGGATGGATGGATGATGGATGGATGATGGATGGATGATGGATGGATGGATGGATGGATGGATGGATGGACGGATGATGGATGGATGGATAGATGGGTGGACAGGGATGGATGGATGGATGGATGATGGATGGATGGATGGATGATGGATGGATGGATGGATGGATGATGGATGGATGGATGATGGATGGATGGACAGGGATGGATGATGGATGGATGGATGGATGGATGGATGGATGGATGGATGGACAGGGATGGATGGATGGATGGATGGATGGATGATGGATGGATGGATGATGGATGGATGGAGGGATGGATGGATGGATGGATGGATGGAGGGATGGATGATGGATGATGGATGGATGACGGATGGATGGATGGATGGATGGATGGTTAGATGATGGATGGATGGATGGATGATGGATGGATGGATGATGATTGGAGGGATGGATGGACAGGGATGGATGATGGATGATGATGGATGGGCTGCAGAACCTCTGCCCCATGTTCACCACACAGGACCAGCAATGGCTTGAACGAGAAGTGTAACCTGCCCAGAGTGCACAATCCATGTAATTTAAATCTTAAGAAGTAACAAAAAATCAAATTATGAGGTGCTCCAAGCCTTGTGTTTTCAAGCATCCAAAATGGAGCTGACAACACTGGCTCCTTTGAGCAGGAGGCAGTGAAAATTATATGTCTGCCTAAGAAAAAGGGCTGTGAGTGCTGTTATCCTCTCCCCATTAGGAGACAAATTCAATTTCTGGTAATTACAGCTGTGCCTCCCTTTTTCGAGCTGTTTCAACGGGTTCAGCACACTTCTCTTCTCATTAGTGCTGAGAAACTCAAAATGAAAGGTACTGTTGAATTGGAAAATATTATTATTACAATAAAAGTCACAAGGAATTGGATTTGTACAAAACTATAAAGCAAAACACACTGAGATGATTCATTATGCATCACATGGAGAAAGACGTAATGTTGTTAATATGGGAGAACAGATGTGTCTATGTATTTTAAGTATCTCTTTTTCTTTTCTCTGGTGAAAAGTTGTTTTTTTATCCAAAAAAAAGAAAAGAAAAAGGAAAAAAAAAAAAGAAAGAAAAGCCAACCTGATCTTGATTACTGGTACTATTGAGACAGTTCACTGGGAAATGAAAGCAGTCACTGCTGTTGCCATTAATCTCATTTTATGTTAGTTTGGCTTTTACTGCAGAAAGTAAAAACTCTTGGGTTTTCTTTGCTCCCCGGTCCCATATGTGAGTTAAAGCAAAGCTGACAAGCAAGTCCTTGACATAACCTCACGCAGGCTGTGGTTAGGAGCTCTCGAGCAGCCACGGCCCAGATGTGATTTCCTCACTTTATTCAAATTAATTTGGCTTAAATTAAAAAGGCAGCGCTTTGTTTTGGTTTGGTTTAAAGAGACAAGGCTGGGGGGCAGCCGTTGCCTCGTTATCTCTATTTTTTCATGGCACGGTTGTTTGGATGTGGGTGTGAAAGAGAGTTCATCCTTTTTCCATTCTGTCAGACCTCAAGCATTTGGTGCAGGGACCCAAAAGCTGCTGCTGGGTTGAAGAACAATCCCCTGGGGTTTCACAGCTTGCCTTTGGGAGCGAGGCCACTTTGTCACTGTCCGGAGGATAAATCCTCCACCCTGTGGGGCTGAACTCCCTCCTGGAGATACAACATATTTTAATTTCTTTCACTGCACAGAGCAGAGACAAGCAGATCTGTGGAATTTGTGAGATGATCCTTCTGGATTTTAAAATGAGACATTTAGACAGTGGAGGTGCTCCTTAGGAATTCCAGTTCTCCATAGGCATCCCAGAGTACTTGTTTGAAACACACAAGATGTTTTCTGTCTGGGCTACACGAGGAACTGCCTCCTCTTTACTAAGGAGCAGTGTAGCCTCTTTAGTATCTGTTTTTAAAATCCAAGTTAAAGATGAAAATTCAAAAAATTAAAGATAAAGCTGAGCAGCAAATGGGAGAAGAAGCCATTTGGGGTGAAGGTTTTAGAAATAATTTAGGGGAGCAAAATAATATATAATACTATAAAATAATTTATAATAATAGAAATGAATTTCTGGTTTTAGAAATAATTTAGGGGGGCAAAAGCAGTTGCAGAGCCTGACCTGCTGAAGGAAAAACACTGAAAAACATAAAACATCCTCTTGGCAGGAGAAAGCTGGCATGGCACTGCTTGGTGACCCTCATGATTACTGTCATTAATTAGGGATTGTTTTATAAGCACCCAAAGACTCGCTAGGTCTGAGCCACTGTTGGAAGTGATGAGTTTTTAATGGCAACCAGCACGCTCGAAAAATTCCCATATTGTGGAGACAGCCACATCCCCGGGGAGCCGAGTGCCTGCCCTCTCCTCGCTTGGTTTAATGTTTGCTTTTAGAGCTCTCCAAACAAACCAGGGCAAGGTTTAGCTCTTACAAATCACATTAAAGCAGGGCACACTTTATTATTTGGCAGCAAGTTTATCTTCTGTGCTGAAACTCAGCCCGAAACAAGATTCCCACTCGGGTTTGTTTGCTCCCTGGGAAGAGCAGAGAGAAATGGGACGATGCTGCAAATGAAAAGTCTGTTTAGGCCACATAATCTCCTTCATTAAGTATCAGTGATGTGGATAAGGCTCACTCGGGGCCTATTAATGGAAACACATCTGCTGCGTTCATAATAATAAAAGGCCGGCTCTAAAGTGATTAATTGCTGTTAGCAGAAGCAGGTCCAGCTTTGGGAAGGCAAATGTGTGGCACATTTGGGTGTGCTCTGAAGGCTTTGCACAGATGAGCACAGCCCGTGCTCAGGACAGCTCCGAGGGCTGGGATGGGTCAAGCCAGGCCACCTCAGCCCTGCTGGACAATCCCACCTCTCCCAGGCTTTCCCGAGCTCAGAACTTGTTGGGGAGGATGAAATAGGAAAGCATTATAAATATGATTACCTGGCAAAAGATGCTGAGAATATGGAAACTCTAAGACAGATTGAAATGAAGAGAAGCTTTGAGATACCAAACCCCAGTGACTGAACAACTGGAAAACAATGGTATGGCCACTGAAGGTAAACCCCTTTTGATTAAACAATTCCCATTTTGATTAAACAATCCCCTCTGCTAGCACACAGGCCCAAAGGCCAGAGCAGACCCTACCAACTTGGCAGAGGGTCCAAAAAGCAGTTTTTAGAGTTTAAAATGTAATGCCATATGGTAATGCAATGGCCCTCATAGGCTGTGTGTAAATGGTGTAGGATTTGTAGCTTGTTCTAGATTGGTTAGTGAAAATTAGAATATTCAGCACAGAAGATGATTTATTGCATTGTAAGCAGCAACCACGGTATTCCATATTCTGTATCCTGTACTTCTCTCTCTCTCTTTTACTTCTCTGCCCTGCTCTGAGCTGTGTCTGGCAGCTCCTGGCAGCTCCCCTACCCCCACACCCTTTCACAATAAACCTCATGCTCTAAGACCAAACTCCAGAGCTCTCTCGTCTCTGTTCCGACCGTCTGAAGCAAACTGCACCAACACCTCAGACGGCAAATCCTACAGAACTGACTGGAAAAGGAGCATCGCTGCCTTTTTTTTTTCCCCCTGATTCAAATGGGTTTTATTAGCAGGGCTTGTATCGCGGTAGTCACCAGAGACCCTAATCAAAGTGGGGCCCTCGTGGGTTAGACACTCTCCAGACCCATAATGGAAACCAGCTCTTCCTTTTAGGATCTGAAACCTTGCAGATAACCAGAGCTCGGGAAGGCAAAACCAGACAGGGAGTGGGGGAAAGCCACGACCTGCCTGAAGTTTAAGAAGACAACTGAGAGCTCGTAGGTTTGGATTTCGGGCTCTTCTTTAGGCCTGGGAGATGATGGATGAGATCCTCGGCGGTGAGACAGAGCCACAACTCCCGGGGCTCGCAGAGGGCTGGGGAGGCTCGGCTCTGGCACAGAGGGGCCAAGAACTCGGGAGAAAAGCAAACCCTCGTGGTGGGAAGGTGCTGGGGATGCCTGAGCAATGCTCGGGAGCATTCCCGGCTCGCAGGCAGACATGTCAGACCCCTTCAGAGGGAGACAGAGCCTGAGCCAGACTGGCAGGGAAAGAGGGCTCCGTGCCAGCACATTGATTAGAGCCCAGATGAAGATAAAAAGGCTGGAGATCCAATGCACAGTCTGGAATTGTGTGTTTCTGGGGAAGATCTAATGTATTCATGCTGTCAGGTCACATACATTAGGCCCAGAAACCTGAGGTCTGCTTTCTTCTTTCTCCCCCCCTTTTTTTTTTTGGAAGCACTTGGAGCAAATATATTGAATGAGACATTTGCAAGCATGGAGCCCATTAATAACACAAGGCCAATGCAAGGCTGCAGCCTCATTCATGCTGCTCTGGGGAGCCAAGGAAATTAAAATCCTCTCCGTTTCTTTTCTGCACTGGGGAAATCAAAGCCAAGCCCTGAGAAGGGGCTGATTGGACACAGGTGAAATGTCTGTTTGTTTTTAAAGCCTTACAGCTCTCATTTTTGATAGTCCCTGAGTTTTCCAAGTGCGTGGTGCAGATACCAGAGGAGAGATGGCTGGAAGAGAAGAAAAGGAGTCTGAGGAGCATCAGAGAACCAGGAACTTTTTCAGATGCCAAAGAACAAGAGACTTCACAGGAAAGGCTCCTTGCTGACAGCTGATGGAAGTGCCTAGCTTGTGCTTTATCCCTCTACAGTATTCCTACTGCATTCCCCATAGTCTG
This sequence comes from Acanthornis magna, assembly GCA_036785705.1. NCBI lineage: Eukaryota > Metazoa > Chordata > Aves > Passeriformes > Acanthizidae > Acanthornis > Acanthornis magna. The sequence continues at coordinate 2,946,067 of JAWUZG010000150.1, forward strand.
TGAGCCTGCAGCCTGATTTGTGCTAAAACGCCAATAAAACCTTCCAGGAGTCTCACAGAACAAGGAAACAATAAACCAGACAGCAATTATTCAGTCCTGCACGTGATATATTGTGCAGATAAGATGAAGCCACAGGTCTGTGGATATTTTATCGCTGGACATAAGACACGTCTCATTTAGGGTGCACAAAGAGCCTTGTCCGTGCCCCCACAACCCTCAGTAGTGCTCCCTGGCCAGGCAGCCCCTGTAAATCTCCATGCAGATGTCCATTAGCCGAGGATTGAGTGGGCAGACAGACATCAGAACAACTCTGTCACGAATCTGATGTTCTCATCTGAGCAGATCTGAACGCTCTCGTTTTATAACTGCTTCCTGCAGTCAACCTCCCATGATAGCCCAGACTTGCTAACGCTCCTTTTATTGCTGCCATCTGATTGTATAACTCCGCACTGATAGCAGCTCTTCATATTGCATCGATTAGGAGGAGAACAGGAAAATGAACAAAATGTACTCATTCTGTTTATAGTTGGAGCTATAATTTTGTGGCCCTCCTTGGACGCCTTAGCAGGAGAATCAGATGCACTTCTCTCCCCGTTTGGCAGCGAGCTCCTGCACTGGCTGGCAACTGGGTCCAAGTTTACTCAGCTCCTGTGCTCCTAAAAAAAATGGCTTTTTTTAGGGCATGGGACACGGACAGGGCTCCCAGGGCAGCTGTCGGGACACAGCAGGAGCTTGTGTGAAATAATTTCCAGAGGAGAGAGGTTTTTCATCAAGCCCCACGGAGTGAAGGTTCAGAGTGATCACGAGGGAGGAGGATGATGATGATGAACTTGGTTGAGGTTCTCTTTGCCCTCCTAATTAGGGGCACGGGGTTATTGCTCTTCATCCCTGGGGTCACAGCTGATTTATGGACAAAACCTGGCTCCCTCCCCCTCTCAGCGCTGCCAGCCTTGTCTGCCCTGGGTTTGAAGGGCTGAGATGGACACTCGACTCATTTTCAGCTGTGGAAAAAGCTCATTTCTTGCTTTGGTCAATTCAGTGGTGAATGACTCAAGGTTACTCTGATTAAATGAGAAGTTTCAGGTAGTGAGAATCTGATCTTTCGAAGAAGCAGAAAAAGAGGGAAAAAAAGGAAATGATGCAATTACCTCCCCTCTAGAATTGTTATTTAAACTGAGCTATTTTTAATAAAATCACTTATTTGTTTCAGGGCCATTGGGTATAATCTCTTCCATACAGCAAGAAAAACACTTTTCCCTGATGTATTACCTACTTAAGGAGTGAGTATCAGTCTTGCACCTTTTCCCTCAGATATAAAGATTTTCAAACAGCGGTTTGGTAAAACTCTGTGACATTGAGAATGCAACTCTCTGCAAACTGGTCTAGTATAGGATTTTTTCCTGGGTTCAGAGTCAAGCCAAAAGCCCTTATGAGGCTAATCCCAAAATGAGAGACCACCCTGGTTTATCCTCACCCACTGCTCCTGGAACGTGTGCACCGAAGGTTTTGTGGGAATGTAGCTTTTTCCTGTGTCACTATCAAATTCCTCTGTTGATGGCTATGTGAAATGGATAATTAGAGGGTGGGAAAATTGAGCCCAGTTTCCTCAGTTTCCCCATTTGCTGAACTTCCGTATCCAACCCCGTGCTGCTTTTGTTTTGTTTCTTTGCTGACTGAGGTTTCTCCCAAGGAGATTTCACAGCATTTTTCTCCCAGACCAAAAAATCCCCACCATTTTTGCAAAGGTCCATCAGCCATTATCAGCCTAATGATCTACTTAAACTGAAGGGAGGGAGATAAAGTCAGATACCAAAAAATTGCCCAATTAATTAACAAAATGATGCAGGAATGAGGTAATGAAGAGGCCTAGAAAGCTGTAGGATGTCCCTTGTGGATGTCCCAGCTGATGTGAGCCCAATTCCCACCCACAGGAATGGATCTGCCCTTGCTCAAGCTCTCAACCCCAGCCTCTCAAGTTTTTGTCCACTCCTATTTTCTAAGTCAGGGTGAAAATTTCTCATTGGCAAAATAAAGTTTAAATCAAGCCTGAGTAATGTGAATGGAGATCTGGAAGTTATCTTGGCACAGGGATCCGTTTCCTGCTCTGACGGATTTAGAAGTGCTCAGGTTCCTGCTGTGACTGGAAAGTTGTTTCAGAACATCTTTCCTGTGATGCTCAGAAATCTCCTGCATGTTTCCCTCCTCGATTTACTCACAACCAGTTTGATCTGCGGCCAACATTGTCCTTTAGCTTAAATAACTCTCTCCCTTCCCTGGGGGTTTACCTGGGCTATTTATAGAAAGCAATCCTTTTCCTAGCCTTTTCCTGCTTTTCCTAGCCTTTTCCTGCTTTTCCTAGCCTAAACAAAATTATTTTAGCTTCTCCTCTCCCTCGCTGATTGCCCCACATCTTCCTCTGCACCTGCTCCATGGCAGGTCCTGGTGCCCCACACGAGGCAGAGACTTTCCTTCTCCCCATGGATTTTCAGCTCTCCTTACACTCATCTATCCCACAATCTTCAATGCAGCCACATTTTCCTTTTCCATTCAGGATTTTTTGAGCCCTGTTCATCACAGCAGCCTCTGCCACATGTCCCTTGTCTCATTTCTGTGCCATCCTTCGTGTCCTCTCCAGGCCATCCCTGTCAGCAGCAGGAGGTGAGTGATGGGCAGCGGGACAAAGACATTTTTTGGAGTTTTCTGCTGCCACAGCAATATAATTTCCCTGATTTATTCCTGAAATCCTATAAATAGGCCACTGGGACAGTCTGCACTTGTTATCTGTGACCCTTTTATAGCCCAGGTTTGTCTCACCCTCAGAGTGGTGCACTCAGCAAGGTTTTGGTGATGTCTGGTTTTCTTCAGTGGATATAAAAGGAGGCCAGGCCATGAGCCCAGATTGCTCATCTGACTTTGAGACACCCTGGGGTCAGACAAGATTAATTTCACTTTTAATATCCCCATCAAAAAGGCAGTGATGATTTTAGGTACATCAGCTCCAACTGCTGAGCTCCAGGTCAGGAACTGCCCACAGTGAATAAACGTTTCTTTTTTATAAATGTTTCTTTTTTTCTTTTTCTTTTCTTTTTTTTTTTTTTTTGAAGCTGTGATTCTTTCCCATTCATTTTGGGCACTTGCACATGAAAAGAGAATGAGGATTTTAAATTTCCCCATCATTACTCAAAATCTGCTCTTTTTAGGCTGTTATCAAGTTGAGGAAGTGATGCAACATTGCCGAAAATGTCTCTAATTATGTGACCAGTCCTTAATTTCCTCAATTTCCCTGCACCCCTCCACTCTTGCCTACACAAAACCTGTACCTCAGGCAGTCAAATCACCCCCCAAGGTAAGTGGCAGGCACTTAATCCTGGGGCTGTTTCTTCTGATGGAATCTGGGCAAGAAAAAGGACTTGGAGTTCACGATGGAAAATATTCCTGAGCGCAGCTACTCTGGGGCAGCAGTTCTGCTCAGCAAGCACAGGAATTATTTCGGAGCACAATAAATCTCTGTAGTTCTGCACTCTCACTTGTCAGCTGGAGCATCCTCCCCAGCCCCGAGCCTGACAGCTTTAGCTCGGGATGCTGTGCCTGCTAGGAATTCATTCAGTTTTCCTCTTCTCCTGTTTCTTACTTTAGCTTTCCATGCCATGAAAGCCGAAAATATGCAAACTGAAAGCTTTTCTTTTTGTTTCTGGGGGGAGAAAGGTTGTTCTGCGTGTGAATGGGCACAGCTTCATCCTAGACTTCAACTCTCCAAGTGCCTCAAGTTGGGGGATCAACCTTGAAACCTCCTGCTGTGGATTTGGAGATTTTTCCCTGAATAGCCCCCAAGCAGATCCCAGAAAAAACCCTCCTGGAGTTGCTATCACAGAATCCCAGAATTAACTAGGCTGGAAAAGACCTTGGAGGTCATCGAGTCCAGCCTATGGCATGGGCAAAATGATGAGTTCAGGGAAGGAAAAACCAGGATCTCAAATGTTAAATTTGCTACCGAACCTGACCCCAATGGCAAAGGTTCCATTTGGTTTTTGAGCAGCCACTAGCTTGAAGTCAGTGGTGGTTTAAGAACTGAGATGTCTTTGGATAAATTCAGTGAGAATCTGCTGGCAGAGGGAAAACAACACCAAAATATTCCAGGGTAGATTATTAGCAGAATGGGAAAAAAAGCTACAGATGCCTTGGAATTAATCTCGTCCTCTGAAATTTGCTCATGCTGGTTCTTCACCTCTTTAACCCTGGTTTGAAATCTTCAGCAGGAGTGAGAAATGAGAAGGTATAAATATTTCAGTCCTCAATACAGTTCTGAAGCAAAAGAAAATAAACCCAAAGTGTTTGGAGCCTGACTGTTCAGGTGTCACCTTGTTTTCAGATCATCAGTTAAACACAAGTCCAAACATTAATTACTGTGTAACTAAATATCCCTTTTCTTTAATTTACTACACCTCCAGTTTATGCTTTAATTTCACACTCCGACTATTTAGAAATCAATATTTCCATTGTATACACAGGCTTTAATTTCAAGTGGGGAAGCAGTGGATATATTAATTTCAAAAGCAATTATTTGGAGCGAGACGACAGATGTCCTCCCCCAGAAACTTCTCTTCATCCTTCACGGAAAACACTAAAACATTCTTGGAAAAAAAGCAAGCCATTTTTTTCCCACTGGGCTTTGTCAGGAGCGTCTTTAAATAGGAAGAATGTCTTTCTATAGATGGCTTGAGTTCATCACTTCCCCTTGGAAACGCAGCGGGAGCCACGTTCGGTCGGATGTTGGGAAGAGCAGCGATGGGAATGGGAAGGGCCCGGGCTGGGAATGGGAAGGGCTCGGGCTGGGAATGGGAGCAGAGCCTCCAGCCCCAGCCCACGGGGCTGAGCCTGACCTAGGAAGGAAGCACGAGGATGTTTCCGAAACCCATAGCACACAATAATTCACTTTAATCTTCCGTTGGTGTCTTGCCTCGATGGAAGCGAAATAAAAATAAAAGGGCTCTGGGTGAGATTTAGTGGAGCCTCCTGATTTCTGGCTGGGAGGAGCAGCTTTGTCTGACAGCCAGTGGAGAGCCACCCCAAAATTCCATGAGATGAGCTGTGCTGGGCCACACAAACCCCGGATTTTCCCTTTGGGATGGATTGGATCTTGTTGTTCCAACAGGCCAGACCAGCTCCCAGAGCTGTGGAGCCTTCACTTTTCAACACCTTGAATTGGAAAAAAACCCCACCAAAATAATTTTTGAGCAGATAAACCCCGTGTTCCATGAAGCAGAGACCATTCCTAGCAGGAATTTTCTAGACAATTTTTCAGGCTGTAAAAGCAGCACAATGCTAAACTTCTGAATTTTCTTTTTGTGCATCTCAAATCCCACCAAGCTGCTGGAAACCTGAGAGCAGCTGTGGAGCCTTCATCTTCCAAAACCTTGAAATGAAAAAAAAATCCCCACCAAAATAATTTTTTAGCAGATGAACCCCATGTTCCATGCAGCAGAGACCATTCCTAGCAGGAATTTTCTAGACAATTTTGCAGGCTGTAAAAGCAGCACATCCCTAAACTCCTGAATTTTCTTTATTTTTTTTTTTTTTTGGTACATTTCAAATCCCACCAAGCTGCTGGAAACCTGAGAGCAAAACAACCAACAACAGCACATTCCCTGGTTCCCTTTTTCCCTTTTCCCCAGCCTGGGAACGCAGCTCGTGTTACCAGCGCGGTGAGCGCCGCTCGCCAGGAGGAGAAAAGCAAATCGTTATTTAAGACATCATCCTGCTCCCGAGGGGCCTCATCACCTCCGACAGATTTGTGAGTCACTCAGAGGAAATATTTTACTGCTATCCTGTTTGCTCAGCAGGTGGAAGGGAAATCGCTCTCACAAACCCTGAAAAAAAAACTTGAGCAGGACTTCGATTTCAGCAGAGCCGCGGTGCTTTCGGCCTCGCCGTGAGTTTCATGCGGTGCCAGCAGTTTTCTGGAGGTTTTTCAGAGGAAGACAACAAGACAAGATCCTTGGCATGAAGACTTTTTTTTAACCCTGTGCAATTTTTGTGCTACTTCCCCGCTTTTCATCCATGAAAACCTCTTTTTTCTTATTCATTTTCCTCTCGTGTTTGAGAATTTTTGCTTCCTCTCTCCAAGAATTTTTTTTTGCTAGATAATAACAATTACCTTTTTTTAATTACAGGGTAGGATTTAAACCAGACTTGCATAGTTCTTTGCAAGAGAGATGAAATTCGCCCCTAAAGAAACAAGCGATTGCAGACATCTCTCTTTTTCATAATCCACTGAAAATATAAGTGTTGCTGAGGAAATCTGAGAAAATTATTTCTCAATAGGATTTTAGGAAGTAATACATATACATATATATAATTTGTTGCATTTCTACCAAGAATATTTCCTAGCTGGAAACCCAGCCAGCTGAATTGGTAGTGGGCAAATTGAAACATCCTTCGCCTCCAGAAAATTAACTCTTCTCCTAGAGCTTTTGCTTGTTTGCCAAAAACTCCTCCAGGGTGCTGTGCTCCTGTGCCATGGACTTCACCAGGATTCAGGAAAGGGAGAAATGGCTGCAAAAATGGCAAATTGTGGTGCTGACACACCTTGCTGGGAGCTCTGGGTGCCCTCATCTTCCTCACACGGAGGGAACACCACAGGCAGGAAAACTGAGGGTTTTGATGTTGCCCTCTTTGTTTTCCCCTGGGACAGAGAATCCATGGGGACAGCGAGTGAGGTTTCCCTCTTTGGTGATGTGGAAAACCTCAAATGTGCACAGAAATCACCCAGGAGGGGAAGGTTGTGACTTTTTGAGACAATCCCATAATAGAGAGCAAGCCCTGAAAATCAGAGGATCCTTTAGGCTGGAAAAGACTTTTAAGGTCATGGAGTCCAACTGTTAACTTCTGTTCACCAAACATTCAGAATACACCAAAAACATTTAATCTTGGCTTAAATGTGCCTCTTGTATTACTGCTGTTGGTCTTTTACCTTCCCTATTATAGTCCTCTAAAAGGTAAGGGTAGGATAATCGAACTCCTTAACCAAGCCTTGAATAGAAATTACCTTTAAAGACCATTTAGAGCCAATTTTTCCTCACTGTTTATACATTTCAGAAATCTCTCTCACAGCAACAATGAAGAAATGAATCCATTGTTCAGCAAAGTGTATAAAAGCTCCAAAGTTTCCTTAAAGATGTTCCAAAGCGATACCTGATCTGAGACCTATAGGAAATGTTTGAAAATATCCTTAAATAAATGAAGTCACTGGGTCAGTTCCAGCCAAGCTGATGAGAGAACAATGCATCATTTAGAGAGGGACCCTCTGACCCTGCTCATGTGCTCGTTTCTCCATCCAAAGGGAGGGTTTTGGAAAGCCCTGCAGTGTTTGGACACTCACACACACATTTCATCCTCAGCTTCCACCTGGGACTCGCAGTAGCCACGCAGTTGTTTTTGTGGTTTCTTTCTGGCTCGGCCCACGGGGCTGATGCACCAGAAGTCTTACGAGAAATTCTGCTTTGTTGGGATTTCCTGCACGATTTTGCACACAAAAGCAGCTCAAACGATTCAGCTGACACGGTTATTGGAAGCTGGAGATGATTTTCCCAAAACACATCGATTTGGGAGCCTCTGCTTTTCACCCACTCCTCTTTGTTCCAGCCTACGTACTTCCTGCATGATATAATTTGGACCTATTTTTTAATGAACCCTCACTAAGTGCTACGAAGTGCCATTGTGTTCTGCTAAAGCACTGCCAGATCAGGCAGAACTTTATTTCATTTGCCAGGAAGAGATTCAAAGTTCCTGGGATTTAACAAGTGGCTGTGCATCAGCTGAGCTGTAGGAAATCTCCACATGTGCTTTTTTCCCCTGATTTTCCCTGCATCTGTGGCAAATGCAAACCGAGGCATCCTGTTTGAAGCTTGTGTGTGCTGAATGTCACCTTGCAGGAACCACAGGCCAGGCTTAGATATGTGGGAATAAATGAAACCACAGTGAAAATGAGAACAGTTTCAGGATCAAGAACACATTGATGTGCTTAGCAAATGCAAAGAGGTTCCTTTCTTTCAGCCCCATTTTCTGTGAACATCGAAGAGATCCTTGGACAGTGTGGGGGAGCTGCACTGGAAGCACCTCGTGTTTTTCTTGATGGATGAATATTTTTTAGAGTGAGGCTGATGCAGCTTTTTGTAAATCCTGATGGGAGAAATGCTGCAGGGAGCTGGTTCCTGACATTGCCCTGGAGTGTTCAATCCCTGGGGAGTGGAGAGTGGAGGTCTCTCCTTGGGGGACAAGGAACAAACATCTTCCTCCTCAAAAATCCCTCTCAGGCCTCATTTCCAGACTTTTCTAGAGCTGTGATTGGCATTGGCAGCTCTCCCCCCACCAAAGAAAGAGCTGGAATTGAAAAAAGCCAGCTGGCCACAATGGCCCAGATTAATTGCAGCAAGGTACGGAGCTGAACAAGTTAAATCTGAATTACTGCACCATTACTCCTGGAGGTTTACTGGACACTCTGAGTCACAGTGTGGTTCAGTCTTTTGTCTATGCAGACTTTGCAATATTATGATTTTTTTTTAGCATAAGCATCAGCAAAGGAAGTCAGACCAATTTTTTTTCAAGCCCATCAATCCCACAGAAGGTGAGAAAGCCCCGTGAAAGCCCCTCTCCATTTGAGCAGCAATATCCTTCTGAGGAAAATTCTTTCCTGATCCTTGCTTTAAAGAAGTTATTTGAGATTAATGTAAAGACCATTTGTCATTTTGGTTATAAGAAATGCTAATGGCTTTAGCAGCATTCTGCATTTTCTGCAAATCGAGCCTGTATTGCAAACTCCTCTGTTAGGCACAAAATAGGAAATAATAGTCTCCTCGAAATGGCAAAGCCCAAACTCAGTCACTCGTCAATTCCCTGCTAATTGTCAAATGTGTTTATTGCCCAGCAGAATTGATAACCTGTAACGAGATGTGATGGATTTAGCCAGCTGTGTTTTTGCAATTCCGGGCTGGTGTGTGTCCAACAGAAACCAAGGGAGTTACACAAGTACAAAAAAAAAAAAAAAAAAAAAAAAAAAAAAAGAGGAAGAAAAATGGAGAAAAAAAGCCCGGTAGTGTTGATTCAGCACTGGTGTATTTTCTTCTCCTGATTATTTCTGTAATAACAAGTGTCTGATAAGTGGGTTAAAGACTGGCTGAAGGAGATGGAATTGGAAGGGAATTGCCATTGTGTTTGTTGATATTCCTCCAGTTAATCTGAAATGTAGGCAAGTCATGGAATGATTTAGACTGGCAACATATTCCATGAGCCTTTCCTTCTGGAGCTGAAAAAGGAGAACACCCTGTCTGGATTCGTCAGCACGCAACGTGTTTAGATAAGGAAGTGCAGTCAGAAGGAATAGTCCCAACATGAGAAATGAATGGAGACAGGATCTGCAGCAGGAAAAATGTCTGCATGGCCCATGGCACTGGAGCAGCTCCCTGGAAAAGTCAAACTCTGGACACAGATCCTGCACTTGCTCATCTCTCACATGATGTCCTTTCCTTTCCAGCCTAGGGAACCTCCAGCTCAGGACCAAAGCTGCCCATGGCACCTGAGCACAGCTAAGGAATGGCTGGAAGGATCCAACTCAAAAGTTCAGATCCCAAAATTGAAGTTCCCACGGGGGAGACACTCAGCTCCTGACGTATCAAGGCTTGGGGATGGCGTGGTGACACCTTGGAGGTGTGGTGACACCTTGGAGGTGTGGGGACGCCTTGAAGGTGTGGGGACACCCTCACCTGGAGATCTTCTCCTCAGTTTTCCTCTTCCATTAGCAAATCTTCCCCTGCTTAAATCCTGCCAGGATTTACCCACCCCAAACCCTGGGGACAGCTCACATGACACTTGCAGCTGACCACATCCTCCTCAGCTTTTCTTCACCTTGGCTCGCTCAGCTGATGAGCGTGAAGGGAACAATTCACCCCTTTCCTATTGGGATTTGAACTCCACCACCATTCCCAAGCACTGGGGTGAAAATGGGGCAGGATTTGTGCAAACCTCCTGAAAAGCAGAGCTGGCCTGGTGGTGCCTGACTAATGAACGTGTGGTGACCGAGGGGAGCTAATGAGACATGACCGTGTTAGTCCTGCAGAAACCACAGTGATTAATCACACAGCCAGAGGAGAGAAGGCACTGGACATCTTCACAGTAGACTCAAATGTTTTCCTGAAGGATAAATCCTACAGGATGCAAAATTATCCAGTTCCATCACTGGACTTCATGAAGGATTTTTATCTGTACCGCACTGGGTTAGATTAAAAAGGGCATGAAATATATCCAGCCTCCTCAAATTGCAGGAAAACTTCTCCTTGATCACAAAAGAAGATAGGAATCAAAAAGATTTCCTTAAGGGAAATCTCAGAGTTCAAGGGTTTGACGGTGCCCCCAAATACAATTAGGATGTGGTGAACCTTAGTTTGCTCTTCAATTCACCTGCGTGAACTGAAGTTTGAAATAGAAACATTACAGCAGCTTCCTGCACATATTTCCAGCCTGGATTTCATTAATATCTTCCCTGAGCTGGGATTATTTTGCTCATGTACAGTGTTCAAATCTGTTCAGGCTTTGTTTGGAAGCAGAAAAACTCTCCTAATGGAGGCATCCCGTATAACCTAATAGAAAATGATACTGTTCAACAGCTTCTTTTTTTAAACAACTGTTAAAACTTAATACATAACCATATCCCACTACGGAATTCTAGCAGAGTGTTAAAAATAACCCAACAGGAAGCATAAAAGCACTTATTAAATTCTACAACTATTTACAGTAATTTCTGCGTATGACTCTATTAAATTTCCATGGCAGCTCAGTCCCATTTCTCCCAGACTCCACAGAATTTTTCCAGAGTGGTCAGCTCTTTCTTTCCAATGAACAAAGACACAGAGCAGCCACTTCTTATCAGAGATCTGATTCTATCAGCACTGGTGGCTGTAAAAAACCCACAGCACCAGACTCTCAGCCGGTGAAATTCGGCATAAATGTGTCAGCTTTTAAATGTGGGCTGCAGGACTCCAGCTCAGCCTGGTGCTCACCTCAGTCCAAACCCATGTGTCTCCTACTTTTGGCTCCCGTTCCGCACTCAGTCAGCTCACCAAGCTGTTGTTTGGAGCTTTGCTGTATTTTAGTAGCTGTAAAATCAGCCGTGGTAGTTCATAAATTACGGGAGGGGTTCCGAGATGCTGTTCCCTCTGACTTTTGCTGCTGGAGATGGATGGGATGGCCAAGGACTGAGGTCATTGGCGCTTTGTGTTTAGCAGGAGAGGGGGAATTTGAGGCTCTTTCCAGCACAGACTGTCAGGGTTATGCAACTGGAGGCTCCATGGAGCCCTGGAAAGCTGCAGGGATCTCTGCTCGGGATGGGCCTTCCCAAAAAAACCTCAGTGTCCCAAAGATTGACACTTGCTGCCTTCCCAGACACAAAGGCACGGCAGTTTCCATTACAGAATTCATCTCATCTCAACTCTCCCCAGGTTGTGCCTGCCCCGAGGGTTGATGTAGAGACCGAGCAACCCAGGCTGTGAGGATGGGTCATGCTCCGAGCTCTCGCTGCCAAAAATACTTCTGGGAACAAAGGCGCTGCTTGATTTTTTTTTTTTTTTTTTTTTTTTTTTTTAATTTTTTCTGCGACTGAAGTAAATCTTAGACAAAAAACCCAGAGGGAGCTGTTGGCACACACCAAGCAGCCATCAGACAGGAATCCTGCTCGCAGCTCAGCCAGCTCTTTGACAGGCAGGAGTTTAGAAAGCATTCAGCACATGAAAGCCGGTAAATATGTGTGTGTATATATGTATGTATATGAGACACTTGTGCGCAGCGAATCTGGGCTAAGCATCTCATTTTGCCGAGCTGGAAATGTGTCACTCAGGCGTTAATTGCTAAATTGAGGGCAATCAGAGTGATTGCTGTAGAGCTTGGGATAGGGAGCTCGGTGAGGGCTCCTAGAGACCCCCAGTTGTGGGTTCAGAGGCTGAATAAATGCACTGAGGAGCTGCTGAATGACAGGATTTTCTTTGGAAAACTTCTTCCTGTGCCTGGTTCTCTCTGCTGACTGCAAACTTCCCGGGAGACGAGGGTGTCTTTTGGATGCTGAATTATAAACAGCTGCTCCCCTGTCTGGAGGAGTTCCACATCGATTCCGCACTTGCCCTTAGAGTTCCTCCAAATGTCTCCCAGACAGTCCCTTTGCCTCTCTGAGAGCCCCGAGATGAGGCAGGAAATGTTTTCAGCACAGCCACTTGTTATTCGTGTGTGTCCTTGTCCCCACAGCTCCTCTGCCACTGTCACCGAAAATCGGGAGAAATAAAAACTGTCATAAAAAAAGACAATTTCACACTCGTGGGTTAGAGCAAAAGGTGTTTATTGCTGGACCCACGAGGTCCAGGATCTCCCGAGGGAGAAATGAAAGGAAAAAGAAAGAAAAAAAGCACAAAAAAAGGAAGGTCCCAGGACGGCAATAAGACTCTCCTGGCCACCGGTTGGTGGCCAAGGACAAGGAGATCCCTCAGGCCGGGTGGCGAACTTAAGCTAATCTTAAGTTCAAAAAAAAAGATTTTAAGTATAGCCCATAAAAATGGGCAAGAGGCCCAGCACCCGACCCAGCCTCTGACTCCCTGCTAGTCAGAGAGACAGAGACACCAGGCACCCTGCACAGACCAGAGTCTGCAGCTGTTGGTGGTAAAGGCACCTGGAACAAAGAGACTCTGACTGAACCTCTCAGCTCAAGAGAGCCAAATTTATAAAGTTTTTGATGGGCTGGTCCGAATTAGCCTCTCCGCCCTCTCGCTCGCTGGTGATTGGGAATACTAATTAATGAGGTGGCCTTCCCCACCAATAGATGGATCGTTGCCTAGGGGTAATTTGCAAAGGCGGGAAAGGGCCTCATTAGTATTCCACTTGAGGTGGGCGGAGAGGTGCAAACCTTCTATTTTTAGCTCGGGTGCTGCAGAGTGCCTTTAATATTGGGATGGGTGATGGGCTTACAGATTTACAATACAACATAAAAACTGAGTTTTACATAAATAAAATTACAAAGATAAAGGATTTTTAAAAAGGTACAAAACTTCTGAACTCAGGGTTACATGGGTTCAACTGCTTTTCCATCTAAAATACCTTCAATCCCTTTTATTTTGCTCCAAACAACTTTAATATCCCAATGCTTTTACCCAGAAACATTACACTCTTAAAACATCTTTAAAACAGTCTCTTTTTTTAACTTTTCAATCTAGAACTTTATCAAAAATCCAAACTTTCAACTCCACTCAACAGGTACAACAAAACAACAGCAACCATCAACTCCAACATGCGAAAAATCACTCCACTCTCATTTATAACAAAAACCCTCTAGCACTATATTTGAAGTGATAGAGAATCAGGCATTACTTTATTTACTGGCCAGGATGTGCCAAGGAAAAATATTCCAAAAACACATTGCTTTTACAGGATTTTCCCCCAGTTTTTATACAGTTAAAACCCATAGAGAGGCATTGTTTCAAAGTTCAGAGTTGAGCAACCCTCAATATTCAGTTTTTTATTGGATCTGAATCCCCTCGCCTTCGATGTAAATTAGATTTTTGTTGTTCAATTTTCTTCTCAGTCCTTTCTGGGAAAGATGTCTTCAGCTCTGTCAGAGGTGCTCTGGGGTGGATGTTTGGAGATGGCCACCGATGTTCCTTTAATGTTCCATTGATGGTTTTTTATCTCTCTGGGGATCTTTGGGCTGCTCCACTCTGTCCTGTGCTGAGCCCATCTCCTTCGAGTGATGCTTTATCTCCTAAATAAACTAAAGAAAATTCCCCAAAGCAAAGTCAAGTCAAGCCTAACTAGAGAGACAAAAATGAGTTAAAAGTTATACAAAAAATTTTAAACTGGTATATTTTCCAACACCACCACCTGGAGCAGCCAGGCCTTCCGAATGCCACCGAGCGAGGAATCAGCACCCTGAGTCAAACAGAGTGGGGATCAAAGGTGTCATGGGCATCTGCTGTCATCGTTCGTGTGTCTCCAGCAAGGGCTCAGCTCTTCCCGGTGACAGATCGGTGTCCGTGTGACGCCAGGCTGAGGGAGGGATGGGCACTCAGGGAATTATGGCAGGGATTATGAGGAAGCTGTGACTTTCAGGGTTGTATTGACTTGCCCGTTAAGCGCTCGATGGACTTTGGTGTTCTCAGAAGGGTTTTTTGCTTGGCACTTCCTCTCCCCCTGGAGCTAGGCTGTGCTATACAATTCCTCCTGGATCGCACCTCGGGATCCAGCTGGGGAAATCTCCGTGTCCACAGGGCAGGTGTGGACTAAGCTGTGCTGTCCTGGAGTTAGTTATGAGCTGAGAACACATCCCTTGGCAAGGCAGCAGTGCCTCATCTCAGACACCATTCCTAGAAAAAAACAGCTTCCTTATTTTCCAGATGTGACTTGCTCTTTGGAAAACTGAATTCCTGCTCCCGAGTGCTCGATCCACAGACTGCAGAGGATGGAATTGGGCAAGGGACAGAGCCCTCAGCCCTCAGCCCCCAGTGGGACTGCAGAGGGAGGGCATGTCCAGATCCCTGTCCAGTCCCACCCACTGCATCTGTCCCTGCTGTTCTCACCTCTGAAGGAGATGTGCAAGCGCTGTTGATAAGCTCATTAACATAAATTAGCATGCAACGTCATTTGCATGAGATGGTTTCAGCGCTTCCAGGCTCAGAGCAGGCATCTCACACACTTTCCTCCTCCTCCTCCTCCTCCTGCAGGAGACATGTCCTTGTCACTCAGGGTGTCTTGGCAGGGCCATCTGCCACCTCGGGAGGCTTCAAACCCCTCAGGGAGCACTGCCACCAACACACAGGAAGGATTGTGCAGCAAAATCCAAAGGGTAGAGCTGGGGTTTGGATTTCATCCTCTAAAAATGCCCACTCCATCTTGGGAGCAGAAAGAAAGAATTGGGGGATCCAAATGTTATCCCTTGGAAATTGCTCAGCTGGCTCCAGAGGAAGATCACATCTCCATGATGCAATAGAGCAGAGAATGCAAAAAGATTCCATAATTGGGCTAAAATCTGAATTTCCCCATGTCATTGGGAAAAAGCATTGGCCTCTGGTCAAAAGTATGTTCTGTGCTGACCAGGGAGGATCAGGAGCTGAGCGCTTTGGGAAAGATTGTACAGTGGGAGAATAAAGGGCTAAACTGATAATCCTATCAGGAAAATATAACTTAATCTGGAGTTATGTATGAAAGATTGACCCCAAGTCACAGCAAATTCACCAAATTTGCCTCTATCTGCTCCTCACCCCCGCACTGGAATTGGCTGCCCAGCGTTTTATAACTAATTACCCACATTACAAGCCAAGTGCACGGCTTTTCTTAGAAGAGAACTATCTTTTTTTTCCCTGAAAGTTTAATCCTCATAAGAGGATTCCCATCCTGTCTTTGGCAGAGTCAAAAATCAAGCTTTTCACATGGCCTTTAGCAGGAAAATAATTCTACACTGTTCCCATCTGCACGGTGCTGCTGGGCAGGAGCTCCTTGCACAAAGCTCCTCAGACGAAAGCCAGGCTTTGCTCCTGTTCAGTGCCATTTTTTTCCACTTTTTCCCATTTATTTGCTCTTTTCCCCCCTGTTCTAGAGATTCCTCATGGCCTTCTAATGGCACATGCCTGGGAATTCAGCTTTTTGGGTGCTGTCCTGCTGGCTGTGAGCTGCAAACACGTCACCAGGGGCTGGGGCCTGTCCCCAGGGGGTGTCTTGACCTGTGTCAGGATGGACAAATGTCCAAATAAATCGGTTTTAATTCACGGGATTAGAAAAGAGTGAACCTCAGATATCCCTGTCCTGGAAGGAACAGTTCCACCAAGCCTGGCTCAAAGTTTTATCGTGTGGATGAGGAATAGAAGTGAAAACATGGATGCTATCTAAGCAGGCTCATGGGCACAGACGGCAAATAAAAAAGCCATTAATTAATTAATTAATTAATTAATTCATTCATTCGCTCACTCACCTTTGCTGTCACTGAAGGAAGCTCCCAACATCCTGCAGCACACAGAGCTGTTTCACAGGGAGGTCCGTGTGGGATTAACTCTTTCTTTTATTGGAAAATATACCTGTTTAAAAAATTTATATAACTTCTAACTTTTTTATTTTTGTCTCTCTAGTTAGGCTTGACTTGACTTTGCTTTGGGGAATTTTCTTTAGTTTATTTAGGAGGTACAGCATCACTCTGAGGAGATGGGCTCAGCACAGGGACAGAGTGGAGCAGCCCAAAGATCCCCAGAGAGATTAAAAACCATCAATGGAACTTTAAAGGAACATCGGTGGCCATCTCCAAACATCCACCCCAGAGCACCTCTGACAGAGCTGGAGACATCTCGCCCAGAAAGGACTGATAAGAGAATTGAAAAATTAATATCTAATTTACATTGGAGGCAAGGGGATTCGGATCCAATAGAAAACTGAACACTGAGGGTTGCTCAGCTCTGGAGCAATGAACTTTAAAACAATGCCTCTCTATGGGTTTTAACTGTATAAAAGCTGGGGGAAAATCCTGTAAAAGCGATGTGTTTTTGGAACACTTTCCTTGGCATATCCTGGCCAGTAAATAAAGTAATGCCTGATTCTCTATCACTTCAAATATAGTGCTAGAGGGTTTTTTTTAATTTCTCCCGATTTTCAGTGACACTTTTACCAGGGAAAACTGCTGATCCCATGTGGATTCACCCCCAAAGGGCTCCATCATCTCTGTGGCCCCAAGCCCAGCTGTTGGAACATCCCTGGGCAGGGCTGTTCTCTGTACCAGCAGAACAAACCCTTCCTGTTCCCGCATGGCTCTGGGGTCTGGCCCAGCTCTCCCAAACACAAATCAATGGGATAATTCTGCTGGAAAACAGCACACTGAGGGGATCCCAGGGAGCCAGAGCTCACCAGAGGTGTTCACTGAGCCACCAGCCCTGCTGATGTCAATCAAGTGTCTTGGGATGGCAAATAAAACTCGTCAGAGCCTCTGCTGGGAAGCCATCAGGCAGAAAATAACTGGGGAGGGAGAAGAGGAGAGAAGGGGAGGAAAACAGAGACTCACAACTGGCTGGATTTTATTTTCTCTTGGATTAAAAGACTCCTTTCTTTCGAGGGGCTCTGTACCACCTATTTTCACCCCAAAGGAGCCCCTTTTCCAGAGGAGCTGGGGCATCCAGAGAGGAACAGCCCCACAGAGCAGCACAGATGAACAATTCCCCAGGATGGATGGAGCGAGCTGGCCCTGAGCTCTGCCCTCCCACTGCCCCAGCGATGCCATTCAGCTCCCAAAGTTCCGAACAACATGAACTGGGGGAAACAATGGATTTAGAGACCAACCCCGGGAAGACATAAAGGGGATACAAAGGTACACGGTGTTCTGAGAGCCCTGCCCGTCCTCTGCCGCTTTCAAACTCTTCCGTGGCAGCGGATCTGTCTTTGAAGCAGTTTGCAAAGCATCTGTCTTTAAAGCATCGAGGAAGGACAAACACAGAGCGGGCTTGAGCCACTCCAGGGCTTGGAGGCACTCAGTAAAAATAAGCTGAAGCACCACTCAACCTGCACTGAACGGAAACAGCTCTTGGAAATGGATGGAGAGAACAAAGTGCGTGTTCGTTTGTGAAGGACAGAGCAGGGAGGCTTTTCGAGAGGGAAGCATTTAGATCCCAGGCTTTGTGGTGGCTCTGGGAAGTCACCCCATTGCTCCGAGGCTCTGTACATCTGGAGGGTATTTTTGGATGTGGCAGTGGGGGCGTGTCCCCCCCTGTGACACTGGAAGGGTCACCAGGGGCTGCAGGGACAGGCTGAGTGTCCCTCTGTGTGGCCATGGCCTCAGAGCAGCGCTGCTGCCAGAGATCAGCCGGACCCCAAGTGCCAGGCAGAGCTGGGCTTCATCCCAAACACACCCCAAAATGTGTTCGTAGAGCATGCAGCAGAGTCTGGTGGCTTTCTGCACGGATGGGACAATGCTCTGACCATGGGGAGGGAGCACAGCCAGCCTGTCCTTGTTGCTCTGATTTTCTGATATTCGTGGAGATTCGCGGAAGCTCGCAGGGAAGTCAGGCAGGCAGCACACAAGATGGCGAAAAGAGAAACTTTATTTACAAGAACTTCTTTATATATTCATTAATAGTCTAATAATTATTGGTCGATAGTTTTCCCACCCCCTATAACAATTGGTTACAACGCTGAAGTGTCCAGTACGAAAACAAAGAGATTAGAAAGCACAAGAATGCAACTTATCTCTATTCTCCATGAGAAAGAAGAGAAAGATTTTAAAACAGTGCAACTACATGTCCTCACTCCCAAAGTGCCCTGCCTTGCCTTCCTCACCTGGAGGAGCAGCACAGCCCTCCAGGCTCCTGCCAAACTCCCAGAAAGATTTTTATAAAAAAATTGGCATGAAAGATTTTTCTAAAGGCTACACCTGAACCTCTCTGACCTGCTGAGCTCATCCATCCACCTTCAAACTTCTCCCAGCCCGAGTGACAAGGGTGACAAGCATGGAATGAGCCTTTCCCACTGCTGGAACCCTCACTGCTGTGTGCTCTGCTCAGACGGTGCCTGTGGGAGGTGCAGGAGCTGCGAGAGCTCCCTGGACACCCAGACCTGGGTATCTCACCCTGGGGTATCTCACCCTGGGGTATCTCACTGAGCATGAGAAATTTGCTAAAGGGGTGATGTAAATATGATGGACTGAAGATCTGTGGCAAGATTGGAGCTTTGGGGCTGCTCGGAGTTCCTTTAAGGTTGCTAATAGAGAAAAGGGATTGATTAATTAGCTGGCGAAGCCCCCGTGACTTCCCTCTTTTGTGGCGGTATCTGTCGGGATATCAAATGAGTAAATATGTGAGATGCCACACATACCACGGGCAGCTGATTTGGGTTTTGGCCAGCGAAACAAACACTTCGGGTCTGATCAAAAAATGTCCTGTTTGGAGGTTTGGCTGAGCTCTGATTAAGTGCAGGAAAAGTAAAAAAACAGAGCTGTCACCTCGTCCCTCCCTCCCCTTCTCACAACAGCAGTTTGGGGCTGGGGAGGGCCAGGCTGGGCACGCCAGGTTTGGGGAAGATTTGGGATGTCTGAGGCCGAGTGTGCAGTACCAGGAGCTGGAGCCAGATTCCCAGCCATGCTCAGCCTCCTTCTCTTGCGGAAAAAGAGATCAAATCTCCAAGTTCCTGTTCTGCACAGCATCTTTGCCCTGGTGCAGCAGGAGGAGACCCCAGGCTTTGGTGGTGATGCCAGGAAAGGTCTCTGCCTGCATCCTGCGTGCAGCAAAATGGCATTTATTGATGGTGGCATTTATTGGTGGCTTTGTGCCTGCAGGGCACAGCAGCCACTCCTTTAAACACAGAGATTTGCTCAGAGGAAGCTTTTGAATTCCCCCTCAGTGTCAGCAGCGGTGTAGGAGCAGCCGAGGAAGAAGTTCAAACGCTGGGGAAATACAGTCGACCTATAAACAGGAACTTCAGAAAAAAAGAGAAATCCTCAATCCCAAGGCATGTCCTGCCCTTTGTCACCGCACACTCGGCTGCCACCACGCTGCCACCTTTTCCTGACTGGAAGCCCTGGAGGTTGGAGTCGCTGGTCCTCAGCAGAGCCCCAGCTCCCCAGGGAATCTCAGGTAGCTCTTGGCATCATCTCGAGCATCTCTCCTGGTTTTTAATCTCCAGCTCAGTGCCGTGGAAAACTCTTTTTTTTTTTTTCTTTCCTGTCACTCTTCAGAATTATTTGGTGCATTTGTGGTTATTCCAGGACAGGAGGAAAGCTGGGATGAGCAAGTGTTTGCTCTCGGTGCCATCATGGGGGGGATGAACCTCCACTGCACACTTTTTTTTTTGCCCTAAAACCTCTTTTATGCCCTTGGGCGTTGTGGTGCCCATGCCCTCAGCTGGAATCCTGGGAGTCGGAGGGAATTTGCGCAATGAGGCTTTTTAGGAGCAAACTGCATTCAGTCAGCCCTGGAAAAAGGAAGGAAGGGATTGAGAGGAGTTGGGTGCACTCCTGATGGGGAGACGCAGGTCAACAAACCCCATGGACACTTCATGGAGCAGTTTAGGGGTCGGGCATCTCCCCATAAATCCCATGGACACCTTTTGGAGCAGTTTAGGGGTTAGACAGCTCCACAAAAACCCCATGGACATTTTTTTGGAGCAGTTTAGGGGTCGGGCAGCTCCACACAAACCCCACAGACATTTTTTGGAGCAGTTTAGGGGTCGGGCAGCAGCACACAGATCCCACAGACATTTTCTGGAGCAGTTTAGGGGTTGGGCATCTCCACACCCACCCCATGGACATCCTTTGGAGCAGTTTAGGGGTCAGACAGCTCCACACAAACCCCACAGATCTTTTTTGGAGCAGTTTAGGGGTCAGACAGCTCCACACAAACCCCATGGACATTTTTTGGAGCAGTTTAGGGGTCAGGCAGCAGCACGCAAACCCCACAGACATTTTTTGGAGCAGTTTAGGGGTCAGGCAGCTCCACACAAACCCCACAGACATTTTTTGGAGCAGTTTAGGGGTCGGGCAGCTCCACACAAACCCCACAGACATTTTTTGGAGTAGTTTAGGGGTCTGGCAGGCTCCCAGGGTGGCTGTGGGAGGCCGTGGGGTGGCGGTGGCAGGACGAGGCTGGCACAGGAGCCCAGGGACTGACTCACTGGCACTGAGCTGTGCCAGCCCCGCCAGCTCCCGCTGACTTCAGCGCCTGAGAGAGTTCTTGGTGTTTCTCCCTCTTCCCTTTCAGCACAGGAATTGTTACTCATTCCCCACACAATGCCAGGTAGGTTTTATTGTGGAACGGGCAATGACACGGAGCCCTGGGCATGGGAATGCCATTGATTGAAACGCTGCGTTTCCGACATGACTTCAAAATACAACAATCACAGATATGAAGATTTTGGCACCAGGAGCAGGTTGGAGGATAATTATGGACTATGATCTAATTTTTGGGATCTGTGCTCATTGCCAAACCTCTGCTGCTTTCCTGTCTCCCTCGAGAGCAGGTCCCTTAACTCCCTCATCCCCTGGCTCATTCTCACTTTTTTCTTCTTTTGTCCCCATCTTTCTCTAGAGTTTTTTAACACACCCTCTATCTCAAGCTGGTAGAAGTCAAGCTGTTCTTCCACTTTAATCCATGGGAAAAAAAATGGAATTAAACTGGGACAGATTTGGTATCTCTCAGACTTTCTGCACCATTCACTTCCAAAAGTTGATGCTCCTGCAGATTTAGTAACTGATGCCAGTGTTGGGGGTCCATGGGTGCACACCAAAAAAATCCCTACAACTTTTTTACTGGATGAAGAGTGATAAATGACAGAAGAACAATTTTTCTGAGCCCTTATAAGATAAGAACATGTCAAGAACTGCAGCATCCCAATGTTCCCTGCGAATGGGATGTGGAGAACTGCACAGGGGATGATGAAGTCGCATTTTTGTCTGCGTTATTTAGACTCCTGGTGCCACCACACCTCCCCTCTGTCTGAGACCCCTCACGGGGAGGGACGTTCAGCCCCAGTGCTGTCCCCAAGGGTGGCTGCTGCCTTTCCCCTTGGTTTATTTGTGCAAATAACTCAGCAGACACAAAGCCAGAGGTGAAGAACAGAAGTGTTTCTGTCTGTCCCTGCAAAGTCTCCTGCCCAGGCTGTGCTCACAGCCACTAATTCCTGCTCTTCCAGCTGGAATGGCTCTGGATATCATCTCTGCTGTGATTCACTGCCGAACACTAAACAGAATCCTTCGGAAAGGTTGTTTGACTCTCTGTGACTCAGCTGACGCTGAGTTCACCCACGTTAGCGAGCGCTGTGACATCACTGGGGACAGGCAGGGAGGCTCAGGGGCACGGAGAGCCTGCACACCTGAGCCCAAAGGAAAAGAAATCTGGATAAAGCTGGAATTCATGAGTTTCCTCCTGCTGCTGCTGTAACTTTTGTTTTCAGTTTAAAATATGTAGGGTGGCCACGTTTGAGGTCCCTCATCCTTGGAATGGCCAAGGCCAGGCTGGACAGAGCTTGGGGCACCCTGGGACAGAGGAAGGTGTCCCTGCCCAGGGCAGGGGTGGAACTGGATGAGCTTTAGGATCCCTTCCAACCCAAACCATTCCAGGATTCCATGATTTTGTGGATCGCTTAAGCTGATTATGTTGCAGCTAATGGCAGCTAATGTCTACATGAATGGTTTGTAAATCCGTGAGCATCCATGAGCAGGAGGAGTCCTAAAGGCATGGGGACCTCTGGGCAGGCTGTGAGACAGGCACTGAAACAGCTCAGCTTCATTTCTCCAAAAAGGCAGAGAAGAATGAATTTTTTAAAAACGCACGGTTTAAATTTGGGTATTTCAATTTGGGACATTTTGCTATTTTTTGCCTAAAAATACTCAGTTTCTAGCAACAACAACCTCCTTACAAGTCCTTCCATCCCTGCACAATTCATCAGAATCTTTCCCAGAGCAGCAGCCTTGTCCCAGCTCCATCAGCAGCCTCAGCCCTTGCTCTGGGGCACTGCGGAGTGAAAATGAAACAGCACTGAGACAGCACCCGAGTAAATTCATTCTCATTTCCTGATAAAACAAACCCTCCCCCTCAGGCTTTCTCCTAGGAGAAAAAAAGAATCAATCAAAGACCGAAAACACGATAAAATAAAGAGCATGCAGTGAGAAATCTGTTCTCCCTTGTTTTCCTGAGTAGGAAGCCAGCAGGGCTTTGATGTGGGGACACGCATTTGATGGCAGCGCTGACGGAGAGGCTCCCGAAGGCTCTGAGCTCACACAAAAACCCCACGGCCACGGAAGGACACTCAGTGCTCCCAATCCCAACCCCCAGATCCCACTGGGATGGGATCCCCCAGGCACTGCTTCAGCTGCTCCCACAAAAACCACGTGCAAAGATCATTGTTGGTTTTTTTTTTCCCCTTTGGCTCCTGTTCTGGCTGGAGATTAAAACACAAAATGTCAAAGAGAAGCCCTCGGCCCTCCAAGGTCTGGTGGGTGCTCAGAAGGGTTGGATTTGGGAGAGTCCAAAGTTTTTTCGGTCAGTCCCAGAAAATGTCACACACTGGAAGCACCAAGAAAAGAGCTCTGGGATTTTTCTTTTCTGGATCCTGGAGGCTGAGCACACCCTGGGGTTGTCCCCAAGGTGCCACCCTGCTGATAATCATTCTGAAAGTCATCGTTCAGCTCAAGCTACTCCAGCTCGGTGGATTTTTTTCCTCCTGGAGTATCAGGAGCTCCTCCTCACGTCCCTGCTCACCCACACCACACAAACTGCACATGGGCAAAGCCTCAGAACGCTGTGAAAACACAAAAATCGGGTAAAGACACCTGAAGAGACTCTTCCCATTTGGGGGCCACTGTTCTTATTAAAAATGGGGTTTATACCTGAGCTGGAACTCCCCAGGCTCCAAGTTTCAAACAACACCCCCTTGTCCCAAGTGGTGCTTGACCACAGGGATGGTTTCTGTTGACACCAGATGGTTTCCATCAAACTCACTATTTTTATTCTGAAATAATAACATCAGCAATTGTGAATGAATTAAGTTGTCTCAGCTCTCACTTTCCCACCAATTACAGTGAATTATGAACAGCTCTCGAATAAGAGAATCTCTCTCCTCAGTTATTGCTGCTCGAAGATATATTTGCCTGGTGGCCAGCTCTGGATTATTTGACTGATTTATAGGCCCATAACTTATGGAATTAGAAGTGATCTTTTTTTCAGAGCTTTAGCTTTAAGTGGTTTCAGTTTTTTTTTTTCGTTTTTTTTTTTTTTCCTTTGAAATCATGTGGAAAATGAATAGGATAGATTTTCCCTCCATATATTTTCAGCCCTCTAATAACAAGCTGAACTTCACTCGCAGCTTTCCAGGCTGCACCCTCACCCCACATTAACTCTGGAACATTCCAAACACACTCAAGCTGAAATGGGCTTTAGGTTGTCTAAAATTTTAGGTTGTCTAAAATACTGATCAACCTCTAACCCCTGTAAAAAGCCAGTAAGAAACTCAGGAATCTCTTAATAAATTTAGGAATATGGTGGATTTTTTTTTTTTTTCATTAAAAGTCAAACCTGCAGAAGATTTGATGTGGGGAAGACTTCAGTGTTATCAGCAGAAATCATCTTGCAATTAGTGCAGCATTGCTGCTGCCAGAACAGATTTGGTCAAACTTATTTAGGACACAAAAAAATCCCCTACGACATTTAGCCATTCCATGGTTGAGTTGAGTTTGGAGGATGAATTTATCAGGACAAAGATGCCAACTCCCCTGCACTTCTCTGAACCTGAGGCAGCCTCTCAGGTTTCCCCAGAACAAATCTGTACTTGAAATTGTTGACGAGATTAAAAAAGAAAAACATCCTTGTACTTCAGGAGTTATTCTGGGATTGAAAAATTCCCAGAGATTTAGAGATTTTAAAAAATTCACTAATGCAAACAGAGCCTTTGGCTTCTTCTTCTCAATCTACTGGAGAACCTGGATATGTGAAATTTTGCTGCTGTTGGGCTGGATTTCAGTCGAATTATAATTTCTCTTCAATTATTTTTTCTGGTGCTATCTAATAAAATGAAAAGCTGAGAGTAAAGAACCTCTGCGTGGCCCACCTGAAATGACAGAGTGGGATTTCTCCATTGCCTGTGTGCTGCCTGGCCAAATGTTTCACTGTCACAGGAGAGAGGGAAGGATTTGATGTGAAATAACAACAAACAAACAAAAACCACACCAACAAACCAAATGAATAGGCTTGCAGAAAGTCCTCCAGACAAGCTGGACCACTTGGGATCAGCTCTGTCTCCCAGGACATGGGGCATTGGTGGTGTTTTTCATGGGATAAGCACAACAGGAATTGGCTCTGGCTGCTCCTCCAGTACCTGAGCTTCCTGTGATGATTTTTTGAAATCCTGCTACGGAACAGCAGCTGATGCTGGAGCCCTTCAGAGTGGTTATGAAAAGTCAGTGGCACTTTGCCTCTATCCTTCCATCTCTCCTGCTCTCTGGATCGCCTTTTCCCTGACCCCAGAGCTCCCTCTCAGCTCAGAGCTTTCCTTGCTCTGATGGATGCTCCATCACAGGATTGTGGAATATCCCAAACTGGGAGGGACCCGCAGGGATCCTCAGCTGATATTCACTGTGGTTGTTGGGTTTCCACCTTCTGAAGGCATCAAGCACAACCTGTGTGAAGATCAGAAGGTTCTGGAGAATATCACCAATGGCCTCCTTGGTTCCATGTGGCCAGACTGTGTCACAAGGGTTCCCTTGGTTCCATGAGCCCCAAAGTGCCACAGTGCTCTCCTTTTTCCTGCGGCAACCAGCAGCAAACCCCTGCCAGGGCCAAATGCCTGGGAAGAAGGAGGAAGGGGGGACATTTGGAGTGATGGATTTTGTCTTCCCAGGTCACAGTGACATGGGATGGGGCCCTGCTGTCCCAGAGATGGCTGAACACTGCCCTGCCCATGGGAAGGGGGAAAAGACAACAACCTCTGTCCATGGAGCTACAGCAGCAGAGAGGTCAGGCAGAAGGTTGGGTTTAAAAGACTGTCACCAGCACAGGAAACATCCATCTGAGAAATTTTCTTGAAAGCCTGCAGGACCCAAATCCCATAGGTTTCCCTCCTCCCAGAAGGACCAGGACAGGCTCTGCTCCTCCTGGGGCTCCTGTGCTTGTCCAAGGCTGAATCCTGACCGTGCCATGGAGTCGAGTCCATGGCAACCACGGAGAGCAAAGAGATGGACTTGCAGAGGAGCCACCCAACCTCCACCAGGTCCATCAGGATGGCTGCGAGGAGCTTCTGGAGGTGCCCACCCCTCTGCACAGCCCAGGGTGGCCAGGCAGTGCCACCCACTGTGCTGCCCGGCCACACTGGGGGCTCTGCTGAGCCCTCACCCTTCCCAGGTTCCAGCAGCACCATCCCTGCTCCCACACAGGAGGGGACGGTGGGACACAGCCCATGGGGTGTCCCCAGCCCATCCACGGTGGCACAGCCACCTCCAGCCCTCCCGTGGTGAGCGTGGCCCCGCGGTGGCTCCAGGGAGCCACTTTGCCTCTCTGCCACTGCCGTTCCCCTGCCACCTGAGATGATTGTGGCCAAGCTCAAAGTCCTCTGGCTCCCGAACCACCTCACCCAGCCTTCCCAGGGGTGATTGGAGCTGGAGGTGCAGGCAGGGAGGAGGGAGCGCTGTTATTATCCATCTCCTGAATGAAAGGTGCTCTGCTCCACTCTGCTCCGCTCAGCAGCCCAGGAGCCACAGGCTGATGTTATTAACCAGGGCTCAGCAGCCAAAAATCCAGCCCTGCTGCGAGAGGAAAAAGGGAACGGAGCACTAAAAGTCCAATCTCTCCGGTGCTAATTTTAGGCTCTTTGCTGGCATGGGGAGCCGCTTCCATCCCCTCGGCTCTGGGGCTGTGCCACAGAGGCAGCTTTGCAGACTATTCGTGGCTCAAATAGCACTTGGTGTGCAAGGAGTGAGGGGAAAAACACCGAGTCCCTCAGCTTGGTGGGGTTTGAGCTGAGTTATGCAAACAAAGTTGCTTCAACCGTGGAGTTATTTGCAGGTTGGCTCGTGGAAGTCTTAGTGACAGATTTAAATGAATTAATTTTTCTGACTTTCATTCGCTGTCTTCCCCTCCAGCTATTACATGTAATTACAGGAAATCTTCATAGGTCACATCTTCAAAAAGGCACAATGAAAAGCGAGAGCAAAGATATCCACTTCTCCTTGCTTTCCTATTTGTTTTGGAGGGGATGAAAGGGTGTGGTGGAGCTTTTCCTCGCGGCACCTCCGAGCTCTGCTCACATCACCCAGGGCAGGCACCCCGAGCTCTGCTCTCCTCTCACTCAGCACAGACAAGACCTGGCAGCCCTGCAGCAATCACTTAGAGCTTTCTTGGCTTTGAAACTGCTTTTAATGATTATGGGAGACATCCACGGTAATCAATCTAAATCTGCCTTTTTTTTTTTTTTTTTTTTTTTTGGAAGCATTAAAGAAGAAATGCAAGTGGTTGTTGTTTTAAACCTGGGTGTTTGCTTGCTCAGGGAGCAAAGCTGTTGTTGAGAGTTGTGCTGACACATCTAAGAGGCAAAATTCAAAAGCACAAACTTCATTTTGATCCCGTCGTTAATTTAGGAAAGACCTGGGCATACCTGCAAACAACTCCTGAACCAACATGTTTGAGCCTAGAGCTTTGGTGAGCAAAGAAGGGGAGAAAAAACCACCTGGAATTGGCTGTGATCAACCTAAAATATCACCAAGAGCATCTTTGTCCCCACCAGAGGTTATAAAACTAAATTAGGAAAGGAAATTAAGTAAAAAACATGGTGTTCATAGTTGGATAAAACAGAGAGAGAGAAAGAATGGCACTGTTGGTTTGGTTTCTTTCAGAGAAAGAAGTTGCTTTTTAAATGGAAAAAAAAAAAAAGAATTTTCCACTGGAACCTGGGCAGAAAGTCAGAATGAAATAGATGTAATTGAGGCACAGACCCAAATGAGGGATTACATTACTGATATGTTTTTTCCTAAAGGATTCTTCTTTTAATTTTATGTACTGTCAGGAAAACCTCTTAGATACATAAATACTGTCGGGAATTAAACTGCTCTGAAAAATGTGGGGTTTATCTCTTTTGACAGAGGCAAATCAAAGGATAAAGGGCAGGATCTCTGATAGAAACATAACAGAGTTTGTGCCAGGGAGGCTTTACCACTCCGATCCAGTGTGAAAAACTTGCAAACTCCATTAAATTTCAAGGCACTGGCGTGGATTTGTATAAAGGGAACTTGATTTAAATAAAATAGAGTCCAATCCCTCATCCCTGATAGTGGGATCAGCTCTGGCCAGGATTCAGACAGACCCAGCTCCCCCACCCATCCCAACCACCACACTGACATCACCTCCCAGTTTCATGTCTTTTTACCACCACATAAATTGCATTGAAGCCCAGTGATATCACTGCTCCAAAATCCCCCTAATCCTCAAAGCAGATCCAACCACAGGGGTTTAAACACCTCTGTTAATCCCTTACAGAGAATAATAAATCATTTGTTGGAGGAAACTTTATCTCTCAGGCACCGACACGGACACGGCTGTGACATGAAACGCCAGGAGTGATCCAAGGGTTAAGCACAGGAAGTCAGAACTAAAAACTCGACTCAATTAAATCACAGATCTAGGCAATTTTCTGATCTGCAGATCAGAAGGCTGAGTTCCTGGCAAGTGATGTAAGTCGTGTCTTGCTGATGGACACGACTGCACACGACACAATTCAGGTATCCCAGAACAAGTTCCTGAACCCCTTGGCTGATCTCTTTTGCAAAAATCTGCTTTTCCAAGAGGGTGTCTGGCCATGAACATCTGCAGCTCTCACCAGAAAATGGTGCCTCTCTCCTGAGAAAATCCCTAAACTATGGATAAAAAAATTAAACTTTACCTTATGGCACCAGGAAAAAAATAGTAAAGAAGTCCTTCAAAAAATTAAAGTAACCAAAAGGCTTTAATGTTTTATATCTCATGGCAGAGGCACAGCCAATCTTTAAGAGCTTTCCTGAAGCTCCTTCTGGCCATAGAAAGTCCTCAGGGATTTAAAAATCCCAAAATCCACATGTCCGTGGATACCTGAGCTCACCTATGGCCCCACCTCACCTGCTCAGGGCCATGAGCTGAGAGCAGAGGGAGCAGGACTGGAGTGAGGGGCACATCCCCTGAACGCGGCATTTCCCTCTTTTCAGCTCTTCCCTGCTGGTCACCAAATATAAACGGATTTTCCCAAAATTATTGGGCCATTATAGCAATAATCCCAGGTTTATTCAGTCTCATGCACTGAGAATTTGCAAACTGCAGCAGCAGCACAAACAATGGGGTCAATAACAACTCAGTGCATTGCACTACTGGACAGAAGTTTGGGACTGGAAATTTGCCTTTTTCCATGAGGAATTGCTGGAGGAATCGAGGGAGACAAACTGGAATCAAACCCAGAGGACTCTGCTCAGCTGATAAGGATGTAAAAGTCCTTTGCACACCTTGAGTTTTATTTTCAGACATGTTTTGTTAGAAAATCAGACTCGAGGGCTGTTGAGGCGCAGCCCCAGGTACCCAAGCTCCCCACAGGATGTGCCACTGAAGCTTGATGAGCCCTATTGTCTTTAAAAAGAGCCTGGAAATGTCCAAATGCTGGTCCAAATCCAAATGGAAACCTTGAATGAGGTAGAGAATAGCAGCAGCGGAGGTGTTTGAGAGGTGAGGACATGCACCAGGGAGATGAGATCCCACCACGGATGCTGCTCTTGCTGGGGTGAGTTTGTTCTGCAACACCTTCCCAGCCCTGGATGGTTACAATTTCCTCTAATTTTCTTTTTTTTTTAAGGGATAAAGTGAGAAAACAGAAGGGGGGAAGAAAAAAAAAAAAAGAAGGAAAAAAAAAGGAAGAAGTGATTTTTAAATCAACTGTCATTCCTGGCAAGGCTAAGGATCCCAGCAAGGTATTTGTTTATTATCAGGTATTTCCTCAGGATCAAATCCAGGGGAGAAGAGTCTGGTCGTGGTTAAAATCTGTTTAAAGCCCTCCTTGAAAAGAGATTTACACAAGGAAATTACCTAACCTGGGGCAGGGGCTGACTCAGCGGCAGCAGCTTCTCCACGCTCATTGTTGCTGCCTGAAGGTTTTTTTTTAGCCCCGCCGAGGGCTCCCAGTGAGAACAGCGGCAGGTCCTGGCTCACAGAACGGGATCAAAGCTCCAATTGTTTCGGAGGAAATGACCCAGCAGGAGCAGCGTTGGACACCCGTTGTGCTCCCGACCTCACCAGCGGCGTTGGCACCTCGGGTTGGGTGAGGGACACGCGAGCATCTCCTGCCACAGCATCCCTTGGTGCTGGGACGGCACTTCCCAAATCCCACTCTGCCCATCCTGGCTGCTTGGGAGTGGTGGCTGTGTGAAGATTCCCACCTCAACGGGAGATTTTCCCAGGTTTTGGCCATTTTGGGAGTGGTGGCTCTGCAATGGTCCTCACCTCAATGGGAGCTTGTCCCAGTTTTGACTGATTCTGTGAATGGTGGCTGTGCAAAATTCCCACCTCAATGGGAGAATTTCCCAGTCCTTGGATGATTTAGTGAGTGGTGGTTGTGTGAAGATTTCCACTTCAACGGGACCTTTCCCCATTTTGACTGATTTTGTAAGTGGTGGCTGTGCAAAATTCCCACCTCAACAGGAGCTTTTCCCAGGTTTTGGCCATTTTTGGGAGTGGTGGCTCTGCAAAGATCCTCACCTCAATGGGAGATTTTCCCAGTTTTGGCTGATTCTGTGAATGGTGGCTGTGCAAAATTCCCACCTCAATGGGAGCTTTTCCCAGTCCTTGGATGATTTAGTGAGTGGTGGTTGTGTGAAGATTTCCACTTCAATGGGACCTTTCCCCATTTTGACTGATTTTGTAAGTGGTGGCTGTGCAAAATTCCCATCGCAACGGGAGATTTTCCCAAGTTTTGGCCATTTTTGGGAATGGTGGCTCTGCAATGGTCCTCACCTCAATGGGAGCTTGTCCCAGTTTTGGCTGATTCTGTGAGTGGTGGTTGTGTGAAGATTCCCGCCTCAATGGGAGATTTTCCCAGTCCTTGGATGATTTAGTGAGTGGTGGTTGTGTGAAGATTTCCACTTCAACGGGAGCTTTCCCTGTTTTGACTGATTTTGTGAGTGGTGGCTGTGCAAAATTCCCTCCGCAACAGGAGTTTTTCCCAATTTTCAGCTGCTTGGGAGTGGTTGTTGTGCAAAGATTCCCACCTCAATGGGAGAATTTCCCAGTCCTTGGATGATTTTGTGACTGGTGCCTGTGCAAAATTCCCACCTCGACAGGAATTTTTCCCAGTTTTCAGCTGCTTGGGAGCGGTGGTTGTACAAAGATCCCCACCTCAACGGGAACTTTTTCCCTGTTTTTGGCCACTTATGGGAGAAGGGGACACCAATCTTGTGTCACCTGTGGCATTGTGGGACAGCAGAAGCACAGCCCCATCCCAGCTGGTCCCACCTGGGGCATTCCCAAGGAAGAGGCACTGCCCCATCGAGGCAGCAGATTTAAATCCCAAAGGATGGAACAGACTGAGCTCATCCCTGCCGCCGCCCTGCCAGCAGCCATCGGATGCATTTAATTGTCTCGTGATGGGACTTCCACTCTTGCTTTGGGAAAAAAAAACTTCCCATGCACAGCAGAGCTCAGGGACACTTCAACCCAGGGGCAGGGCAGCAACTCCAGAGCACATGACCAGAGTTGAAACGAGGTTTTAGAGGCAAAAAAAACCTGAGCAGGTTGTTGTATTATTTTTCCAAGGTCACCGCTGGAATATCTGGCAGGCTTTATCTCACGGCTGGGAAATTTTACTGTACTTGCAGAAAACAACCAATATTTTTCATTCTGCTGCCCGACTCCTCGCTGTTTGTGTTGGTTTAACTTCCCTGACCCTAAAACACGACGCTGGAGTAACGTGGGCTTGAAGCAGAGCCCGAGGTGGATGTGAGTGGTGTGTGTAACACAGTAAAGGAGTGGGAAACAAACACCCAGCGAGCATCCTGGATGGAAACTCTTTCATCTGCATTGATCATTGACGTCCTTGCTGACAGAACGTGGCTCTGCCAGCAGCCTCTGATCACTTTGAAATGTCTCACAAATCCGTCTCCCTGCACTTAAGGTTTTCCACTGCTAAGAAATATCTTCATGCTAAAGATTTGTTTACAAGGGGTGGCTGTTTCCACTTGCTGGAGCGTTTAAAAAGTTGTTTTTTCCAACCACAAAGTAGATCTAAACATTAAGTGTTTCTTAAGTTGGGTTTCCAGCTCCTAGACTGCTATAAACATTAAGTTTCATTGGTTTAAAGCAAAATACAGCAAAAAAAAAATTACTGCTTTCACTCAGCCTCTCATAATGTAAAAGAAAAAGAAAAAAAAAAGGGTGTTTTTAAAGAAGTTTTATTTTTAAAAGGCTCGTTGTGCAATGCCTGTGGTTGAAAACAGGGTCATGGGGCTGAAGCACTTCCCTGTTTGCACTGATGGTGCCAGGGGTGGCCTTTGGCCCTGTCCCCTTTCCCTGCCACTCTGTGCTCCCCTGGGATTTCCTTGTCACCGCCTCTGGCCAGCGGAATTGTGATGCTGGAGGGGCATTCCCTGCAGGGTGGCTGCTGCCGATGCTTTTGTGGCTGTGGGGCTGTGGGGTCCGAGCTCTGCTCCGTGGGGACACTGACCCCGCTGCTCCCGTTGTCCCCAGAGTTTGTAAGGATTTTCCTCGCAGCAAAACTCCATTCCTAAGCCAAGCACTGCCTTCAGTCAGGGCTAAAGCCAAGGAGAGGCTTGTGCCCAACTCCTGCCCTGCGCTCCAGAACATCTCTGTGTCTCAGGCTGGATGGTAAGGAATCCCTGGGAGTGTTTGGGGTCCGGCTGGATGGAGATTGGAGCAGCCTGATCCCGTGGAAGGTGGAATGGGATGATCTTCAAGGTCCCTTCCAACCCAAACCTTTGTGGGATTCAGAGGTGATGGTGATTACGGTGATCACTTCAAACTGACACCAAACGAGGGATTCCTGATGGCAACAAGGGCTGCTGGGTCACTGCACATTCCCAGCTGATCCCTGGAAGGGAGGGATCAATAGGGAAAGAATTGTTGGTTTGGAGTGGAAAACAGTGTCTGGAAAATATTCCTGTGATATATAAATGTCACCTGGATTGGCTGTGATGTCACCGACTGCCCCAGCAGCTCTACAGAAAGGGCTCTAATTCATACCCAGGTTTTATTGGCTGCAATGTTTTTGAAATCCCTGTAAAATTAAGGAAGTTCTGGTGTTGGTGGGAATTAATTCATGACTTGAGCGTCCTGAACCTCCAACAAACTCTGCCTAGACTGCAACTCCTTTCAATATCTGAATGATTAATCCAAGCCAGGCCAGGACTGCCGAGTGCTGGGAGAAGCTTTTCCTCAGGCAGGAAGGGAGAGCCACACTGCAGGCCCCACCTGGGCTGGGGTTCCGATAAATCAGATCTCACAGCAGTCCATCACAACTCCTGCCAGGCCACCCTGGTGCTCACTGTCCTGTGCTGGATCTGTCCCCAGCCGCTGGGGATGTCACCTGGCCTCTGTCCCTGCCCTCCAGCTGAGAGGAAACTTCCCGTGGGACCTGGAAAATGCCACAGCAAAGAGCCCTGGGCTCGGGCTCGGCACAGCTCCTGTCAGTTCTGCTGGGTGCTCCTGTGGCACTTGGATCCCACGGTAGCAATGCTGGAAGCAGATTGTGAAAATTCCTTTTTTTTTTTTTTGCCTGTCTGGTGTATCCTCTCTTTCCTTTTGGGATAATTCAGGAGGTGGAAGTTCTCAGTGAATTGATCTGAAATTATAAATCTCCTTTAAACACCACTGAGGTAGTGCACGTGTTCAAATTCAAATGTCACATCAATGCTTCTGCTCTAAATTTATTATTCTTGTCAAGAAAGGCACATCTTGGACTGTCAGGAATCTCCTGGGATTTTCATCATTTTTGAATGACTCTGAAGTGGAATCTCCTTGCTACTATTCCAACGTCCTCTGCACAAGGGAAGGAGCCTGGTTGAAATGTCAAAATTAAGCTATTTTTAACAATCTGAAAGTAAAAACATATTTTGCTTCCCGGTTGCTGTTCTTTTATGAGGCACTTTGAATCACAAAGTTGCATGAAAAGGAAAGCCACTTGTATCTCCAAAACATCTCAAGTGGAAATTGTTGATACACTCTCACTTTAGCCAAAAATATAAAAGCACTTCAGGACGATTAAACAATAAATGTCTGTCATTCTTCTCCACAGTCACTTCCCCACTTCCCTCATGATGCTGTTCATTTAAATGTGACCACAACATCCAAGTTTCCTACGATCAGATCTTCTCCTGGCTTTTCCCATTTCCCTCTCTCCACATGTGAACATCTTCGTTCTCTCTGCAGCATTTTGGGCACTCAGGAATGGCGCAGGAAAATCCACACATCAAAGCATCCATGTGGGAAAGGGACAGGGAAGAGTTCAACAAAAAAAATCCTCTTCCTCTGTGTTCCCTTGTAGTTGCACTGTTTTAAAATCTTTCTCTTCTTTCTCATGGAGAATAGAGATAAGTTGCATCCTTGTGCTTTCTAATCTCTTTATTTTCGTACTGGACACTCTAGAGTTGTAATCAATCGACATAGGGGGTGGAAAAACTATTGACCAATAATTATTAGATTATTAATGAATATATAAAGAAGTTTTTGTAAATAAAGTTCCTCTTTTCGCCATCTTGTGTGCTGCCTGCCTGACTTCCCTGCAAGCTTCTGCAGATCTCCACGAATATCAGAAAATCAGAGCAACATTCCCTGATCCAAGCGAGGCCAAAAGAAGGAGCACAGTGCTGTGGTTGGCACAGCTCTGATCCCCTCTTGGAGCAGGACAAGGACACCTGTGCCGGGCTGAGCGCGGCACAATGCTCGGAAATCAGGGAAAGTTCATCTCCAGGCAGGGATGGCTGCGAGGAGACAGTGCGCAGAGTCCACAGAGCCTCGGGAATG
The DNA here is from genome assembly GCA_036785705.1 of Acanthornis magna. Taxonomy (NCBI): domain Eukaryota; kingdom Metazoa; phylum Chordata; class Aves; order Passeriformes; family Acanthizidae; genus Acanthornis; species Acanthornis magna. The sequence continues at coordinate 2,980,584 of JAWUZG010000150.1, forward strand.
GCACCGCTCCGAAATGGGAACAGGATATGTTTTTCCCATGGTTTGGGAACAATGTGAATGCTTTCTCACACACTGTTGGTGAAGCACTTTGGCACACCTGCGCACTTGGAGAGCTCTATTATACTCCAAGGTCTCCTCCTCGGCTGTTAAGGGCTCTTTTCCTCTCTAAGAACATGGATTGATTACGTGGAAACATGATTTGGTTTTGTATTTGTGCTGGATCGTGGATCAGGAGGAAGTTGCAGCATGTTCTGGCTCTGGAGCAGAGCTTTCTGCTCCACAGCTCAGAGTGAGAGACCAGCAGGGACAGCCCAGAGATGTTTACACAGCTCCCTTTTTATTTTGACCATCCTGAATAGGGAAAAATTGTTTACATGCTCCAGAGGATGTTTTGCCACTGTCACTTCCTACAGAAACGTCCTCAAGTTTGGAGTGCTGGCAGAGACAAATCACTCCTTGTGCCTTTGGCTGGAGTGTCCCGGGAGAGAGGACAGATCTGCTCCTCCCTGGGCTCGTCAATCCTGCAATCAGCTCTGCCAGATCCAAACAAAGCACAGTTACCTCGGGGCATCTGCATCTTGTTATTCCAGATGGGTTTGGATGGGATGCACAGCACCAGGAACTGCCGGGTCCCCGGCTGAGAGGGATGAGCTCTGTCCCCACCTGTCCCCATCCCACTCCTGCCCCAGCTGGGGGCTCCTGGTGGGAACCACGCAACCATTGGTTTCCTAAATATCTGCTCCAATGAATTTAGAACTGTATTCTATATTTAAAATGTTTTTAAAAAATGTATTAAAAATTTATGAAAAATAATACAATAAAATTATAAAATATTTAAATATTACTATTTAATAGTACTAGTAATAGTACTAGTAAATTAGTACTATTTAATAGTACTAGAAAATTTACTAGTAATATTTAAATATTACTATTTAATATATTATTTGTCACATTAAAAATTATATTTGGCATGGTCAGGGGGTGGGGGCTCCTGGTGGGAACCACACAACCACTGCCTTCCTAAATATCTGCTCCAATGAATTTAGAGCTGTATTTTATATTTAAAATGTTTAAAAAAATGTGTAAAAAATTTTTAAAAATGATGAAAAATAAAATAATAAAATTATAAAATATTTAAATAAATATTACCATTTAATATATAATTTGTCATATTAAAAATTATATATGGTATGGTCAGGGGGTGGGGACAGCACAGAGCTGCTGCTCCGAGAAGGGCACCTTGTGTCACCTCCTGTTTTGAGAGCTAGCAGAGGATTCAGGTGATTTTTCCTCCTCAGCCCCGTCAGTCCCAGGCTCAGCACTGGTAGAAATAAAGATCCCCTCAGAGTGTAAATTTAGAGTCCATCACATTGCAGACTTGCCAGCAGAGCCAAATTCTGAGCTTCCTGAGTTGCAGCAGCTCCGGCTCTGCTGCGCAGTTGTGTCCCCTAGGTGGGACAGCTTGGGGTGTTTTTCTAAGCTCTAAAACAGGGTGGCTGCGCTCAATTCAAAATTTACCATTTTCCATCCCCATGCCGAACCAAACAGGGCACAAAACGCCAGAGAATTGCAACATTTTCCCCATAAATGTCCTTTAAAAATGTTTTCAGCGATCGTTTGGCACGGGAACGCAATTTCCATCAAAAACTGTTGAAGGACAGGATGGTTCCCCTCCTTTCCCTCCACAACCGGGAAGGATAATTTGTCCCTGCAAAAACCATAAGGAATTTTCCAGCCCAGGAACCGAGGCCCAGCCAATACCTGGCCCCGTGTGTGCAGGAGCGCGGAGATGCCGAGGGAGCTCGGTTCCCCGTGGAGCACAGCCCGTGCCATGCTCGGCCCTGGAATGAGTCAGGAGAAGTCAAATGAAAAAACCACACGAGGCAGCATCACGCACAGGGGCCGGAGCTACCTGTATTTTATAACATCCACTCCGGTTCCAATTTCATCCGCTTGGCAAACGCTCTCCTGGTGGAAATAATTGAGGCCCGAGAGTCAAAAGCGATGGAGGAAATATCTAAGCTATGAAATGTCAAGTTGCTTTCCAAAAGGGTTCCAATCTCCGACCACATCAAGAAGGATGTCTGAAAAGACAATCAGGATTTTGGTCAATTAAATGTATTTTTTTAATGTTTTTCTTTTGGTTGGGAATGTGGGGCCAGAGGAATGCCCGGCTTGGGGGGGTTTATCCTCCACAACCCTGCAGACCTTGTTTTTCAGCTGCAGGTCCTGGGTTATTTTCTCCTCAAGTATTAGTATTTTCTCTAAAGTTCCGTTCAGGTTATCCTAAGTGAGCAGTTCAAGGGGAGCTTGCTGTTTTCATTTTCGTTTGGTGTTGAGAAGGTGAAACCTTCAACACTTCCAAGGAAGTGTTGGCAACACTGAAGCCAAGGAAGCAAAAGCTGAGCTGAAGGCAAATACTGATTCTCCAATTAACTCCTGCTAAAACCACATTTCAACCTGAGAGTGCAGAACCTGCCACACAGGGGGATTAGTTTCAGATAAATATCAGTCACTTCTACTGCCCAGCAAACCTCTGAATGAAGTGGTTCAGAGTGGAAAAGTCATTCCTGGACATGAACCACGAGGCGTGATCGATGTCTTACAACTGATGTCAAAGGTGCCAACCACTCACTCTTCCATGTGACAGCAATTCCTCACCTCTGAAGAGGCAGAAATTCAGTAGTGACCCTTCCAGGGTTGTTTGGAGCCTCTCAAACTTCATAAAAAAGGGGAAAAGAAGGATGAATGTATTCTTCAACGTACCAAAAAAAAGAAGAAAAAAAGAGTCGGCTTTATTTTCCCCGGGGAATTGAACTATATTAGTTTACATCCTGTGGTATGAATAAATAAACAATCCCTAACCAATTTCAGACTTGCTGCTGTTTTGGCTGGCAGAACCTTTGCTTGGAAAGGCTCGGCTAATGCCGCTCCGACCAGCTCCCATTTTCTCCTTCCACTCACTTCCGTGCCCCTGGGCCTCCCCGCTTCCACTCTCCCTCCTTGCTGACCACTTTCATGTTTCCTGGTTTCCTCTGTTGCCTTTTTTTTTAGGAGACAAGGTCCTTTCCACATCCATATTTTAATTTAATTATTCTCCGTTGCCAGATTGTCTCTTGTGGCACACTGCCGAGGAGGTGGTGTCCGTAAAATTCATATTTATGGATTAGGGATAAATAGCACAGGGATGTAGGGTAAATAACAGGTTTAAAATAAGCTCTTGAGTTCTCCAGGATGGCTCAGGGCTCAAGTCCTTGTCACTGATTCTTGGTGACTTCTCCTCCGCTCCATTACCCTGTGGACACCAATCCCAGCTCTCATCCCAAAGGAGATGCTGCTCCCACTGTGGGTGGAAAGAGAATTCTCTGCACTGGCTCCCTGCAGTGCTTTGTTCCTGGAGCTCTGAAAAGCCAGCAGAAAAGGAGGTACAAAAATAACAGCCAGTAAGGCGATTGAAGGCTTAAGTGTAATTAAGGAACTTTGGGTTGTGTGGGGATGAATCGCTCCAGGTATAAGCTGGGAAGGACCACAATGGCTCCTCACCATCCCTGGGCTCACTCCCAGCACCAGCAGGCTCTGAGGGTGCTGTGACCATGGCTGTGGTGCAGGTGAGGAGCTGCACTCTCCATCACCCCCCTTGTTTGGGGGTGTTGGGGCCGAAGATCCTTGGGCAGAACCCCATCCTTCATTTCCCTGGGGCTGGCTCACTTGTGTCCCCTCGCAGGACACCAGGACCCTCGGGGACAGGCTGAACCTGCACCCCGGCAGGTGCTGAGCGCATCAACACTGATCTCTTCCCTCACACAAACCCAGCAGGGAAGAAAACCATCCCCGAGGCTAAGCCGGGTTGGAAAATGCTGTTTATTCCCTTGAACTCGCTGCGAAAGACACAATAGAACAATGGGCTGGAGGCGATGGAGAGGCGAAGCCCTGAGGTCACCTTCTCCTGTCCCAGCTGGTGCAGCATTGTTCCCTGATGGGAATTTCTGCCCGTGGCTCAGCTCCGTGACCATGTGTTTCCTACCACTGTTACCCTGCTGCTCCCTCCCCCAGTCCTTCCGCCTCTTTGTTACTCCCTCAGAGGCCGGGATTATTAATTAAACCTCCCTCGGGCTCTGGGGGAGACGGCTCTGAGGAACCTTTATCTCAGAGATAGGGAACTGATGCGAAAAGAATGGCAATGACCTTGGGAAAGCCACAACGAGAGGCAACATCCATGGCAGGAGTGCCCGCGGGGCTCTGCGCTGGGCAGGGACCCAAGGCAGCCCTGGCAGGAGGATGGCTGGGGACATCTCGGAATGCCCGAGCTCAGGACATGTGCAGAAGTTTCCTGGGATGGCACTCATGGGGCTGGCACCCCTTTGGGATGACGCTCATGGGGTTGTCATCCGTTTTGGATGGCAGTCATAGGGTTGTCACCCCTTTGGGATGGCGCTCATGGGGTTGTCACCCCTTTGGGATGGCATCTCGGAATGCCCGAGCTCAGGACGTGTGCAGAAGTTTCCTGGGATGGCACTCATGGGGTTGTCACCTGTTTTGGATGGCAGTCATAGGGTTGTCACGCCTTTGGGATGACACTGATGGGGCTGGCACCCCTTTGGGATGGCACTCATGAGGCTGGCACCCCTTTGGGATGGTATCTCGGAATGCCCGAGCTCAGGATGTGTGCAGAAGTTTCCTGGGATGGCACTAATGGGGTTGTCACCCCTTTGGGATGGCACTCATGGGGTTGCCACCCCTTTGAGATGGCACTCATGGGGCTGGCCCCCCTTTGGGATGACACTCACAGGGTTGTCACCCCTTTGGGACAGCAGCTTGGATCTCCACAAGGCTGGATGTGCTTCCTCAGAGCTTTTGGGGCACCATGCACCGGAGGGTGTGGGACAGGTCCTTGGGGGATGTGGGGTTTTCTGGGACTCCCAGTGCAGCCTCAATGTCACCTGTGTAGGTGGCTAAAACCTCTGTCCTTAAAATCAAAAAAAACCTCATTTTTTTTTAAATTACCTCCAAGAACTGTCCACAGAGGGAGAAAAACCCAACTACACGGGGCAAAACCTACATGAAATGATATCTAAAATGCCAATATCCCAGGGTTAGCAGGGAGCTTAAGGAACTCTCAGCCTCCCCTCCAGCAGCACTTGCAGGCACAGCTGCACGTCCTTCCTGTTCCACTCAGGACTGTGTATCTCCACCGGGATGATTTATTCCAGCAAACAAACCTTTTTTGGGGCAGAGTCCAGCGGGAGGGAAGTGGCAGCGGGCGGGAAGGGAGCAGCTCCTCGGCCGGCACGTGTGGCTGGACAGCAAAGCACCTCCTGCCACGGCTTGGGATGGGGGACAAGGCCAGCACAGGGGGCTCAGGGAGAACCTCCTCACCATTTATTCAATATTTGACACCCCTCTCTGAAGGCAGAGATAAATATCCACATATTTAACACAACCTAATGGATTTTGCAGGATCCAGGGAACGCTGCCGTTCCAGTTGTCTGCGCTGGCAGATCCCAGTTTGCGGCCATATGGTTGGCTGTGAATTGGGCTAATAAAAATGGAGTGAACTTTTTTTTTTCCCTTTTTTTCCCTCTTTTATTTTTCATTCTTCCTGACCCTACTCAGTGCCATAAATACCTGTGTGTAGCAGAGGGTTTATAAATAGCACAGTAGCATCCACTGACAGCAGACTGGTGTTAAGTCTGACTTAACAGTCGGGGCCTGGATCGCAGCAATGTGGAGCTGGAGCGGGCTGGGAGAGGAATTTGTGGCCAACAAAGATTTGGGAAGCTAAAGTCATTCAGAAAGCTCAAAACTGGGCAAAAAAAAATATACCAGTCTGCAGCGGGACAAGGTTCTGAAATGGAAACGCCTTAAGCCAATATTGCCCCTCCGAGGTAGCCCTGAAATTCCATATAAATTTACGGCCGAGCTGACAGCGAGCTTGAGTAACTCGGTGTGTCTGGACGTCTGGCCCAGTCCAATAATAACACCAAAGGGAATTTTGTACATATCCTTTGCTGATCCGGAGACTTGGGACTCGGTTTTCGGAGCCTTTTTTTTTTTTTTGCGTTCGACGGTTGTCTACAAATTGTCGGATTCTCGAACGAATCTGTGATTCCAAAGAGTCCATAAATTTTCTCGGCAGTAGCTCCTGGTGTGTGAGACCTTCGCAGTTCCAGTGCCAGCCAGGAGTTATTCAGCTCCTCCGGTAACAATCCCCTTCCCTTACGGGATTGCCTCGGTTTCTGTCTGTCCCAGGCATTCAGAAGCTGTGAGTCGATGCCCAAAATTCTGTCAGCTGGGGTTTAAAACACGATTATTTTTAGTAAAAGCGTATCAAAAATTGGTGTTTTTTATTTGCTTTCTCGCTTCTGAGTCTGTAGGGCTCCCACATCCCATCTGCTGGAAACCAAGCTTCGAAACGAAGCACTCTGCTGTTCCCACATAAATTCCACCCTCTGGAAGGTAGAAGGGAAAGGTTTTCCCGAGAATTCTGGGTTTTGATGGATGTTTGGATCCTTTGACAGCTGACACAAGTGTGAGTGCCAGCGGAGGCTTCTCCCACTGTCGGGGATTTCCTCCTGTCTCTGTTCCCTGGGGATTTTGGGAGGTTAGACTCTTGCAGAACATCCTTCAGCAGAGCCAGTGAGAACATCTCACCTCTTGCTGCTCTTGCAAAAACCCTTTGAGTGGCTGGTGAGGAGCTGGTGTCTGCTGCCACCAGAGCAGCGTCAAAATTGCACAAATTTTAGTGACTTCAAAACCTGCTCTTTCCAGGAAAAGGCTTTTGGAGTGTTTTTGAGCTGAGTGGAGAGATAACCTTTATCTCCGTCGTGATTCCGAAGAGGAGCATCAGCACAGAGCTGAGCACACAGGGCTGAACTGCCCTCTCATTGTACAGCCAGACCTCTCTTTTCTCCTGAAGAACTGCGAGAACAGAAAAATTGTGAAGTCTGGAGGGAAAAAATAGCATTTTCCTGTTGGCAATGGAGTGATTCTTCCTAGGGTATCTTCTAAGGGATATTTATGTCCAGAGAGGCAGCAAACCCAAGGATTTGGGCTCCTCAGGATGATGTGGGGCTCATCCCACCATGGATCCTGCTCCTTTTGGCTTTAACAGTTCTGAGGGTGAGAATCAGTCCTTTTCCCTTCCCGTGTTTCTGTTAGTCCACTGCAATCCTCTGTAATTCCCACTGCAATTCTTTCTGCCTCACACTTCTGTGCTGAAGTAAGAGCAAATATTTTAAAGTATTGGTTCCTCTGCTCAGGTGAAGCATCTCTAGATGGAGACAGCAAAGCAGTGAGGCCTTCATGGAATCCCACTGGGACCCAAGGCTTGATGGAGCCACACAATCCCTTCCCATTCCTTCATCCTTCGCTTCAAAGCACCTCCCCTAAACAGGACCCTTCTTTCTTCCCCCAACATTGTCATGGAAAATCTTGAGCGCATTTTTCAACTAAGATGTCCAAAATGTCTGTGTTTCATTTCTCTTTTCTCCTCCTCTCCTCCCCTCTTTTCCAACCTTCCCAACCCTTCTCCCTTTCATTTTATTTTTCCACTGAAACGACGACCACAACTTTCACATCCAGCTCCTGGACCTCAGCTCATTTTCTTTTTTGCTTTGCTCTACAACATTAAATCGTTCTGACTTTACGAGCAAGTTCTATCTCACAAAGTAAATGGTGGGGAGCTTTCCTACAGGCAACCCCGAGCCACGCTGGGCACGGCAGGATGTGTTGAACTGCCTTTTTCTTCGCTTCCCAAAGCAAATTCCACTTTCCTCCACGCATTAAAGCAGACGGGAAATCATTTGAGCCCTCGGTATAAGTCAGACCTCTCCAGTAAGGTAAATGTTTTTCCTACAAATAATGCCCTGCGTGTTTGATCAACTTTGAAACCACAATATCTATAAGCACCTCAAATGTTAAACAAGGCCTGGGCCAGATGTATTTACCAGCCAGGAGACTTAAAAGCCATTCTTGACGTCAAGCTGTGAAGATCAAATATTCCAACTTGGTGGCTGCCAATACAGTTCCCAAGCATTGTCCAGATCCAAACCCCATTGTACTTGTTTTTGTTTTTGGCATCTGAAATAAGGCTTTTCCTCAGACCACTGGTGTTCTTAAATAAATAAGTTTCTAGGTCAGCTTGCTGATGGATGTTAATAAAGCCGTGATTTAAATCCAGTGGTGATATCAGCTTCTAATAAGGGATAAATCAATGGCTGTGGTCGCTGTGCAAACATGTAGGGAATAACACAGACTTGTGAGTGGCTTTTAGGGCGGGATGGATTTGTGGTGATTAGTTCCCTGTGCAGGATGCAGAGCAATTGCACAAGTCCAGGGCTGGAGTCTGAAATCACGGCTCAGGTTTAGTGGGAACAGCATCAAAAAGTGATGATGCTTGGGGAGTAAATGTCTCAAACCAGGACAAATGTGCTGGGCTGTGACTCTCCACCCATTGCCATCAACAAGGACATAAAAATCTGGCTCTGACATCTCTGGGCCAAATAGACCAATTTTCCATATCCTGAGCAACACTTATGGCCTTCACAGCATTCCAACTGGGAGTGATTATTGTCCAAAATGGACATGGATTGTTGCCTCAGACCTCGAGATAATCTGAAATGCCATTCGGTTGTTAAAAAGGCAATAAACCTCATTTGCATCCACTCAGCTCTGGCAGAATTCGTGAGTGAGGATTTTCTGCTGAGGGTCACCTGAGGATTTTCTGTTTCCTTCTTTCTCTTCAGCTTTATTTTAGGAACAACCTTTGTCCCACCTGGAGGGACACGAGGTGAGTGCTCCTGATGCACTTGGCACCTTTTGTCACTCAAGGAGCTCGTGGGATGTCCCAGGCTGTGTCCCCTCCTGCCCCAGCATGCTGGACATGTCTAGCAGTGGATGTAACTGGTAAATAATCCCAACTGGAACAATTACAGCATGTTCTGAATGTTCTTTTTAAAGTGCAGAGCAAGGAGAAGGGATGAAAGAATAAAACCTGGCACCCACTGTGCTGTTCAGGATGAACAGGGAGAGAAAAAAGTACCTGGCTTGGTCATCCTCTGGGTGATCCAGACACCACAGGGCTCTGAAGTGTCTGCCTCTCCCCAAATTTAGTTTCTCAGTCTGATGCTGCTCAGCCTTTACGCCCCAGCTCAAGTCTGAGCCGGATGCCCCTGATTTAGTCCTGGCTCTTTGTCCAGGAACACCAAAAGTGTGGAAGGTCCAGAGGCACAGACTGCAGCATCCTCTCCTTGAGCCCCTGAAATATGAATTAGCCAGTCTGGTATTCGATCACGGGCTGTTCTTACAGCACTTTTTTATTCTGCACTTTGATTTTCCATGGCCCTTGCCAAGGCAGAGGCTCTCCAGGACCCCCTCCCATCTCATCCCATCTTGTCCAATCCCCTGGTTCTTCATCCTTGCTTTTCTCTTTTTATTTTCCAGATCAGACCTTGGCTCCTTCTACCCCTTCACTTCCCCACTGGCTTTTGCGGCCTGTTTGAGAGCTCGTTTTTGTGTCTGACGAGTGCCCACGAAATCTCTCCTCGCTGGCACCGCCTCACCCCAGCGTTCCCAGCACTGACTGGGTCGGTGTTTTCTTAGTATTAATTTGTTCTGCCTTCCTCCTGGGTGTTGGACTGCAATGAAAAGGGCAATGAATTAATGAAATATCTATTGCAGCTGACTTTAAATGGTCCTAAAAAAAAAAATAAATTCTAAGTCCTACTTAGTTCTGATTAGCTCAATTACCTGCCAGTACAGGCTGCTTCTTTATATTTCCTAATTCTTTGCCCAAGCTATTATTAAACGTCTGAAGGAATCGCCTTCCTTTGCTTTCCTTGAGGAAATAATTCCAGTGCCTAATAGCTCTCCCTGGCAGGAAAACTCTGCTGAAAATCTTCTTTTTGCACCTCCTCCCTACACCCGGACGACACCGAACAATTCCTGTCTGTCCTTGAGGAATATATGTCTTCACATATTCATAGGTAATTATTATTTTTTCCATTTTCACAGGGATTTGGCCACAAAGTGGTTGCACTTCAAAGATCCCAGCCCCAGATACTTTGGGAACATTGCCTCATTATCTGCACTTACCGGCAGAGACATCCAGCTTCTCATCTGTGCTCCAAAAGTTGGCATCAAACCCAGCTCGAGCAGCACTTTGGGCTCTACTCCTGACTTCAGGAGAAGTTTGGGATTTTGGGAAGTGACACCCAATCATGGCAACATTCCCTCTGCCTCTTTTTTGGCTCCTCAGCCATAATCCAGCCAGACAGGACATCCTTGCTTGGAAATAAAATGTGAGGAGCTGCTTTGGCTCCAGGCAACTCTGTGCTCCCCCCAAGGGGCTCACCAGGAGCTGTGCTCAGCCTTGGGGAGTGAGGATGGATCCCTGGGCTTTCCAAGGCTCCTGGGTTTGCTTGGTTTGCCCCCCACCAGCGAAACGTGCATCACATTAATGTTTTATTGCCCAAATTTGTTGTGGCAGTGCAATAACTGCCTCGAGGCTTTCATGACATCTTTAATGCACGGCAGATGCGTCCAGGGAATCTTGTCACAAACACTTGATGAAATGAAATAGGAAAGTCAGATGGAGGTGAGGGCTGGGGGAGAGCAACGGAGAGACCTGACACTTCCCCAGGGCTGGGGAACATCCCTGCCTCAAGGAACAGAACAGAGCAATCAGCTCTGTTGCATTATTAGTTTCAGACAGCATTAATAGCAGTGGGTGCCCGCAGGCATCAGGAAGGCACTCCGTGGGTCACAGGGAGCCCGAGAACATTTAGGGAACAGCTTTAGTCCTTGGGGACTTGGAGTGGGGCTGAGCCAGGATGTGGCACTGCGTCCCTTCTGTCAGCACAGGGCACTGCTCAGCTGGATGCACTGCACAGCTGGATGCAGGGCACAGCTGGATGCAGGACACTGCACAGCTGGGTGCAGGGATGCACAGCTGGATGCAGGGCACAGCTGGGTGCGGGGCCACACAACTGGATGCACTGCACAGCTGGATGCATGGCACTGCACAGCTGGATGCAGGACACTGCACAGCTGGATGCACGGCACTGCACAGCTGGATGCAGGACACTGCACAGCTGGATGCAGGGCACTGCACAGCTGGATGCACTGCACAGCTGGATGCACTGCACAGCTGGATGCAGGGCACTGCACAGCTGGATTCACTGCACAGCTGGATGCAGGGATGCACAGTTGGATGTGGCACACTGCACAGCTGGATGCAGGGCTGCACAGCTGGATGCAGGGCTGCACAGCTGGATGCACTGCACAGCTGGATGCACTGCACAGCTGGACGCAGGGATGCACAGCTGGATGCAGCACACTGCACAGTTGGATGCAGGGCACTGCACTGCTGGATGCAGGGCTACACAGGTGGATGCACTGCACAGCTGGATGCAGGGCTACACAGGTGGATGCACTGCACAGCTGGATGCACTGCACAGCTGGATGCAGGGCACTGCACAGCTGGATTCACTGCACAGCTGGATGCAGGGATGCACAGTTGGATGTGGCACACTGCACAGCTGGATGCAGGGCTGCACAGCTGGATGCAGGGCTGCACAGCTGGATGCACTGCACAGCTGGATGCACTGCACAGCTGGACGCAGGGATGCACAGCTGGATGCAGCACACTGCACAGTTGGATGCAGGGCACTGCACTGCTGGATGCAGGGCTACACAGGTGGATGCACTGCACAGCTGGATGCAGGGCTACACAGGTGGATGCACTGCACAGCTGGATGCAGGGATGCACAGTTGGATGCAGACCTGCACAGCTGGATGCACTGCACAGCTGGATGCACTGCACGGCTGGATGCAGGGCGCTGCACAGCTGGATGCACTGCACAGTTGGATGCAGGGCTGCACAGGTGGATGCACTGCACAGCTGGATGCAGGGATGCAGAGCTGGATGCAGGGATGCAGAGCTGGATGCCGGGCACTGCACAGCTGGATGCACTGCACGGCTGGATGCAGGGATGCACAGCTGGATGCACTGCACGGCTGGATGCAGGGCACTGCACAGCTGGATGCACTGCACGGCTGGATGCAGGGATGCACAGCTGGATGCACTGCACAGCTGGATGCAGGGATGCACCACTGCCCGAGGCTGCTGCAGGGCTATTCCATGACTCGCTTTAAATCAGCATCTTAAAGATCTCTGATCTCAGACAGAGACAAATGTGTTTAATTACTGCTCCGATTGGGCTTTCCACACCCCTGCATTTTGGGATTTTGGGGCTGGCAGGCTTCTGTCCCCTCTGGGGCAGGCCACAGGTGAGCTGATGGAGACATCCCCATTTCACACCCAGATTACAAAGATTTTCTGCAGCTCTGGGCTCTGCCGCCTCAGCCAGGCTTCCACTGGAGCCCATCAAACCCAGAACTCAGTTATTATTTCATAAAGTGCTCTGTAACTAAACTGATTTACAGCCTTCCTGGGGGCTGAGCGTCCAGGCCCGCCAGACTCCAGACTGATGGGAATTTAAAGGGCTTAGTTTAAAACTCCCCGAAAATAAAATAAAACGGCGAATGATCTGCATGGAAATTATTCCCTGCCACAATGGCATCAGCAGAAATGCCCAGCTTATCTATTTATAGCCTTATCTGTGTCTAAATAGCCATAAATAGCTGTGTAAAACACTGCAGCACGATGGATGTGTGGGGATGTCTTTTCCAGCCACTGAGATGTTAAATCAATTTTATAACAAGTTGCTTTTCCAGCCACTGAGTGGCTGTAAATGTTAAGTGTTTTTACAGGCGATTTTTTCCCCAGCTGCTAAGCAGCTTTAAATGTTATCAAAAAAAAAGTTGCTTTTCCAGCTGTTCAACCACTCTAAGCATTTTTAATGGATTTTTTTTTAACTTGCTAAAACCTATTTATATTTTACTCACAAAGCAAGTGCAAAATTGTCCTGGCTCTGTCTAGGTCTTGTTTTTATTGTATTTTTTTTTCTTTTTTGAAACCTGTGAATAAAAATTCTTTCTCTGTCTGAGGAAACTTTTTTTTTTTTTTTTTTGAGGAGAGAAGGGGCTTTGGTTTAACGAGTCCAAGATGAACATTATGAGTTCATCTCAGCATTTAGATACCTCAAAAGCACCGTCCTTGTGGTACATTCAATGGAAACACTGTTCTTGTGGTATGTTCAATGGAAATACTGTTCTTGTGGTATTTTCAATGGAAAAAATATTATTGTGGCTTTTCCAATTCAGGAAATGCTGGTCGGTCTTTAAACCAGGGGAAAAAGAGGGAGTGGAGGGTGAGAGAGCTAAATTGAGGTGACAGCGAAATGGAAGAATTATTTTATTGTAACGAGGTGGGGAGAGATATACGAAGAGTTTCGGGCAGGAAAATGGAAAATTCTTGCGGCCCTTGAGGATTCATAACAGTGGGAGAAGGAAAAAGATCTGGAGTAGCGTTAAGGGAAAGGTGTAGGACAAAGTTGGGAAGGAAGAATGGGTTGAAGGAAAAAGGGAATGAAAAGAGAAGGAACAACATAGAGATGTGTTCGGAGAAAGGGGAATAAAGATGAGAAATCTCTTTTTAAATGCAACAATTAAGAAAAGACACAGTAATCCCTTTATTTTGCATCACCTCAGAGTTCTCCCCACTGACAGCAATTTTATCAGCCTGCTGTTAAACCCGTGCATATTTAAAACCTGGATTCCCTCCTGAACGTTGGATGATCTGATCTGAGGCACTTGGAGTCATTTTGGAGTGACACAGCAAATCCAAAGTCATTTCTCGCTCTCCCTCTTAGGAATTGCTGCTGCTGCTGAACCTGGACATGTCCTCTGAGGACAGGTGACAAATTTTTGGGTAAAACATCATTGTGCTTGGGCTCAGATGAGTCAAATTGGTTTTTAATCCTTCCTTATGGTCTGAAATATTCCTTGTGCTCTCTCCCAGGCCACCCCACAAAGGCTCTGTGAACCCCAAGGTAAAATTTGTCCTCCGGGCAGCAAAACAATTCCAATTTATGCATTTCTTTTCCATTCTCCTGGTTTAGAATTGCTGTTCCTTGCTGGGATGGGAGGCTTTCGTGGATCACACAGATTTCTCTCAGCAGGTTCCTGAACTGAGCCCATCCTGGTGGAGAATTCACCTTTGGACACACCAATCCCATGGATGCTCTCACTCTCTGGGCACGGATGGATTTGTGGTCCATGAAATCAAAGGTGGTGTTGGATTCTTTGATGTTGGCTTTTCCCTTCACCCTCTTTGCTGGGGCAGGATTGTTTCAGTTTTATTTTTAGTCCTTTGTCCAATCTAATGGCAAACTGCTCAAACAGTGGAGCTTCTCCCACATCCTTTGGAAGAATTTTCCACAGCTTAATAAGATTTCAGCCCTTGGAAGTTTATCCCTTTATTCAGCCTAAACTTTCCTCTGCTTAACATGAGGCTTTGAGTCCTTATACCCTTTTCACCATCCTAAACAATTCGTCTTCTTCTCCGTGTTTACAATCCACAAGATTTCCCTCTGCCTTCCAAGGAGAAGTTTCCAATTGGTATTTATGAAATGGAAAAATAAATGACAAACAGAAGGTTCAGCAGAGAGGAACCTCCTGGGCTGCAGCAGTCAGATGTTTGTGCAGCCACGGGGTGTCCTTCAAAACAGAACCTATTTCCACAATCTTCTGGTGTCCAACTCTATCCCAAAGGTGTGAGACAAATCTTCAGTCCAAATAAACTTCGGGAGCTGCAAACTTCAACTTCCAAAGTCATGCGCTGTTTGAAAAATAAGAGAAAAAAAAATTTAAACCAAACAAACCTGGGATTCTTTCTTTTTTTGCTCTATTGCTGTTGTTATTTTTGACTGAGCGTGAAATGGTTGAGTTGACACGGTCAAGGGCTTGTTTGTGTGGAGCGCTGGGGCCTGGGCATCCCATCCACAGAAACAGTTAAACCTCCCAGGATGCAGGAGCTTTGTTGTGTCTGATGAAGGCAGACTTTCATTAGGCCTTTTACCACCAGCCCTTGGAACCCTTCCACTTCATGCAAGTCCAAAAACCACAAATATTCCTCTCCTTGTATCAGTACCAGAAGCTGGGAGCGTGGAATGCTTCAGAATGCTTTGAACCCCATAATTGTCTCTTGTAATAATACATTTTTTACATTCGAGCTTGGGAGTTATCAAGGAGAAAGGACGTAGCAAGTTGGTTCAAATGAAGAATTAAATTATGGTCATGGAAACAAAAAAAAAACCAAAAAAAAAAAAGAGAGGGAAAAAAAAGGAAAAACAAGAGGTACTTTCCACTGTTCTCAAAAGAAAGTGATTTGGGAAAGGATGAATCAGAAGGGAGCTCTGGATGATCTTGGATTCCATGGACAGACAGATGGGCAGTGAGAAGCTCGGGGTGGGATAGACCTGAGGGAAAGATCTGCTGTGTCCTGACAGCCTCTGGTGCTCCTGAGAAACAGAGAGGAGTGTTTGTAGTGTAGGGTTATGGAATGGAGGGCTATGGAGTGTAGGGTTATTGTGTATAGGGTTAGTGAGTGTAGGGTTAGTGAGTGTAGGGTTATTGAGTGTAGGGTTTTGGAGTGTAGGGTTAGTGAGTGTAGGGTTATTGTGTATAGGGTTAGTGAGTGTAGGGTTATTGTGTATAGGGTTAGTGAGTGTAGGGTTATTGAGTGTAGGGTTAGTGAGTGTAGGGTTAGTGAGTGTAGGGTTATTGAGTGTAGGGTTTTGGAGTGTAGGGTTATGGAGTGTAGGGTTATTGTGTATAGGGTTATTGTGTATAGGGTTAGTGAGTGTAGGGTTATGGAGTGTAGGGTTATGGAGTGTAGGGTTAGTGAGTGTAGGGCTATGGAGTGTAGGGTTATTTACTGAGTGTAGGGTTGTGGAGTGTAGGGTTTTGGAGTGTAGGGTTTTGGAGTGTAGGGTTATTGTGTATAGGGTTATTGTGTATAGGGTTATTGTGTATAGGGTTATGGAGTGTAGGGTTACGGAGTGTAGGGTTATTTACTGAGTGTAGGGTTATTGAGTGTAGGGTATTGAGTGTAGGGTTAGTGAGTGTAGGGTTAGTGAGTGTAGGGTTTCTGTTCCGTACCACACCAGGGCAGGGATCATGGCAATGCCTTTCCCAGCCGTGGAGCTGTTCTGTTCCCATGTCCAGCATGTTCTGCTCCTTGTCCTATCCCCACCATCAGTGCAGTTTGGATCCTTGGCCACATTCCCTTCTCAGCCCTGCCTGACCTCAGCTTTGTCCCATGCAGCACTAAAATCACTTTGTGCTTTGATGTTCCCCTTTTTCTGTAGAGTTCTTAGATATAGATTTGTAGATTTAGCATTTTTACAGGAAAATGCCCAATTTCATTTCCTTTGGTGATTGCAGGCGGGATTCCTGTGTTCTGAATAACTCACCAGCACTTGGCTTTTTCCTTCTGGGACATATTCCTCCTCTGGACTCTACCTGAGGTGTGGCATCATTCAACCACAAAGATCTCCCCAAACCACACTGCAGAATTCCTCTTGAGGGATACTCAAATATTTCCACCAGTGGACCTCAGAGAAATCCTTTATCCCATTGGAATCCCAATCCCAAAATGTGCTGCCCTCCTGAGAAAGTCCAGGATGAGGAAGCCAGAGAGAAAAAAGAGTGGTGTAAGTAGGTAAAAAAAAACCCCAAAACCAGCAAAAACACATCTTTCAGAAGCTGGTTCAAGCCATTGTTAGTACCCTGCCATTTGTTTGTATCCCAAATCCACAAAAGACATCAGAAAATGAAAAACAAAACCAAAAATGAAACCTAGCAATGTTATAAAAGAGTTTACAGCACAATAATTTTGTACTAAATTAAAGGGCTATTTACATCCTGAAAAATGTAGATTAAAACAGAGTATTCTTTTTGTTTTTTTCCCTAGATTGATTGGATGATGATTTCTGGGTTCAGACATCAGTGTTTAAAACAAAAAGAGAAGTTTTGACCCCTTTGGCTGTGAAATGAGCAGGAGCAGGGGGTGCAGTTCAACAGAGGTGGCCAAAGGAACTTTGGTGCTGCACAAACACCCCCAGTTCTCAATTCTGTGCAGGTCCAGAGCAGGAAAACTCAGGCTTTTCTTGGATTTCATGGCCATGTGACCCCAAATTATCTTCTGAGAGGGAATTGGGGTCTGGGCTCAACAAACCTGGGGGCAGTTCTGCTCAATTCAGGTCATAATTTCACAGCAAAGCAACCAGGGAGACTGAGAGGGACCTGGACGTGAGAAGGAGCAGAGGAGAAATGAGGAAGGAAGAGAAGGGTATATTGTGATAAGGAGGGCCTTGTCAGTATTTTAATTTTTTTTTTGTAATTTCAGGAAGTTTTTAAAGAACATGGAAATTATTCCTAGTCCTATTCCTTTTGAATTCACTTTAAACTGCCAGAGAGCAGGGTCAGATGGGATATTGGGAAGAAATCCTTCCCTGTGAGGCTGGGGAGGGCTGGGATGGAATTCCCAGAGCAGCTGTGGCTGCCCCTGGGTCCCTGGCAGTGTCCAAGGCCAGGCTGGACAGGGCTTGGAGCACCCTGGGACAATGGAAGGTATCCCAGTAGAACTGGATGATCTTTAAGGTCCCTTCCAGCCCAAAATCATTCTGGGATTCTGTGATTAAAACTTGGTGTGAACTTTGCTTCTTGTTCCGCCCTCAAAACCCCCTTGGGAAAAGCATCCCTTTCTGGCTGAAGGGAAAATCCCAGCAGGGCCTCCCTGCCTCCTTTGGGATGTCCTTTGGGATGGCCTTTGGGATGGCCTTTGGGATGGCCTTTGGGATGGCCTTTGGGATGGCCTTTGGGGTCCCTGAGAACTGCTCTGGCCTGGCCCAGCAGTTCCTGCTGTCCCTCCTCGGCAGAGGATCAGAGGGGACAATCCCCGGGGATGGAAGGGTCAATCCCCTAGGATGGAAGGGTCAATCCCAATCCCCTGGGATGGAAGGGTCAATCCCAATCCCCTGGGATGGAAGGGACAATCCCAATCCCAATCCCCTAGGATGGAAGGGTCAATCCCAATCCCCTGGGATGGAAGGGTCAATCCCAATCCCCTGGGATGGAAGGGACAATCCCAATCCCCTGGGATGGAAGGGACAATCCCAATCCCAATCCCCGGGGATGGAAGGGTCAATCCCAATCCCCTGGGATGGAAGGGACAATCTCAATCCCAATCCCTTGGGATGGAAGGGACAATCCCAATCCCAATCCCGTGGGATGGAAAGGACAATCCCAATCCTCTGGGATGGAAGGGTCAATCCCCTGGGACGAAAGGGTCAATCCCAATCCTGATCCCCTGGGATGGAAGGGACAATCCCAATCCCCTGGGATGGAAGGGTCAGTCCCTGCTCCTTCTCACTGGGATCCCCAAGCAACAAAAGCCTTTGTTCCAGGCTGCCTTTGTTATCGAGAGCAGGGCCAGATAAAGGGAAAAAAGCCACTTGTGGGTCTGTTTTATGTCCAAAGGGCCTGGTTTGGGTTTTCAGCCCGGCTGGGCAATAAGTCACTGCCAGCCCTTATCAGTCCTAATCAGCCCCGGACAATCCCACACGGCAAAGGCTGGAGCTGAGCAAAGTGTGTCAGGCCTTGGGGGATAAAAGAGCTTTCTCCCTCCGAAACGCATGGAAAACAAACCCAAAGCAGCCCCCAGAGCCAGGGGAACACGAAATCTCCCGGAGATAATGTCACATCCCCCGCACAAGGAGCTGGGCTCCGGCTGCTGCTCCGGTGGGATGGCCTGGGATGGAGCAGGGACAGCAGGACACGGAGGGACACAGATCCCTCCCTCCTGAGCGACACATTCCCCTCCTCTCTGATCACTTATCTTCCTTCACCCCCCCTCCAGAAAAACTACCAAAAAATGAGGGGAATAAAGGAACACCGAGGCAAGTCCCAGCCATGTTTCTCCAAGGATCTTCTCCCTGTGGGAACCTCCTGGGTTCCTGCTCGTACACGACTTCCTTGACTATGGATAGTGGAAGTTTTCTGTGCTCTGCAGCATCAACAATGGGCTTGGGAACTCATAGAACCTTTCATTTCCTCCCTTTTATTTGGAAAGGACTTTCCTTTAAGAATCCTGCTATTTAATAGATGGGTTGTGATGTCAAACTCTTTAATAAGGGCTCTGCTTTTTCCTCTGCAGTTTTGTTTTCATTCTAAACAAGATTTTTATTTTTTTCCTAAACAGATACAATTTTAAGGGGAAAAAAAAAAAAGCCAAACATGACCAGAAAAGACCTTATTTGTTATGGAAAAATTATAACAAAGATTTTCTGTGGTTTATTTTTCTCTTTGCTCTTCCTGTTGTTGGTAATAAAAGAATTTTTATTGTTCTTTGGTGGTAATCCTAGCTTTATGTTGAAAATCAGAAAGGACTTTTTTCCCCCTGCTTTTTATTCTTTTAATTTTTTTTTCCCCCTTCTCTGTTTTGGGTTTGGTTCTCTGATTTGTAGCCTGCATGGAACCAAACCAAGCATTGAAAAGCATTGCCACACACGGTCAGGAATGGCTCAGCTCCTGAGCAGGAGGATCTGCTTCCCTAAATCCCTCCTTGCATCCAACGGCTGACAGGGAATGAGGAGCATCTCCGCACATCCCAGGATAAATGGGATATTCTGACTCGGGTTATGCAGCCATGACTTCAGAGTAAATCCCAGAATTTGGAAGGTCAAGGTCAGGCTTGCCCCCACTGAATGAGACCGTGAGTGAAGCGCCCACTTCTGCCGTCTGAAAAATCTGTGTTCACGACTCCCAGACAGAAACAGCCTTTGTGGAGATTTATTTTGGAGGATTAGGCTGGATTCATTCTATTTTTTTTTTTCCTTTTTTTTTTTCTTCCCTCCTGGTGGTGGTGGTGGAAAGCAACAAATGGTTGGAATCTTTGTTTCTGCAAAACTGGAAAATTAAATTTGATTTTTAATATGAAAAGTACCAGCAGCTGAAACGTTATAATTTCAAGACTAATTTAACTGATACTCTGCCTAAGTAAAATCATGTGCTGATCACGATAACCTTTGTTTTCCTTCTCCCATAGAAGTTGTTCTGCCAGTATTTATGCAAAATAAGTCCAGACTTAGATCATTGCCTCCTTTTTAAAAAAAAGGAAAAAAAAATCCCACCCTTAATTAATAAAAACGTGATATAAAGCAACAGCAAAACAAAGCGAAGCAAAGCAAGGAAAAGCCTCCCCCCCCTTTTTAAAAGGACGAAATTCAAAAAATATAATTTTAAAAGGAGAAAATTCCAGCGTGGGGAGTGTGGGATGTGCTGTGCTGGCTCTGCCCCATGCCAGGGATGTCCCCAAGAGCCCTTCCCACACTGCACCCAAGGTTTCCCTTCCCAGGGAGCTCCGAGCAGGGACAGAGCAGGGAGGGAGATGGATCAGAGCTCTGGAAAGTGCTTTTCCACTTGCCTTTCCCCTTCCATGACAATGCCGAGAGGAAACAATTACAAAGAACGTCTCTTTTATTATAACCCAGTCCGCAGCTCTTCGACATGATGGCTCTGGCAAGACTTGGAGAGACATCAGACCAATAAAACATCCTTAAATATCAGGTTTGGAAGTTAATTCATTTGGAGCCACGCTCCTTTGCCAGCAAAGGGAACTTTCTCGCTGCGAGTGTTTGCCGATTCTGCAGACAGCGAGCGGAATAACAGCGCGGGCCCGGCGAGGCTTCTGGAAGTTATCAATATCCAATTTGCCACTTGAGCCTTCTCACTCACCCTGCAAATGAGCTGTGCAAACACAGCCTTTGTGGTGGGGCACGGAGCTCTGCTCTTCCTCCGCTCCTGCCCCTTCCTCGGAAATCGCGGAGCCTTCGCTGCCTCCCGCGAGCAACACCAGCCCTGAGAGTGGCACAAATAATGTTTCCATTGCTCACTGTGTCAGATTGAGAGCGTATTTTTCTTGGAGCACTCTTAACCTTTGGGATCTTTTCATGTTCTTTAGCCATTGTGTTTGCTTCTTCCTTGTTTTCTTACAGGGAAAGCTGAAAGGGCTTACAATTAAAATCTTTTTTTAACAGCTTTCTCCTGTTCCCTTGGCAAAACAAATTTTGAGCAGTTGGAACGATACAGAGCCGTTTACTCCCTCCTCAAATAGTTTTCCCCTTCTTCCAAGAAATCCTGCTCATTTTGGATCTGATCTCTTGCTTGTGTAAGGAGGGGATACCTCCAGGTCTGGAGAGATCTGCACCAGCTGAAAGTTGCCATTGTGAAGTCAAGGGGGCAAATTTATTTGTGCCAGGCCAGATTCCCTCAGTGCTACTTGTTTGTTTTTAAATTTTGCAGGGTCCACCGGTGATTCAGGGTGGTGGAGCTGGAAGCAGAATCTGGTGAAAGAATGGAAGGTTGGGCTGGAAGGGGAGATAATCTGGAACCACAAATTGCTGCAAAATGTGGGAGGATTCAAGATTTAGGAATGTGGCTTTGTCCATCGTGGAACAGAACATGACTGGGACATCCCAGGAGGGCTTTGCTGTCACCTCAGCTCCCTGGGAGACCCTCAGGTCACCTGCCAGTGCTGGAGGTGTTCCAGTTCCAGCCTTGGACTTGTGACCCACCTCAACCTAAGCCAGCTCCAAGGAGACCCCGTCCTCTGCAGAACCACCCGAGATGACCCAAAACCTTCATTTCTGCAGTGGGATCCCCTTGCTGCTTCTCCTCAATGAGTGTGCTTGCTCTGAGGACAGACACGTAAATCACACCAGCTGAAACCCAAACAAGCCCATGGCAAATTCGGTATTTTTAAAGGTTAGTTGTTGTTCTTTTTAATGAAAGAAAAGCAAGGGGATGGGGTTGGACATTTATGATGTGCAAAAGAGGTTGTAACCACAGAAAAATCTGCCTCCAAAAGCCAAATATTATTCATTTTGGTGGAATGCACTGTTAAAATAGCTCAGCCTTTAAGGAAGAGGCAGGCTTATGTAAACCGGCGAGTT